>ML681984.1:22807212-22998114 GCA_007922195.1 Podocnemis expansa | reverse complement strand
TGAATAGAATTATATCAGGGATGAATTTGGTCCCTATAGTTTTCAACAATAATGGCATGCTGTTATAGTCACAATCATAACAGATTTCTAACATATCCTTTAGAAACAAATACGATGTGTTACAAAGTGTCAAAATTACTACAAGCCGTGACGGATGACAGAATAGCAAACATGTACCAAAAATTAAGAATAGGGAAAACTGAAATATATTAATACCAAACAACTATGTGAGAGCATTTTTAGTATGTTATATTTTCAAGTTAAGTGGAACATGAAGTAATGTAAGAAAAAACTTTCTACCCTCCATTTCCAGGAGTCAGATGCAACCTGTGCCTGAATAGTAAAAGAAAAACAAGAATCTTTTCTATTGTGTCTCAAAATGCTTTAAAGAACAGTAATAAAATAAAAATCTTTCCTAATATTATCCTAATTTAAAAATAGCAATATAAACATTCTTAAAAGCACTGAACACTGAAGTAGAACTAACAGGCCAACAGCTTTTGGGAACTGTGGGCCATTTCCTATTGTGACAATTTATCTTTCCTATTGTGAAAGCTCTTGAGTCCAGTCCTCCAAAGTCCACTCCTCATAATACCCACACATTTCATTGAGGGAAATCCTTGACCTCTCAGAATCAGTGGGAATTTCATCACTGACTGTAATAAAGCCAAGATAACCAGCAGTAAAAGGCACTCAGAGTCTCACAGGATAGGGCTCAACTATACTTTAACGGGTAGCAGGCAGAAATAGAGAACCTCAGTGCCACAGGCCAGTAAACTCTGCTTAAAAAAAAAAGAGTGGAAATGCAAAGTGCTAGAGTTCAGCCCGCAGCACCCGAGTCTACAATCTGGAGAAAAATGTATAATGCTTATCATAGTGAGGAAAGCTCTATGCCAGAAATGTATGGAGCGCTGGAGAATAGGAAAAAAATAGGTATGATGGGTCCAAAATAGGATTTAGCCTAGTTATATAGAAATGTGTGAGTATTATTTGTCAACAGTACCTCAGCCACCTGCTCACTGGCCCCAGAAACATGTGGGGCACAGTGTTCTTCATGAACTGTGAACCAGCAGGATTCACTCAACTCAGTGTAGTTTGCCCTATTAGATTGTAAGCAACAAAGCCAGCGCTCAGCAGTCTGACTGGCCACAATGAGTATTTGCTACAACACTGCAAGATAGAATAGCTTTTAGCAAGAAGGATTACATGTCTGGTGGTAGTTTAGTCCCTCAAACTACAGTTCCAGGAAGTCATCTCTTCACAGTAGCTCTACGGAGTGTGAATATCATTGAGCCCCCTGTTCCCTGCTCACACCGCTGGTCTAACAATAGATTTTAGGCAGTTTTGTTCAACAAAAGCAATCAAAAGAAGGAAGGCTTATAGCAGCTCAGAATTTAGAACTGGTTAATTTACTAATACACTTCCTTTGGAATCCTTAATGGATTTTAATGGATGAGATTTTATTTCATGCCTGAGATGCTTTATTTTAGGTCTGTTTCCCATATGCTGTTTAGACACTCATAGTCAATGATATTTATCAATTCCTTTATATAAAGGTGATGCTGTATGTGGAGACCTCATCAAGAACAATAAAGTGTTTAACAGTGTGAGTGGCTTCAGAAAAAGTTTGCTTACTGACTTCCACATATCTGTTGATGGATGCTGGATTGTTTTGGGTAATATTTGTAAAAGACCAATAAAATTTTAAAATAAAAATTAATTTGAATATTAGTTGTATTTCTGTTTCTCATTTGCTCTCTTTCTTTGCTGTTCAATAACCCTCATTTTGCAGGGTGAAATTCTGATCCCATTGAAGTCAATAGCAAACTTCCAGTTCTTTTCAACTGAACAAAAAATTTCATTCTACAAATTTTATTCTACAAATTAAATTAAACAGTTATGCTTTTGTTTTTCTTCTCTATCACCTGTATTTCATGTTTTACTCTGTTCCTTCTTTATTTTATAGTTTCTGAAATCATTTTTGATTTTGGCATTCTTCTAGCTTTTGTTTCACATTCAAAATTCAGTGTAGTTTTGTTCTTCCTCTTTTATTCCTTTGCTTATTCTGTCTCTCTGGTTACTATGCTTACCTTATTCTTGTCATTTTGTTTCATTTCTCTATTTGTTTCTGTCATCTTCTCTTCCATCTTTCTTCTCATCTCCTTTCTTGCTACTGCTTTTCTCTCTTTTTCTGTGCACTGTTTTTCTTTCCTGACCCCTAATCCTACCTCCCCATTTCTTTGGTTGTTTGTTGTATTTCTTCACCTTTCCCTTCATCTCATTCCCAAAATGCAACTCATCATTTTGTGTCATTAATGTACAACAGATTCTGAAATATTGTCATCTGAGACAGTTATGTACTAAACAAAATATTACCAGGGTGAAAGAATCACTTACCTTGATTGACAACAAATCGTAACTTCTGTATTGTTGCCAGATTGCCGCTAACTCTGTATATTCCATCAACATCCAGACCTAAGAACGGAAAACATATTTCATATTGGCTCATGTGAGCATTTTATTTAAGATGAATGTGAGGAAAACATAAACGTCCTACCAAATATGGGGACGAATAGTTCAGTGAACTACTAGATAATAAACCATGTGACAAAGACCAGTATTATATGATGCCACCTGCCTAATTAAAACAACAACGAAAAACAAAATTGTACATTTACTCAATTGAACCCAAAATACTTTTTCATAATGCTGTAATAATTTGTTTACAAGATATACAGTGCAGATAGATATACTTCAATTAGATGGCAAAAAATTAAAGCATGTATTAATTTGTGTTTTCATATACAAATACCCCCACCATGCTGAAATATCAAACTTGCTTAAGTGCAGGGATTAAAGTAAGATGGAACATGCTGGAATGCTGTTCCGGGACCCAGCATTTTTAGGGGCCAGTGTTCTGGGGCCCCTAAAGATAAAAAATGGGGTGGAATGCTGTGTTCTGGCACTTTCCCCTTGCTCAGTTTCAAAACCTCCCAGCATGGGGGAAGCTCCCTGCAGCCAGAAGACCATGTCTTCTGACCAATAGGAAGCTTCCCCCAGGCTGCGAGTTTCTAAAACTCCCACCCTGAGAATGCTCTGACTGAGCATGATCCAGGTGGGAGGGGCAGCCTGTGGCCTGGCTGTTCCGCTCTACTGGGCCGGTAAGAGGGCCCTGGGGAGTGGTTTGGGGACAGTTGGGCCAGCTCGGGGGTTGGCGTGACCCAGGGCTGGGGTTGGGGGTTGGCATGATCTGGCTCTGGTTTCGGGGACCCAGCACAACCTGAGGCTGGCCTCGAGTGCTGATGTGTCCCAGGACTGGGTTTGGGGGGTTGGCACAGCCTATGGCTTCTTGGCCTAGATGGGGGCCCAGCCTGTGGCTTGGTCTGGCTGGGCCTTGGCTGCTGGTGCAGCCCATGGCTGGATCATGTCTGGGACAAGATTGGGCCTGGTGCTCTTAGGGGATGGGGATGGAGGGAGAAATCCATGGGGGAGACTGAGCCTGTGTGCTCTGAATGCTTTTTGGGGAAGCAACGCCCCTGGCTGAAGGGGGCTGGAGTGGGGAAATGGGGCCAAGGGCACTGACAGGGACTGGGGAGGTGTGGAGATGGTTGTGGGTGGAGTGAAGACTGGGGAGTGGGGGTATGGGAAGGCTGGAGTAGGGACTTGGGGGCAGGTCATTCAGGGAATGGGAATGGGGGCTGAGGAGGACATGGGGCAAGAGAGGTCTGATTTGGACACTCGTGAACAAAGTTGGGGTGATGTGGATTTAGAGCTGTGCTTCATGGGTAAGGAAAGAGCTGGTGGGCTCAAAAATGTCTATCTGGCCTGGGGCCTGCACATGCATGAAGGGGGCCTGGCCAATATGGGAAGGGGGCCTGGAGATTAGGAGGGTTCCAGGGCCCACCAAATTGTACTTTAACCACTGCTTAAGTCTATATTAATTTTTTATACTAACTGGGCTAGAATATCTTCTCCATTAGAGAGACAGGTTTTTTGAGCTGAAGATTGTGAATTTCCTTTCTTGTATCACATGTATTCAGTTGGATGATTAGTAGATAGCCATGTTATTAAGATTATGTATGTATGTTACAAAGAAGTATGTGCTATTTATAGGGTTTTACTATGGTACTGTCTTGTGTTGAGGTTAGTGGTTCTCAACCATTGTGTTGGGAAACATTAGTGTGTCAAGACACAGTGGTAAGAGTGTCCCAGAGAGCTGGGGATGGGGGGTTGGCTGGCTTTGACATTGAGGGAGTATGCTAGTGTGTCCTGTATACTCACAATATGTTGCCAAAGGTGTCACAACCCACAAAAGGTTGAAAACTACTAAGCTAGATGATTCAATGCTCTTAAATCTGTTCAAGTGTCATCTCTTGGATAATGCTATCTCCTACAGCAGTCTGTTGATATGTCTTTTTTAAATTAAAAAGACATTCCTAATCTTACATTCCAATATATTTTGTGGGAGTAACTCATTCTAAAACCCTACAAGATCCCACACGTGTGTTCCTGTGACAACCACCAATCTCAAGGGAACAGAGGAAGTAATCTGTGCACCCTGACATTTAAAACACAGAACTGTAGAGCACTATTTGCAATGTAAAACTTGCAGATCGCCGCAATCAAGAGGAGGGTTTATTGGAGATTCACTTCTCTGAAATGTGTTTGTTGAAGCTACTAGTCATTTGGAACCTACGTCTTAATCATGTTTGTTGATAAAAAGGCTGACATTTTCTACAGAAAGAGCCCAAATTAATAAACATGTGGTACAGCCTACGACAGGCTCAGTACTTCTTCCATGTAATAAACTAAATTCTACTTAAAATGATACCTATTGAACATACAAATAAATAAATAAATAAACAAACAAACAAGTAAATAAATAAATAACCAGCTCATATTATAACACAACACAGCTCCATAGCCCACGTACTACATTGCAGGAAAAAAAACAAGGAGTTGTGTGGCACTTAAAGACTAGCAGATTTATTTTTTGCATGACCTTTCATGGGAGAAAATCCCACTTCATCAGACAAAGTGGGATTTTCTCCCACAAAAGCTCACACAAAAAATAAATCTGCTGGTCTTTAAGTACCATATGACTCCTTGTTTTTTTTTTTTGCTGGACTAGCCTAACATGGCTATCCCTTTGGAAACTGACTACATTGCAGGACCAACCAAAATTCAATTTATGCTCAAAATTTTAAAATAACAGGTCAATAAAATACAGAGGAGAGATCACTGGAATCCTGTTGCTGCTAAATGGAAGAACTGGCACCTCAGTTATTCCAGATGACATGTGTGTATTTTAGTGCTGGGCCCCTGAAATTGAGATCCTGGGGAGAAATCATGCCTCCACTGAAATCACAAGCAAAACTCACATTGACGTCAAAAGGTTAGAATTTCACCTTTGAGATTGCATATGGGCAACAGGTCATTGGGTCTCAGACCCATACAAAAACACCTGTCTATACATGTAAGAGGTGGGCATAGGAGAATGGTAGAAGGGAAGAAAGGGCTCTTTTGAAGCATTCCATGTGTTGAAAGAGATTGGTAGTGTTGGTAAGAATTTTTAATAGGTTTTTCTCAGATTCTAATAGATTTGACTAATGTTCAGTTAAAAAGGCAGAAAAAGTTGTCAGGGAATACCAGCAGTATTGATCTCAATATTTAATATTTGAAAGCATAAACATTTTCACAGCAGCAAACTGTATATGTGTGCGTGTGTGGTGTGTGTATATATATAAATATTACTAATAATATATTTCCATATTTTTATTATCACCATCATCATCATGATCAATAATAATAATCATACAAACATGCTAACAATTCTAAAAATAAAATGACACTATCTTCAGCAGCCTTCATATTTTTCAGGCCTTGCCCACAATGTTAACATACATACAGTTTCTTATATACTGATGCACAAATTTACTGTATTTTAACTGCTTGAGATCCAAAGTATAACAGACATATTGTGCTAAAGATTTCCTAAGCAACACAATGTGTGTCTGAAGCTGTTCTAGTTATAACAGTCTCATGCCATTTATTTTTTATTATTTCAGAAGGATGCTTTGGGATGCTTTATATTAAGGTTACAATACTGATTTGCTAATTGAAAGTTATGTTCATGCTTCCTGTTCAGTGAGGGACATAACCTTTGGTAACTTCACTGAGTTGAGTTGCTTACAGGTTTGTATGTCTGTTTTAAATACTGCTGTAGACACATCTTGCTTCAATTTATCTTCTACAATTTATTTAAAAAAAGATTAAAAATTCCATAAAGTATGTTTGTTATAAGTGCCTTTCATCTTCCATTTTATTGTCTAACCTGCATCAATGGGTGCTCTGTGATCTAATATTGAAAATGATGACTCATATCAGGAAGATCCCCTCTGGTTACAGATGGTTAAACAGAAAACTAGAAATCAAAAAGGATTTGGAGATCCACAACACTTAGAAACTATCCCTCCACTGGATACATAACAAAGATCAAATGGAAGTTAATAAAATGTTTAAGTAATGTAACTCTGTCCTGAAACTCAACAACTTCTCTCTCTTCGAGGAAGTGGTGGAGTAAGACAAACAGAGTAATCCCCAGTTTATGAATGCAGAACTTTTCTATCATAGATAGAGATTTGTGTCCCACCAACTAAACTGCATAGTGAATTGATCAAAACCAGAATTTAAAGGAGAAAAACAAAAAAGCATTAACTTCTGTTTGAGTCTAGAATGACTACATTCTCAGGCCTTCTGGATACAGAATAAGGGAATATGAAAGCCATATATGGACTCTATATATGATAATAATCTCTCATGTTAGTAGCACCAGTTTGCAATATCTCAGCCCCATTGGTACGAGACTTTTTAAATGATCTGAATCAAGTGAAAATGACAACTTATGTTGTAAATTGGAAGACACTACATATTGCAAAATGATCTGGAACATATAAATAAATTATTATTGTTACTTGAGTCCAGAAAGAGATCTGATTAGCATTTCATTGGGATATTACACAATATGGCAGACCAAAGAAAAATCTGAGAATACTATCTCAATTATAGTGTTCATGTGCCATCAACTTTCTGCTCTAAAACTCTGAAAATTTAGCTAAACCAAACCAATGTAAATTGGTGGATTTAGACATCCTTTTAATGACCACATTATGTTAGCTGGATTGGAAACTACTAATTTTGAAAATCCAATTAGGCCAAGTACAATTTTTTAAAAAAGAAGGTTCTTATGTCTGATTCTGTGAACAATTTTCAAAGAAACTAACTTTTAAGGGCACCTTTATCAAGAATAAAAACATCACTGCTCTGCTGTCAGTCTTTCTTCACGGCAGGCTATAAATACTTAGGGAACAAGATAAAACAAAAGTATTTTCAAAGTGTGCTGTCTGGTCCTGGCATTAAAGTGCAGTGGTAAAGAACAATTCAGGAAAAAAAATATTCATTGTAGTAAAGTCAGACTCTTTGTTCATCATGAGCTAACCTTCTTGATTTTCAAAATGGTGTTTATCATTTAGAAAGATAACTGGTTTTGCCCTAGAGGATATCAAGCATTTTTTAAAAAGAAGCTTACAATAGGATGGCCACACAAATAGATACTATCAGACCAAATGGTGGTCAAAAGTTGGTGTAAAGAATATATCTCTATCTCTATCTCTACCTATAAATCTATAGCTATAGCTATATATAGAATAGAATCAGAATCATAGGGTTAGAAGGGACATCATGAGGTCATCTAGTCCAACCCCCTCCCAAAAAAGCAGGACCACCCCCACTAAATTATCCCAGCCAGGGTTTTGTCTAACTGAGCCTCAAATATCTCCAAAGATGGCGATTCCACCACTTCTCTAGGTAGCCCATTCCAATGCTTCACCACTCTCCTAGTAAGAACGTTTTTCCTAACATCCAAACTTGACCTCCCCAGCTGCAACATGAAAACATTGCTCCTTGTTCTGTCCTCTTTTCTTATGGAGAACAGCCAAGTTCTGTCCTCGTTGGAGCACCCTTTCAAGTAGCTGAAGATTGCTATGAAATACCCCCTCAGTCTTCTCTTCTGCAGGCTAAATAAGCCTAGCTCCTTCAGTCTTTCTTCACAGGTCTTGTGCTCCAGCCCCTTGACCATTTTTGTTGCCCTCCGCGGGACTCTTTCTAATTTGTCCACATCCTTTTTGTAGGGGGGAGCCCAAAACTGGACACAGTATTCCAGATGCTGCCTCACCAGTTCCAGATGGGGGGAACAATCACATCCCTCAATCTGCTGGCAACACTTCTGCTGATGCAGCCCAGTATGCCATTGGCCTTTTTGGCAATAAGAGCACACTGCTGACTCACACCAGGTTCCCATTCACCATGCCCCAGGTCCTTTGTACAGTGCTGCTACTTAGCTGATTGCTCCCCAGCCTGTAGCAGTGCCTGGGGTTTTTCCGTTCCAAGTGCAGGACTTTGCACTTGTCCTTGTTGAACCTCATGAGATTTCTATTGGTCCACTGCTCCAATTTGTCTAGATCTCCCTGAATCCTGTCCCTGCCCTCCAGCACGTCTACTGTTCCCCCCAGCTTGGTGTCATCTGCAAACTTACTGAGTGTGCAGTCTATCCCATCATCCAGATCATTAATGAAAATGTTGAACAGAAGTGGCCCCAGGACTGACCCCTGGGGCACATCCCTCATTACTAGTTGCCAACTAGACATAGCACTATTGATTTCTACTTGCTGAAACCATTGATCTAGCCAGTTCTCTATCCACCTTACAGTCTATGTAACCAACCCATGCTTTCTTACCCTGCCAATGAGAATGCTCTGGGAAACCATATCAAAAGCCTTGCTAAAGTCGAGGTATATCGCGTCAATGGCTCTTCCCACATCCACAAATCCAGTCATCTCATCATAGAAGTCAATGAGGTTGGTGAGGCATGATTTACCCTTGGTGAATCCATGCTGACTATGCCTGATCATTCCATTTTCCTCCAAGTGTTTCAGAATGGATTCTTTAAGAACCTGCTCCATGATTTCATATACATACAGACATACACATTGATATAAGTGATGGGCAAATTTAAAAGGGAACTATATTCAGGTCTGGCTCAGATATGTAAACATCGTAAAAGTTATATGAGTCATCCCATATCATTGTGCTAAAGATCTCAGAAGAGTATGTCTGGAGCTCTCTATTTCTTGCTCAGTTGGGAATATTGCATAAATGGCCTTTCTAGCATTATTGTGGCACTTTCAGGTACAGTTCCAGCTGGGACCTGGAAGTACTGACCAGCATTAGAAACAAAGAAATAGGTCAGGGTATATAAATGTAATCCAAATATTTCAGAACTTCAAAATTATTCATTTTGGGCTTAATAATAGGAAAAAAGCAAATGTCTGAAATACTTATGTTTTCTCAACTAGTTTACCCAAATTCTAATACAGGAGTTGTCATTAATACCTTCCTTACCCACTGGTTAAAATCCTGACCAATCTCACTCCAATAAAACACCTCATTGTGCTTGAATTTTAAGATAATAGCATAAAATATAGATTCCTATTGATTATTTTAGGGTGCATTAGATCTTATCTATTATCTTAAAACAATATTTTGTGAGCTTTATAGTTATTTTAATGCATTTTTCCTTTTTTAGCTTTTTAAAATCAGTTCTATTTAATTCCTGAGTGTTTGATAATTTATTATATGCGAACCCTCAAAACTTTAATAATAGCTATTTACCAAAATAGATGCAGTATTGAGATCTGTTTATAGTTATATGTAAGGGCTGAACAAACTTGCTGCATGACTAAAGGCCAGCACAAAAACTGAGGAGCCTCAGTGGCAGCACTGAAGGGGCCCCCCCACTGCCAAAAAGCTTCCACGACCACCACTTGTTTTGGTGGTGATTCAAAGTGAAGAGTACCCTCCACCAGCTAAAAAATGCCACAACTGCTTACATTCTTAGTCGCAGTGCAATGCACAAAAGACACCCCCCACTGGTTTAAAAAAAAAAAGTAGTCACTGGCAGGGGCATTTTCAGTGGTGGTGGGAAGGGAAGTGGAGGAAAAGGTTGCAGCACTGAAAATTCCAGTGCCATAAGCCATTTTTTTGGGTGGAGGTGGGCATTTGGCACCCTGATTTCCATGGTCAAGCTCCGTTACACACGTAAAGAAGCATCATACTGGGTATAACAACAAAAGAAGAAAGACAGCCTATAGATAGTGCTTTCATTTAAAATCAGCCATTTTCAGGGTAAAAGTAATGTATTTCAAAGAAACCTATTAAGCTTCCCGATAAACAGAAACATCATATGTTTTAAAACTAAAGAACCATGTAATCAAGTTATCATATTTGTCAGTTTTTGAAGGGGTAGACATGTTAGTCTAGTCCAGCAAAAAAACAAAAAAACAAACAAAAAAAAAAGCAAGGAGTTGTGTGGGGCTTAAAGACTAACAGATTTGTTAAAAATAAATCTGTTAGTCTTTAAGTGCCACACAACTCCTTGTGTTTTTTTTTAATCATATTTGTGGCATCCTTCTTAGGATACCCAGTATTGTGAGCCACTGTGTTACTTTCACTTCCTCAGAAAATAAGAGTTTTACTGGTTTTTTAAAACAGATTCATAGATTTAAAGATCAGAAGGGACCAATATGATTACTCATTCTGATCTGATCTCCTGCACAATCCAGGTCACAGAATATCCTGTCCACAACTACAATAGACATCTAACCTATGAGTGAGTGAACAAAGTGCCAAAATCATGGTTTAAAGACTCAAAGGTATAGAGAAACCACCAGTAAGTGACCCATGTCCCCTGCTACAGGAAAGGCAAAACTCTCCAGGGCTCCTGCCAATCTGCCCTGGAAGAAAATCCCCTTCTGACCCCAAATATAGCAATCAGCTAATGCCTGAGAATGCGGGCAAGACTCACCAGCCAGGAACCAATAAATAAATAAATAATTTCTTGGCATCAACTCAGAACCCACCTCATCTAACATCTCATCCCAGGACATTTTCATATTTACTACAAATATTCAAAGATCATCTTATGCTGTCTCATCATACATCAAACTCATCTAGCTCAGTTTTGAAACAAACTAGTAGTTTTGCTAACCTATTTATCAGCTTCCAGACACAGGAACCTGTCTGCCTTACCAGCCAACTCTTCAAGACTTTATCAAGTCATCTTGAAGTCAAGTCATTTATCAAGTCCTCTTTTTCCTATGTAGTCATTTCCCATTTTGTATGTGTGCAACTGGTTGTTCTTTCCTAAGCGGAGAACTTTGCATTTCTCCTTATTGAATTTCATCCTATTTATCTCAGACCATTTCACCAGTTTGTCCAAATCATTTTGAATTGTAATTGTACCCTCCAAAGCATTTGCCACCCCTCCCAGCGTGGTATCATCAATAAATTTTATAAATGTACTCTCTGTGCCATTATCTAAATCACTGATGAAAATAATGAATAGAACTGGACCCGGAACTGATCACTTTGATACCCCATTCATTATGCCCTTCCATCATGACTATGAACGATTGATAACTACTCTCTGGTAGCAGTTATCAAATCACTTATGCACCTATCTTATAGTAGCTCTATCTGATTGAACTTCCCTAGTTTGTTAATGAAAAAGTGATGTGAAACTATATCAAAAGCCTTACTGAAGACTAAATATACCACATCTACTACTTCTCCACTATCTACAAGGATGCTGCACTTTGCAGAGATACACATCTCACCCAAACCATACAGCCAACATTGGTGGCTGTCACTCATGAAAAATGATTGAAAGCAATCAACTCTATTCTTGAACCCCCAGACTCTGGTCAGAGTCCAAAACTATGAGGACAAGGGAAAAAAGAAAGCATATAGTATACAAACTATACTATATAAAACTCTATGCCACTATAAAAACTATTTACAAACTATATGAAAGAAACTGGTGAAATCTGAGGAGACAGAGACATTCAGTAGTAAAAAGGAACTGGAGAAGCATTGGCCTTTACTGCTTCTTATGTTCTTAGTTTGAGGATCAAGGAGAGTAACTGCGGATGTGAGGGTGATTGGATATTGCTTCCCAAGAATCTCAACTCAGGTCAACGACACAAATGTATATCTACATATTCTTACACAGAGGACACATCAGGACCAGCACTTGTAGAATTTCTAATTAGCAAGTTAGACTCTTTGCTTAAGCAGATTAGAGAATCCAGCTCTCATAGCATTCTGTTTTCTATGATCTGTAAATAATGAATTTCAAAATGACTTTTTGCTTTTTCTTGTATTTCCCAAAATTTATTTTCTCCCCAGAGTCAGAAAAAAACTTGCTGCTGTCCTTCCCTTTCTGATGACTTTCCATCTTACTTCTTGCTAGTAGAGCCCTGCAGATCCATGGGTATCCACTACAGATCTGCAGGTATCTGTGTCTGTGGATGCGCGTGCAGATAACTGCAGACCCATTGTTGTGGATTGATCTGTGATTGCAGATTCTATCTTTATCTGTCCAGGGTGTGATCCATCACTGCAGCTGCTGCTATGACGTATGTCAGCAGCACACAGGGAAACAAGGAAGTGCTCCATCAAATCCTAGATCAGCTCTGATTGTGGTCTGGCAGCCAATCAGAACCTCAGTTACAGCAGGCTTGGGTTTGGAGGGTCACTGCTCACTGTCAGTCATTCAGTATGTTGACCTTTGACTGACTCATTCCCTATGATTTCCCTAACCATTTCTTCCTTTTCTTGTTTGCAGTTCGCATGCCATGATGTCAGTCAAAGATTTCAGTGGTGGCCAAGGAAATCTGATTGACAGCACAGCATGCAAACTGCAACCAAGAAAGAGAAAAAGTGGGCAGGACCCATGCAGGGAATGAGCCAATCAAAAGCTAAAATACCGACTATGAGCCCAAGCTCTGCTGCAGATGTGGTTATGGATATAAATAAAACATGGCATGAGGATTGTGAACCAGATAGATACCGTCACTGAGCAGATGTAGGTTGGATGCATATCCACATTTTTGTATCCATGCAGGGCTCTACTCAGTAGTATGTAAAGCACCCCTTTTGTTTTGATTCCATAATGTTTAATTTACATTGGAGACAGATAGATAGCCACCTTCCTTTCTGCATGGGAGAAAACATCTCTCTCTCTTTGTTTGGCCACAGACTCTGAAGCATAACATTATTTAACATTCATAATTAATCATACAGTATTAATACATACATGTAACTATGATATTAATCACCAGTGTGTCACTGGCTTTTATAAAGGACATTATCTGATACACTTGTATAATACAGTAACACTCTAAACAATCGATTGACTTGCTTATTCTGAGGGGTTCAAATGAATCAAATGTGTAGCTGATATAGATCAAGCACCCTCCAGGAAGATTTCACTCTTTAAAAAAAGACAATAAACCCCAACAATTGTCCACAGGCCTCCCAGAGATAGATCTTGGTATGAGGGTTTGGTGAAACACTTCAGGAATGAGACTACCCTTTGTCACTCTGCTTGAAATCTAAATGTGGAATGTGATTTTGTATTTGATAGGTCATCCAACATGATCAAAGAGATATATTAGAATTCCAACATAAAGACAGTCAGATTTTCCTTGCAGTATTAAATAAAAACACAACAAAAGGAGATGGAAACCTGATTAAGAACAGTTTGTATTCTAGACATTGGAGATACTGCTTAAAAACTTTGATTTATCCATAACAGAATATTCAGGTGTCTAGATCTGGATTTTAATAGTTTTTAGCTTGTGCCTCTTCTTTTCCAACAAAACACACACTAGAACACATGCTTCTGAAACATTTAATAATCTTTGGACTTCTGAAAGCTTTCATCTTCTGGTTTAGATAGTTCTCTCTTCTCTTCCTTTCTTTATAGACTTCTTGCCCACTACCAGCAATACCAGCCAAATCTCTTTCTTCATGTTTAAGAAAACAAGATAGGAAACCCAACAACTGAATACCCTCTAAAGGGAAGGACTGCAATGCCTGAATTAAGTACTGAATTACATATGGACTGCAATGCCTGAATTAAGTATTTCAGTAATGTCAATATTCTTTTCCTTTGAACAGAAACATTTTTGTTTCAGTCCATGAATGCTTCATGTAATTTGCTTTGTTCCTTTTCATATTACTTGGCAGAAGGATGTTTATTTAGACATTTATGTCCAATGGAATAAGGTCAACAACAGTATTAAAATATGAATGAAGCTTAATTAGTACTCAGCTAGTCAGAATAAAGGATAACAATTAAATACCTAAGTCAAGTTTCTGTATGTCTTAATCTCCCCCTCAATGGTATAGCATTGGTTTTGATGTCCAAGAACTTAGTAGTTTCATAATACAAGAATTGCAAGACATATTCAGACAGCTTATTGTGAGAAAGAAGAAAACTAAACTTTGACGTTATTGGTTTAGAATGTGTCATCAAAGTTATATCAAGCATGCAGTATGTTCACTGTAAAAATTCAGTTGTCTTTAATGCATATTCCTGCCATCTTTTTATCTTCATTTTTTAGCTAAACAAAGTGACCTCATTGTTTTCCACTGCATTTTCTCTTAAACATTGGCTGAGATGATTGAGATTAAGGAATGTGGGAAAATGGATTCCCAAGCCACGTCCATCCCCTTTAATTCTGAGCTGTAATTTTTGGCTTGGCTTGAATCACAGTCGTCACATTTCAGTCTGAATCTCTCTGTAAAGTGATCTTTCTTAAATATTTCTTTCACTCATCATGGGATCAGAAACAAAGCCATTCTAGTCTTTCACCGAAACACTTACAAATGTCTTTTTACAGAGGAATCATAAGAGCTGAATTTCTTTTAAAAATGTTTGAAAGAAAGGAGGTTTTCATTGCCTGATTGTCCTCTTTGTGAATCTTGTCATCTGTATGCCATGAGCTACAGCTATTTTAATCTGTTTTTGTTTGCAATCCATTTGGTGTCCGCCCAAGAAAATGCAGGTGATTCTAATTAACTTACTGCTGAAGATGTGGAAAAATCTCAATTGTGTTACAGAAAATTATACACTTAAAACCTTCCCTCTATTATTTATAATGTCTTATTAATGAAAATGATTACATGAATATATTTACCACCTGATTCATCTTTGTTCACTTTTTAAATCAACAAGGATTATGACAAAGGGATAAAAAAGTACCAAATGCAGACCTCAAGTACACATGCCAGCTCTTTGATTTAACTGGAATGGCATTTAAAAAAAACACATTACTCTTTTTTATGGAACACAATTTAATATCTGAAATAACTAAGATCTAGTTTTCCCCCCTAAAAGCCCTTAAAAAAGCCCTGACCCCCAATTCTGTCCTCAAAATGTAAGTGCTTAATCAGAAGATTTTGTCTGTATATGAATGCTTCCTAGAGCACTTCCATTCTGCCCTTTTTTGCTGGATTTGGTTATGGATGGTGCTAATACTTCTGAGGTTTAGAGTAGACTGTTGCAGTATGGGTAGTGCTTAATGCATATGCCTAAGTATGGAGAAACTACTATAGTTTATGGCACGTGCCTCATTCTAGCTGTCCAATCGAATAGGTATTAAAGTAAAGCAGACAACACTGGAGCATAGTTCCATCTCCCTCGCAAAACAGATACATCTGCTCCTCCTCATCGAAAACAATGGGACCTAGTCAATTACGGAAAAGGCACCTACCACCGACCCAGACAATTTGTTTAGAATGATAACTGACACAGGAATAATCTAGTAACCAAACATCTATCCCCCCTCCCCACAAAATTAGATCAACTCAACTAGTCAGTAATTTGAAGACACCTGGTATATCCCAGCAACCATCTTATTCATACACAGATCTTCCCCAGAGCCCTAGCAAAGAAATAGTCTGTGTAACAAGACCTAAAGATCAACAGACTCAGATTATTCCAGACAAAGACAAGGACTTATGCTCCAAAGCTCAGGGAACCTTGACAGCAAATGCCCTGCTACCATTTTCCTCTCATTCACACTGAGCAGGCTTCAGTCTGCCTGAGCTGAATTTGAATACCTCTGGTGATTACCAGTCTGGCAGCACAGTACTGATTTTCAATCCCAGGCCATTTCAGGTTTTATAGGTTAAAAAAATAAAATACATTTTGTATGAAAGACAATAGGCAGAACATACACATTTCATAGTATTGGCCTCCTGTATTCCCTGTGAGACAAAATGTTTAATCAGTAGGTTGATGCTTTTTACCAAGTTCCAAAGCGACAGGCATGATAGTCTAGGCCAGCAGTGGACTAGTCAGAAGAGGGATTTTTCCCATAAAAGCTCATCCAATAAATAAATTTGTTAATCTCTAAAAGTGCCACCAGACTCCTTGTTTGTTATGCTTTCTATCAGCTACTGTTTCTGCTTGTGTGACCCCATGAAGCACATACTCTTTGTGATAGTCTAATATCGAGTTGATAATGGTGTGAATAATAATAATAATAAAGTTCAGAAGAAACGTCTATGTCAGGAAAAAGAAGGTTATCATTTCAGGCCAAGTGATGATTACAAAAGAACAGCTGGAGATCTAATGAATGGGGGCAAGAAGGGGTATATGTATGATCAAGAAATATGTATAACATTTCCATTTCTTATAACCCAGCTGTGCCTGTTAACTTCTCAAAATATGCATAGTCAAGGAATAAAGCATTCTTGACTGATATTTATTGCAGTATGCTTTATAAAAAATTTCTGTCCGTGTTTGTTCTGTCACACATTATGTCCTGAAAGAGTTAAGTAACATGAAAAATACAGGCTCAAGATTATATCTGTCATGGATGAAAATACTACATTTATGCCTCAATGTAATCCATTCATTGGTTTATAGACCCAAGCCCTCCAGGGAGTGTCACAACTCCACATGATATCCTTGAGTGGTATATTTTGCCTTTGGATCTTTAGTTTAGCTGAAAGAAGTTTAAAAACACATGTAGCCTGACAACTCCCGACTGGCTACACAATTGAGGTGGGTCAAGAGCACAAGCTATTCCAGCAAAAGCCAGCTGTAACTTATGCTCGCCAGACTGACTCAGGATCAGCCTGTTTCAGACAGTAGCATATAAAGAATTCATGCACTTTGCTAAATCCTACCACTTTTGTTAAACCATGCTCCCCCCCCCATGAGGATAGATCATCAAAAAAAAAATAAGCCCACATTTTCCAAGCAACAGCAGAATATTAATGGATGTTGCTCTCTTGGAGGTGAGGTGTCTTAAACTCTTCATTCAGGGCTATACACTGCCCTGAGTCATTCTCACCAATTTCAGTGGGAGTTGTGGCTGCAAACTGAAAAGGAGTTATAGCTCTTTTGCACCCCCAGCTTCTTCTACTGATAGTCAAAATCTTGACCCTGTTCCAAAGGGGCAGCCATGTTAGTCTAGTTCAGCAAAAGAAGCAAGGAATCCTGTGGCACTTAAACATTTAACAAATTTATATATCACATGAGCTTTTGTGAGAGAAAAATCTCATGTCATCAGATGCTTTGAAGATGGGGGAACTTACAGAATGGGAGGAAAATAAATGCAGGGGAGTGTAAAACATGGGATCAGGTCATAGTGGAAAGACATGGGATCAGGTCATAGTGTAACAGCCAACCAAAGCAGTTGTTAAGATTCAAACACTGGGAAATATCAGACAGAGGAAGGAATTTTGACCCTGTCTTTCACAACAAGAATAAAATTAACTCCCTTTCTGCCATGTACATTTTCTCCTTACTAGACTCTGAGTGGGGAGCTATTTTCCCTGGTTCCACCATTCCCAACTCTTGGCTCACATAGGTTACTGCAGAGATACAGTGACTGGAACTGTGTAATATCTTGAAATGAGAGTCATTAGAGAGATCTCTTGACTTCCCATTCCTTGCACTGCTTGAAGTCGTGTGAGAGATCCATTTGGGAAAAATCCTCTTTTCTTGATCCGACTGCTTCCCTTTGGATTTGTCCACAGGAAATGACACCCTTTAAGGAATTTCCAGATGCCTTAACAGTTATCTGGAAGGAAGTCAGGGATGGAAGCTGTGCATTGTACATCATTCCCCAGTACTGCAGGCTGGAAGAGAGAATATAATTCTGCCCCTGAGTTGGCAGGATGTGTTCTATGGGTGAATCTTAAGTGACCACCTAATGGGATTCAAATAGCCATTCATACCAAAGGAGCTCAGCTTGACCCATACAATGAGAAAAGAAAAGATCATGACAGTTAATTTCAAATGCTGTAGTTTATTTGAAAAGCTATAATGGCAAGTTTTAGCCCCTAAAATAGAGATTTAGGTTCTGATTTTCCAAATGGCGCTTACCTTCAAATCCCATATTTCACATACTATGAAATGAGGTCACAATTTTGCAGCCATATAAATGTCTGACTGATTTTTAAGTACAAACAGGTAGTTAGATGTCTATATACAAGTATTTATGTAATCTCAAAATTGTATTTGCAAAATGGGAGGACGTTTTAAAAAAAATCAGGAGCTTAAATCTAAGCCCTGCTGTCAGATAAACGCAAATGCAAAGCATCAGTGTGCAAGACTTAGATCTCATTTTATAAAATATTCGCTAAAAGTAGGACTACTCCCACTAAATATCCCAACCAGTGTTTTATCCAACCAGGCCCTAAAAGTTTCTAAAGGTGGAGACTCTACCAGTTCCCTAGGTAACGAATTCCAGTGTCACATGACCCTCCCAGTGAGAAATTTTTTCCTAATATCTAAACTAGGCCTCCTCAGCTGCAGCTGGAAACCACTGCTCCTTTTTCTGTCCTCTATCACCATTGAGAATAGCCTCACTCTCTCCTCTTTGGAGTAGCTGAAGGTAGTTATCAAATCCCGCCTTCCGTCTTCTCTTCTGTAGACTAAATAAGTCAAATTCCTTTACTCTCAACTTGTAAGTCGTGCCGCAGCCCCCTAATCGTTTTTTTTTTTTTTGCCCTCTGCTGGAGTCTTTCTAATTTGTCCACATCCTTTCTTTAGGTGGGAGCCCAAAACTGACAATTTTCCAGATGTGGCCTCAACAGTGCTGCATAGAGGGAAATAATCACATCCCTTGATCTACTGGCAACACTTCTACTGATGCAGCCCAATATGGCATTTACCTTTTTTGCAACAAGGGAACACTGTTGACTTACAACCAGCCTCCCATTCACCATAACCCCAAGGTCATTTTCTACAGACCTTCTACTTAGTTGGTCAGTCCCCAACCTATAGTAGTACATGGGATTTTTCTGTCCTAAGCGCAGGACTTTGCACTTGTCCTTGTTGAACCTCATGAGATTTAGTTTGGCCCAATGCTTCAATTCGCCTAGGTCTCCCTAAATCCTACCCCTTCCCTCCAGTGTATCTACCATTCCCCCAAGCATAAAATCTATCCCATCATCAAGATCATTAATGAAGATGTTGAACATAATCATCAGGACCAATCCGTGGGGCACTCCGCTCGTTATGGTTGACAACAAAACACTGAGCTATTGATCACTACTCTCTGAGTCCAATGATCTAGCCAGCTTTTT
The DNA here is from genome assembly GCA_007922195.1 of Podocnemis expansa. Taxonomy (NCBI): domain Eukaryota; kingdom Metazoa; phylum Chordata; order Testudines; family Podocnemididae; genus Podocnemis; species Podocnemis expansa. Next base: position 22,978,605 of record ML681984.1, on the reverse strand, counting down.
ATGCATCTTATGGTCCATTCATCCAAACCATACTTTCTTAACTTGCTGACAAGAATGCTGTGGAAAACCATGTCAAAACCTTTGCCAAAGTCAAGTCTGGCTATCACATAGATGTGATGATGACAAATAAGGGCACATATTCACATGATGAAATATTTATTTACCATAGAATAGTCTATTTTTTCTAGTAAACATTTTATATTTAAGTGTAGTAGTGACAAAGACCATATGAATCAGCTGTATTTTTTAACTCTTGTAAATAAAATCAGTTTCATCATGAGCTTTCATCTTCAAGGTTCATCTTGAGCTCTATTGCAACTGATGCCCAGATTATATGTTTAATATCAGTTTTTATCCTTGCTTTAATTGGCTTGTTATGTGCTTTTAATGTGCTTCCACATTATAAAATGCTGTTTATTTAAAATGGCTAATAGATATAGTAAAATTCTTTAAAAAATAATATTCTCATAGACTTTTCCATCTAATCCTGATCCTTCACCTTGCCTGGAGAAGTATAAGAGTTAGTAACATTAAAAAATGATTTCAGGACAGTAATAAGAGAACAAGATGAAAACATACATATTTTAATGAGGGTGTTACTTGGTTAGGTCCTTTCATATCTGCCAAATATATTTTACTTCCTCTCCCAAGGCACAGGTTCTGCAGCTATTAGTACTGCCTTTCCTCTCTCTGCTAAATACACCTACTGTTCTAATTACTCTCAGTCACCTGACAATTTCATTTTGCCTTTCTATGTTTGCTACTCCTATAATTTTGGCCAGAATTGCTGCAGGTGAATTTCCACCAAAGAAACAAATGACAAAAGCCATTGGACAAAGTCACAAATGCCTGTGAAAACTTTTAGATAGTCCTGAACTGGGCTACAAATGTCAAGAAGTGACTCTGTTTGGAAACTGGCAGACACTTCACAATTTTGACAGAAGCAAGTCCACAAAGCATTGGAAATGCTTTCCAGGCCATAGTATCAGAAGCACTATTATGTAGTAATAGATTAAAATAGCATATCATTTAGATTAAGATTTGCTATGGTACTACATATCAATGCAGGGCTTCTTGAGTATTACAACAGTTTTAAACAGAACAAATCACCTGCTGCACATACTATATTCAGATACAAAAATATTTAAATTGAAACACAAATAATTTAAATTGAAACACAGATTTTAACTGAAACATAACAGAGGCATGAAGCAAAACAATGACTTTTGAGAAGAAATAGTTTAGCTGTCTTTATATACCACACTGTGCACTGAGTATTTGTCATCTGATTTTGGGATGAAATGAGTGCTGCAGATATTGCTTAACAATGTCAAATTACAGTAAGGATCACATTTTAAGCCCAAGAATTATAGGTCTCATTTTAGCTTGGATCATCCCCTTTGTTTATGCAAATATAGCAGACATTTTTCATGTCTAATTCATGTTCAGGTCATGGAAAGAAGTAGAGAGATGGAAAAGATTGGCAATTCTGAGTGCAATAGGAATTTTGCTTGCTTGCTATAACTACTTGTTCCATTTTCACACAAAGATTGGAATGGTGCAAATGTGAGTGAATACAAAAGCTTAAAAGCACATTTCAATCCACCTCCTCTTCTGGCCCTGTGCTAAACAGAGTTAGCTAATCTGGAATATCTGGCTATTTTATTTGCAACATAAAATTAATTGGAACAGATCCAAATCTGGTGTAAACTGGCATAGATTCATTGAAATCCCTTTACATCAGTTGAGATATATCCTTATTGTTCTAAAAAGTTTAGTTTAAAAAAAGTCTGAAACCTGATAATTTTAGATTGAGTGGATAGTTGCTAAACCAATTGATATCTATATAGATAGATATAAGATTAAGACATGCTTGTGTCTGCCAGACTATGCCTCAAGATTTAATTCAATAGAAATTTTAGTCATAAGCATTTGAGAATGCTGTGCCTAAACAGAGAATTTATTTCAAATATAATAGCCTTTTAGTTCTAGCAGGTCTTTGAGTATCACTACAACTACAGTAGATAGTACGTAGTGATATTACTAGGATCTGCTACAGTACATACTACAATACATATAGACAAATACCTGGCTTAATGGAATTTTTGAGGTACTAAGTAGATTAGTACCAACGCAGCAATTGATTTGGGCAGTACAGCTGATTTGGAGTGCATAGGCATCAGGGGTGAGGGTGTGTTCTTTGATCTTGTTGAGTCTGATGGAGCCAAGAGAGAAAGCCCCATTGACAAGTTTGAAATAGACAGAACTGATTTGAATGCAGATAGTACTGGGGCCCTGTTGGCACCGTGTTTCTCCAAAGTGCTCCAGAACCTCCCTGCTTCACCATTACAGGAAGAGTTGTTTGCCTCCAAGGTACGGAAACAAGAGTTTAAGGCCTCTGATAAGCTGAGGCAGTACATAAGAAACTGAGGGCAGTTTGCCCACAGAACCCTTTATGCCCTTGGATCGTGACATGAGTTATGTAGATCACATACAAGGTCGAATGGACACTGCTAATACAAAAATTCTGATTGAGAGCTTGAGAGGCACACATGATTTTGAAGTGGAGGACCCACAGGGACAATACTCAAAGAAGAAATGACACATTCTGCTACCACAGCTTGAAATAAATCATGAGCAAAAAAGTTAATGATCTAGTAAATAAACAATACGTAATTATCATTTTAATATACTAATAATGTACAATTTATAAAAAGTGAAAATATTAAGCTATATAATTGCTTAAATAAATTGATACAGCCATAGTGTAGCAAAAGGCTAAACCAAATCTAGTGTAAAGGCTCTCATAGACTCAAAGATAGAAGGGACCAGTATGATCATCTAGTCTGACCTTCTGCAAAATGCAGGCCTCAAAACCTCACCCATCCACTCCAGTAACAAGCTTCTAACATATGACTGAGCTATTTAAGTCCTCAAATCATGATTTAAGATCTTTAAGAAACAGAGAATTCACCAGCAGATGAATCATGCCCCATGCTACAGAGGAAGGCCAAAACCCCCCAGAACCCCAGGCTATCAGCCATGGAGGAAAATTCCTTCCCAACCCCAAAGATAGTGATCAGTTAAACCATTAGCATGTGGGCTCTGTATAGGTGTACATAAATATGTTGTAATGGTTATACCATCCAATCAAAATGCATGTTTCTTTAAAAAAATAACTGAAGTACATATGGAAAAGTTTATTACAACTGATTATTTAAATCAAGGCTTTACCAATGGTGATTTAAATGAATATACCCTGCATGAATCCCTGTAGTTTTTTAGATTTGGGGGTGTATTGGATTATTTGTATTTCTTTGGCTCATATTCATATGCCTTTTACCCCGAGAAAAACCTGGAATCTTCAGATTTTTGGTGTAGATTTATGAATTCTTTAGGGCATCATAAGGCCTTTGTCGAACAGAGCACTTAAGCATTTGTTTTACTTAAAGAATGAGAATAGTTCCATTTACTTTAAGGGACTACTCAGGTGCTTAAACTTAGGCATCTGCTTAACTGCTTTGAATGATTGAATACTATGTTTGTACAACAAGGAGTAGTGGAAAGAAATTAATGGTAACCAATAAAAATGTATACTATATTTTGTAATAGTAAAGGCTATAGAATAGTTTCTCAGGTATTTGGAGGAAAACACATTAATTCAACTATTTAAAGCTGGATGGAAGAAGGTACCAGAATATATACTGTGTGGAGTAATCATTCATTGACAGATGCATTAGATGATCAAAAAGTTTAATTTGCTCTCTAAATGATATATTTGTAATATGTTGTGAAGTGAAAAGGCAAAATTCTGTGTGGAACTCCATTCAGGCCAATGATGTAGTTTGCCATGTGCCAAGCAGAATTTGATATACATAATTACAATGTGGATGCTTAAAAACTCTTCTTGGACCAATAATCTGTGAGGCTCCTGATTGAGTGAGAGCACTCTATTAGGTTAATGTCTAATTTGGGGATCTTCAAAAGAAATATTATTTCAATAGTACATAATGGCTTAACATGTAATAGCCTATTTGGGGATTTCTGAGTTACAAGATTATTAATTCCATTTCCATGCAATGCAACAGTTTCATAAATCCACTGGGGTAAACTGAGTTACAGAAACAACCATAGGGCCTAATTGTTAAACTAATCTTGATTTTGCCTCTTCTTCGCCCCTGAAATTATTTGTGGTTTACTCATTGATATAACATGAACTGCTCTGGCAAATAATGAAAGTAATTCAACTACTACCCTACTTAGTTGTTCCTGGAAATTACAGACAGAAAAGGAAGATAGGATTTTTGAAATCCATCCCATAGTGTACTAGATAGACAGCAAAACATGTATATATATATATTTCCTTTTACTGCAGTGGCACTTTGTAATTGTGTACATAATTTTATTTAAAACTCTTGAAACCATTTCTGAAGAACGGGGGTATAGAAAGAATCTGAAACCACTAACTACTTTTTTTTTTTTTTAAAATGGCAAATGGATCTCTCTCTTTCTCTCTTTTTTCTTTCACATTTTATAAACATTTCCATCTAGTCTAAAACTCATCCTGCCAAGTTTTAGCCTCAAGTGTTTTTTTTAATAGTTGAACTATTAAGTTCTTAATGCAGGGGCTTTCAGTGGAAAAACTGGCTGGTCCATAGCTGTGATGGTATAAATGACACTGCCGAGCTACAGCACTGCGTCTCACATCTTGGATTTTGAGGAGGAAGGGTGAATATTTATTCTTTTATATCATTTGTGGCTGGGAGGTGAATCTCCTCAAATATGAACTTCCCTTCATCTATCTCTGATTAGGAGTACATCAGTACCTTCATTTTCTCATTGACATGGAGTAAGCCAATGAGAAAATAGCTTTATTTGGTTTTATTTTCTCCACAGCCTTGGCCTGAACATGTGTGAATATCATATACTTTATTTATAATGTGTTTTGAAATTGTTTTAATTTTTAGAACCCTTTGTATGGTACTCAGTTTTATTTTCAAAAGATAAGTGGGTTTATTTTTTTGTAATCAGGTTGAGAAAGGAAAATTCTGAATATGAAATTATAATCGCCTAACATCTGCTTATAAATAGTTACTCAGAAATCCATTATATCATGTTAGAAAAAGACAAAAGGTGAAATTCATCCCTGCGCAATACTACTGAAAGCACTGTAATTACAGCAGAGATTAATTTGGCCCTGACATTGCAAATGTTACTATGTTGCACACTCTGTGTCTGTTTCTTACTAGTAAGGAGGCAAGGATGATACATTTCTCTGGAACAGATCAGTCAATGAATCCAGCATCAGGTAACTATGACAAGGATGTCACCTGGTTCAAAAGTCTGTTTTCTCCTACTACAGTGTTCATGTCCAACTTCTTTTGTTTAGCTTACATTCCATGGTTTTGAAATTTTAAAATACATCTTTTCTTCCTTTCCATACTGTGTCAGCTCAGTTTTCCTATTTTGTTGTCTCCTCCTTTCTCCTAATTTGCCCTCGCTTGATGTTTCCTGTTGACACTTCTTGGGTTTTGTTTTTTCTTTTTTTCAAACTTAGAATGTGGCTTTCTAGCAGACACAGAGGCCCCAGAGTGAATACCCTACAGAGCCAATTCTCTTTTGGACCTGGCACAACGCTATTAACTGGCTCATGCTCTGAGAAAGGTGGCTATAGTGGGATTGCATGAGACTGAATTCAGCACTGGTTGAGGAAAACTTGCCAATACATTTGCACAGAATTAAACTGCTCTTAATTTCTACTCAGAAGAAAAAAAAAGAAAAGAAAAAAAGAAAAAGAAAAAAGAAAACAAAACTTTTAAAATCACAAACTTGCAAGGCGATTTCTCTGAACTTTGTTCAGTTGTTTCACATTACACTCATCTGTACATTTAAGTTTATGGTTGATGGCCACTTAAAAGTAAACATAGTTCATTGCCCTCAGAAACATTTTTGTTCAGTCCACAAATATTCCCTAGAAAAGAGTTTATCTAACTGCTGGATTTTTTTTCCAGCATGTAATTTTTTTATCACATTGTTTTGTTTCTGTTTTTTTTTCCCCCACTCAGTGCTTATAAAAGTAGGGAGTAGAAGTCTCTTTGGAACAAGATAGAATCATAAAAGACTTCAAGAATCTCATCATAAGCTAAACAGTACAAATTGCTCATTCTTTATGGAAGTATTAGCTTTTAGTGTGTGCCTGCATCCAGCTATAATAGATTATCCCAAAGTGGAAAAAAATGAACAGTAAAAAATTAGCAGAACTAGGAGCTCAGAAAGTTTAGTGGAGCAACATGATCTCTGCACTTCCAGGGAACTGAATTCTAAGGCAATTGGAAACCGTATGTAAAATTATATCTAAGTAAGCAAGCAAGTAATCTCAGGCTTGGAAACAGGGGTAAAGTTTGAAAAAATTACAGAAAAAAAAAGCAAATACTTTTATTCCAAATAAATGAATGAAATCATAGAAAATGAACATCACTTGATTCATGGATGAAATCCTGTGTCTATGACAGAGAAGCCTGCAGCAATAAAAAATGTACAAGAAGAAAAAAGGAGGAAAGTATCTTCTAAACTGTAATGGACGGCCCAGCTCTGATGAGGCCTTAGAGTGATTTTGCACTCTGACAGAGGTGTAAAATGGCTCTCAATATAGCCAGTTATTAGAAGACTATCCCCATGCATAAGAGAATTCTGATTGCGAGAATGAACCATATGACAACTGTCAGATGTTGCTACTCTTATTCATGTCTGTGACTAGCCTAGACAGACCCAGGGGTACATCTACACTAGGGCCATAGGTCTACTTAAGGAAAGTTAAGTCAACCTACAAACTCCTGTGGCCACAATGGGGCTTTTATTAAGTCAACTTAAAGCACTTCCTTAAGTCGACTTAATAACACCACCTCTGAAGGTTGACTTAACACTTAAGTAAACCTTATTAAGTTGACTTAAGCCAATGTAGAGGGGGAAGGCCTCGACCTAATTGGCCTCCAGGGCCTCTCCCAGAGTTCCTGGCCACCAGGAAGGGTACTGTGCTACCTACAACACACCACCTGTCTGTCAGCATAGCACCTGGCAGTGTGGACATAGGGTAGTCGACAGGAGTTTTCAGTGTGGACTCTCTAAGTTGACTTAACAAGGTCAACTTTAAGTCAACTTAACAGAGCCTTTAGTGTAGACATACCTTAGGACTGGAGGCCACAGAGATGGCTTCTAACATGCCCTCCTGAACAGTCCTGTGAACTTCTTGGCTGCTGCTCAGGAACCAACATTAACCCAATGCCCCCCCGCCCCGCAAGGTCAACAGATTATTTAGTAAAAATCTAATAACATTAGCACATTACCATATACATTTGTGAATGGGTAGACGATTGGCACATGCTGTGATTGGTTTGACCTTATGTTGTAAATTACTTAAAAAAATACCTGCTAATGCCTGGCCTCTATTAGATTATGATTCATTAATTTTCCTTTTTTTAAAAAAAGAAAATTTCTTCCACTATAAAAAGTAGTTATGATGAAAAAGATAAAGTAGGTAGAAAATAGTCACCTTTTTTTCATCTATATGGAATACATGTGGTGTTTGCAATTATTTTTAACTTTCTCCATTTATTCAGTTTGACAGACTGTTTGACCCTTAAATACTTAATTTTTCCCACCAGAAACCCAGCTGTCCTTTCAAAGGAGCAGTCTATTACCTAACAGCTATTTTTATCTCACTTTCTTTTATAAAAACAAACAAATGAAACAAAACAACAAAAACCCTAAAAAATTTGGACTACTGAACAATTTCTTTTTTAGAATGTGAGTTAAAATCAAATGAAGGGGCCACAAACTTTTGCCAAAAGGGTATCCTGATAATTTGTGGGACAGGGTAGTTTAAATGGCCATTTTTTCATGCTCCATCACTTCTCTTCTAGATTCTTCTAGTCTGTTCATGTTCTTACACTGTGCTTATCACTGCTGTATCTGAGCAGCTTCCAGTAGTCCATCAAGCACATGACTACACATCTGCCATGTGTTCTTAGTTTGTTCATTCTCTCCTGAGAGGGAAAATCAGGTGGAGTAGTATGGCTTATTTTGCTAGGGTGTGAGTTTGAGCATTTTAATATAAATACTTGTTGCTAAATGTTAGTGAAGGCAAGACCAAAGAAACACACTTTCAACTTTGAGCAGAAAGCAGTGTGGTTTCTGATGGTACTTAATGCTTGGGAAATGACTGCATCTTTTCATTACCATTCCTAAAGGTACCTTATTTTTCTTCCTACCAATAAACCTTCTTCCTCAATCACTAAACATAATGAAATAGTGATGTTTTTATTTCTGTCTACATGCAGATATCCTAGCCACTCTTAATGAAGTTTTTGGGTGCTCAACTCTAAACAACATGAAGAGATATGATTTTCAGAGGGCAGTTCCTCAAAAGTTCCTGAAAAACAGGCCCTCTTGAGTTTGGGCATCTCAAAATGAAGGTGCTCAAAATTATTATTTATTTTTTAAATATTGTACTGTGTCTAGCCCTAATCTAACAGAATGACCAACAAAACTGATCAGAAATACTAGCATAGGTTTTGTCACTGCTCCTGTTTAATGTGATTTTCTCTCTGTAAGCTTTGAGCAATGAAGCTTAGTAAATAACGTTAGACTAACACAGAAGATAACAAAAGGAAATAGTTAAGGTACCATAATAATTTTAGTCATTCTTTTTTTTCAGGTCACTATAATCTACCCAAAGATAACTAATTGTTCAAAGTAAACATTCTATTCCAACCACAAAAGGAATCCATTACACAAACATATAATTCACAGTCATTTTTAGTGGGTTGTAAACAGTTTGGAATGAGCATAAAATGGGACAAAAATCAAAGTGAGCATTTAGAAATGAAAAAGTGTTTGCTACAAAAGGTCAGTCCCTTTGCTTGGCAAACTATGTAGAAAAGCCTGGGAAAATGTTGAACACACAAGCAGTAAGGGAATTTTAAAGCCAACAACCCCCCTGTTTCTTTAAACAGACATCGGAACCTATAACTGGATCCTGTCAAACAAACGACAGCAAAAAACATAACAGCTGCTATGAAACAAAGTAAAGAGATAAAGTTTTCTGAGTTAAGAACCTTGTCAGAAGTGGACTAAAGGTCTTTCTTAAATCTTTAGGCAAGGTTATGGATCCCAGGGTGGCTTTTAGGCATTGAGTCAAATATGCAGTTTTATGTATCATTCCTGTCACAGCCATCATATGCTTGAGAGAGAGAGAGAGAGAAAACCCAATGTCAGCAATGTCCACTTTGTAATAAAACCGATACCTGTAATCATCAACAGTGAAGTACATGGTATCATTTTTAAAGTCATTTAAAGAGATTTTGGAATAGTAATTTGGATTTGGAAAGGGAAGAAAAGAATGAGTTGTCAAAACCATTTCAATAGAGGGGGGCCAAGATAAATAAAATCACATTTCCCTGGAAAACCAGCACCATTCCTTTACAAACCTAAAATACACTGTTTGTACAACAAAATGTTTATGATAGTAAGGTGTTCAAGTCAGGGTTACTGTGCCATTGGACACAGAGGGAAACCATCATCCCTGGAAAAAGACTTTCATATCAGTCACTTTCACGTGATAAAGTTTTGCTATTAAAGTACTGGTTGACATTTTGTTTAGGTACTATAGAGCAATGTTTCTAATTTTTTAAAAGAGTTTTACTTAAAAACAGCCATTGGAACTTTAAAGGGGTCACAGATAACAAAATAAACAAATGATTCAAAGAATGACTGGAAATAATAGCTGGCACAGAAACATAAAAACTTGAGATGAGAGCCCCACCCTTGGAAAGACTGCACAGTCTGTGAATTACTCTATACACTGAGGGTTAGATTGTCACAAGCTTCATTACTCCTGTGTTTGGCCCCGCTCAGATTGTGACTCCAGTTACTCACAATACTCCCTGATAGGAACAAGTAGAAATGGGTAGGGAGTCCCGGCCCCGCCTAACTAGTCCCTGGCCAGATAAACAAAAGGGAGTAAACTGCTCTATGAAAGGATGAAAAGCAATGTATTTCTTCCTACTCCCAAGGAAATGGGAAAAAGAGAAAAGATGTCACTCTGTCACACACAGTTTTTCCTCAGTATACCCATCAGGTGGTCCAACTACATGCCAACCTTACTGTAGCCAGAATGTTCATTCATCATCTGGCCCAGGGATTTTTCCCTGTGGGGACTACTACACTGGACACCCAAAGCCCACTCTTGCCCCCACCAATGCTTATTGGTAAAGATCTTATTGACTTACAGGGATCCTCATATTTTTAGGTCAAGCAGTTCACCAAATAAATGAGAGATTACAAAGTTGGAGTTTGCAATTGTTTGCAACTGTTCGCTATCCAAATGCTTGTGGATTGGATAGAGCTGCATGATGGCCTGAGAAGAGGAGTTTACAGGACACAAAGGACTCTGATCCTTTCAAGCTATACTGGCTAGGAAACAAATCTATATTGACTAGCTCAGAGATAAACGACATCTAACAGAGTTAACGGACCAAACTCTGATCTCATTTACATCAGTGTGATTACAGAGTTACTTCATTGATTTAATGGAGCTATTTGAGATACACACTAGTGTATCTAAGATAAAAAACAAAACAAAACTGGCCAATAGCAAGTTACTTACTCTAGAGCTCCAGTATATTAGAAAATACAACTATGGTTTAATGGTGTAACCTGAAACAATCAAGATTAGCAAACATTTTATTCAGCTCACTATTAGACTTTTTTCCTACGTATGGCCACAATACGCTAAAATTTTAAAAAGTTAACAATGTTTGATTGGTCATAGTAAGTGATATATAAGGACCTTTGTACCATAAGGGATAGGATTATATCATTAACAGCACAGTTGTCCAGCAAAGCATGAATGTTTTGTTCCTTCTGGTTTAAATAAGCACATGTAAGCAAGACTCATAAGGTCTGTTTTTTTAATACTGTTTTTAAAATGAAGCATGTAAGCAACATTTTTTGGTACATTATAATATGTAGATTATGTATTTTATAAAATGAAAAAGTAACTACAGGGGGGAAAAAGCCTTTTCTACAGTAGCCAGTGTGCCAGCTGTCCTGAGTATTTAGGCCATCTTACTAAGACCATGAAAGTAAACATAAAGTTTTCATTAAATGTGCCTTTCCCATAATTGGTACATAAATATTTCCCATGACTCTGCAGTTGAGTATCTTGGCTGGAGGCATATCTGGTTATTAGGAGGAGGGCTTTAGATCTGTTGAGTCTCAGCCATGCCGGGAGACTTGGCACCTCTACATACTGCTTCCTAATACCAACCCCAGTATAAAATGTCATCAGAAGCTTGCATAAACATTGGACTTAGCTTCACATAAATTACTGCTGCTCTGAGATAGTTTATGGCACAACTTAGTAAAAACAACAGTTCGAGTAAATACAATATGAGTAAATGCAAGGATCTTAATCCAAGAATATGATAATAGAAAACTGTATATCAAGTACAAACTCATAAATACAGTACAATGAAATTTTATCTCATGCCACTGAGATTAGTTTTTATTTACATACAGTTCTAGCTTAAAATGATATATTTTCTTAAAGTTACAGTAATTATGAAAAAAGCACATGAACCAAAGAACAATAATGAAACACTTGCTCTGAAGAAACAGTGATACACATTTCCCTATTCATCCTCATGAATTAGTTTGATATCCATATGGATATCTTATGTACTTCCTTGGATTTTCTTCTGTTATAATTTAGCATTAACAATGAATACTAGAATACTGAGAACCTGAAACATAGAGATAATTTACACCAGCTTTCATTTTTTTTTAATCTTGTTGATGCAAAAGTGAGGCATCATTTTGGGCACCGTTTACATGCACACACTCACTGGTGCAACACGTGATTCATGATGAGGTGTCTGGTATAATATGATACAGGATAGACAACTATAAGCATATGTAAAAATACATCTACTTTAATGATTATTTATTAATCAAGAGCCAGTATCCTGTAGGGTGACCAGAGAGCAATTATGAAAAATTGGAATAAGGGTAGGAGGTTATAGTCACCTATATAAGAAAAGGTCTCAAATACTGGGACTGTCCCCATATAATCAGGACATTTAGACACCCTATCATAACTAGAGGTGGGCAGGGGCCTGGCCCCAGCTACAGTCCCTGTATGCCACTTTGGCATGAAAAGCAGTTGTAAAGTGGATGCAGTCTTACTAGGGAAATCCCCCAAGTGCAGAAATAGGGGATCAGTGCAAGCAGACCTATATAATTCTTCCCTTAAGGTTTAGAGATAGAAAGGACTGTTTGGTGTTAGAGGGATCATGACTGGAGTTCTCTGAACTCTGGCTGCTTTAGGCTAAAAAATGGCCCATAAGCAGCCTGGGAAAGGCTGCCATAAGTTGCAGAAGACCTGGTAGCCTGGTACTAGGAACTATGCTGTCCTTGCTGCAGCCTGGATTCTGGGAGATGCAAAGGTATGTAAAAGCACTTTTGTCTCCTTTCTCCTGGGTTACTCCCAGGCTACTCAAAACATCTGGATGCTTTGTGTCACATTAGATGAACGAGAGCTGAGATTTTAATGGAACATGAAACAAGGCAAGTTCTGCAAGGTTTTCATAAGATAAGGTTTTGTAAAATAAAATTGATTTCTCTCTATTCTCCATTTTCCCCTCTTGGCATCCACTTTGTTCCCTTTCCTCCTGCACAATCTTTCTCACTCCTCTTCTCTGTATTTTTCCCCCTATCTCATGAGGCGTTTGTGCTCCTTTTTTTTCTCAAAAAAAAAAAAACCAAAACAAACCAAAAAAAAACCCACTGCAACTAGCAACTACCTCCCCCTGCATAACACCTTCATTCTGTTATTCTGTCAATTTCTGTTTATCTACCACTCTGGGAATAACAGTCTCAGTGCTGTCCTTTGTACAGAATTAAGGCATTAACATTCAGGATTTAGAATCTCTAGGCCAATTTCTTTTCAGTCTTGACATAAATCCAGGTAAAAATTATCAAATTAAAACTGTTTTCTTTTTTGTGGTTAACTACCTAAAGATCTTTTTCTCCCCACCCGCACTGATTCTCTTTTTCAGATTCTAGACAAGAATGGCAATGGGTTTTCTCATTTTGAAATCTTCTCTATCTTTTACAAGATATGTTTACCCAGAGCCCTGGAGCAAGGTGTAAACTTGTAAGAAATGGTGATTATGCTTCACATTTTTAGGACTCTGTGCCTGCCGTATATACTTTCCAATGAAAATGACCCTCAAAGAAAGAAAGAAAGAAAGAAAGAAAGAAAGAAAGAAAGAAAGAAAAAGAAAATTTGTAATATTTGAACGAATCATTAAAATGTAATTTAAACTTCATGATTTCTCTGCCAAAACAAGTTAGAGCATCAGCTGTAAATATGGTTGTCGGAATGAAAAATAGTGCTGAATACTAAGTTACCTACCTCTTTTTTCAACAGCTTCTATACAACTTTTTACGAATTGGGGGACTGTGGAATTTTCATGCTCGCACACTAAGTGCAGATGGGAGCCAAAAACTTGTTCTACAGAATAAAGAAGATAAACGTATTAAAACATGACATATAATAACTAATAAGTAAATAAGTAATAGTCACTTTGCTTCTTCAAAGCCTTACACATTAACCAGGTACTCCTATGTGATAGATGGACAGGTAAAGGACATATCATATTTTGTGTATGGGTTGAAATACCATTTTTCTTATAAACATAATTTCCTGAAAATTACAGATAGACTCAAGGCAAAAAATTGAAATTTGTATTTCAGACCTTCCAATATTTAGGTTTCTGTAGCTCTTTACCTGTGGTTCAGTCCACTACAAAGATAGTAGACATTTCTTAAATCCAGATCTCTGGTCTGGTTCAAATTTCAAACATCCCAAAGTAAATCACAATATTTCTGATCCTGAAAGCTCATACAACAGGCAGATCCCTCCAGCCGTTTCTAATAATGGAGCTGTATGTTGGTGCTCAGATTCACTTGCATACACTAGTTTGCAGAACTGATGCCTAGTCCCTCTCTGCTTTCATTACTGGTCATAAAATATCCAGCCTTTTAAGAAATCTGACCACAGTATTTGACTGCCTCATTTCCCGTAGCAGTGAATTCTACAAGTTAAGTATATATAAATGGTTGCTCTGAAAAACTTTTCAGTTGCCTGAGACAACCAAATACCTCAGTATTTGCAGTTTTCCCTAAGTCAGTCCCCTTAGACGTACAGGAAAGGTTAAAAAAAATGGCAATGTTATCTAATTCTAATGGCAACACTGGAAAGTTTTTAAAGGTAACAACATTATATTAAAAATAGTTATATTTTCTTTTACATTTGCATTTTAAAATCATTGCCACTTTAAAGATACTATTTTGAGAGTTTATTTTATTTAGTGTATCAGGATTTAGGAATATTCTATTAACAGTTATGACTTGGCCTCCCAGTGTCAATCACATCTCAACAAACAAGGAGTCCTGTGGCACTTCAAATTTATTTATTGCATGAGCTTTTGTGGGAGAAAATCCCACTTTGTCAGATGCTTTATCTCTGTTCCTCTGACCATTCTTTTCTGTGTAAAAGGAAGTTGGTGAAAATGCTTTTTCTGTACTGTTGTACTTAAAAATGCCTTTTGATCAGAATAGCAAATAGGCTTCATACATGACCGAAGTTGTAAATCATGCTGTCTACATAATGAATTAGAGTTTAAGTAGGCAATGCTGCTTTCTAGTTTTTATGCTTTTAAACTTTTGACCAGTTTAAGATGTTCATCTCAAAACACAGCATAATGAGTTTAAATATCTCAGATTACAAATTAGCTTTATGCTCCTCATCACTACTCTATATTTTTTAACATATTATGAAAAGAGCATTCAGTAGTGGGAACCTTGTCAGCTAGAATGAAAATTAATCAAACAAATGAGGAAAATAACTCAATAACAGAAGTTTAATGTTCAAACAATGTGACTGGATTATCATTATTTACCCAAACGGACTGTTTCCACATACTTTTCCCACAGTGTAGTATACTTTGAAAATTAGCACAAAGGGCTTTTTGATCAAGCTTCTGAAGTTGAGATTTCTTCGTACAATCTTAAACTTAGAGGAGCATGTATAACACATCATATAAAGTTCCAGAACAGCAAGGATGAGTACAGACATCCTTATCATTCTGTTCAAGAGCACTAAAGAAAAACAAACTAATCTATAGGTACATCTACACTGGAGCCTCAGGTCGATTTAAGGAAGGTTAAGTCAACCTACAGAAACCCACGGGCACGCTGGGCTTTTATTAAGTCGACTTAATAACACCATTTCTTAAGGTTACTTAACACTTAAGTTGACCTTATTAAGTTGACTTAAGCCAATGTAGATGGAGAGAAGCCCTTAAACCAGCCTAACTGGCCTCTATGCCCCCTCACAGAGATTCTGGCCTCCAGGAAAGGTTGACCTAGCACCAGCCAATGTGGATGCAGGCAGTCAACAAGAATTTCCAATGTGGTTTTTATTTCTCACTTAAAGTCAACCTTGTTAAATTAACCTAACAAAGCCTCCAGTGTAGACATACCCTATACTACTTTATCCCCTTGTACTCCCATACAGCAAGACCACTGTCTCCTTCCTCTAAAAATGTAGTCACCCTCACCCAAAATTCAGTCAAAGTAGTCCACAGTTTGTCTCACTCCTCCTTCGTAGCAGGCCAAAACCTTCATGTTCATCTTTTGCCTTACAAGATCACCAGCTCTTGCCTTTTTGTTATTCAACTTCATCTGCTGAGTGCTGGCTCTTGCTTACCCTAGGCCTTAATTTACAATATAATTGCCTTTTCTCTGTTTATGGTCCTCATTCTGAAGAATAAGTTGGGCAAGGGAGGGGGGCAGAGAATAAGCAAGGCATGTTGGGAATGCAGCCCTGATCAGGATGTTGTTTCTCAGCACTGAAGAGACAGGACCCATACTTGCTCCTGCCAACAATTCCACCCTGTCTTGTTTTCAAATAGCCAGAAAGGCTCCTTTCTCCCTACTCAGATTTTCTCAAAAACTCTCAGGAATTCACAAACTGTCATAAATTCCCATAAATATATTATGTATGTATTCACTTTAAAAATATAATTCTAACATTTAAGGTGCTACTAATTTCTAACTTTTCACATAAGAGTATGTAGGCACACTGTACCTCTGAAATCAAGTAGGTGGTTAACATTTAAGCTGTTCCTATGTGCTGTAAGTTTCCCACTGAGGGACTACAACTCCCATGATCCCTTGGGAAAGAGAGAGGGATCCTGCCTGACCCTCCAGGAAGCAGGGGGGGACAAAGGGGTCTCCACAGAGGGAGAGAGACATGTCTGAATCTGGAAGCTGCTGTGTGTGCTCCTAAGATTCCTGAGACTGCTGGAGGCTCCCTCGAGCAGGAAGCTTCAGTGGTTGGTGGCTTACTCAGCCCAAAGCAGGGTCTGCACCTAGAGCTGACTGAGCTGGATCTACAGTGAGAGTGTGAGTGTCTGTCTCCTCCATCCTCCAATTTGGAGCAGGGCTTGTAAAGCAAGGGAATCTGCTGAGAGACTGACTGGGCCTCAGGGGAGCATGGCAGTCCCTTTGAACCAGGGCCAGGACTACAGACTATTGGTTGGGCTCACTCCAGATCTTCAGCATGGTTGTGAGCAGATACACTGGACCAGCAGAGTGCTGCCTTGTATCCTTCATTGACCCTTCAAGTGCGCCCACGCAAGCAAGGGACTGGGGTTCTGAACTCTGGGAAGTGTGCCCTCTGAGTTGGAAAAAGGACTGTGAACATGATAGTTAGATAAGTTTCCTTTAAATTGTATTCTCTGTCTGCTCACTGATTTATTTACTTGCCCCTGTGTATTTAAATTAGTAGTAATATTCAATTCCATCCTGTTATGATAAGTTTCTTTGTTAAATAAAGGTATGTTACATGCAATTAAGCACCGTGAATGAATTATTTATATAATTAGTAAGTTTGGATTAGACCCATACCACAGGTTATTCTTAGCCACATGGATTTAGTCCTGGAGGCTCCCAATGCACGCCGCTAAGCGTGTACCGGGCCCAGCCAGGTGGAAGCACCACCAAGTTTTAATTTCCTGTAAAGCAAAGGGACAGCAGCAGAAGAGTGGAAGGAGGATTCCCACAATCCCACCATCACCACTGGGAAACTCAAGATCTCTTTGTCATCAAATTTAGGCGCCTGTGCAGACGTGAGTGTTGCCTGCTCCCAGGGAGAAAAGGCAGAGGGTTACAAGCACTTAAAATAAAATAAAATAAAATAAAATAAAATAAAATAAAATAAATAAATAAGATTCTCATGTAAAAAGGGAACTCTTATTTTAACTTTTTTTAGATTTAGATTATAAACAGACCTCATTTTAAGCACATTTCTGCATTAGATAAATTTTAATATACATAATTAGAAAATATTTTCTTTGAGTATGGGTATCTGTGTGTTTATCCTCAGAACCATTTTAGAATGAATTTCATGCTTGGAAAATGTAATGAGAGTTATATAGATATGATTAGCAGAATTTATTTTCATTTTTAAGAATAATTTTGACTCCTGTTTATTTATTATTTTTTTAATCACACTAAATTATTCAGGAAACTGGGAGAATTAAGCAATTATTTAATGACAGTAGACATGGAGTTTCAAAAAGTTAAAGTTTTATCAGCCATTAAAACAGAAAAATCAACAATACATGTCAAAATATACAATGTAAATAGACTTAAATCAACATAACATACCTTATTCTACTATTCAATTTCCAGTCAACTTGTAAGTCCAGTCAACTTGCTTATTCAAACATCTACATTATTGCATTTTGACTATAATAAGTTCACCAGCAGCATTTTTCTTACTTTGTCTGTCTCTAAATGTCTATTATCATAGCTAGAAATATTCTTTTTGGCCATTCGTGTGTGTACAGTGAAATAAACATTACTGATAAATATTTAATCTTTCCAGACCCGTATAGAAACCATCTCAGATGCAGAGAACCAGATCCTCAAAGGTATTTAGGTGCCTAACTCAATAAGAGTTAAATAGCTAAACAGCTTTGAGAATCTGGGCCATAGTTATTAAAAACTAGTTTTTTCAAAGTGTGCATTTTAAGGAGGCAGTTTGGAGCAATTATGTGTAATATTTTTCAGTCATAGGAAACAAATTATTTTAAAAAATATAACTGAAAATAATTAATAGGCAGTATTCACTTGCTTGTCCAAATTACTGCACCCTGCTGAATTCACCCACCTAGAGACTACCATATGATTCAGAGAAAGGAGTTCTGGCTCTCCTTAGTCAACGTATAAAGGAAGATCCATTCCAGCACATCCAGGTTTGTGTATTCTGTAGTCTGATAGTACAATTTTGTACAGTGCAAAAGTCTATGCACTAAGTCAGACTTCGGGATTCACAAAGAATGCAGGGGTGGAGGTGATAGTTATATATGCTTGAACAGTGGTTCGCAACCTTTTGCAGATTGTGACACACTTGTCAGTATATCTTGTCCCTACAGGACACAGTAGCCCAACTATTCCAGGCCAAATCCATCCATCTCCCTGACTCTCTGTGACACACCACTGGCTATGTCTACACTAGAGGGCTCACTTAAGTTGACTTTAAGTTGACTTAACAAAGTTGACTTAAAAGTTAAGTTGACTTAACAAAGTCTACTTAAAGGCTATGTCCACACTGGAGGGCTCTGTTAAGTTGACTTTGTTAAGCTGATTTAACAAAGCCTACAATATAGAGAACCCTATCTACAATGTGTTAAGTAGACTTAATAAAGTCAACTTTAATGCTTAAGTTGACTTTAAAGGCTGGAGTTATTAAGTCAACTTAAGCAAGTGCTTAAGTTGACTTAAAAAAGTCCAGTGTGGACATGTCTTTCCTTAAGTTGACTTAAGGGAGGTTAAGTTGACTTAAGGCTCCAGTGTAGACATACCCACTGTGCGGCAACACAGTAATGTGTTCCCGCACAGTTGTTGAGAATGACTATGCTAGAAGGTTACAAGCGGCATGACAATTACATATCAGTGAATGACCCGTTGCATGTTTTTGGATTATGTTTGTGACAGAGAAAGGACAAGTTAAGTTTTCTTTATAAACATCTATAGTTTTCTCCTGTGGTAATTGTGTAAGCAGAGATTTATGATTAAAATGTACTAATATTTCCTCTTCAAACATCTTAATTGTTTTTAAAATTTCAGAGGGGTTTGTTTGATTTATCTATGATAGGCACTTCAGGACTCCACTTCATATGACATACACACAACACTTCCTAACCTTCTGTTATGAGAATTTATTTTTTCCTATCCAGCTTATTTAACTCATTTGCCTGGGAAATAGACACAATTGCCACCTTTGGAATGCTACTTAAATTTAAATGCTCCCCTCTGAATAGAAACCCTCTTCATCTTCTCAAAGTTTATTCCAGCTTCTCAGGAACTATTCCCTCTATGAGTTCTTGAAATTCTCTTGTTCATCTTCTAAAAATTTTAACTAAGGATTATTTGGAAGTATCTTCTCTTGTAACAAAGAAAATTCCCATACAGTGGCCTCTGTTCACAAGAGCTTGTACAAAGGAGCTGCATACTATGCCCATATACAGCTTTAATCATTCACTCTTTCAGCTGTTATCAATTTAAAACCAATGAAACTCCCACACTGAGTCCATTTGAGCAGTCAATTTTAATATCTTGGGGCATCTGTAGTTATTCTGAATTGGCTGCAAAAGCAGAACTAACAAGTTAAGCTCTAACCATAAGTCTACATCAGGCTGGTAAACCATGCATCAAATACAGACAGTTAGTCAATACTGTAGTATAAAAAAAACCAACAAGCATTTTTAAGAAGAGCAATATATTCATAATATTTTTGGCAGTATGTTTTGCATTACACCTCCTTGATATCTATACATTAAATTTTCTGTTCAGGGTGGTGGTGTCTGTGACAACATTGTATGCTGATATAAAATGAGACTCTAAAGGGGGCTGGCATGGACACCGACAAAATTGTAAGATACACCAAAATGATGACTACAGCTGCAATTAATTGCTCACTTTAGTGAACAAGCCCCTTCAAGTTTGCAAGCTCACTGCCAGGAGCCTGACAGACATACTTCTCACATGCAGCTTGTGCAGCCCATGTCTAAGGTATTGACTCCAAGCTGCAGAAGCTGAGAAAGTAGAAGACAAAACTTCAGCAAAACAAACTTTTGAAAGAAGATCACAGAAGTCACAGCCTCATTCAGAATGTTACTGTTTAATTATTTTTGTTGTATATGTATGAGATATGGCCACTTTCTTACAGAACTCTTAGGGTGTTTTTTTTCTTTGCTGTTTTTATTAAAATACAATGACAACTGAATACATTTTATTTAAATGAAATCTGCAAGAGTGGAAAAAATTATTGGGGTCATTGGAAAAACTGGAGACCCAGTGTTCTAATTCCGGAGAAAAGAGCAGGTGGCCTAGTAGTACAGACCCCACAGGTTTTTGGGAAGACAAAGCTTTTAATGAAATGCAATGTCATGTATTCCAAAGGCAAATAAATTCTGATCCACCTCTTCTGCAGCTTAATTTGGATAGTTGGGTTGTTAACTATTATGAAAGCCTAAATTGAGGCATAATAAACAAGGAGTTTGGCGGCACTTGTAAAGACTAACAAATTTATTTATTGCATGAGCTTTTATGGGAGAAAATCCCACTTCATCAGACGCTCAAGTGATAAATAAATTTGTCAGTCTTTATAAGTGCCATCAAGACTCCTTGTTTGTTTTTCTGAACTAAACTAACACAGCTATCCCTTTGTAAATTGAGGCATGTATCTAGCCTCCACTCTCCTAAATGGTAAGTGGAAGATGGGATAAATAGAAGAAGACAGACTGAAATGGATACCAAACAGGAAAATGCAAAATGCAAGGTAGGATGAGTTGCACCACTGTGTGTTAGGGAGCACCCTGCTTTCATTTTCTGTGTTCTTCATCCCAGATAGAATGTTTAATGCCTAGCTACCAAGGACACGTAATGTAAAACACAGAGATTGACTGTGTTATCATTCTGAATTCCAAGAAACAGAGTAGTGTTATGTTGCAACCTTCCAGCAAGAAGTATTTTCTGGTATTCTCTCACTACTGCACATATATACAGTGTATATAACAAAGGGAACTAAGTCAAAAGTTAAAAGTTTTGATGATAAGCACATACTAGGGTGACAAATAAAGGTATAGTACTTCTCCAATAAGTGGGCCAGGTTCTCAGCTGACTTAAGTAAACACAGCTATCAAAAGGCTACTCTGATTTATGCCAGCTGAGAATCCTGCTAATCCTTTTACATTGAGTTACTGTATATTTGGTGGTTTACAGTGGTCTTCAGTAAAAAAAAATCAACATTTGCCAATGGTAACTCCTAAGTGGTATCTGAGTAGAATTGTTTTCTATTCTCAGCAAAGTAAAAATACAGGGTAGATGCCACTATCTAGAAACAGTTGTTAAATTATGTGGTTTTTTTTTTAAACTGGAAATGAGTATGCCATTGAGCACTGAGAGGCAGATTCTGCCACTCTGATTCATTTCCCTATACCAGGGATTAATACCTCTTACTTTATTCCTTGCTTATGTCATTCCTGTCTGCAATGAACCTTAACTTTAAAAAAGATCACTTTGCCCAACATTTGGTCATCTACATGTCTCCTGGAACATACATTTATAAATTGACCTCCTTGTACTGAAAAGAAAAAAAGAAGTTGTTTCACTGAATTCATTAAGAATTTTACCATTGACTTTAATGAGCACTGAATCAGACAAACTCTCATATCACACTGCATGAGCAGAAATAATGTCTGAAAGTGGAAATATGACAATAAGCAATGTACAATTTAACACTGATTAATTATTTTAATTTTTGGAGTATCATCTACAGGAGTCATGGCTTGAAGATATCCATGTACAGTTCTCTCAAAATCAAAATGACCACAGCAGTACAGACCACTGAGCCTAATGTGGAACAAGGTTACTGCGTCTCTAAACTGCGAGTCTCTGAATTAAATGGGGTCACTCTAGGTTCTCAATGAAAGAAGGAAGAGAGTGGAACCACGCCCTTTCTCTTTCTGATAGAAAATGGTCAGCAATCTCACTTCTGCTGACTGTTAAACAAAAAAATTCTTTGTCTGTAAAGCCCTTGTTCTATGATCTATCCATCTCAGGCTACATAGCGTGCCAGGTGCTTTACCATTGGTTGGAAGGAGACAGTTCTTTAAGAAAATTAAACTAAAGCATAATAAAGTAGAATTTATTTTCATCTTGCAGCTTTTGTACCCACCACTCCTTTCACTTTTGGTCACTCCTTTTCTTATTGCCTTGAATTTTTCCGACATTCAACTTTCCAAATGAACTCAGATAAACTCCTTTTACTGGCAAGATTGAAAAAATTAGCTTGGACACATCTTCCTTACTAGCTAAGCTCTTCTCAGCTCACCTAGCTTCATTTATGCTCAGTTCTTGTTCATACTATTTTATTATGGAGTGGAAGTAAATTTTGTAAATACTTTATTATCAATACACTCATCATGGCTTTAAATAATGATTACTGTGCTAGCACTATGTATATACCATAGATCCTGAGAAACCACAAATCTAGCAGGCTAGTATAATGTTGACGGCTGGAGATTGCTTTGGGATGATATTAAAACATGACAAAGCTCAAATGTAAGCATTACAGTTCAATTACAAACCCGTAGGAGAGTTACAGGAGGAGGTGTCATGACTCAGGAGTATCTATGCCCTGGAAAAGTTCCTTGACAGTGTCCACGATGAGACCTGCAAGGAGGAGGTCCCTATCCCAATGCCAAGAGCTACTGCCACAGCTCTGGAAATGGATGGGATGCCTATGGCAGAGGAAGGACACTGGCAGCTGGTCACCTCTGGCAGTAGACAGTGTTCCACGCCTGCTCACATCCCACCATCCATTGTGGTGAGGAACCATTATGCGGTGCTGGACACACTAAAGGAGGTAGAGGAGATGCCATCCACCCCAAAGGCTGGGCAGATCACAGCCACCTCACCTAAGAGGAAATGTAGGGTTGTGGTGATTGGGGACTCACTCCTGCGAGGAACGGACGCACCCATCTGTCGGCCTGACAAGGCCTCTAGAGAGGTATGCTGCCTGCCAGGTGCCCATATCCATGATGTAACGGATGGATTGTCTAAAATCATCCGCCCCTCAGACTACTACCCCATGCTTCTTATGCATGTGGGTACCAATGATACTGCGAGAGGTGATCCTCAGCAGATCAAAGGTGACTTCAGGGCTCTGGGAGCGAGGGTGAAGGAGTTTGGAGCACAGGTGGTGTTCTCCTCGATCCTTCCAGTCAAGGCTAGAGGCCTGAGGAGAGACAGATGCATCCTAGAGGTGAATGTCTGGCTGCGAAGATGGTGTGGTCAGGAGGGATTTGGCTTCCTTGACCATGGAGTCCTGTTTCAGGACAGAGGATTGATAGGCAGAGATGGCCTTCACCTGTCCAGGAAGGGGAAGAGCATATTTGGGCACAGACTGGCTGACCTAGTGAGGAGGGCTTTAAACTAGGTTCAACAGGGGAAGGAGACCAAAGCCCACAGGTAAGTAACAATGTGGGTGATCTGGGTGAAGGGATGGAGCTGGGGGGGGGGGGCTGGGACTATATCAAAAGCAATAAAAGAGAAGGTAGTTGGAACATGGGGCGGGAATCAAATAAATGTCTTAAGGGCTCTACTGAAGCCCCAATATGTGAGGAGAGTGGGGGAAGAGAACTCCAAGAAAAAATGCAAGGAGGTTTATGTAATAGAATTGGAAATCAACATGACAAAGTAGGGCAATCGACCGGGTATCTTAGGTGCCTGTACACTAATGCGAGGAGCCTGGGAAATAAGCAAGAAGAATTGGTAATACTAGCACAGACATGGAACTATGATATTATAGGAATAACAGAGAAGTGGTGGGATAGTGTGCATGACTGGAGCTCTGCCATGGATGGGTATAAACTGTTCAGGAAAGACAGGCAGGGAAGAAGAGGGGGGGGGAAGCGTTATATGTAAAAGAGCTCTATGACTGCTCAGAGCTCCATTATGGAAGTGGAAGCGTGCCAGTAGAAAGTCTGTGGGTTACATTGAGAGGGGAAAGCAACAAGGGGGGTGTTGTGGTGGGGGGCTGCTATAGACCACCAGACCAGAAGCAGAAGGTGGATGAGGTGTTCTATGGACAACTAGCGGAAGCTTCTAGATCACAGGCCCTGGTGCTCGTGGGGGACTTCAATTACCCTGACATTTGCTGGGAGGTCAATACAGCAGTGCATGGGCAATCCAGGAAGTTTTTAGAGAATGTTGGGGACAACTTTCTAGTACAAATGCTAGAGGAACCAACTAGGGACCTTGCGCCGCTCGACCTGCTGCTCACAAACAAGGAAGAATTGATCAGGGACGTAGAGGCAAATGGCAAGCTAGGCAGTAGTGACCATGACATGGTTGAGTTCAGGATCCTGATTAAAGGAAGGAAGGAAAGAAGCAAAACAAAACCCTGGATTTCAAAAAAGCAGATTTTGGCTCCCTCAGGGAACTGATGGACAGGATCCCTTGGGAAGCTAATCTGAAGGGGAAAGGAGTCCAAGACAGTTGGTTATATTTTAAAGAAACCCTGCTAAGGGCACAGGAAGTTGCCATTCCACTTAGGAGAAAGAACAAACATGTGAGGCAGCCAGAATGGCTTAGCAGAGAACTCTGCTCTGAGCTTAAACATAAAAAGGAAGCTTACAGGAAGTGGAAGCTTGGTCAGATGACCAAGGAGGCATATAAAGATATTGCTAGGGACTGCAGAGATAAAATCAGAAAGGCCAAAGGACAAATGGAGTTGTGGCTAGCGAGGGATGTAAAGGATAACAAGAAGGGGTTCTACAAGTATGTTAATAACAAGAAGAGGATCAGGGATGGTGTAGGCCCCTTGCTGAATAGGGCAGGCATCCTCGTGACAGAGGATGAGGAAAAAGCTGAAGTGCTCAATGCATTTTTTGCTTCAGTTTTCACAGGCACGGTCAGCTCCCAGCCCACTACCATGCGTATGGCAGATGGGAGAGAAGAAGAGAGGCCCTTGGTGATGGAAGGTCAGGTTAGGGACTGCTTAAAGAAGCTGGATGTGCACAAGTCCATGGGGCCGGACGAACTGCATCCAAGAGTGCTAAGGGAATTGGCCGATGAGATAGCAGCACCGCTGGCCATTATCTTTCAAAACTTATGGAGAATGGGGGAGGTGCCAGAGGATTGGAAAAAAGCAAACGTAGTGCCTATTTTTAAGAAAGGGAAAAAGGAGGATCCGGGGAATTATAGACCAGTCAGCCTCACCTCAATCCCTGGAAAAATTATGGAGCAGATTCTCAAAGAATCCATCCTCAAACGCTTGAGGAAAATAAAGTGATCAGGAACAGTCAGCATGGATTTACCAAGGGTAAATCATGCCTGACCAATCTCATCTCCTTCTATGATCAGATGACTGGTTTTCTGGATGCAGGAAGAACCGTTGATGTCATATACCTTGATTTTAGCAAGGCTTTTGATACAGTTTCCCACAACATTCTCACTGGCAAATTAAGGAAGTATGGGTTGGATAGGTGGACTATAAGGTGGATAGAAAACTGGCTAGATCAATGGTTTCAGCGTGTAGGAATCAATGGTTCCATGTCTAGCTGGCAGCCAGTCACGAGTGGTGTGCCCCAGGGGTCAATCCTGGGGCTGGTTCTGTTCAACATTTTCATCAATGATCTGGATGATGGAATAGACTGCACTCTCAGTAAGTTTGTGGATGACACCAAGCTGGGGGGACCAGTAGACACATTGGAGGGCAAGAACAGGATTCAGGGAGACCTAGATAAATTGAAACAGTGGGCCAATAGAAATCTTATGAGCTTCAATAAGGACAAGTGTAAAATCCTGCATTTGGGACCAAAAAAGCCCATGCACCACTACAGGCTGGGAAACATTCAGCTAAGTAGCAGCAGTGTAGAAAAGGATCTGGGGGTCATGGTGGATGGGAAGCTAGATATGAGTCAGCAGTGTGCTCTTGCTGCCAAAAAGGCCAATGGCATACTGGGCTGCATCAAAAGAAGTATTACCAGCAGATCAAGGGATGTGATCATTCCTCTCTATTCTGCACTGGTAAGGCCACATCTAGAATACTGTGTTCAATTTTGGGCTCCCCACTACAAAAAGGACAGGGACATGCTAGAGAGAGTTCAGCAGAGGGCAACCAAAATGATTAAAGGGCTGGAGCACAAGCCCTATTAGGAAAGACTGAAAGCATTAGGCTTATTTAGTCTGCAGAAGAGAAGACTGAGGGGGGATTTGATAGCAACCTTTAACTACTTGAAGGGATGCTCTAAGGAAGAGGGAGCTCGACTGTTCTCGGTAATAACAGAGGACAGAACGAGGAGCAATGGTCTCAAGTTGCGGTTAGGGAGGTCGAGGCTGGATATTAGAAAAAACTTTTTTACTAGGAGAGTGGTGAAGCACTGGAATGAACTGCCGAAGGAGGTGGTGAAATCTCCATCTTTGGAGGTGTTTAAGACCCGGCTGGACAAAACCATGACTGGGATGGTTTAGTGGGAGTGGTCCTGCCTCTGGCAGGGGGTTGGACTAGATGAGTTATGAGGTCCCTTCCAACCCTATGATTCTATGATTCTATAAATTAGTTTCAAAAGAGAAGATTTATCCACATTTTTTTCTAGAACATTAGTGCAGATTCTGTAAATTCTGAGAGATTTTTAATTCCACGTAACTGAAGATCTATGCCTTTGTACATAAAGTTGAGTAAAAATATTCTTGAAGTAGATCTGATAAAGTGGCAGAGCTGGAAGAAAAAACTTCTTATTCAGAACTATAAAACATTGCTGATCAAATATAAATATTGTTTAAATTAATAAAGTAACCAATAGTACTGTGTTATACAAAACCTATAACAAAACTTTGGAATCCTTTTTTTTAATTAAATGATACTAATTTACAAAAGGTAGAAATATGGGGCTGACACTCTTCAATTACACTTTTAAACACACACACACACACACACACACACACACACACACACAGGGTACATTTTTTCAGATGGTACACAAGGATACAAAGTAGTGGCACCTTGTTCTTCCAGCCTTGCATTCCAGTCTTACAAAACTAATGCTCACCCCTAAGGAACTACTCACATTAACGTAATTCAGATGAATAAGACTGTTGCCCATATCATTTTAATGGCATTAAATGAATAAGGTTTGTGGATGAAATTAGCTACTTCACCATAGACAGATAAGTAGGCCCAGTTTTTTAAAGGTTATTAAGTGCCTAAAGATGAAGATAGGGGTTTAATGGGGTTTTCAAAAGTGTCCAGGGGTATGGCTACACTGGAGGGTCAGTTAAGTCAACTTAAATTCAACCCTCTTAAGTCGATTTAGAGCATCCACACTCAAAACTCCTGTAGACTGCCCACATCCACATTGGTAGTTGCTAGGTCAACTTAATGCTTAAGTCGACCTTATTAAGTTGACTTAAGCCAGTGCAGACAGGGCATAGCCCTTAAGTTGACCTTATTAAGTCGACTTAAGGGTTACTCTCCATCTACACTGGCTTAAGTTGACATAATAAGGTCAACTTAAATGTTAAGTCAACCTTAAGAGGTGGTGACTTACGGAAGGTTAAGTCGACGTATGGCTCCAGTGTAGACACACCCTAGGTGTCTATGTCCCACTGAGTCAGATGCCTAGATGCTTCTACTAATCCCATTAAGTACCTGTCTGCATCTTCTTGGACCTGAATACCTTGAAAAATCTGGCCCTTAGACCTCAGGCAATTAAATGACACTGAAAGTAAGTGGGATAGTGAAAAGCAAAAATAATAACCATGCATATATTTCAGAGTCTAGTGAGCCTTATATTTAAGGTCCATGTGCAAATCACATTTACATGTGAATCTGGAACTCTCAGTCAGTGTTGTTTCTTAACAAACATTTTAAAACAAAGTTTTGTTCAGGGTTAAATGACAATTACATAATCTCCAGGTTTTCTGATAATGGTATTAAGGGATCAAAGTACCACAGGAGAAAAAACTACAATTTAATTTTGAAGCCTGTATTCTCAAGTTTGGCTTCTGTCTAGAAATGTGAGGAGTCCTCTGGCCATGAGTGCACACATCAGTGACAAAGAGAGAAAAGACTGCACTTAAATGAATTTATCACCTTAAAATGTATTTATTCTTGTCTATAATTTGCATGTTAAATTTATTGGAGTTTTGGTTCCAGTGTGACACACAATGTTAAAATCAATATTGATTTGGGAGCTTTCTAGTGCCCCTGGCAAATATGAATGGCACCTGATGAAAAACAAAGTTTTCTATAGCACCTACAGTGCCACTCTTTTACTGTAATTATCACCACATGCTTCACAGATACTTATGTCAATTCTTCACTAGCCCACAGAACAGTTTTTTTTTTTTTTTTATAGATTTGGCACTGCGATGTCCTGGAAGGCTAGACATGTACTTTTATTGAAAGTATCAATTATTTTAAGGGCATTTATAATTCTGACAGAAGTATTCCCCCTGACAACCCCCTCCCCCAGATTAAAGTTAGCATGCATGTTCTCAGAGTTGGAGAATTTTATTCCTGTAAAGACTAGTCAACATTTTCTCCTCTAAAAATTGAGCAAATTAACAGTTTTGCAATGTTTCTGAAGCCATTTAATTCACCTTTAGAAAGAATAGATGCATTTTTTAACATGAAATTTGGTAAACACTTTATTTTTAATCTGAATAGTTGCAATTTGCTATTTAAAAATATTGTAACATAAGCCTAAAAATTAACATTTAAAAGTGGTCTCTGGGTAAGCACTGCAACTGCATTTTCATAACATTATAACAGATTAAGGGATAAACTCTACAGAAGACAATGAAGGAACCTTATCAAATGAGCATTTCACATAGACTTACTGTAGATTGGAATTAAGCCCTGCTAACGAATCCTGACTCATTTGCATGGCCAGAACCTAATCCTAATGAATCTTCCTGGAGGAAAACTAACATGTTTTCTGTACAGTTACATTAGTTTAGCATTAAAACTCTGCTACACAATGTAGCTCTTGACTCTCTGTGGCAGAACATAATGCTTCTGGGTTTTCCATACAAGAGCATCCCAATTAGAACCAGGCTACGTTAGTGAATCAAGAGTCTAATGCAACTATATCTGAAAACAAATGCATCTGGTTTTCCTACAGAGATACATTAGAGAATGGATTTGAGTTATGCTAATGAATCTGGATTTGTTAGTAGGGATCACATCTGATCCCTGTGTAACACCGCAGGAGATTCATCAGCTACACTTTATTAAACAGAAAAAAAAGACCCTTACATACAGAAATTAAAAGACTGTAAATTACAACACAAGCTTCTGCTCTCATACTGTAATAACTGAAACAGACTGAAATGATGTACTCAAATCCCACCCTCAATCCAAATTGTGCTTCAAAGTGGCATCTTAAGCCCCTACGGATTAAAATGTGATACAGTAGTTGATCTGGGACAGATTCTGAGATTTAGGCACACACACCTGTGCCTAATTTATTCTTAAAAATACTTGATGTATATGGAGGGGAAATTTTTCAAAAGTTCCTACAGAAACTAGAAGCACAAGACTGTGGGTTGTATTCGTAAATCCTTTAAGCACTTTAAAAAATTTCCAATATACACATGAATTTGTGTGCACCTGTTTGTGTGTTCCTAATTGTGAAAATGTGGCCCATAATATTTTAGATATTAGCAGTCAGATCCTCAGGAACAACTGAGAATTGCTCTGTTCACCTGTGGAGCACTTGGGAAGGCAGCTTTCTACCTTGATCCTGGACTAAGCTGGTAGGTTTCGAGCCTGAGGCTATTCTAATTTGCCCAGTCTGCAAGCCATGACATTGGCTCCGGAATCTTGGCATCCAAATTGTGCCTCACCCTGGGGGAAAAGAACCCATATCTAGACAGTTGGCATGTACAATTGTAGTTTGTTTGGTTTTTTTACTAACTAATTGGTAAGCAAACAATTTTTTTCAAGCACAAGACCAGAAGGTATCTGAAAATTTGGTCTGACTGGTGGTCAGAATACCACCATTTACAAGATGATAGTACCTACAGTTTAGAAAACAGCATACTTTGGATCAACGAATTGCACTGTTATGTCAGAAGTGCTTTTTTTTTTTAAATATATGTATACCCCCAAAACAGCTTTGGTGTGCATGTTCTAGAAACCCTCACACTTTGCACAATTGTACATCATATCATCATATGCTTATATTGTACATCTTCATTGTCTGACCCATATATTTAGTTCTTATATGTACTCCAGTTCTCTTTCTCTCTCGCCCTCTCTCTCACACACACTCAGTTATTACAAAGAATTTGGTGTATGGATTGGACAATGAAGGTATAACAGCATGCTTGTTTGCAATGAATATAGTGTGCCATTGTATGAAGTGCAAGGGTTTCTAGAACATGGACACAAAATAGCATCATAAGAAGTCATCCAATACAGAGATACATTTAAACAGATAGATAGATAGATAGATAGATAGATAGATAGATAGATAGATAGATAATTTTTAGTCCGCAAAGCTACATTCTCACATAACTCAATGAGTCCTGTTATAGGAAAAAATATCTAGCAAGAAATAGCTGCAAAATCCAAATATGCCTATACATTTAACTGATGAAAGGAATAAGAAATATTGTGAAACAGAAACACTCTAATAAACTTTCAGCTTCTACTCAGAAAAATTGATAAGAGAAAACACACCTTTAATAAGTCCCTTTTCTTGCAAGGTTTTCAGTGAGGGTCTTCGACTGATAAACTTCTTTAATCTGCTTTTAACTCGATTTCTGTCATTTGTATCAGAGGCACTGTAGTTCAGTCTGAAAACTGGAGGAAAAACAAAAGAATATCTGCATTTCTAGTCCATATTTAATACAATGGTAGTACACTGTGAAAATGTCCTTGTAAAACAATAGCTACGTCCGCCTTTGAGAAATCACATTGTAAGTCAGAATTATAGCCAGTTGGATAGTACAAAGAGTTTGATTAACATTTGTGTGAAAAAACATGATGAGTTCACTCAGTATTATCCATTAAGTCATACTATTTATTGTTCATAAGTATTTGGATAGCCACCAGTTAACTTGTGAAATGTTCATGAATCCCAAGAGTTTCACATAGATGATTATTGAACTGAAAATTCCAGTTGGAAGTGTGCTATATATTGTTAGTTCTATACTATTTATTGTGAGAGGGTGGCAGGGTTGCAGCACTGGTGATGGTCTGAATCCCCTTGCCAAGTGAGATTAAGCATTACATTATTATTATTAATACAGTTGTAGAAAACATGGCTTAATGAAAATAAATATATGAAAGATGCATTAATTTATTAAAGGAACAGTGCTCCAATCCTATTACATTTTATTATATCTAGGTATTTACTACACTTAGAAACCTTTGGGCAGGGCTGTAACTAGGGTGGGGCAAGCAGGGCAAAGCTCCAGGCTCTGAATTTTAGAGGACTCCCCACCGCACGGCCAGCAGCCACAGCCCATCTGGCCCCGGAGGCACATTCCTCTCCAGGTGCCAGGCTGTGGCTGTGGGAGTTTAAAATCTTCTGCCCTGCTCCCTGAGCTTGCCCAGATGCATGCTTCGGGGGGAAGGGAGCCAGGGAGAAGCCTGTCCACAGCCAGTGCAGGTCCAGGCCTGGGGATTGTGCTGGTGCTGCAGACAGGTAAGGGAGTGCCCACTGCTGCCGGCAGGCCACAAGGATCCAGATCCATCCCCAGCCAGGATCCCCGTGGTCTGCCAGTGGTGGTGGGAAGGTAGCTGGGGATGGATTGGGCCCCAGGCCAGATTGGTGTCGGGAGTGGGAGTGTCTGTGGCTGCTTGTCCCAGGCCCCAAAACTTGTAGTAGCTGTAGCCCTGCCTTTGGGCTAAGCTCTTTGCTGGTTTATGCCATCAAGATGTGAGTCCTACTTCTTAAAAGTTCACAGGAGCAAATCATGATAATGCAAGTCAGCTCCTGTCATCTGGCATATCCACAGGGGATGATCACAGCCCCACAAATGGGCTATAGTGATGGGAAGAGGTATATCCAAGACTCCAGAGTATTCCCTAATTCAGCATTTAGCACATTTCCTATGACTATATTGTTCCATCTTGTAATTAAAGCAGTAAGTAGGGATTCTGTGTGGGGCAATCTCTATGAGAATTTATCAACCTCACAAATCCTAGGAGATATGTGGAAAGCCAATGGTATCTGTTTTTTATACACTCAGTCACTAAGACCTCAGGATAGCTCAGAGGAAAAGGTTATACAGCAAGAAGCTGTATGATTTTTTACAGTAAAATCTCCAGGGATGAAGGAGGATAATATCTGGCTTTTGGCCCACTCAGTCTCCATCTTGTTTTTCCTCTGTATGCTGGTATAGGAGGGACAATTTGGCCCTCCAGTGGCAAGGTCTCTATGGAGCATTAAGGACCCCTCTCCTTCAACAATGTTTATGGCAATGTATTTACAGAAGTACATATACTCCCCTATATGAAATTGCCCCCCACCCCCAAGATGTAGCAGTCCTCACTAGAAGGATTTGAGAAAAAAATACTACATAGGGATTCCACGATATAGATTATCCTGGGTTTTATAGCAAGCAGTTTTACATTAGTTATAAATAAAAACTGAATACTAAAAGATGCAGTTATAAAACAGGGATGAGTTAAAAGGGTCCTCTTAAAAAGCAGTACAAAATCCTGGAATAATGTGGTTTATATTACAAATCGGATTTTAACAGCCAAACTTATAAAACGGTTTATGCTTTGCTGTTGTCAAGGGAGCAAAACTTGCCAAATTGTTCATTTTAAGTAAATACAACCATAGCCAATTAAGGAAAGCAACATTTAAACACATGCCTATGATAATCAGAGCATAGTTTGCTTCTGATTTCACTACTGATTTTAACAGAAGAGCGTTCCATTTTCCCACAGCACTAAAATGACCCCACACATACTTCCACAAACTAGTAATCACACAGGACAAATAAAATGACACTTTACTGGAAAATACAGTTTGGTATAATAATCCATCATTTATGAAAAATAGAATTCACATTTTTAATGATAGCATTCTTAGGGTGATGCATCATTGAATATAAAAATTAG
Organism: Podocnemis expansa; assembly: GCA_007922195.1. NCBI lineage: Eukaryota > Metazoa > Chordata > Testudines > Podocnemididae > Podocnemis > Podocnemis expansa. Next base: position 22,945,319 of record ML681984.1, on the reverse strand, counting down.
CATTCAATTGATGGTTGAGTCTTTTGTTCACTTTTTATTTTAGAACTTTTTGTTCAAAATTAGGCAATCCTTGGAAGGGATAAGCTAAAATTCCAAGCAACTCAGCCTTGCTATAAAAAGAATAACAAATGGATGTTTCCAATTCTGCACCATAATGGCACTTTGAAACAGTAAAGTTAATTGTATTTCGTTTTCTGACTGCAGCTATGTGGCTTAAATTCATTCTCTCCAGAATAGTTCAATTTTTCTTTCCTTGCTCCCAGGATGCAGTCTCCCCACTTCAAATATAGCACAAACAAAACCACTTAGTTACTTTATGCCTATCATATTTCTCAGTCTGCAGGATTCGGAAATACATATACAGTAAATTATAATTCATATAATGTTTGCTTGGAAGTCAATATTATCTCTGACTATAACACCAAATTTGTTAAAATGATTTAACAGATCCCAATGAGGTTCACGTTGAAGAATTGTTAGATAAGATATCTATAATTCAATTCATGGGGTAAATAATCCTTATGAACAAGAAGATGTTTTAATCCAGCTGTGTAGTTTTATACTTGAAACAGCAACGATGGTGTTAAAACTACATCTAGAGGTAGAAGTCATTATTGTCACAGCCTTTTTTTGCATATTCCATGTCAGATTATATATAACATGGAAAAAAAAACAGCAAAGCCAATTTTGATGAGTTTCTGATATTATGCTGGTAAGCACACGGGAGTCACCAGGGGGAAACCTCCCAGAAATTCAAGGGTTTCCATAATATGATCCAGAACTGAGTACTGGCTAGAAATACTCTTGCTGGGATCTTGTTTAGAAATATCTTTTTTCCTGCCAAACCACTGCTCTCGTGGTATCCCCAAGTTATAATGGCTTTGTTTTATATTTGGAAATGCAAAGAGAGCTAAATATTCTTTCCAAATGGAAGAAAAAAAAATAAAACTATAGTTATACAACATAAAACTAACAAACATTTTTCTGTAGTCCATTACTTTCCCGAATTTCAGACGTGGTTGGCAAACTCAACCAGATTAACTACAAGTGCCATATTTCAAGGGGCAAGTATTTCAAGAACGAAGTAAATGGAACACTTTTTACACCATCATTCATGCTATTTCATGATCTTTAAAGTTCGGTACATACTAGTTCATTGAAGTTTTTAATAATTTTATGACCTGAGTGCACAAAAAATTGGTCATCTCATTTTCCATTAGTTACAATGACTGGATGCAATCAGTTTGGAATCTGTGAACCATTTTATTTTTGTTTTTCATCTGTCATCTTTAGAGTTTGCTCTGCTGATTATTTTTTATAAGAACCAAACTATAGATGTTGACAGTCTGACAGTTTCTGTTGAACTTCCCATTGTCAGTCTCACACATGATATGGGCTCTGGATTATGTTTCTTTGTGGCAGCAGGAGCTGTCCATCCTTCTCCATCCAATTTTACATGAACAGGATCACCAAGTTCTATATCCAGAAGTTCTCTAACTGACTGACATGTATTTTAAAAGTGTTCATAAGTTCTTTTAACCTTTTTTAAATCCAGTTTAACTTTATCTTTGACCCTTTTGGAGATAGAACTACTATTCCAACTTTGGAATAGAACCTGAGTTGTCTTCCCAACAGGAAACATGCTGGACTGTATCCAGGAGCTGCTATTGGTGTTAATCTTTAACTTGGAAAAGTGATGAAAAGATTTTCTTGTACAGTTATCTCAGCCTCTCCATTCACTTGTGGACTGCTATTAAAATCATATTCCATTAGGAATCACCAACGTTCTGCTTCAGTGAACTGTGGTCCATTGTCCATTACTAGTTGTTCTGAAATACCAATATGAACGTAAGTGTGCTTCAATTTCTTCATAACCAGTGCCAGATTTCCCATTAGGCACTGTAGGCACAGTGCCTAGGGCCTAAGAAATTTTTACGGCCTACGAAGGAGGGAAAAATTTAAAAAGCAGAAAAAATAAGGAAAAAAATAAGGAAAATCATGTGAGTTAGCATTAGAATAGTTTAAAGTGCATCATGTCAATCAATATAATTCAATTAGCTTTCACCCCTCTTTTTGCACATTTCGGAGTGAAAGTGCCTAGGGCCTATGAACACCAAAATCCGTCCCTGTTCATAACACTGCAATTTATTATGCCTTTCAAGTACATTGTATTTCTACATGTTTAGAAAAATTGTCCATTACAATCTGACTGCAGAAATTTGCAGCTACTCTCTTCCATGATCAGTCTTGTAGAAGTGCTTGTACACTGTATGGTTCAGTATTGACTTTTAAGTGGATGTGTAGTGGATCTCCTTTCAAAAATCCAGTATCATCAAATTCTCCACTGAGTTCTTCCGTCTGTCTCACTAAGTCCACTATGGCTACTCTGCTATGATTGTGAAGCTGTTGGTCTTTGATCACATATTTTCTAAATGCATAGCTTTGCTTTTGCAAATTGTTTCTTGTGATAAGGTGGCCTGTGTCATTCAGAATTCCTGGACAGTTAGTCAGTCCTTTCTGAGATGTTTGTGACATTAGCACCTGAGCTATTTTGAAATGAATAGTCTTGCCATAAATATACAGTTTCAGGTTCTGTGTCATCACAAGTGATGGATCCCAGAAACGAAGACTCTTGATTGTCTGTAATACAAGTCAACTGCCTGGTGAGGCAGAGAGTTGCAAAATATCCATACTTCATGCATATATTATGTGGTGTTTCTCTTTCTGGCCATGCATCTTCTCATGGGGTATGACTTTTTTCACACCTTGTGCACGTAGGCTCAGATTTGTCCAACTAAGCCTAGGAATTCTCTCTCCTTACCTCAAGGGTTTTCTGATAATAACTTAGAATGATAAAAATCATATAATATTAGAATTGGAAGCACCTCAAGAGGTCATCTAACTCAACCCTCTGCTCAAAGCAGGACCAACCCCAAATAAATCATCTCAGCCAGGGCTTTCTCAAGCCTAGACGTAAAAACATCTAAGGATGGACATTCCATCACCTCTCTAGACACCCTTTTCCAGTGCTTCAGCACCCTATTAGTGATTTTTATCCCCTAATATCCAACCTAGACCTCTCCCACTGCAACTTGAGACCATTATTTCTGGTTCTGTCATCTACCGTCACTGAAAACAGCCGGATTTGTTCTCTTTGGAATCCCCCTTCTGGTAACTGAAGACTGTTATCAAGCCCCCTTCACTGTTTTCTTCTGCAGACTAAACAAGCCTAATTCCCTGAGTCTTTCCTCCTAAGTTATGCTCCAAATGCCCTAATAGTTTTTGTTGCTCTCTGCTGGACTTTCTGCAAGTTTTCTACCTCAGAATATATGTGAATAATCACTTCCTTCGATCTTCTGGTACCGCTCTTTCTAAAGCAGCCCAATATAACATTAGCCTGCTTGGCAATAAGGGCATTTTATACACTCAGTTTTCTGTTTGTAGGCTCTAGTCCAGTTTCTAGTTTTTCAGGTTGCTCCTGACTTTTGTTCTTGTTTGACAAATTCCAATAGCTTCACTATCTATATAATTGTGTCTGGGATTAACTCTCTTCAGTTGTAGCTACTGTGAAAGGTTTTTGTCTGTTAATCCAATAACAAGCCTGTCTGATTTTCACGTTTTGCATTACCCAAATCAGTTTTCAGCCAATGTATGCAGAGCTCTCATGAAACATTCAACATTTCCCCCTGGTTCTTAAATTCTTCGGTGACAACACATTCTTTCATAAATCACAGTTCTTTGGGGTATAAAGTATGCTTTAAATATAGCCAGAACCCTTTTATAGTGATCTTTGTGCCTATATTCAGTAAAGTCAAAGAATTTAAGGACTTTCTCTGCTTGCTTTCCCAGAGCAGAAATTAAAAAAACAAACAAACAAACAAACAAACAAACAAAAAAAACCCTGTATATGTCCACTTTTTGTGCAGAATTTGTTTGCAATGTAAAATCTTGCAAAATATCTGTTTCCATTGCGGTTTCCCAAAGCTGAAGTTATCTGGTCATTGAAGAGTGGCATGTTGGTGAGATCCTGCAATCTTTGTTGCTTTATTTCCTCTGCCTTCAACCTTTGTTGCCTAGTTCCTTCTGTTTCCAATCTCTGCTGCTTCTGTTCTTAATTTACTCCTGCCAGTATGTCACAATCTTGTTTACCAGATATGGACTAGTCACAGAGCTTGTTTACACACCAGATATATTCTTCATAAGATCCTTTAGTGCTCTTCCACATATGGCTAAAGGCTATTTAAATAAGGTATTTCATACACAGTGCCGACTAGTGGCTGAGCAGTATAATATATTTTAGCATTCTATTATCAGAGCCCTGGCAAGTCCATGGATGTCCTTATCCACAGATGCAATGAGGCTACCTATGGACCATTTCTTGTGGCTGCAGATCCACATATTTGTAGCTACACAGAGCTCTACAGATGAGTAGAGCCCTGCAAATCCATGAATAGCCACATCCTCCCTGGTCTGATGTCACTGTTTCTACAAAAAACCAACAAGGAGTCGTGTGGCACTTTGAGACTAACAGATTTATTTTTTGCATGAGCTTTTGTGGGAGAAAATCCCACTTCCTCAGATGCATCTTAGATGCATCTGAGGAAGTGGGATTTTCTCCCATGAAAGCTCATGAGAAAAATAAATCTGTTAGTCTCAAAGTGCCACACGACTCCTTGTTGGTTTTTTTGCTGGACTAGACTAACACGGCTATCCCTTTTGGATGTTTCTACAATCAGGGAATTCGGTGATGGATTTGAAAACAGAAATTCTGAGTTCTTGTTTAGAACGTAATTTACAGTTGGGAGGTGCTTAACTGGAATCTGTCAGATAGTCTTAGCAGGCTCCACTGACACATGATAAATAGGAAGAGCCACATGTGCGGAAGCTGTAGTACATAAAATGTCCAGGAGTTATAAGAAGAGCCTTGAACCTCCTCCAAAGGCACTGGGACTTTATCTGGCATGTACTTCAGTGGTTCCTGATGCTCTCTAAAATCATCTGCCATGGAATGTGATACAAGCATTACAGCTTCATCTAGCGATGAAGAAATACTTGCACAGAATTTTACCTCTTTGCCTGCCTGCTTCTTAAATGTTTTCGCTAATGGCTCAAGTTGATGACAAGAGAATGGCAATTCAGGAGAATGACTCTCCCTATGCTCTCTAGAAGCAGAACCCAGGACCCTTACATATGGCTAATGATGTAGAGCCCAGGGATCCCAATAAATCTACTGTGGGGGCACATAGGACATAAGAGCAGAAATTCATCATTGGTCACAGAAAATGGATGGGAGTCAATCCCCAAATGCCTTTCTCAGTCCCCAAATGCCTTTCTCTCAGTATAAGTAAGAGTAGTGTCTTGCCAGAGGATCACTGAAAAAGAAATATGTGAATGAGAAGAATCATTCTCAACAAAGTCCAGAGAAGATGATAATTGTTCACTCTGAATGGTCAATGTTGGTGATGTAAGAAGTCTTGATGAGAACTCCATAGCTGGTAACACTGAAGATCTTGGGGCAGACAACTGAGTGGTACTGGTAAGTACTGGAGACTCCAGTTTGTCTGGAACCAAACAATCTCTTGAATGTCTAAACTCCTGCAGTCTTGATGGTACATGAGCAGAAGTTGTTGTTTGTGGATTCTTTGGAGATCATCACTAATTCCAAGACAGGAACTTATACAGAATTTATCAGAGCAGACACTGAATACTTTGAGTGAGCATGTCCAGACTTAGCCATACCAACATAAGGAGACATGGGTATCAAGAAAAGGCTCTGGCAATGGAGAGGCATCAGAGCAAGGCTCCCCCAGATTACTATTGTCGGAGCCTTTTCTCATAGCAGGCACTGCCAGCTCTACATTGCTAGTGCTTTTCCCTGCAGTAGGCAAAACCTTCAGCAGTCAGAAAAGGATGTGGTAGATGAGACATTTCCCTACAGCATCCGTTCCCCCCCCCCACACACACACACTCCAAGCTTTTCACTGCCATGTGCTTCAGTCTGGATACAACTTGCTTTTCATTGCAATGCATAGCTTTATGTACCCTACATACTGCTATCAAGGGATGTAATATAGACCAGTGGTTTTCAAACTTAGGGTTGGGACCCAGTTCTGGGTTGAAGACCCTCAGGTACAGAATCGTAGTGCCCCCTATTGTTGCTGCCAAAAGATTGGAATGCATTGCTCAATTAAGCTTGTTGGGTCTCTGGCATAAACGATTTTTTCAGCTGGGTCCCAAGAAAAAAGTTTGAAAAACACTGGCATAGACATAGCCTAAGTGAACTTGAACGGCAGTGTACATAGAGTTTTCTAAGTCGGAATCAGAGGCTGGCTTTGGGGCTTGCATCTTCATCAACAATTTGAAATTTATTTCTTTGTTTTTTTGAGATTTGCCTTGAAAGAGAAGCAGATCTTACACTTGGGCAATATATAGTAGTCTCCTAAACACTGGAGGCACCAAGAGTGGTCATTTTGTCAATGGGAGTTTCAATAGTCTGCAGACTAAGCATCATGTAGGTATGGTGGATCAGGCCTGAAACTGCAAGGGGCTTGGGAAAGTTGCCACAACCTTTTTACAGAAACCTGGTGCAGATGCAATTAAATAAATTAGAAAAGACTCTGATCCTTTGAGAACTGATTGCGTACATGATTACTCTCTGTGAATGTAGTGAGAAATCATTAAATACAAAGCTAGCAACAAGACAGTATATTTCTATCAGTCTAATTTTTTAGGAGCAATGCTTTGGATAAGACTTGTTTGACCCAGAAAGGAATGGGTTTAACATTTCCTAAATTTATCTATATGGCTTAATGATTTTATTAATATAGTTTACCCTTCCATTGCCACACTATACAATATGATCCTGCCTTTCATCCAATGAGTTTATTTCTCTCTTAATTTATAAAACATTTATAAAAAATCCCAAGGATTTAATCTATGATTAATTCCTACCAAATACAGTACATTTGAGTTCTCTGAACCTGTGGTGAAAGCACTGTTTTTTGAAGAACTATCCATTAATGACTTTCTGGACTGTGACAATGGGTATTGACAGTGCTTGTCAGACTAAAGCTCTATTGATTGTTTCACATCATGTGTATAGCAAAACCAATTTCTTTCAAGTGCCTCTTCCTAACTGTAATATATTATAACAGTCTCTATCTGTTTATCATAACATCCAAAGTTATTGTATGTAATGCATTTGAAAAGAAAGGTTCAGAGGGAGTGAATGGCACCAGTGGGAGAAGTTAAGGCCCTAAACAACGTAAATACTTTAGCATTGTTAGTCTCTCTTTCATTGAAATTTATTGCTGGAGTTAAGACAACGCAATACTTAGTCTTGGCTGTGCTGTTCTTTAATATTCTTGAACATTTCACATTTTTATCAGAGTTTCTGCAAGGTGAAGCTAATGGGTGCTATGAGAACAATACTCATACAGGTCAATATTTCATAAACTTCTTCCCAGTACTTTCCGAGGCCATTGCTTCACTAACTTCTTCACAAAAAAGAATAAGAGCCACAAGCTCAGTCCTTCAAGGCTCTGAGCACTTTGCTCTCAATCTTGTGAAACAGTTGAGCGTGTGTTCAACTTTAACTGTATGAGTAAATCCATTGGCTTCACTGGGAATATTCATATACTGCAAGCCAGGAGTGAGCTGAACATAGTGAATATGGCCATAGACAAAGAATCCCATAATCCCTTGGATGCTGGAAATGTCAGTCTAACAGTGATGCTGTACTGTATAATCATGACATAGATTTTCAGTTCAGTGTATTGGAAATTATAACACTTTGGGCTAGGCAGCACTTCACCTGTTCCCTGAACAAAGAGTGAAAAGCCTTTTCACAGCCTCCTTACTTTATGTGCTTACTAAAGTAACAGGTTGGTTCTCACCCTTCATGGTTGTGTGGCACCCTTCATCTGATTATTTTCATCCTCCTACAATTCCTATGAGATAAGTTATTATTATATCTCCTTTGAAAATGGATAAATTAAAGCACAGTGAATCCAGCAAGCCAGTGGCAGAGGAAAGGTTAAAAACAAGGAGTCCTGATTGTTAATACCCTCCTCATATCTTAGAATTGTGGTTTTTGTGAATAGGTTGCATGGATCTGAAAACTGTGCAGTAGTGGATGACAGTCGGCAGAGGCTAGAGGAATTTCTTTATATTTCTACTGTTTAAAGGCATCAATTTATGCATGAGCTTAAATTAGAGTCAGTGTGTTTAAATTGTCTTTAAAATAGGTGTTTGCAACAAGCAAGTAGATTTGTAATAGTAAATACTCATGCAACAAACTCAGAAATAAATAATAGAACAAAGAAAACAATGATTATATACTACATATAATTTTGTTGTAATATGACAGCCTTACAACTTAAGTGCCCAATACTGTCCTTATACTTCATGAAATCTATGTGCATTAGCAGTAAAGATGCAGTAAAATGACTATATAATTCATGTTTGCATCAAACTCTTATGCTTCTAAAACGTTTGTGTTTGCTCTATCTTCTAAAAATGGAAATAAATTGAAGGTATGTATTAATTTCACTGTAAGTTTACATTATTAAATGAAGGTACCTCACGGATTTTGCATTTGTTAGTGGTAGCTAATACACAGAGGAAAAATAAAGCAGTATTTCTGAAAACTGATTGCATTTTCTTATTGCCACCATCGGAAGAATGCCATTGTGTTTATCTACCTATCTATCTAATTTTAAGTATACAAATCACAAGTGTTAGAAATCAGTAAATCTGCTTTATTTATATAGTGTGACTGGCTTATGTTAATTTAATGTAAAAATATGTCACTGGGGAGAGACCTCTGTTCATACAAAGACAGAGTATTCAGGCTCTACACAGGTAAAACACAGAATGTTTAGGAAGAGGATATTGGTTCCTCTATGCTAGCACCAGGCTGCAGGACTCCTGAGCTCTTTGGTAACAGGATCAATTCCAGCCCATGGAATCGAATAGAAGGTGCCGTGTTTTTGTGCTGCTGGCACAGTGTACAGGAGTCACCGTAGTTGCACAAATATGGCTGCAAGGCCATCCTTGGTCTGTCCCTATTGTGGCCTTCTGAGATAGCTTATTTTTGTCTCACATAGGAGATACACTGCTGGTTCTATGTGGTCCCTTCAGCAGCAGAACTCCTACTCAGCCACCGTAGCACAAGGCTTAAATTGTGTCTTACACTCTTGATGAATAAAATAAAGTGACACCTTGAAGAGCAATTTTTCAGCCTATAGCAGCAAAAAGCATTCAAACTATATTTCTTCCGATAAAGAATGAGCTTGCAATGAACTGTCACAGAATTCAGAAACAGCGTGGAGTACATTTGTTTATTTTTATTTGCCTTCATTGGACCAGCTTAGTCAGGACAGTGGTAAACTCTCCACTACTAGTAATTTTTAAAACAAGGATTTTTTTTTTCCTTAAAGACATGCAGTGTTCACAGAGCAATTAAACAGGGAAGATCAAGGGTCTGCCTATACAGATAGTTAGACTAGATCAGAGGTTGGCAACCTTTGCCAGTGTGAGTGCAAGCCCCCAACTTTCAACAGGTGCTGGATGCTGGGCAAGGAGCTGCCGAATGTGATGGCTACTTTGCCCTGCTGCTCCCCCCCCAACTGGTAAGCAGGGCCAGGAGCCATGGCATATTTATATCTGTTGCCCCAGGCCCCACGAGGGGCGGGGCAAACATTGGGGAGCTTTCTCAGCGCTACAGGGCCAGGAGTCCTGTGTACCACTGTTAATAGGTGTATGTGCCAGCTCTGACATGTGTGCTGGGGATTGCTGACCCCTGCAGTAGATTATCATAGTGGTCCCCTCTGGCCTTATAATCTATGATTCTCTCAATTGTAGAATATGAACATGATTTAAATCAGCTTTTTATGTATGCAGAATTCTCAAGAAGTAAGAAGCATGGACATCTCCCCAAAAAAAGATCAGAGAAGAGAGATGCAGAAATTGGCCACCATTATGGCATGGAGTTGAGAAGATAATTCACAACAAAAAATGCATTGAAAGAATCTGCCTTGGGTTTTTTTTTTTCTTGTAGAATAGGTGTGAGCAAATACTGATGCAACTGTTGTTTCAATTCATTTAATAAACGAACTTTCCATTTTTTGCTCTATGGATTAATTGTGAATAGTCATCTTTTAAATTAAATTGCTCAAATGAATGATTAGATAAGTTACATGGGTCCACATTCTTCACCTGACAGTAAACAACTGGATTGCTGTGCCTGAATGGAGCCCTACTGATTTTAATGGAGCTATGTGTGGTCTGATACGGCAATATCCTTGGAAAAGGGATAAAACTAAATAAATTAACTTTGGAATCCATTGTCTTAAATACAAATTATATGCATTATTGTGATAGCTTGCATTATTTCTCTTGGTGGGACATATGGGCAAGGCAAACTTTGAGAAGTCTTATGAACATCAAAGGACTATTTTAAGCAATATGCAGACAAGAAGAAAAGTTTGGGACAAACCAAGTGGCTTTCCTAGGAAATGCCAGGGGGTTCTAGAGGAGGGGGATGCAAATTTTCATCTCTGGACCCATCCTTTTGAAGCTCTGCCCCAACGAGATATCTGTTGCCTGCTGATCACCTGTAACACTAGGACAAAATCAAAGGTCCACACTGTATAAAGCCAAGAATGAAGACTGATGGTTGTTCTTGTCTTGAACTAGAGCGGTAATGAACTTATGAGCACAGAAAAAAAAAAAAAAAAAAAACAACAACTCCCTGTGTAGGGGGTTAGAAGACCAATAAGCTGCCAGAGCCCTTGTTGGAGCTGCAATGTAATATGACAGCATGCATGTATTTTCTCTTATTGTATTAATATGTTTTCTTTGTAATGCTTTCATGTTACTAATAAATGCACATGCTCAGAAAGAGGGTATAAATGAGCAATTACAACTGTTCATAGCTTCTGGAGAGAAAGCAAAGCACAGATGCAGACCTGTCTAGGCAGTCTGACTTGCTGAGAAACTCACAGTGTAGGTGGAGAACAGTGTAGCTTGGAGAAACCCTGTTCAGAAGGGAGAGAGATGTGGGTCTCTGAACAGGAGAGGTGATGACTGTGGAGCTGGGAGACTAGAATTGGTGTCCTTGCTGGCAATAGCTAAAGTATAATTTGAGGGGCCCTAGAACCTTCCTAATCTCTGGGCCCCTTTTCTGTCTTGTCTGGGCCCCCTTCATGTGTGTGTGGGCCTGATTTTTCTAGATTCTGGGCCCCAGAACTCTGGCCTATCAGATGTGTGGGCCCCAGAACCGTCTTCCGGGCCATTCCAGCTTACTTTAACCCCTGCTTGCTGGACCATGAAAAGAGAATACAGGTACAGTAGCCCTGAATACATATAGAGACTCCAGTCCCCCCATGGACATTCAGTTGTAGGACCCTACCTGTAATGTACAGAAAGCTATGTTATTACAGGTAAGTGAATCTCATGTTTTGGGGCACATTTAGCCATGTGCAGAAGCTAGAAAGGATTTGGTACTCCCTGTATCTATCTAGCTACCACACATGGCTTCAGTGGGATTACTCAGATACTTAACATTGTAGTTGCATTGGTCCCAGGGTATTAGAGAGTCGAATTAATATCTTTTACTGAACCAACTTCTGTTGCTGAGAGAGACAAGATTTCAAGCTCACATAGAGATCTTCTCAGATCTGGAAGCAAGGCATGTGATTAAGTACCCTGTTAAACTGGGGCCTTTCAGAGGGAATATTAGCACACAAAAATCATTTTCCACTGATATTTTTGTCAATAGTACTCCATTGCTCAAAAGTGAACACAATAGGGATGAAGTAAATGCATTTAGAAATGTGATGGAATATTGATAGCATTATTCTTCCCATTAGTCACCCACTTGTTCCACCATATATATAACCTTATGTTTTTTTCTACACCGAGAAAGAGCTTCTGAAGGCAACCCATACAATGATGGACCAAGGGTATGTCTTCACTGATGGTGGAAAAATCGCTGCTCTCAGCCTGACTAGCAGTGAGTATGTACTCACTGCTGTGCTCCAGAAGATCAGCGCCGGAAATCATGCCCCGACAGATGCAGCTGAGAGCCGACCACAAGCCATTTGCAGTCAGCTTTCAGCAGTGTGCCCTGGTGGCTTAGAAAGTCATCGGTAGATTTTATGTGCCTTGCATATCTGCCTGTCGACTGCCACCTAAAAGCTCTCAACATGTAGATTAGGGCCAAACGTGACACATGCTACATGTTACAACAACCAACAAGATGAAAACATTTCTTTCCGAAGAACATGGTTACCATCCAGGTTAACGTTAATTATCAGAAGAACAGGGAAAGGTACCATATCGCTAAACAGCAGCAACTGGAATATCTTGTGAAGAAGAGACTAACACCCATTATTTTAAGGTAATCAAGGAATACCTAGTCAAAGTATGGACCTCTGTTTTCTATATAAATATTATTACTACATCTGACTGTCTTTTCTATTGTAGCAAGTTATCTTTACCACAAATAAATCATTAAACTAAATGTAATTGAACAAAGGTATATTTAAGAGATTATGTTCATAGGCTAAAGAAATAATTTTATGTCTTCTTCCCTTAAACAAAAGCTCTTGTAATAGTCTTCTATATTTATTTTTATAGATTGCAGAGCTCCTAGAAAAGACTGACCTTTACCACCATGAGCTTCACTTTATTTTTCTGATCCAAGTTAAATCAGTTGTATTGATTAAAATGCGATTGAATTTACAAACATTCAAACAATTACAGCCTTTTTTTTTCTTTTTAAAAGGTAGTTCCTTAGTAATAAAGTATTTGTGCCGAGGAAAGAGGTCTGCAAAGAAGGTGTTTTAGTAGTATGTGAAACAAGCACCAAACTAAAAAGGAAATGAAGGGAAAGTTTTGGCATTTCAATGGGTCGGGGGAAAGGCTGGAAAACCGACTGCGTGTTGAATTGTTTCTTGTGCCACTGTCCGCTTGGTGTGTGTGTGTTGTTTGGGGTGGTAAGGTGAAAAAAGAGAGGAGGAACTGTATCAGGGAATTTGTTATTGCTCCTTTGTTTTCGGGCTGTGCTGCCCTGCAGTTAAGAGCAGTCTAGGGTCTTCTCTAACTTGCATGATCCCAAAGTTACTGCTTCCATTGCATCCTTCCTAAGGGAATACTACCATTGACTTGATTGGGAGATGGATCCGGTCACAATGTACTACAAGCCAGTTGAGAAATTATAAAAAAGTTGCACTCTGCCCTCTCTCTGCTTTATTCCAACACATCTCCTCTCTTCATGAGATGTGCCTTATGCTGTTGGGGTGAGAGGGTGGCAGCTGGTGTAGGATTCAGCTTTTCTGGCTTTATGCCATTTCTCAGATAGGCAGCTGCATCCAGATACTGGTCCCTTTGTGTCACTTGGACACAGAGAATGTAGTCTAATGCCTCCAGTCACAGGAGAGGAGCACAGGGAGGACACTACTTTCTCTAACTGTTCAAAGGAAGTAAATATAATTCGTACCTCACAACTATCCTGGTACATGGATGTAGGGGAGGAAGGCATGATCCAACTGTCACCCTGATCAGAATACACCCTCCGGGATTATGAGCACTGCTGCCCCTGATTCTCTGAGCATGTTAGGAGCCAAAGCTGGGTGCATGGTGAAGAAGTTCTCTCTGTACCCTATAAATATCCTGCTGTATGGAAGAGCCATTTCTGAGTTTACAACTTTGTCTGGGGCTTTCAGCCATTGGAGTCCAGCCACCAGTATAGCAGCACTGCTGCTAACTGCAAGTGCAAATGAATAAGCCATAATAAACCACAATTTACACTAGTGTATTTTCTCCTTCCTTTAAACAGGGGAAGACTAAATTTGTGCAAAATATCATTTAAAGAGGCTTTTCCTGATTTGGGCTTTATACTGGTGCTATTACACTGGTGCTTGTCCTACCATGGTTAAAACTGAATCAAATTTCAACTCTAGATCTAGCCCGAAAGAAAATTGTTTTGGCTTTAAAATCTATTGTTCCAGCTGACAAACTGAACCAGGATTTTACTACCTATAATGGCATAATCTACCTTTCAAAATGAGAAGAAAAATAATAAATGATGAACAAACTTTGGAGTTTGGATATAGTTTCAATAAGCTCCCAAAACTTCAGATGCTTATCCAGAACTTATCTTGTCTCAGAAAAGCCTTATTTCAAGAGCTCTAATATATGCACACCAAATACCATAGAAAGAAAATTTTATTATCAGGAAACAGCACCTGATGACAACATTCATGTGCTAAGTATTGAAGCATCAAACTATAAGCAAAACATTTTCTAGAAAACTGCTTCATGGAACAAAAATATTTGGATGGAATCCAGCTTAGAAAATGACATTAAGGAGAAAGATAATACAAATACAATTAGTCTATCAAGCAATAAAACTCAATCTGTGCTTGATATCTGAAACTTTACCAGCTTACAGTGAATAAGTAAAGCAGAGATCAGAGGTCTTACTGTTCTGAAGGTTTACTCTGCAAATTCATGGTACTGTTATTTGAAAGATACTGTGACTATTTCTTCTCAAAATATAACATTATTTCTATGAATAACCTAACACTTGGATAGGGACAAACTATGTATCTCAGATTCAATCTACATTGAAGAATAGTTTCAGAAATGTACTTTTTTTTTCTTCTTTCTAACTGTTTTCCATACTAATATTCAGGAGAGAGAAAATGTTAGTTTCAAAGAACATTTTTCCCAGGGTATCCAATCCTTCCCCTTATGACAGAAAGCACTTCAATAATAGCTCTCTTTCCTATTTTACATTTTACCATTCCCAAATGACTCAAGAGAAAAAAATGTCACAACAGATGAGACCATTGATGCATCTAGTCTGGCATCCTGTTTCCAGTGGGAATATCTGATACCATTCTCCAGAGGCAGCCAAAATTCTTATAAATGATGCAGCAAGCCAACTGTGCTTCTACCTGCCCTTATATGATTTCCCTTACCATGCCTCTCAATTCCTTATGCCTCCCTCTTTTGGTCCCTCAATCTGATCATTTTATTGATTCTCAGCTTTATTTTTCGGACACTGAATCAACATATCTAACCATCACCTCCCCAAAATCTCATATTGCCCAGGTGAAAGTTTCTAAAAGTTGACAGTATTTGTCTGTCTGATTTTCAGTTGCTTTGTAGTGTTTAACCTTGTCAGTGCTGTTACTTTTGTCATACAATTAGAACTCTTACTTTGTGATGTTGTGCCTGGATAGTATCACAACACGTCTGTGACCAGTCAGAAGCAAGGACCACTCAAGACCTCTCAGAATTAAGAATTAAAGGCCAATCAAATTTGTTATTTTCATTACATTTCTCTATTCATTTTTCACCTTATTTTAATTCCTGTTAATAGAGAAGTAAATTGTAAGTTCCCATTGACTTCCATGAATATGCTTATTGGGCATCCTATGAAGAAGTGCACCAGTTTTTAAACTATGAACCAACACAGACAGAGGAAAAATACAGAAACTCAGTTTAAGAACAGACTGCACAACTTTTTTTTTTTTTTTTTTTGCGCTACAGAGACAAGTCACGCTTTTACTAAAGTTCCAGGGAACTTTGCTCTGGAAGACAAAGATTTGACACTGCAGGTGCAGATTTGGTTAACAGTGCCATTGGCTAATAATACCAATTTGTTACCCAAAATCAATTTAAGTGGGCATGGACAGTCAAGTCTTCATTTTACTGGACTTATCTCGTATTCCTTTCCATCTGACTTCAAAGGCCATGGTCTCTGATTATCTTCTCCCTGCATTTTGAAGCCTCTTCTGTGTTTGACTCCTTTTACCACAGCCTCAACTTCTTTCAGTAGAAGGCAATTATAGTATGTATTTACAAACAGTCCTACTTTTCTTATCAGTTTCACATCTATTTGCTTCTTAAATTGCTTCCCTGCGTCGGACAAGGCATCTTCATTAAGTTAAGCATGACGACTCTTAAGCTTTTTCCTCATCAAGCATCCTGTAAGTAAATGCATAGTCCAGAGGTACATATGAGAATTTTAAACTATTGTGATACTTAGTTATGGTAAATGTCATCTGTTTCCATGTTGTCCAACTCCTAAGAATCTTGCACTTTCACAATTTAAATGACATAATTAAAGATCTTAAAGTTGTGTGATCTATTAACATTAATAGAAGACTGAAACATATTTTAATATGGTAGCTTGGAATAATGGCAGATTTTGCTGTTGTTTGTTGAGCAGTTGGACTTCCAGTGAGCCATGGGGTGCACTACATTGGTGATTTTCAAGCTTTTTACCTCTGGACCCAATTTTTTAAAATAAATATTTATTCCCATGGACCAACAATTACATCTTTGAGCAATGTATTCCAGTTTTTCCAGTAATGGCAGCAGAGGGTGCCGCAACTCAATACCTGAGCATCTGCCACTCAGCAGTGGGTCCTGACCCATGGTTTGAAAACCACTGCACTCCATCACTCAAATGATCGAAAGACAATGGCTAAACTCCCATTGATTTCAATGGAGCCATGATAACGCTCCTTGGGTACATCTATACAGGTGCCTTAGGTCGACTTAAGAAAGCTTAAGTTGACCTACAGACTACCGCAGCTATGCTGGGCTTTTATTAAGTCAACTTAAGCACTTCCTTAAGTCGACTTAATAACACCACCTCTTACAGTCGACTTAAGACAGAATAGACGGGCAATAGCCCTTAAATTGATTTAATTGGCCCCTAGACCACCTCCCAGAGGTCTCGGCCATCAGGAAGGGTAGACCTAGCACCTGCCAATGTGGATGCAGGCAGTTGACAGGAGTTTTCATTGTAGACATTCTAAGTCAACTTAACAAGGTCAACTTTAACAGAGCCTCCAGTATAGACATACCCCTTATGTTTATAATACAATAGCAGTTGTTCATAATTAACAATGATTTTCTGGAAACACTATTTAAAGCCATCTCACTGAACCCTTCCATATCATATTTGCTGGGAACCTGGAAAACTGTAAGGTCCAAACTGTGGTATTTGTGACCTTGCCCAAGTAAGAGGAAGTAGAGATGCTCCATCTTTGGGAAGCTTAGGGACACATACTCCCACTTTATACTGTCCTGTGGACAGGCATATAGTACAAGCTGTAGTATATCAACAATCTGGTCTTTGGACTTTGCTTAACTTTGCTTAACTTTGGAGCTATAGCTCCAACTCTGTAGTGGTCATGCAGCTTCTAGTGGAGAGATCAGGTCCTGCTGTCCTTATTGGTGCAGAGAATGTGATTGCCTTGTGTAAGCTCTGCAGGGGGTGAAGCTCTTGACACACCCTCTTGGTTTCTCTACATAAGGTTGTTTCATAATCTAATCTGAATTAAACCTCTGACCACCTCCATACCTTTATCTTCATGTAAGGACGAGTTTTCCTGATGTTTTTACCTAATAAAACATAATTATATACAGGAAGCACACTCTTACAGTTTGTAAGACTGCACTGGTTTTCATGAAATTTCCCATTTTAAGATAGGGGATATTTCTGGGTTGGGTAGAGTAGTTCAGACTGGTGTAAGTTTTTAAAAGTGCTCCAACCATACATGCTTCTTTAACATGCTTGTCCTTAAACTGTTTATCTGGCATGTCAGCATGCAGCTGGTGGAACAAATAGGCGGTCCTGGGAAGCACATTCATTTTTAAAGCACTAATACACCCAGTCCAAGAGACTGTAATGTGCTTCCATCCGTTAAGCACTTCTTTAAATGTTTTGGATTGGAGGGTCATAATTTAAATGAAATGCATTCTCCACCTGGACAGTATAAACATTTAAATGATTTCTCTATCAGGGAAAAAGGTGAACTTAGCCAGTAAGTAATTCCTATTGCATCTCAGAGCTTGATTTACAGTCTCCCTCATTTGGTTTAATTTACACTTTTATAATGCAAAAATCCTTCTTGTATCATATTCCTTCCGAATTATTGGGAGGATTGTATTTGGCTTAATTATAAACAGCAGAGAAACGTCTGAATAAAATGCAGTCTGAAAAGTCAGTTCTGCAGGGTACAAACCTAACTTTAGGATAGTCATTTTAATAATTATTACAACGGATTTCTGAATTCCTTCAAACTGATGTGGAGACTGGTGCTTTTTCACAAAACAAAGTTCAGTAAGTCACATCCTCTTATTCCAATTCTGAGTTCACTTGTTTGTGGCTAAATGATATAGGGAAGACAGTGTCTCAGTAGTGGAAGGCTTTTCTGGTGCTAGTGAAAATTCCTGCATCATTTTTGTATGTACTAGTATAAGAATGAAAATATGTCCTTTCATTGTGGGGAATAGAAATAGAAAATGATGCAAATGGAGATCTATGGCTGAGAGGGGTGATGTGTTTCTCGACAGTACCATGGAAACTTTGTCAATCATCAAAGTATGCAAAAAGAAATCAAGGTCTACCATAGACAATGCATTGAAGATCACTTTGTGAAGTGTGCAAAGAGTGCACCAAGTTGGAGCGAGCAATGTCTGATTATGTGGTTTAAAAGTAGTATAGTAGAAGCAAATATTTTTATCCTGCTCCACGTAAGTTATTCCTTCATTTAGAATATGGAACACAGTTGCCTCTGCTAATACTTAAATTTCTGATATGTGCATCATTTCTTCATATTACTTCTGGAGACATTATATAGTTGTGAAAAATGAGTTCACAGGTTTTTCAAAATGTAGCATACTTTAAAAACTGTATAATTATAGTGCATATTTTAATTCAGTAGATGGAAAGTCAGTCTCTTTGTTCAATGCCTGATATCTTATTACTCCTGTATGAATTTTGTTTCTCTATCAGTAATAATGGATTGTTCTGAACAAAAATATATGAGAGCTCTCTTCTTTGCAAGAAAGAAGAAATGTTTGTAAAAAGTGCATTTATGGCTGCTTTTTTACCTTAAGCCTTTCTATACCATTTTGAACAAATCTAAAGAGATTTTAAGACAGACATTTTGTATTACAACATTCCCAAGGGTCATAAGCATGATCATCTTTACTAAAGCTTCTTTCAGTCCCAATTGAATAAATATGTATTTTATGTCACTAATCTTGAAACAACAGGAATAAAGTTTACCCAGGTCTTTTAAACCTCAGAGAACAAAACAAATACTACAAATCTTTAGAGAGAAAGGATATACAAAAGGGCTTGAGGTGGATGTTTCAAAGCAAATACACTTTAAATGATGTGCAAATTATTTCAGCACTTGAACATGATTTATGAAAGGGGATTAGTCCACTGAAACAAGAACCCAGTTTAAACCATTGGGTTTCAAAGTCAAATACGAGAAGTGGTTACAGGAGAAGGCAGGAAAAAAAATAGATAATCTACAGTGAGGATTTCTGATTTATTTTCTTAAACTTATATTAGCTATCACTGTCATACATATGCAACTGCAGTGGGCAGTATAATAAGCTCTCATTAATGCCACAATTCTCCTTAAAATTAAATATGCAATCATAATAATTAAGTAATAATGAGATAATTAATATCTTACTGATTATCTTGCTATTTACTTGTATGTCCCATAAATGAGCACAAGAGGTATGAAACAATTAAAGATTGTCCAAACTCAGACACGTAACTTCATAGTGAGTTGTGTGTCAATGAACAGAGCAATGAGTCACAGGTCACATCTATGATAATATATTATATTGTAATATACCTACATATTTTTCAAATAAAGAGTAACAGCTACACTTAAGTACTATGAAAATTATCACTTTAATGTAATTGTAAAGATTAATAAGTGAGTTAACTTTTCATGGTTCTATAATGACCTAGCAGTTCTAGTCAGTAAAGAAAAAACTAATGATCCTGTTCAAATATGATTAATATCCAACGTCTTCTTGACTTAAAATCTGGACTAGGTACAATAAAAATGAATTAAGTGAACATGCAGCAAATCTAGGCCAAACTTTTATATGAAAGTTGGTTATGCCCAATTTTAAAAATATGCTCTTAAATCCAAATAATAAATTCTGGGAGGATTTTGAAAAGTAAATACAAATTTTTATGCAATAAATGACCCGATGCAATTGTAATAATAAAAAAAGTGACACATTAAAAGCCAGCAGACTATTCAAAGTCAAGGAACAGCTATTGTTTTTAGACAGCAGCACAGTGAAACCATCTCACTAAAGTGGAGTAAAACCTTAGCTAACCTACTAAGGTTGATGCAAGACGACTGTAGACACTGCACATCTTGTGTTGACCCCAATTGGTCTCCAATAGCTGTCTCACAATTAACCAGTTACTCCAACAGTCACTGCTTTGGTCACTATTTTAAATTCTATTCCTTCTTACCAGATTCACAACTTGCCAAGCGAATTTGCAGGCAGCCTTATCAGCTATGTGCAGAACCTCAGGTCAGTTGGCAGTAATCAGTGATGTGTGACTATTAAGCTCCATTGCCCAGAGGGTTACAGAGCCCAGAAATCTCACACCACCTTAACTTTCTCTACCAAATGTCTTTTCCCACTTCCCGACCTCGTCAAGAGCTCCAGACAGCTCTCCCTTGTTCTCTGGAACTGCAGCCCATGCTGCATCAACACACTAGACATGCTCCTGCTTGGGGCAGGCAGGAGGTATTGGGTCTCCTGGGCTATACAAGCATAGCACAGCCCAACCATAGAAACTTGGGCATCTATGAGCTGACTGCATGGGAGCTGCAGGCAAAGGGATATGACAGGGATCAGCAGGACTGATGTGTGAAAGCAAAGCAAAGGAACATTGCCAGGGATCCCATAAGGGCCAACAATGTGGGGCCATGACCCAGACCGCAGTTTTTACAAGGCAGTGCAGACTATAGTTGGTGGACACTCTGAAAGCACTTTGTAGATCACTGCAGATACCTTGATGGAGCCTGAGAAAGAGCTCCAGCTGTAAATACTAAAGAGAATGCTGAGTACATGGATGAGGGCGAAGGCCTTGTGGCGGACTCCAGCCATGCCATGAGCCAGAACCCGTTTGAGATTCTGCCACAGTCTAACCATTCTACCAGAAGAGAATAGATGAAATAATGAAGGGAAAGGGATTTTGAGTTAGTGTTTGCATTCATTTTTTGTTACATTCTCTGCACTATTTATCCGCCCAATACATTTCTCCTTTTGATGAATGAAATTGTCTTGATTAGTTCATGATAACTATTGCAGAATGCAGAGCAGTAGTCACAGTAAATGGTACTTGTAAATGTACACCAAGTGCACCGGTTGAGGAAAACACCTGGCCATGTTTATAGGTGAACAGCAACACAATTCCTAGCAGCACACAAAGCTATGGGCCCAGAGAACAGTCCAGAGCAAAACATTACTATGGCTGGTTGCAAAGTGCTCATTCAAAGCCTACCTCAACCACCTAGCTCCATACTGGACTCCAATAAATAGATCTTAGATAAGGCTGCTCAAAGTCAACAGGCATAGCTTTCATCCTAGCAGCTGCTTTTCTCCCTTTGCCTCACAGATACCATGCAGGACAGAAGCCTCTATAACCAGTGTGATATTTTTCTCACTGAGGTCCAATGTAGTGAGTAAACAGCATCAGTGGCCCTTCAATCTGCCAAAGGAACATTCAGCAGTTATTCTGCACTTGCTGAAGAACCATTATAGCTAGAACTAATTAGATGAATCTTTTCTTGGAGCTGTCAAGATGATAGCTAGTATATAGCTTTATGAGTGAGAGGAACAATAGGTAGGTTTCATCCCTCAGAATCACTATCAGCATTTCCATTTAGTCCCTGCAAGATCTGCCTCTTGCTACCCACCCACCACAGCACTGGCAGGGCTTGCTGGGGACGGGGGGTGGATGCTGGGAGGTGGTGCTGGGGAGAGGGCTGGAGCCAGAGGCTGGGCTCCAGGTGCTTCTGCCTGCCCCTGGGCCAGCTGGCCCAACCAGGAGTGGGTCAAGCAACCCAGTATGCAGTTCAGCCTCCAGTACAGCCAATAGGGCCCATTGCCCTGGAGGGTTGCACTGGAGGCTAGACCATGCATCAGTCAGTACCACTCCTGGGGGCAGACTGTCTGGGGGGGGACATTCTCTGGCTCCAGCCCCTCCCTTGTGAAGGCCTCCCCACAGGCCACCATAATGGGAGAATGAAGGGGCTCTGCAGTGGTGGACAGCCTGGGGTCCCAGGGCTGCTTAATCCGGCCCTGCCCCCCAACTATGTAATTTTGAAATCCACAATGATTACCCACTGACTGGTAGCAATCTGAGTCAAGCTGGACAGCTGTAAGAGACTGGTGGAACGCAGATCTTTAAAAACATCTCTTGTGGTGGGAGAGAAGGAGAAGCAAGATGTTGCAGGGCTAATGGCAAAAAGAATAAAGGTTTCTCTGGGTGGGACAGTGCTCTCCTCCTTAAAGGGGAAGCCATCTAATTGGCTGCCTGTTTAGGGGAACGACTGACACTTCTGGTAAGGCTACACTCTCTGGTTGCCTGCCTCAAGAAGGGAGAAGTAAAAGATTCCTCTTTGTTTTGTGCTGTAAATTTGTTTCTTTTTGTTTAGCAGAGTGGTGCTCTGTGGACCTAACTTAGGTCTACATGGAAAACATTCAGAAATAAACCCCATATGGGTAAACAAACACCCTCCAGGGTAAAAACAAAAAAAGACTTGCGGCACCTTAGAGGCAAACAGATTTCTTAGGGTGTAAGCTTTCATGGGCTCTAACCTATTTCATCAGATGCAAGAGTGGGACTGATTTACTCCAATTTACCCATCCCCCCCAAACACTGCCAGAGGGAAAACACTCAGTCTGGAGAGACAGAGGAGGTGCTTTGCCACAGATAACTACTCATGGCACATATCATTCCCGGTATGTACACACAGCACCAATGTGAGCAACCAAATGTGCACGTACCAGAACAGCATACACACTCTAGCAACTACATCGCCACTGAAACTTACCTTCACCACAGCTGGGAGTGTATGGCCTTAGTGTTGCACTAATTTTCATTACATTGCCCTGTTTTTATTAAAATAATACAAACTGATCTACAGACAATCTAATGTTATATTATAATATTAACAAAGACATCCCATTTGGCCTTGAAACTGATGACTCGCTTCAGTAAACAGGGTGGGAAGTGTACAGAATTCACATCTCATTGAGGGTAATGGAGATGGGGCAGTCTGAATTCCAACCTTTGCTGCTGTAATTGGGTTCATTCCTGCAATCTTCTCTTTCTTAAGCAGTCCGATGAGTGTCTCCATTAAATGTCTACATGGGTAAGCAAATATTACTCAGCCTGACTGAGGGGTTCAGAATCTGACTTGCACTGATTTTCTTAAAAAACACATAAATATGTTCTTCCAGACTCACAACATCTTTGAGACAGGGACCAGGGGAAGTCACATTTTAGGTAGTCTTTTGCAGTTCAGGATGCATCCTGAAAAATATCACAGGTTCTAAGCTTTCATTTAAATAAAGTTAAATGTCTACTTATTTCTGTTGCTCATATACAGCTAGCACAATGTAAACCAGGTGTTGGCAACCCCTATTATGTGTGCCAAGCCTGGAACGTGAGCCCATGAACCTGGCCTATGGCCCATGAACCTGGCTCCTGGCCTATGTTCCCTCTAAGCTGTGTGTGTGTGTGCACGCACATACAGCTTGTGAAACCCATGCACGCAACAAAATAAAGCGCACACAAAAAAGTTCAACAGTGCTACTGTCTTTGCGCTACTTTAAGAAGGCGATTTCAAGTACCATGTTTCAAAAAAAAGTTTTGTAATTTATAAAATCATTTCCATCACCATATCAAAATAAAATTTTGACATTATTTGCATCATACATACTTCATTGCACTGACAAGTTTGACCATGCTCACTGGAGTACACACAGATTTGGACATTGGTTCCAAAAATTTGCACAAAAGAAATTATTTGCGCACATGGCCTATGAAAAATTAGAGGAAACATTGCTCCTGGCCCTGTGGTGCCGTAACTGCACCCCATCCTGGCCCCACCATGCGGCTCCTCCCCTTTTGTGGTCTCACCCCTAGTACCATCTGAGGGTTCAGGAGCTGAAGCTGCCACAGGGGCTGGCAAACGTTGCCAATCCCCTGATGTAAACACATGTGCTCTATCCTGGTCACCTACCCTTGTAGAGAACAGTATACAGGTGATCATTAGGGCCAGTCACACAATCTTTACTCACATGAAAATCAGTATTCCTTTTGATATCAATGTGTTTGAAAGAGATACTAGAATTTCTTTCATGTAAAATCCTCTCTGAAGCAACTCTTGTCAGGTGAAGCAGGGAGAAGGTGCCATAGGCTGTTAATGAGGGTTGAGGCTTCATTAAGCTCCTATAAAATTCTTAGCTGATGCCAACTGATGCTAATAAGTGATTTTTAAGTCACTTATAGCCTTACTGTTATCTAACTAACTGTCATCAGGAATGATTATTGATAATTGCTGAAGGATATTTATATACCAAGATTCAAAATTCAAATACTTTTAGTTATTTGTGCAAAAGACATTAATGTATGCAATGGTAATATGTATCTAAATGGGAAACATGTGAATTATTTATCCTTGCAAAATTTAAAACAAATGGAACAAGGGTTGAAATAATTTACTTAAATTTTATCTCTTGCAAGAAACTAAGCAGTGAAAATTTCAGCCCCAAAGATGACATTTTTCATTAAGTTCTTAGAATTACAATCTTCTCTTTTAATACAAAAAAAAAAAAATTAGGAGAGAGAAATGGACCCTGCACTGATCAATGAAATACAGTCACTGTGGCAGTGGAACTTTGTAACAGTTTTCAGTGCACAGCAACAACACACTACTGTTTAGAAGAGGGAGAGGAAACGGCGTACCATTCCCAAATAAAATACAGAAGGTTTGGATAGGCAAAATATAAGAAATTGAACTAGATGTTGGCTCAGACATAAGGGATAACACCCCTATTCTAATGAAGAATGCCCGGGAACTCTAGATTTCTGTTTATCATACATAACTTGCTGAGTTGACTTCCCTCCACTTATTCTTCTGCCTGTTTCTTTCACCTTTTACATCTTTCAATATCTGGACTATGAATTCTCTGGCATGGGGACTGCCTTATTTATGTCTGTGTAATGCCTAGTACATGGTGGTCCTGACCCCTAGACTGAGGCCTGCAGTCACTAAGGTAATACAACAACAATAAATAACAATACTACTGATAATGCGAGAACAATCTTCTGGACTTCCATTTCTGCATTTCATTTGGAAGCTTGTATGCCTTTAAAAGTGGGAGTGTTTGCCAAATATAGCACCTAAATATAGAAGAAAATAAAATATCCAGAGTGATTGTTTGTGTAAATCCTTCATTTTTAGGAAGGTACAAAATTCTAAACAGAAAAGGGACATTTTTAAAGATGAGGGGAACTTACAAGTAGAAACAACAAAAACAATGCAACCTGATCCTATCAGTTCAGTCATTTCTAACTCTTCTACAGCATACAGCAAACAAGGAGATCAAGTGGGTTTAGCAAATACCACAGTGCTTTTTTTAAAATGTCTAAAATATTTAATCGTTTTGCCTTGGCAACCTAAAAGTGAGGAACAGATTACTGTTCCCACTGCATAAGGAAATAACTGACAACAATTAGTATTTATTCTTGTTGCTTTTGTAATAAAAATAGAATTCCATCACTTTCAAGGAAATGTAAAATATTAATAGGTATGTGATGAACTGGGTAAATGTGATGCCATAAGGAAACGATGGAGAGCAGGTTGGAAATGCAGTGCTTTTGGGATGCACTGAATTATCAAGCTTGCGACTGTGCATTTTGACAAGAACAGACCTCAGATTGATACAGTAGCCAAAGGGCACTTTTCCTACTGAGAAGCCGTTTGTTTCCATTTGGAAAAGGGAAGAAAAAAATGGATGGCAGCCTACAATCAATAGAGAAGCTTCTAGCTACTCAAATCCTGTCTCATTCACAAGAGGTCACTAATGACTTGGGGGAAAAAAGCATAAGATAATAAGAACCAAAATGCAAGAATCACGACCACAACATGCAGTGCAAAAATGTTAAGCCTATCATAGAGCCTATCACAGAGCAAAAAGTCAGAATTTTATTGGCTGTGGACAAAAAATTAATAGTAACAACTAGCAACACACAAAACAGTCTCTCCTTTCTACAGAACTTGGTGACTTATGGTAATAGTAAAGAGTTACAGATCAGTCTAGATGGGTATCAAAAGCATCAGCAGTTCGGATCCAATGCAGGTTAGTGGTGAACTTAAATTACCATAAAATAGCTTTTTAGTGCCACCGTAAAATGACCCTGCTGGTCATAGGCCATTTGCTAGTGAACAGGTGTCCACACATCACAGAAAGCACCATTATAGCTGTAACTAATTAGCACCACCATTTGTCAATCTCAAGGAAAAGACTAAAGTCTGAATGATCATGCCCCCATTATGAAATATTCCCATAGATTTAAAGAAAATCTGGCTGGGTTTGTATCATGGCCATTGGTATGCAAAGTGCTGGTGCTCCGAGCCAAATTTCTTGCACCAACGGCACAGACTTCCACAGTGCAGGATTCTGCTTTAACACAGAAAACACTCCAACCAGGCTGAGTGCTCCTATTACTATTGACGCAGGACAAAAGGCTACCCTACCGCCTAAATACTTAGCCGTATAAATTAAAGCCATGCAGTGGTTAGTGCTGTAAAGTATAAGGTAATGGACCTCTGCATTTCTGAAGGCAGGACTGAGGTCTTATTTAGGTTTTAGCGAGATCACAGCTAAGGGAAATTTAGGAAAATATTAATTTAAGGGGGGAAGTAGATATTAGGTAATTGCTAGGGAGACTAAGGATAGGTCTGCACTACCTGCTGTTTTTGGCAGCAGTTGAGTGGAGAAACATCAATGACTTAAAATAACTTCCAAGGAGTAGCTGTGTCAGCCTACTTCAGCAAAATAAACATGGAGTCCTGTGACATTTTTAAAGACTATAAATTTGTTAGTCTTTAAAAGTGCCACAGGACTCCTTGTTTGTTTAAATATATTGTGTGTCTGAGTTCAACTGCCTAATGCCCTGCTCGTCTACTGCATTGAATCAAAGGGAGGGGCCTCTGTGCAACTCTGTGCTACTTCAGTCACCAGGGTGGTGGTAGTAGATTGGCTTCCCAACTGACTGAGCAGGTCTTCACAGACCCCATCAATCAAGCTGGGAAGTTTAAATGAACAACAACGAATTTGCCATCAGCAGTGAAGACTGGCCATAAAGGTCTTTATGATTAAGTATATGGATGTTTTGGGGTCTCTGTAAAGTGAGTTTCTTGGTTTTCCAATTGGAAATTGGAATCAGTGTCCAAGACTCAAAAGCCATCATCACTAGTTGTGCTAATTGCCACCATTTCCAGGAGTCTCCATGGAGACACAAAGGATTAAATGAGCATAGAAACTGAACTCTCACTACTCATAACCTACAATTCTCCTCAGGTCTGAACTGGGACATACACTGGGCGGGGGGGGGGGGGGTTGGCCTGAAACCTGGTATGGTTATTGATTCCATTATAGTTGCACTGCCAATAACCAGAAACTTTCAATATCTAGTGCCAGACCTGGGCACTTTGTTTTACAAGTGTTACATTTAAAGTATAAGGAAGAAGAAAAATACAGACAAATATGAATTGTCATAGAATAGTTATTAATATTTTCCAGGAGGTGTCAGTGACCCTTTAACTCACACCAGTTGCCTTTCTTTTCCAAAAGTATCTGCCTAAGCTTTCAGCCTGTGTCAGGTTAGAAACAAACACACGTTTAAAATCCATTTTGTTGTTGTTGTTGTTGCTGCTATATTTGACTTTGCTAGCAGTAGTCAATAAAAATGGAAGTACCAGAAGAATAACTGTTTAAACTTTGTAATAAGTTTATAAATGCACTTACAGCAGATACTGCACATCTCTTCTCTGCTTTGCAGTCAAACTGGACAATGAAACGACCACCTGTTAACTGCTAACAATGTGTCATTACCAGTTCTCATGCCTTTTTAAAGCAATTTTGGCTCTTGTTGCCAATAATTCTGGCGACGATACTTGTGTGAACATTAAGGGCACAGAAAGCCAAAGGCAGAAAACTGACAATACAGTTTGTGCTTAGACTGCTAATAAGTAAGTGAATACTATGATTTTTCTAATTCCACATAATTACTTAATCTCATGGGATGAAAAAAGAAGAAAAAATCCAATGCATAGTTTTAAGCAATCCAATCTACGGTATTTGAATACAAGCTGAAGTTCAGTGAGATTTCACACCAGATACTTTCAAATTTTTAAATAGCTTAAATAGCCTCGAACAAGGAGGAGATCATTCCCAACTCTCTAAGGTTTAAAATGAAATGAAGACCAAGTTTATATCATTGATGGTGATCACTTCCTTCTGTTCTGTCTCCTAAATCATTGTTGAGTGAAATATAAGTAGTATTATGATACCATGAAACCAAGAAGGTCAGCAACCAGTGAGACAGTTGCAACACACTTTGCCATAAACTTTAATTGAAACAGAATCAGGTCCTTAAACTGTTTCACTGCTTGATGAGCCTTTTTTTAAGCTTACAGTGGAAAACACAATGCACTACACAATGCAAGAATATAGAAGAACATTTTGCACATTTGAAGCTCCTTTAGATTCTATTAAAAGAAATCTATTCAACTGGGCAAGCTAGAGACACCAGTTATGGCCGTAGGTTTCAAAACAAGGGAGTTAATTGAATATAATAAACATATGTAATTCTCACTGTTGTTACCTATAGTTACACAAATTTACTGAGGAAAATAAATCATTCATCCATCTGTGATATTTCTCAAACTTGTATCACCTTAATTTCTAAGATCCTGATCCTGCAGAGAGCTGCATGCAGGCAGATCCCTGGACCGACACAGAGCTCTAACACTTGTATACATCTCAAGATACATGGGAACTTCACTGAGTTTACTTTACAATTAGTGTGTGTATCATACATTGGAAAGAGAAACAATTGTAGATTTGAGCATGTGCATGGCATGAGGAAGCCATGAAAAAACTGTCTCTTTAGCTTCACAAGATCTTCAAAATATTAATGCAATTTCAAAAAGAAAGAGTATCTGGAAATGAATAAATCATTACTGGTTTCACAGCATTTTCCCACAAACAAAGTAAGACTTCAGTCTTCTGAAATTTAGTTTTTCATAAAATTATAGCACTGTTTCTAGATGTCTGAAACAAAGAATATGCCTTTTCCTGTACACAACTGAAGTGCACAAACTTTTCTTCAGACAAAATTATTTTATCAATATTTGTTATTTTCCTGAAATAGAAATAAAATCCATGTAATAGGATGTTAGGTTAGGAGTCATGTCTCTTTCTTTTAAAATAAATATCTTGGATAAATGTCTTTGCTTTCCATTGAATTTATTTTGGTTAGATGGCAATGTCCCCCCACTCAGATACCTGGAGGTAAAAATTGTTCTTTGCTTAGATGTTAGTAGTTTACCCAAAAAGGAAAAAATAGGGCCTGTAATCAAGTTCCTAATCTCAGTACATTTTGCATATTATGCAATTTATCTTATGCAAACTGTTATTTAGTTTTAAAAAAATCTTACTTAAAGATCTTCTGTGTTCAGACTTTGGTTCTTTGGACTCAGTACCTAAGTTGTTCAGTAGTTCACTGCTAGAAGATCTTTGAAGTTTGATCTCCAGATTTCTTGGTGTACAACTCGGTTCTTTTGACTGGAAATAATGATTTTTGTTTTAATATATATTACATGGAACAATTCAGTATGAAATTACAGAACATTCGTATAGGATCAGAAACTGATAGACATTTATACCAGATAAAAAATGAATATTAGGAAAGCGTAATACAAACCTGTTCATCATAAGACTGTTCTTTTATGATCCTTACTGTTGGTTTTAATTTTTCAGATAAATTTCAGATACTAAATTAGAAAACAAAAGGCTAAACTTTAATGTTGATGACTGAAACTATTTCCCCACTGCTATATATGCTCAAAGGTTGTTTCCCAATTACTGCACAAAGGAAGTTTCTTCTAAAAAGCCTGCCATCCTAACTTAGAAAATTAAAATTAATGTTGTGTTTCAAGTACTATGCATTTGGGATTGAATTCTGTTTGGATGTATTTTGGAGATAGGGAGGAGGAGAGGTTCACTTTCATGAAAGACATTTAAATTGGGACAACTTAGAACCAAAGGAGAAATGCTATTGTAGCTGATGTTATCCACACCCCAAAAGAAATGTGACCAGGCATCATGAAAATGTAACTATCCTAGTGCCCACTGGGCTCAGACACATGCTTAAAGAGAACCACATGTTGCATCTTTTCATAGCTATAGTCCAATGGTGGCCAAACTTATGGAACTCAAGAGCCACACAAGTAGATCATTAAACCTTTGAGAGCTGCACTGAGGTATACAGCCACATACTTTTACCTACTCCAAA
Source organism: Podocnemis expansa (assembly GCA_007922195.1). Lineage (NCBI taxonomy): Eukaryota > Metazoa > Chordata > Testudines > Podocnemididae > Podocnemis > Podocnemis expansa. The sequence continues at coordinate 22,914,853 of ML681984.1, read as the reverse complement.
ATTACCAAGTTTAAAAGTCATTGCACATTTTAATTTTGTGATAAAAAGAGGGCAAGTATTGATCCTCCTAATGTCAGATACTAATAATTAAGGTTATCATGAAAACTAGGCCTATACAGTAAAAATTTAGCTGCTGCTTGATTTGAAAGACTGCAAGGTAGTGGCAAGTTTCTGTTTTTTTTTAACATCCTGACCATGCTGTGCTTCTCCCTGCTGTCCCTGAACATGCTGCTGCTTCTTCCCGCCATCCCAACACCCTCCCAAATACTCAGGTCTTGACGCTGGCTCCCCCAGGCCCTGATGCTGGCACCCCTCAGCATGCACAAGTCAGGAGATTTAAAACTCCTAGACTGGAGCTGCTTTCCTAAATCGATTTCTGATGCTCTTCCAGGAGCTGCACTTTTTCATTCAAGAGCCACATGTGGCTCTGGAGCTGCAGTTTGGCCACACCTGTATAGTCGTTGCTGTGTCTGTGTATAATTCCCCATCTTTACTGATCTAATAGTATGCAAATATCACAGGGCTGCATTGATAAGATGGGGCAGACAATCGTCTGGTATAAGTTGTCATAACTCCACTGATAACGATAATTTACATCAGCTGAGCATTTGCCCTTATATTCCCAGCTGCTACTGATTTCTTTCTTTGTACTCTCCTCCAAAGAACCTCAGGCTCCTAAAACCAGGATTTCGCCCTCAGAGACACGTTAGAAAATATAGTAACTGAATTCATGGGGACTTAACTGAATAACATAATCTAGTAAGAGCTTCCATAGAACTCCACCCACCAGGATATCAAGTGACAGTGCATTTGACCAATGAAATGTGATATATGAAGATATACATCCTGAAGTCAAACTCTCCTTGGTTGTTTACAGCTTTCAGGTATTGCATTGCTTGTCGCTATTAAAGAAGCAGCAGCCATGTACAAATTAACCGGTTCAGACATGCCACATAAACTAGTTTCAGGTGCTATCACCTCAGTTTCAGCAAAAATCCTCTGGAAAAGTCAGCAAACAGAGATAACTTTTCCTATCATAGTTTACGGCAATCAAAAGTGGTCAATATCTATAAATAGAAATCAGTTCTTGGATCAGGCATAGTTAAAAAAGGATTTATTGGAATTTGTACTGAGTGTAGCAAAAAGAAAATGAAAAAAAACCTATGGATGAATTGCGCTGGATAATTAAAAATGGTTTTCATGAAATATAGCCCTGCTTATTTCTAGAAGAAATAAAACAGACTTCCTGGGAGAATAACAGCAATCAGTTACAAAGGAATAGTATTTGCTAGTGCTATTCTTGTGAATAAGTAATATGAAAATGCATAAAAGGCTCAAATGTATTAATAGTTCTATTGAAGATTATATACTGTAGGCTGCATAAACAGAAAATGTAAAAATTCATTAGTTATTAAGTGCTTGTGTGCTTTTACAACCCACAGTAAACCAATGCCCTTGTTATTCCAGAGAAACAAATTCAGCATTCTGTTTTAAGACAGAAATCAAATGACTTTTTAGTCCAACAGCCTTGTTTATCTGACTATTTTTTACAAGATATGCATACAGATTTATATATCTTCAAATAAAGAAATATCTGTCTAGCTAGCTAGTTTCCGCCTGTCTAAAACCTGCATAGATGCCTAAGCAAATGAAGTTTAAATTACTACATCTTAATTAATAAAGGTAACAGCCAAAACAAATACATACCAATCTGTCAATTGCATTTTTGATAGCGTGGAACCAATCCAATATGATGAAGTCAATATCTGACTGAAGAAGAAACTCATTTCCTGATATCGTTGTGATCTGGTTGAGGGAATGGGGGAAGAAATGATAGGTAAGCAAACCACACAAGATAGATCATTTTATTTCATTTTTGTTAATATATACTCTCTCACATACTGAAATGCTTTCTTTTTGTTCCAGTAATTATCTCTTAGAGAACTGGGAGTTACCAAGCAGTTTTAAACCTCTCTCTGAAAACTGTTAGTCTGTGTCACAACAAATGAGTTATTGTCTCAGGAATATAACTATTAAATACAAAGAGTACTAAAATAATGTTAATTTGACACAAGCTAAGAAAAGCCAGGGAATTCAGAGTTAAGACAGACTGTTCAAATTTAAGTCAAGGCACTCTGGAAAAAAATGTGCTTGCATGTGTTAGAATTAATTGTGAATTTCCTGTCATTTTAGGTTTCTGTTTCAACTCTGCTAGCATTTTTTTTTTTACATTTGATTTCTCTATATGGAAGGTTATAAACATATTTACCTAAGACCCTAGAATGACTCTTTCTGAAGACTTCAGTCAAATTAACATTAGTGTCATTTGTTTCTTTAAATATCATATAGATATCTATAGCAAAGTAATTAGGAGCCCATTCACCAAGAAAAATAGTATATTTTAATGCATATCAGTTTACATTTTTGACCCTGACACTGGGAATATTTATCAAAAGAATATTAATTCCCCAACATGTAGTTCCACTGTCTAATGTGGCTTGCAATTGGTGTAAATATATATACTTCTTCATTTCTCTTGGTCTAAACTTTTTCTCTTTAGTGTTATAGGAATAATTCGTATTTGGAGAAAGAAAACTGAGAATGCTCATGTTTTCACATAGAGAGACTATGCATGGAAGTTTCAGCACACAGGACATGTGCAAGTGTGGTATAAATTTGGCCATTCTTTCAGACATGCTTTATTACTGAGGAACAAATCCTGATGCTCCTACTCAGGTCTTTCACAGGCAAGAATCCCACTGAGATTTTCGCCCAAGTAAAAAGTGAAGAAAAATGAGGTAATGTAGGCAAGATTTTGCCTTGGATGTCCATTTAAAGAAGACACATGATGGAGTGGTTTTCCTGTTTAGTTTCACACACACCTGGAGATTTTTGTTTAAGGCATAAAAGTACAAAGGCCACATGTCATTGCCACCCGAACTGCTATGTTATTAATTTGACCACATCTTGGAGAGTTTAATTACAAGTCAGACCCTCAGCCTGGAGCAATATTCACAAACATTAGGGTACATAGCAAGTGTGAAAAATTGGGACAGAGGCTGAGGAGGTAATAGGCACCTATATAAGAAAAAGCCTGGAAAATAAGTTCTTTCCCTATAAAATTGGGACATCTGGTCACTCTAACAATCATAGATTCTTATGATCACATAAGCCCCTTTGATATCAGTACACATCATTTCCTACCTTCTCCTCCCTGATCTGACACCAGAATAGGTGGCAAAAGACTTTACTAGCTTTTCTGTGATCCTCTCTGTTTTGAGGAAACCCCTCTTAAGAGGTGGTTCCTGAATTAGTAACAGCCAAGGAGACGCCTGGCAGCACAGCTCCAATGAGATCATACCATCAGAAAAGAAGGGAAAGAGGGGCAAAGAGTCTAGGACATCACTTCAAATGATAAGGTTTCTGAGCACTGGGCTATTCCATCAGGAACCGGGAGGAGGTGACAGACCTTCAGAATGGTTGGTGAAAACTTAGAGTCCCTTGCATAAAGGAGACAATCAGTCCATATGGATTAATAATGTTAAACCCTAGCATAGTTGTCATCCTTAATTCCCAAGGTCAGTGTTATCCTTCTTGGGAGCTAAGTAGGTAAAATTGCCCTCTGTTTTTCAGCAATAGTACAAATTTGAATCCAGTTTAGGGTAACCAGCTAATGGAGTTGCTATCTGATTCTTTTCCTGATTTATGCTAAAAGTTTTGCGGTTATACACGCATAACATAACATTACAATTTATTAACATACACATGAAAAAATGAATTAGACCAAACACAGAAGACAAACCAATCTAATACATCTTTTCCAGCATAAACAAATCATTATTAAAATTATAAAAAGGAAAAACATTTTTAAAGTAAGAGCAACATACATATAATTAGATTTACTGTATTTTGAAGGCTTACAAAGGACACAACATAGTTCAGTCTTCTGTTCAGTAAATTCAGGCTTTACTAAAATATTAGTATTTCAGCATTGCATAAACACTGTACTGTATGATATGCAAAAGAGATACTTCATTGCTAACAAGACTAAAGCAAAATACATTTTGAAAGTTTCTTTGCCTGAATGTGTTATTGTAATAATCATATATAAATGGTGATTTATGAATAAATCAGTAAAATAGATCACAGAATTGTAGAAGGAGAATTCATTTAAAATATACTCTCTGTAAGACATAGTTCAAGTCCTTTTCTCTTTCTTCATACTAATCTTCAGAGTAACTAGACAATTTCAAGAAGACTGCTACTGCTCTCTACAGTTTAAATGCATCCACTTCTTAATTACAGTCAGTAATTGACTTTGTTCTGCTCCATTCCAGTCATTCACAGGAAAGCAGTTCCAAAAGCTTTGGCTGCAAATCCCATTTAACATGTAGGTTTCCTATCCTACTTTTATATAGTACCTCCTTAGGATTTCTGATAAATGTTTCTGGGAAAGGATTGCTAAACCATATTTGCACTTTGAACAATCAAATTTCCAGCACCCTTGGGAAAAGACATCAGTAAAGAATGCTAGCTTTGACTAAGCCTTGTGATTGAACAATTTATGATCACTGCCTTAAACGCAGTATAACTAACAACAAGCATAAATGGTTCAATATTAAGGCATGCTAACACATAGGGACTAGAGAAAAATACAAGACAAATCTGCAAGAAAATGAAGTGCTCTGGCCGAAGCTGTCAGTCTCCACTTTGCCTGTAACTCTACTTACTTAAATGTCTTGTAATATCTTTTCCCCTGCACATCATGTTTTTAAGGCATATATTCTGACAACCATAAAAAATGAATTGGTGCTGTCAATAATAAACACTTAAAAGGAATAAATAATGAATATAGCCCTCTATTATTTTGGAAGGGAGTGTCATCCAGTGGCTAGACCAGGTGACTGGGAATCAAGATTCCCAGGTTCTCTTTCTGGCTCTGTCACGGACTTGCTATGTCACTGTGGGGAAGTCACTTGAAGTGCAAGATCTTCTTAGAATAACAGAAGATTAAGGATGGAAGGGACCTTGGAGATCATCTAAGTCCACCCACCTACTCGGAGGAGGACTAACCTTAATTAAAACAGCCCAGGCAAGGATTTGTCAAACCAGGCCTTAACAATCTCTAAGGATGGAGATTCAAACACATCTCTAAGTAACCCATTCCAGTGCTTCAACACCCTTTTATCAAAAAAGCTTTTTCCTAATATCCAACCTAGGTCTCCACCTCTGCAATTTGAGACCATTGCTACTTATTCTGTCATCTCCCACACCTGAGAACAGTTTAATTCAATCCTCTTTGGAACCCCCTTCCTTGTAGCTGAAGTCTGCTGCCAAATTCCCTCTCACTTTTCACTTCTGCAGACTAGAAATGTGCAGTTCCCTCAGCCTCTCCTCATAAATCATGTGCATCAGCCCCCTGATGATTTTCATTGTCCTGCACTGAACTTTCGCCAATTTGTCCACAACATTCCTGTAGTGGGAGGACCAAAACTAGCAACAAAATCTAGATATGGCCTCACCAGTGCCACAAAAAGGGGAAAAATTATTTCCTTTGGTATGCTGGCAATGCTGCTACTAAGGTAGCCCAGTATGCCATCCACGTTCTTGGCAACAAGGGCACACTCTCGATTCATATGCAGTTTCTTGTCCATTTTAACTCACAAGTCCTCTTCTGAAGAAATGCTGGTTAGCCAGTAGGCTCCCAGTTTGTAGCAGTGCATAGAATTCTCACATCCATGCAGGGCTCTTCACTTGTCCTTGCTGAAATTCTTCAGATTTCTTTTAGCCCAATCCTCCAATGCGTCCCCTACCCTTCAACTTATCTACTACTCCCCCCAGCCTAGTGTCATCTGTGAAATGCCTTAGGGTGCAATCCACCACATCATCCACTTTCTTAATAAAGATTTTGAATAAAACTGGCTCCAGAGACAATCTCTGGCCCACTCCAGTTGATTTCAGCTGCCAACTAACCATCAGGTGCATTGTGTCCAGCCCCATGAACTTCTTTATTTCTAGCTAGTCTAAATAGTCTTGAACCTGTTCTTTCATCACTGAGACTGCTGACCTTCTCCCCACTCTGTGCTGCAGCCTAGTGCAGTAGTCTGAGAGTTGTCATTGTCTGTAAAGACAGAGGCTAAAAAAGCACTGAACACTTCAGTTTTTCCCTGCTCATCTACTAATGTGGCCTATGCCATCATGTGCAAGAAATGCCCCAACACCTTATATATTGGACAAACAGGACGATCGCTCCGTAAGAGACTGAATGAGCACAGAGCTGATATCAGAAATCAAAGAACAAAGAAACCAGTTGCTGAGCACTTCCATCTTCCTAATCACTCGATGATGGATTTGTTAACGACTGTCGTTAGAGATGTGCCTGGGACATCAAGAGTCCAAAGAGAAACAGCTGAACTCCAATTAATATGCAAGCTAAATTCTGTGAAAGCAGGACTCAATCGAGACTATGGGTTCTTTTCCCATTACAAAGGGTAATTTGACTTCAGGCTTCCCATTCTTTGAGCCTGTAAACTGCTCTGATTTGCTGTTACTTTATGACCTGATCCTATGTTTTACACCCCCTTGCATTTAGTTTCATTCCTTTCTGTAAGTTCACCCATCTTCGAAGCATCTGAGGAAGTGGGATCTTCTCCCACGAAAGCTCATGCAAAAAATAAATCTGTTAGTCTTAAAGTGCCACACAACTGCTTGTTGTTTTTTTACTGGACTAGACTAACACGGCCATCCCTTTGGAAATCCACATCACGTGTCACTCAGTTGCCTTCCCCATTCACAAAGGGGCCAATACTTTTCTTGAACTGCTTCTTGTTGCTAACATACCTGTAGAAATCCCTCTTGTTACCCTTCATGTCCCTGTTGGCTGCAACTCCAATCGTGCTTTTGCCTTCCTAATTTCAGTCTTGCATGCTCAAGCAATATCTTTATATTCCTCCCTAGTCATCTGTCCAAGCTTCCATTTCTTGTAAGCTTCCTTTTCATGTTTAAGCTCACAGATTTCTCTGTTAAGCCAAGCTAGGTGCCAGCCATATTTGCTAGTCTTTCTGCACATTGGGATAGTTTGTTCCTGCAGTCTCAAAAAGGTTTCTTTAAAATACAGCCAGCTCTCCTGGATTCCTTTCCCACTTATTAGCCAGCCAGCCAGCCAGGAGATCTTGCCCATCAGGTTCCTGAGGGAGTCAAAGTCTGGTTTTCTGAAGTCCAGGGTCCATTTTCTGCTGCTTTCTTTTCTTCTTTTCTCAAGATCTTGAACTTGATCATCTCATCATCTCTGATGCTGAGGTTGCCATCTACTTCTGCTTCCCCCACCAATTCTTTGCTGGTGGGAACAACTGGTCAAGAAAAGCACAACCTCTAGTTTGTTCCTCCACCAGAAAGTTGTTTCTAAAACTTTCCATAAACTTCCTGGATTATCTGTGCTAACTTATTCTCTTAGCAGATATCAGGGTGATTGAAGTCCCCCCCTCTTAGGTTGTGTGGCTGTTTTGTACTTCACCACAGCATAGTCTCACTATAAAGCCAGCTTAACTAGCCAACTGTGGATCAGCCCAACATAAACATGGACTAAAGATGACATACCCTTTATCATGCCAGCAGAGCAGGAAAAAGAGAGTATGGAACATTTCAACATGTGAGTCTTAAGCTGCTTAAGGATTGCTGTTTGGTGTGGTACTGTAAAGCTATGGGAGGAGCGTTAAGCTATTGCATGCAGGACTGCGTAGTCTATTCCAAAGATTTTAAACAAAAGGATTGCTTACCTCTAGAAAAATACCAAACTCTGACTATCATTATAATGATACTAACTAATGTATGAGTGACTCCAAAATTATGTACTACACTCCAGAAGTATCCACTTCTAATCAAATCTTATCGTACTTTATCTTGCAACTTGGGCCATGTTATGAAATGTGTATGAAGGCACCACTTCAGGGCTACCCAAACCTTTTCAGTGCATAGTGCAGAGCTGAAGAAAGTATTCCATGGATCACCTTCTCTCCCATTGATCATTGAGTAATATTAATGTGGCAATGGCACCAATTGCTTACATGGAAAATATTCTTACTGATCTTCTGGTGCAATTTCTAGGTGAAATGAAGGAGAAGGAGCCTGCATCAGATGATCGGGCAGCTTTTCATGGGCCATTGGTGATCACTGAACATCAGTTTGGGAACAGCTGTGTTAATTCAAGATAGTCAGAAGGACGTTTTTACATGTCTTGCAAGATATTCCTTGAAATACAAATACACATTTTTAGATGTGGATTGCTTTGCTTTCTACATTTTTGAAACCCACATTTAATAGGTAGAGGCAGTTTTAAAGACACTATTAATATACATTATATATCACAGCCTTGAAAACTTCAGGGGGGTTAAGACAAAAAGTCATATGAGAAAACAAAAATGCAAAACAAGCTGATAAGTGCACTTAAATCAAATTGCACATGTACATCTCTTACATATTTAAGACTTGTTTTTTATTGATAAGAGGCTAATTGCAGACAGTCTAGAGCAAACCTTGATACTGGACATCTAGCAGTGATGTGAAAAGTCTACTGTGGATGGATAGATGGCAGAGGTGGAAGCAAAAGATGACACAACCTCTCTGAAACTGCAGAGGCCAGAAGAAGCAGCCTAGAAATCAATATCATAATTGGTGATATGATCAGGGCCCTTGGGTAATGTGGCATTCAGTGAATTCTTACTGCAGCTCCCACCATTGCTCTGGAAATCTGAGTAGAATATAAAGATGCCTCCCATCAAGAAAAGGTAATTTGCTCATATATAGCACTTTCTATTCCTGGGATCTCAAAGCTCTTTATAAACATGAAATGACTTAAGCCTCACAGCACACCTGAGAGACTGGAAATGTTATTGTCAATTCACAGACTTTGAAACTGAGACATGGTAATGTTAACTGAGTCCCCCAGATTCATAGCCAAAAACAAAACCCAAGTTCAGCACCCCATCCTGTGCTTAAGTCACTAGACCATCTTTGCAATCACAACATACACAAGATATGAGATCATTGCCCTATGAGATGTGGCTACAGATATACTTAAACACATACATCTGAAAGCTTTTAATAAAGGAATAATAGCAAAGAATCATAAACTAGTATTAAAGGATTTATCAGTTGAATTCTTAGGATCCCATCAGTGTTTCATGGACATCTGAATGAAAGTGGGGACAAAAAACCTTTCTCCAGCAGAGACAGATTAGGCCAGCACATGGAACCACCTTACAGCAATTATTTCAGACAGAGGCTGCACCAGTCTGTCACTTCCCAGTGCACTTTTAACATAGGAGGCATGACAAAAAGATGCACCCACTGCAGAACTATAAGTTCCTTGAATGGTTCACTCCTTAAAATCCTTGAGCACAGGGGTGCAGGCATCTTATATAGAACTATACCTGTTGATGTTCAGGGGTCTGAAACCATGCAGGGACTCCAGGGAGCCTATAAATACAAGGTAACTGAATTGTTCACTAAATGTCACCTGGGACCTCCATGCCCAAAATTTCTCCCTTAGTGAGCAGAAAATGTTTTAATTGTGGATTAGTGACATTTTCATGTTTGGCATTTCAGTGATGTTTATTTTGCAGAGAATCACACACATCATTCCTTTGGGCATAGGGTTTAATCCCCTGTGAGAATAGCGGTGGGAAGCCCTATGTCTCTGAAACAGTTCTGACCCAATGCACATGCACCCTAATCCTTGTTCTCTGGAAATGTGTGTCTTTTCTAGCTAGATTTCCAAGGATGCCCTTCAGTCATTGCTAGTCATCTGACTCCAGTCATGGGCAGGGGGCACAGAAAAGATGACTAAGTCCCAGAGTGTTTGTTTTCCCTAGATATTTTGGAGGACCAAGCATAGTCTTCAGCACCACACAGGGCAACCGCATTCTCTATCCACAACCCAACCAGTAACGATGCTTAGGAAAGGAAGGGCAGAAATGGTATGGTAGAGGTGGCTGACCTCCCACCTTTTTATGTAAAGAAAAGGCTATCCCAGTGCAGAGTGTTTCCTGCATCCACAAAGTGGGGGAGGTGTATAATATTTTCCTCATGTAATTTTACAGAAATTTGCTGGTCCCAAACTCCATCAGCATGTACTTGAGCAAATGCTGAATTTTATCCAGACTGAAGGGTTGCAAAATTAGTTTTGCCCTCCTTTTCTTTACATTTATTATAGTATAATTTTAATTTAGAATTAATACATAAAAAACCAGATATTCATGAGTTTATCTACCTTCTAAATGAGTAGAGGTAGAATTTATTTAAAATAAAATTTGGAGATCCTTTTGCATTTCTTAGTACTTTAATTAATTTTTTTAATTGTGTTTGAATTGAATTAAACAAAAATAGAGATGTGTAAGGTTTTAAAAACTTATATTTTTCATTACTAAAAATTAATCTAAATTATATTCTCTTTGATAATCCCTTGTCTTGCCATGTTTGTGGTAAATGAGTAAGGAGTAAAAAGAAGAACATGTAAAATACATATTTGTGTGTTGCTATAAAGATATCAATATTCAAACTTCTAAATGAACAGAAACAAACAAGAAATTCAGTATTCTATTGCATTTTATTCACCTTTCATCATATACCCATGCTATGATATCTATCAAATGAACATTATCATAGTTATGCTAATAGTTAAATTGGTTAGTGGACTCAAAGGTGTTTATGACCACCAAGTAAATTACATTGTCAGGCAGACTGTCTATCTCAAATTACTCTCTGTCTTTACTAACCCCTCATAGTCCTTCTGACATGTCAAGCAAAGTTAATATAAAAAATGAGAGTCAAATATCAATTTGAGGAAAAAGGTCTTTTACCAAGTCTCCAAAAAAATGTTTCTTGTTAAAACATTTTGTGAGAAAGTATCTGTCTTGTGTTCCCAATGTTGCTAGATGTTAAGTAAATACATGCTGATTGCAAAAAAGTTGCTTTGGCAACTCTTATTAAAATGCATGTGTAACCTCCATCTGTCATGAAAGTTTTGAAAAGTTTGTTTACTTTGGATGGCCGCCTTATCTAGGGTTACCCCAGCAAACAATGATGGCTGTCTTCAGAAGTTGTGTGAGGAACAAGCCACTGGGGATCCATTTTTGTTTTAATTGGCACACACAAACACTTTTCTGGTCTGTCAAAAAGATCAAGCTAATATGCATGGAGGGTGTTATATTCTCAGCTTTTGGGAGTAGTAAAGCTCCCTTTATTTAAGTAATTTAAATGATAGACTGCAAAAACTTCGCAACTCAGAAAAATGTTTTATATTTTCTTTGGGAATATTTGTTTTGAGCAACAGCAAATGTTCTACATATCTAACAATGTTGAGCCTTATGTTATAATTACCCAGATTCTTTTGACTCTTCAAAAAATTGTTACTAAATCCAAACATTGCTAAATAAAATATTCAACAAATAGCTCCTGCATTTTTACAACTCCCCCAGTGCTAACAATTATGAGACCATTTTATTCCAGACATTTATAGATATATTTTCAATGTGTTTGGATATGATTGATTTGCATGTGTATTTATGGAAACCTCAGTGGTGTCATCAGATGAAATGACCTACTCTTGTAGTAATTTGTTATTTAATAGAAAGAAAACAAATGTGTGGGCTACCAAAACCAATGGATTTTAAGTGGATGCAAAATTCTGTCGGTCTGAGGTCAAACTGCCAAAGAAGAATGTTTCTTAATTGAAACTGAACTGTCTTTTTGATACCTAAACAATTTTGCCTTGTGACTTCTTAAAACAGATACTTATTCAGCATAAATAAAATCCTCTGTTCTCAAAGTTTGGATTGTTCAAAAGAAAAGCATCTCTAGGTCTAATTCTTTCCTCTTGCTCTTACCCGTGGTGTACATTTAACTGATAAACTGCATTAGTTGCTCCTGAATTACACCAGTTTTAGTGAGGAAGGAATCAAGTCCTCTGTCTGCATTACAGGGCAATTCTATTCCTTCCTCCCAGGCTATGAAGCATCCCTGATGCAGTAGCTCTGATTCCATTCCTAAAGAAGATGGCTGGTATTTGGGGAACACCTGTACAGGAGGCTGACATCTTGAGCAGTGAAAGCATAGGCAGAAGGGCAGGGAAAAAATAAGCTGAAGCTCCTTGAACACGTCAGCTATTGCCCCCTGTGTGAGTTGGAAGAAATAGCCAGAGATCTCTTATAACCTGCCTCAGGGCACTAAGTAGGCAGAAGACTGTAGGAATAAGGAATCCCCCCCCCTTCATACACCTGTAGGTCATGCAGAACCCCTTAATGCGAGGCCTGGCTACTCAGATGGCAACTGAGATCAGGATCTGGAATTTGTCAACATGCAAGGCACTGAAAATAGCTGTTTGAAATGAAAAGTCGTGTAATCGAAATTCCAGGATTTGTGTTCCAGATCAAGAACAAAAAAAAAAAAAAATGCAGAACAGAAAATCATGATGATCCGGCCAGATTTAGTCAAAAAAAAAAAAAAACAAACCAAAACCAAGCCTCTAACTGTATTTAAAATTTAAGCCCATTGCACATCAAGTTGAGTGAAGCAGACTCTCACTATTATTATTTAACTTACAATTACTTCTGGTCATCTTTTTTACAATTCACAAGCAGCAGTTTTCCACTACAATGTTCAATTAAAAAACATTATTGCCCTTCAAGTTCAAGAAGTGATTGATGGGGGATTATAAATAATGCCCTAAGTTACAAGCTGAGAGCACTATTATCCAATCAACACCACATTTTACAGTGATAGGGCACAAATGATTAACTTCAGAAAGCGTGTTCAGTCAGTGTCTGGCCACTTTGTAGTTTCTGTCATCAAAATATACTGCCCAACATGGATGTTGGTATTGCCAAACTATTTTTGACAACATGATCATGTTCTGGACATTGAAATTGTGTTTTACCATTGACAAATGTATGTTCTCTCTCTTTTTCTTTTTCCTTAGGGAAGAGGGAAATGTACAATGCACACAGAAACAGACCATGCTGGACATCATGACAGTGAACATGATTTCATGCAAACAGTAGCCAACCCTGCCCACCACCACCAAGACCCAGCACCAAGCAGCAGTGGTCGACTCCCAAAAAGAGCTGTGTGATGTATTTTAGGATTGAACATCTTTGGCTGAGCCTGAGGATGATCAAAGCCAGCCTGTTGGCCATCTACTCCATTTCCTGGCTCCCTCAGCCTTGTTCTAATCATTGAACTGGACTGCTGGTGTTTGTCCCTCACAGGAGAACTTATGAAACACTTCTGGCTTCTTCAGCTACAAATAAAATCATGTGAGTGGGGCACATTAGACTTCTGCCAGCCATTCAGGAAAGAGAAGTGTGGATAGAATCCATCAAGGCAGAAAGGATTCCAAGAAGGAAGCTTTGGGTAGGCAAGACAGGAGGGATGGAAAGAAGGCTAGGGAAGTTGGAAGGAAGTTAGACACACAACAAATGACTGAAGGAAGACAGAAAAACAAGACACAATTTAGCAACTCTGTTGAACTATATGGTGAAATAGGGACAAAAAATTATGCATATTGTTCAAAGATTTAAGACTGATGGTAATATCCCACAACATTAAAAAACCCCTACTTTTCCCTTTGGGGTAATAGTTTTCTGCTATTGCTTTCACAATCTGTACCTATATATTGCATGTACACATACTTATTGGCAGTAGTTTCTTTGCGAAACCCCATCTTTCTTGGCTCTACCAGTGAGACACGACATAGTGATTAATAGTCCTGCTGTCCAATTTTATATGCACTTTATCATACATTATGATATATGCGAATGAAGTGCAATATGATAAGTCATTGTACCAAACAACATCAAAAGGATAATGTGTGTGCTGTTTTCAGTATAATCGGTCTGAAGGATGTACGTTTGTTTGTTTTTAAATACTGCATGCATGTAGACTCTGTTTTGTTGACACTAGATTTAGTCAGCAGTCACAGAGAATTTTTACAACTACATTACTTGAAGGCAAAGGTAGGTACTGCTGCAGGTATTTCATCTACACACATGTCGTCTCTTAATAAGCACTGAGACTACACAACAGGAAAAAAGAGACATTGCTATAAGTATCTTTATACTTATAGTAATGTATTTGCCCATGATTATAAGTGTTTATAAAACATTCAAGAATCGTTCCTTGTCTACTTATACTAATGAGAACACCTGTTAACTTTAGAGCAGCACAGACTTATTTGCATTGAATTCAGGTTTTTGCACAGTATATATTGCTTCTGAAACAATTAGATGTTTACCGAGAAATATAGCTAAAAGAAGAACAGCAGCTTGAATGCCCTCCAGTTCAAGTCAATGCTAATCCAGGTCTGAGTGAAAAACAGAACTCTGCTGAATTACAATAGTGGTACTAATTCAGTTAGCAGTGAACAAAGGTGTGCCTGAAAAATACTGATAGCAGATGTGTGTTTATTACTTGTGAGGACCAGTACCCATTGCTGAGAAAGGCATCTCATAAGGATGAAATAATGTTACTGAACACATGATATTTTTCTCAATCTTTTTTTTGTCTCCTTTGCATGAAAGGTTTTTTTCTTCTTTTGCATTCATCAGACTCCTTCCACATAAGGACAAGTTTCAAAGGGATAGCCGTGTTAGTCTAGTTCAGCAAAACAAACAAGGTGCTGTGGCGCCTTTAAAGGCTAACAAATTTATTTATCAGATGAGTTTGCTCCCACAAAAGCTCATGTGAGAAATAATTTTTTAGTCTTCAAAAGTGCCACAGGACTCCTTGTTTGTTTTGCTGAACTAGACTAACACGAATACCCCTTTGGAATTTGTCAACATGCAAGGCACTGAAAACAGCTGTTTGAAATGGAAATTCAGCATGTATAGGAAATCCTCCAAAACAGTTATTCATGCTACCTTACTAATTTGTAATTAGCCAATGCAATAGAAAGATGCAAGAATCTTCCTAAAGCTAGAGATCTAAACACCATTCTCTGCTATAAAACTTATCTCATGTGGCTAAAAGCAAGGAAAGCAGGTTTTTTTCTTCAAGCCAGGTTTGCTAAATGCTAGTGTAACGTCCAGCCACTGCAGAACAAGGCTAGCTAGTCTTTGGCATTCTATTTACCAACGACACAAAACATCAAAGTTGGTCCATGATATGAACATACACTATGCTAGCTGTGTTAAGGTCCTAAACACAACAGGCAGAAGTGTATAATACAGGGGTCAGCAACCTTTGCTGAGCCCTGTGCCATCCCCTCCTGCTCGACTGTCAGCCAGTGCCAGTGGCTCCCTCCACAGAAATAAAGTGGTGGCTGCCTGAAAATTTTGTGGCAACTATGGCTGGAGGTTGGGGGACAGGGTGTGGGGTGCTTCCCCAGCATGCCGCTGAAATGAGCCACTCGTGGAAAGAAGATGCCTGCAGTGGCCCCTCCTGGCATCATGCCTGGGGACAAGAGTCCCCAGGGATGCCTTGGAAAGAAGCTGCCTGGAGCAGCTCCTCTTGGGGGATCCCCAGGCATGCTGATGAAAGAAGCTACCCAGAGTAGATCCTTGGTGGCTGCACAGCATGGAAAGAAGCCATTCCAGGCATTTTCTTTCTGCACCATGCCAGGAACAAGGCATGGTGGGGACCCTCCACACCCCAGCTGCCCCTGAAAGAAGCTGCCTGGAATGGCATTCAGTGGCAAGAGCTACAATTTTTGTGGGATTGCAGAGGGTGCCATGTGCTGCTATGAATGGGCTGTCTTGCCACTGTATGGGGTTGCCTATCCCTGGCACGATAGGGATCACCTTGACTTTTCTTGCACAGAGCAACTGTGCAAAAAACACGTAACATCTCTACTTTTGTCTTTATCTTCCATCCTCATTAGCACATAAATACAAGGAAAAGTTACAGATTAACTATACATTGTTTGAAATAAGGCTGTTTCGTGGGTTTTTTTTTTTTAAGTAAACCAAATATTCTTGTAAGTCCCCTGCCCCCAGAACTGAAATATACATTTGTTAAAATATTTTTACTTATTAATTTAACATTTTTTAATTTAAACTGATGCAGTTAGTATTTACTAAGAATGTAATTATAATGTTGAGATCTACATAAAAAGTGTGGTTTAAAGACTGACTAAAGACATGGTAAATGAAGGAACACAATCCTGAAAATCTGGAATCAATTTTACTTTATAAGAAATTCAGGATCACCGAATAATTTGGAGCATGGATTTCTTTCAAAGAGCACCAGCTGCCATTCAGTGCCTAAACTGCTGGTCTAGGGATTCACAGCATGGACTTTTGCATCCTGAGATTCCAGGACTAATGATATTGCAATCCCTAGATTTCAAGACTGGAGACAATTAGAGGTTTCTAGGTTCTAGAACTGAAGTGATAACTGAACAAACATTGGCCCATCCATAAACATGAGACTCTGAGTAATAGTGTAGTAATTCTGTAAATTAGCAGTGCACAGTATAAGACATACAATCAAAATTCCTGTCATTTGAAAGCAGATGTTTCAGGGTCACTGTTACAGGGAAAGACAAAAAACATCATGTAAATCACCACTATTGCTGAAATTCACCCTGCTCAAGATTTCAGCACTCTTAATGGGCCCTGTGAGAAATTAATTTCAATGCCTCCTGCCAGTCATAAACCACATAGAAACCTGCCACACACAGTCCCTCCACCTCAGCATTTTCCACTGCCATGTGTAGATGCAGCGGTCCAGACCATGACTCTACCCTCCTTTGCATCAGCCTATTCAGAGTCAGGATGGAGAGACCATCTACAGAGATTTCTTTCATGAAAGCATAATCTATGTCTTTAAGTGCAGCACCACTGTCAAGTTTTGTAGAAGGCCTCCATGCCTCCAGTGAAATGCAGTTTCCAAAACTTCTCACACACCCACGGGACTACCACATTCTCTAGTGAGTCAAGATTTATTGAGTGAAATTAACCTCACCTGAGGTTGGTTAAAAGGTATATTGAGAAATCATCTTTCACAGCCTTCTTAAAAAATATCATGACATTATTTGCTTTATGAGCAATAACAGAGATATAGACCAGACCAATCTGTCACTAAAGGTTATTGAAAAAGCAACATACAGCCTCTGAAAGTATTAATTCTAATCAGAACTCAACTTTCCTGCACACTATCAAGTACATGGAAGAAAACAGAATACTGTGATGACCAAGTGGAAAAACTGATTAAAGCTGGAAGTCTGAAAATGGAGGATTTTAATGAACCAGGCACACTATTCTCATAAACTTAGCCAGTGCACTCAAAGAAAGAACATGTGGGAAACCACCATTAAAGATGACATGGCTTATCTTTTAGGCTATGTCTACAATAGAAAAAGTTAGTTCAAATTTGTTAATTTGAACTAATAAGTTTGAGTTTAGTTCAAACTAAACTCAAACTTAGTTCAAATTAACAACCTGGACTAATTCAAACTAACATTAGTTCAAATTAGTCCACTTTATTAATTTGAACAAAGTGCCCTTAGTTCAAACTTAATCCTTGTCTACATCATCCTTAGTTTCAACTAACAATCAAACTAAGGACTTAGTTCAAACTAACCGGCAGGTCTTACTAGTTCGAACTAAGGAATGTCTTTGTTCAAACTAAGGAAAGCTAGTGTAAACAGGTACTAAGTTAGCTCAAATTAAGCCTCCTTAATTCAAACTAACTTGCAAGTGTAGACATACCCTTAATGACGCTTCTCAAGGTGGTGAGAATGGACAACCTGTGGATTATTATTGTCAGCTACACTGTGAAAACACCTATCAGCACTGGGGTGTCATGCTAGGCATCACACATGCACACACAATGAAGAGAAGGCACTTTGTTGAAGAGCTCGTTGAATTAAAGAGAAAAGATGACAGGTGGATAGAACAAAGAGATGAGGAGAACACACAGTAACAGTGATGTGGGCATGAGTAGCATAAAAAACAATAACAGAATGGAGATTAAGGGCAATTTTCCCTAAGTTCCCAACCAAAACAAAACCCAGGCTACTTTAGTGGGTTGAGATTTATCAACTTACTCTCAACAACACTGTTCTTAGGGTCAAGTTAGAAATTACAATCATTTTTGGTTTCAGTTGGAGCTAAACATAGAATGCAGGAACTTAACTGGAAAGATATTCTGCTGTGAAAAACTATTATCTGCGGACCAAATTGTGAGCCCCTTGCTCGGATTAGTGAGTTAGTACTCAGATAGGCTATGTCTACACTACAGGGCTCGGTTAAGCTGGCTTGAAGTAGACCTTATTAAATCAGCTGAGAGTGTCCACACTAAAAATGCCAGGAGACTGCCTACATCCACACTGGCAGCTGCTATGTCACCCTAGTCGCCGTGCATTATGTGTACTTCACCCACAGTGCAGCACAGCAAGTGAGTGACCACACCACCCTCCACAATGTGTGTGGCAATGGGGAGCGCAGGGAGCCTGACATAGCCCAGTGAGGTACCAGCACAGCAGTCCACCCCTCCCTCCATTGCTTAGACTCCTCTGGCTCTGGACCAGGTGCCAAGAGCAACTGCTAGTGCAAGGGCTGGGCGCAGCAGTTGTTAAGACTCAAACACTGGGACACAGCACATAGAGGAAGGTGAAGTCAAATCAGTAACAATGTGGGTGATCTGGGGGAAGGGATGGAACTTGGGGGGTGCTGGGACTGTATCAACAGCAATAAAAGAGAAGGTAGTTGGAACATGGGGGGGGGGGAATCAAATAAATGTCTTAAGTGCTCTACTGAAGCCCCAATATGTGAGGAGAGTGGGGGAGGAGAACTCCAAGAAAAAATGCAAGGAGGTTTATGTAATGGAATTGGAAATCAACATGACACAGTAGGGCAATCGACCGGGTATCTTAGGTGCCTGTATGCTAATGCAAGGAGCCTGGGAAATAAGCAAGAAGAATTGGTAATACTAGCACAGACAAGGAACTATGATATTATAGGAATAACAGAGACATGGTGGGATAGTCTGCACGACTGGAGCTCTGCCATGGATGGGTATAAACTGCTCAGGAAAGACAGGCAGGGAAGAAGAAGGGGAGGAGTAGCGTTATATGTAAAAGAGCTCTATGACTGCTCAGAGCTCCATTATGGAAGTGGAAGCGTGCCAATAGAAAGTCTGTGGGTTACATTGAGAGGGGAAAGCAACAAGGGGGATGTTGTGGTGGGGGTCTGCTATAGACCACCAGACCAGAAGCAGAAGGTGGATGAGGTGTGCTATGGACAACTAGCAGAAGCTTCTAGATCACAGGCCCTGGTGCTGATGGGGGATTTCAATTACCCTGACATCTGCTGGGAGGCCAATACAGCAGTGCATGGGCAATCCAGGAAGTTTTTAGAGAGTGTTGGGGACAACTTTCTAGTACAAATGCTAGAGGAACCAACTAGGGACCTTGCACCGCTCGACCTGCTGCTCACAAACAGGGAAGAATTGATCAGGGACGTAGAGGTAAATGGCAAGTTAGGCAGTAGTGACCATGACATGGTTGAGTTCAGGATCCTGATTAAAGGAAGGAAGGAAGGAAGGAAAGAAGCAAAACAAAAACCCTGGACTTCAAAAAAGCAGATTTTGGCTCCCTCAGGGAACTGATGGGCAGGATTCCTTGGGACACTAATCTGAAGGGGAAAGGAGTCCAAGAGAGTTGGTTATATTTTAAAGAAACCCTGCTAAGGGCACAGGAAGTTGCCATTCCAATTAGGAGAAAGAACAAACATGTGAGGCAGCCAGAATGGCTTAGCAGAGAACTCTGCTCTGAGCTTAAACATAAAAAGGAAGCTTGGTCAGATGATCAAGGAGGCATATAAAGATATTGCTAGGGACTGCAGAGATAAAATCAGAAAGGCCAAAGGACAAATAGAGTTACGGCTAGTGAGGGATGTAAAGGATAACAAGAAGGGGTTCTACAAGTATGTTAATAACAAGAAGAGGATCAGGGA
This sequence comes from Podocnemis expansa, assembly GCA_007922195.1. NCBI lineage: Eukaryota > Metazoa > Chordata > Testudines > Podocnemididae > Podocnemis > Podocnemis expansa. Next base: position 22,894,904 of record ML681984.1, on the reverse strand, counting down.
TGGTGTAGGCCCCTTGCTGAATAGGGCAGGCATCCTCGTGACAGAGGATGAGGAAAAAGCTGAGGTGCTCAATGCATTTTTTGCTTCAGTTTTCACGGGTGGGGTCAGCTCCCAGCCCACTACCATGGGTGCGGCAGATGGGAGAGAAGAAGACAGGCCCTTGGTGATGGAAGGTCAGGTTAGGGACTGCTTAAAGAAGCTGGATATGCACAAGTCCATGGGGCCGGACGAACTGCATCCAAGAGTGCTAAGGGAATTGGCCGATGAGATAGCAGCACCGCTGGCCGTTATCTTTCAAAACTCATGGAGAACGGGGGAGGTGCCAGAGGACTGGAAAAAAGCAAATGTAGTGCCTATTTTTAAGAAAGGGAAAAAGGAGGATCCGGGGAATTATAGACCAGTCAGCCTCACCTCAATCCCTGGAAAAATTATGGAGCAGATTCTCAAAGAATCCATCCTCAAACGCTTGAGGAAAATAAAGTGATCAGGAACAGTCAGCATGGATTTACCAAGGGTAAATCATGCCTGACCAATCTCATCTCCTTCTATGATCAGATGACTGGTTTTCTGGATGCAGGAAGAACCGTTGATGTCATATACCTTGATTTTAGCAAGGCTTTTGATACAGTTTCCCACAACATTCTCACTGGCAAATTAAGGAAGTATGGGTTGGATAGGTGGACTATAAGGTGGATAGAAAACTGGCTAGATCAACGGTTTCAGCGTGTAGGAATCAATGGTTCCATGTCTAGCTGGCAGCCAGTCACGAGTGGTGTGCCCCAGGGGTCAATCCTGGGGCTGGTTCTGTTCAACATTTTCATCAATGATCTGGATGATGGAATAGACTGCACTCTCAGTAAGTTTGCGGATGACACCAAGCTGGGGGGACCAGTAGACACATTGGAGGGCAAGAACAGGATTCAGGGAGACCTAGATAAATTGAAACAGTGGGCCAATAGAAATCTTATGAGCTTCAATAAGGACAAGTGTAAAATCCTGCATGTGGGACGAAAAAACCCCATGCACCGCTACAGGCTAGGAAACATTCAGCTAAGTAGCAGCAGTGTAGAAAAGGACCTGGGGGTCATGGTGGATGGGAAGCTGGATATGAGTCAGCAATGTGCTCTTGCTGCCAAAAAGGCCAATGGCATACTGGGCTGCATCAAAAGAAGTATTACCAGCAGATCAAGGGATGTGATCATTCCCCTCTATTCTGCACTAGTGAGGCCACATCTAGAATACTGTGTTCAGTTTTGGGCTCCCCACTACAAAAAGGACAGGGACATGCTAGAGAGAGTTCAGAGGGCTACCAAAATGATTAAAGGGCTGGAGCACAAGCCCTATGAGGAAAGACTGAAAGCATTAGGCTTATTTAGTCTGCAGAAGAGAAGATTGAGGGGGGGATTTGATAGCAACCTTCAACTACTTGAAGGGATGCTCTAAGGAAGAGGGAGCTCGACTGTTCTCGGTAATAACAGAGGACAGAACAAGGAGCAATGGTCTCAAGTTGCAGTTAGGGAGGTCGAGGCTGGATATTAGAAAAAACTTTTTTACTAGGAGAGTGGTGAAGCCTTGGAATGAGCTGCCATGGGAGGTGGTGGAGTCTCCATCTTTGGAGGTGTTTAAGGCCCGGCTGGACAAAACCATGACTGGGATGGTTTAGTGGGAGTGGTCCTGCCTCTGGCAGGGGGTTGGACTAGATGACCTATGAGGTCCCTTCCAACCCTATGATTCTATGATTCTATGATTCACCTGTTGTAATGGGAAAAAAATCCACAGTCACGATTTAATCCTCCTTTCACACAATCTAATTTAAAAGAAATAGCAACTTACTTTCTTTCTATGTGCTGTTTCCCAGTGTTTGAATCTTAACAACTGCTTTGATTTGCTGTTACAGTGTGACCTGATCCTCTGTCTTACACTCCCCTGCATTTATTTCCTACCATTCTGTAAGTTCCCCCATCTCCCAACCGTCTGACAAAGTGGGATTTTCTCCCATGAAAGCTCATCTAATAAATAAATACATTAGGCGTAATTGGTGGCTTGGGACTCCTTGTTTATTTTACAACAATATCAGGGGGGTCCATCTGAGAAGGGGAGACACACAGGGTTGGGCTGGAAGGGGGAGAGACAGGCAGAGTTGGGCTGAGAACGGGGAGACACCCAGGGTCAGGCTGAGAAGGGCAAGGGAGGAGATACAGGGATTTGGGCAGAGAAAGGGAGAGCCAGGCAGGGTCGGGCTAAGAAGGGAGAGACACCCAGGTTCAGGCTGAGAAGGGGGAGACACAGAGGGTTGGGCTGCAGAAGAGAAGAACCAGGCAGGGTCATACTTAGAAGGGGGAGACACATGAGATCGGGCTGAGAACAGGAGAGATGCAGGGTTGGGCTGAGAACGGGAGAGACATGCTGGAGAAGGGGGAAAGATGCCAGATCAGGTCAGGCTCGAAAAGTGGGACACATGCATTGTTGAGCAGAGATGAGGGAGAGATGCAGGGTCCGGCTGAGAAAGGAAAAGATGCTGGATCGGGTTGTGCTGAGAAGGGAGAGATGCGGGGTCAGGCTGAGAAGGGGAAAGACTCTGGATCAGGTCAGGGGAAGGCGACCAGGCTGTAGTCCTAGGATGAAGGGCTGCAGGGCTGGGGCTAAGAAATCTGAAGTTTGGATGTGTTGCACACAGCTGGGAATGACCCCAACTGTGTTGTGCCTTTTAGCCAGCCCTCAACCTATAGTTCTAATAGCAAGGAGGCCAGTTAAGTTGACTTAAGCCAACTCCTGGGCCACATTGGCTTAAGTCAACTTAGTAAAGTTGCCTTAACTGCTAAGTTGACTTTACAAGTGAGAGTTATTAATTTGACTTAAGCAAATGCTTAAGTCGACATAATAGCTTCTCAGTGTGGCCAGGGCTTTGTTTAATTTGACTTAAGGGGCTTTAAGTTGACTTAAACCCAGTGTAGACATACCCATATATAGTGCCACTGAAATCAATGACACAACATGATAGAGTAATTGCTCACCAGTATGAATAAGTGATTCACAAGAAGGCCCTATAAAATTGCAGCTAAATATCAGATTAATAGCTTCTGTGATTTAAATTGGTTTATAAGTTCTATTGTGTAAGTCGACTTGTTAGTTCTAATGTCTAAGTATTTCATAAAAATATGAAAATTAAAAGGCTATAAGAAGGAAAAAAATAGCTCCAAAATGCAGTATGGAGAAGACTTTATTTAGATAGCGAACCTTAACATGTACTAAGTTATTCCAAATGCCAAAAACACCACCTTCCAAGATGAAAGGCATTTTAAAAATAAAAATAGCATCTGAAATTTTTAAACACCATAGTTTATTACAAAACAATCAAGTTTCAGGTGAACACACCATACACATTACATGGACATTCTGCAGGAATGTGCTATGATATTATATAGCATGCAGAAAATTTGAAAAATACTGATTCCCAGAAATGAAATCACATCTTCTAGTTTTAAATGCAGACAATGATTGCAAAACATTTGGCCATCAAGACTGTGATGACTGAAGTTGGATAATCAATAACCTTTGTCTTTGAATTAACCACTGATAACAAATAATTTCCTGATATTTTTGAGTAGAATTAGGAAGAGGTTCCTTAAAATTGGATGAGCTCTCCCTCTTTTCTAAATATTATTTATCTTAATGTTCAATATTCTTTGGCTGAGGCAGTGTTTCCAAATGCAGTTGTGGGGTGGCATTTCCTTCAATCACTTAAGAGACAAAACATGAGAATCTTAAAATATAAAAAAATGCTAAATTATCAGCCATAGAAATGGCAAGTTATTTGGGTTTCGAATTCTTTTTATCATGATAATGAGAACATACTTAGTTGGATTTTATAGCTCCTTAATAGTCACTCCACCTACTGCCATTAGCAAATATACAATGGAAGAACAAATAAAGCATATGAAAAGTGCCATGGCCTCTCCTTTTAGTGATGTCATCAATGCACATTTATCCAAACACAGTCTAGAGCACCTGGAGACCCAGGCTTATCTCACAACACAGACTAGAAAGATGGAATGTCCATTAGCAGAGAATCATTTTATGAACTACTGACTCGCCTCCCCTGTCATTCTTACCATGCTATTACCAACATCATACACTGGTGAGTGACACTTGACAGCTAGAAAGCAACATCAAGTTAGAAAGATATATTTTAGACCTTGAAAACTGCCAAACAAAACAAAAGACTCTTAAGAAAACTGGAGTATTTTATCTTACTTGCCTGAAGTTTTATGTTACACCACATTACAATCCCACTCATGCCCTAATACTAATTTTTTTTTTGGTTTCCTTGCCATAAAATAATTAAGCATGTTAATGGAATCGTGAAGCTAACAAGTTAATTTGGAAAGTTACCTCCTTTTGATGTGGAATGTTTGCTTATTGGACAAGGGCTGGAATGTCCGACTCTTCCCCATTAATCATGCTGATGACTGAAAATGTGCTCATGACTGGAGATATCTAAAGGATTGTGCACTCTAAATGATACCAATGCAATTGATATTTTGATCCACTCCACAAAATTAATAAAAAATGGTTTCTTTGCTATGCAGAATCATGACCCACGATTGCTAATAAGCCTAAATCTTGAACTAAAGGAAACACTTTCAAAGTAGAACCTTATAATGCATTATTTGTTCTTCTTTCATCTTCCTGGTTTTGGCCCTGATTCAACAAGGCACTTAAGCACATCCATAACTTTCAGCGCATGAGCAGTCCCATTGACTTCGGTCACAAGATTTAAGATTAGCAAATGAAACATTTAAAATTATGAGGCAGAAGCAGCAATAATAGGAAAGCTGGCTTTGTTCAAAGAGAAGGGTACAATGAGAGAACAAAGAGAACAAAGCATGTTTCAGTGACAGACCACAGGTCTACCATATAAAATTAAAGAAATAAGAAATGAAAGAATTGAGGTCACTTCTATCCACACTTGCATAGGTGATAGTTTTGAGTAAAAAATCCAAATATAATGAATTAGAGACAGGATGAGGCAAGATGATTTTGGCTTGGGTTTTATTCAACCACAGAGCCTAAAACCAAGTGACAACAATCGCTGCTAAACCTCCTGAGAATGAAGTAGGTTTAGCTCACTAGGGAAACAGAAAAACTAACAAGTGGTATCACTTCTGTGAGAAAACTCAATTAACCTAACTCTGTCCACTTTCTGAACACTGAAATGGAAAATGAGTGCAATTTTCCTTTAATTTGAGACAATATGAGCCACAGTCAAATCACAAGCCACTAGATTTGCTAGGAAACTGGAGGAAAAGATAGTAAATACTTTTCAACAAAGTTTTGGCTTTAACAAAACATTCTGACCAGTTCTGTGAGCCACCTACTCATATCTGAAAGGAAAGGAGGTGACTCTTCTTTGCACTTGGCCACAAAAGAGGGGAAACTAGGTACGTGAACCAGTGAAAATATATATCCCCAGGCCATGGTATGAAAGCCTCTAGACAGGATGAAATAATTGAGTGACATTTGGTGGTGGTCAAAACAAAAATGATCATTTTTGCTCTGCATGGCTGTGACTGGTGCCCATTTTGAAATTAACAATTGTATCACTTCATCTACCACTGAAATAAAGTTATATGGGGGCTGAAACATTGTGACAAAATATATAACAAATACCATAGCTAACTTGAACCACAAGGGACATTTTAGAATGAAAATAGTAATTATTGAAGTCACTATTTAAATATGATGTCAGGATTGACCCGATGCATGGGATCTTTTACATTTTACAGGAGAGCAGGAACATCTCAGCCTAACTGTAGCAGATTCCAGAATTTACATCGCTTTTGTTTTATCATGGTGTCATGGTGCTGCAGTTCTTATTTTTGCCCTATTGCAATGTGTCATATAACAATCTAAAAACAAAGGAATAAATCTGATGAAGTAATGATAGCTGAAAATTAAAGAAATAAATACATGTAACAGCAGTAAGTTAGTTTCGGGACCATCTAATTTCCTGTATGTTCTATTTTCAGCTACAGACCTGTATACTAACAGTAGATTATTAAACCACAATTCCAGGACCACTGGTGGAAATGTGTGTTAGGGAGCCACTCAACTTTAAGAATTTTCTCCATGTATCGGAATTACAGAAACATGTGTGCTAAATAAATAACCGTGCTGAGCCACTGTGAAAAGCTGCAGTGTTAAACATCAATCAGCATGTCTCAATAGAACAGACAACTACTTATACTCTGAGCTGCAGTATAGAATATATATGGGTACAAGTTTTAATCTTCTTGCTTGACTTTTTTTTATAGTCCCGTAAACAATTGCTTTTCTTTACTTGTCCATATATATTTCTCAGTTTCCACATTTATAGCAATAGAAACTCATAGTTAGGGTTGAAAACAATTTTCATGTATTGACCCCTAAACACTTGCAGTTTCTGAGCTAAAATCACTCACTACTTAATCATGGCATGAAAATGATATTTTGGTTGGGTTTCTGGAAAAAAAAAAAAAAAGAATGAGGAAAATCCCTTCAGCCTAGTTGAATTTGCCATGATTGGGAAAAAAACGTCTTTTTCCTATTTTAATGATTTCCAAACATGATTTATAAGACAAGGTATCAGATATAGATATAGATATAGATACAGATATAGACATAGATATATAAAATGCCTGTCATTTGAAGCTGGAAACTTCGTATAGGTTTAGCCTCTATTCATGATTAAAGTCTTTGCTTGACTTTTAAAAAAAAACCCTACTGGTTTTAATTTTACAAATATCTGCACCACTCCTTGAGGAAGGAGGATGAAAGGGGCATTGTCTTGCCTGTGCAAGGGATATACCTCTTTAAGGCAGAAGTGTCGGGGTAGGGGTGCTGCTGTGGACAGAAAGTGGGTCAACGTGAAGATGAAAAATGGAGGAGCGTGCATAGGTACAAGCTGGGTGGGGGAAAACTGGTCAGGATTCATTGTTGGCCCTTCAGTAGCTATTCCCTTCTTGGAGGGAGGAGGGGACTGAAAAGGACTTTGCCCCTCACATCCAGATTGGACAAGGCAGAAGATTTTTTCATTTATCTTCCCCACAGCAGCCCTGTGAAGGCAGGAGAGGACTTAGCTGGGAAGAAGATGGAATGTGACTTAGGCAATGAATTTGCAACTTGTTTGCTAAACGTGGAGAAGATGCCCTGTGTAGGTACTCTGTAAGCAAAGGATATAATGGGCAGATGAATGGTTTAGTAAGGGATTTAAAGGAGATGTTTGTCAAATAAGTGGAAATGTGGGGAAGAGAGGAAGCACTACTCTGACCGTTATGGCTTTGATAGCTAATCTTAATTTTCACTTGAGGAGGGGAATGTAAGGCCTCAGCAAAAGACTGGTGGGGGCCAAGTGGGAGAGGGGCTGATGGAAGGTATTGAAATGATCCCAGAGCTACCTGCTCTGTATATTTTTATCTGCCTGGCACTCCAGACAGTTAATTATATATTTGTGGCCTTAAACCACATCTAGTGCCTCGTCTCCTTCTTCCAATACAGCTGGAGAAGAAATAATCAACTAAATATTGCATTCTACGTGATAAAAACAAATGTTCTTATGTGTACAAAGACAAATAAAAGTCCATGTGCATGCACAGCAAGTGAAAGATCTTAAGTGTGTCAATAATTAGATGACTCCCACTTGTCGATTCAAATACATTAAAGATCCTGTTGATAAATACCAGAGACCATGTTAGTTATTGTAAATAAGTGGGGGAGGTTGCAAACAAGTATAAGGGCTGCAACCACCCTGCTTTTCCGGTGGGCTGAATCAATGAGGTCCTGGCTAGATCATAAGTAGGTGGGAGGGAAATACTGGCATGGAAAATGTTGAGAAACAACACTGCTCTGTATTTCATCCATAGGGGTGAACAGTTGCCCCAGTCTGCTTCCTACATGTCACAATTTAAAAGGGTTCCAAAGTTTACATCATTGCCCCTAGTGAATATGTTTCAAGATTACAACCACACTTCACAGTTCTGTATGTTTGGCAAGCCCTGTTCATCAAACAGTCCAGATAAATGGGAAAAGGGATATTGCCAACTAAGATTAAGTCCCAATGTCACAAGCACTTTATCTTAGGAAGATTGTTTGGTTCCATCCTGTGCTATGCCTGGCTCTGGGTAAAGTTATGAGAAGTAATGGTGAGCATCCAAAGGTGTAAGCTGGTTATCCATAACCTTTTAGGGATGAGAAAATTCTATCTGGAAATTTCAGAATTACTTTTTCAAAACATGTCCAGTGATTCCTGGATTTCACTGGGGTGATTGCTCTTTCAAAAAAGTCTTTTTGATAATATTTCAATTAAATGTTTCCCACAAGACCACGGTGCAGTCTACTGTGGTAATGACCACAAAATGCACCAGCAGCACTATTGCAAACTGTAATGATTTGAATCATTACTGGAGAATACTATGTACCAAATTTTAATTTTGATCCTGATTCAGATAGATTTATTTATGCAAATAAATGTTACTTACTTGACTAGTCACATTAATTTCAGACATCAAGTATTACTTGTGTAAGTAAAGCTTCAGAATTGATATTCTGTGGAACAGGGAAAATGTTTTCTGGAATCAAGAAGTTAAGGAATTCCAGGATCTTGTTAGTTAAGTTTTTCTTTGTTGTCATGATTCTCATTTCTTAGCTGCAATACTTGAGTTTTGCATCTTTAGTGCATATAAGGAAGATTGATAATCTCATCATTTTTCTTCTGACAAGAAAGCCCATTTAAAATGGTCCTGGACAACCCCTCTAGCATCCAGGTCATTTAAACTGCAAAAAAGATAGGCAGATATGTTATTTTCATGGAGGTCCCAAGGTGGACTTCAATTAAGAAAAACAATTGACTGATGTTTCTCTGTTTGCTGCCAGGAAGCTCTATGCAGTATTGCTAGAGCTTTTCCTTCGCTCTGCCCAACATGTGGGCTCAGTGTCAAGCTGTGAGTTTGTAAATCTTTTTCAGCAGTTATCAGAGCTCAACATGAATTATGGTATTGCCAAATCTGCTTTATGCAGTTTTTTTATAAACTAAAAGAAAATGTACAATTTTATGGTCAGAAAAGAAATGTCTACATCATTTCAATTGGAAAATATACTCAGTTGTGATTGAACCCAGGACAAAAATACCTCCCTTTAATACTATGTCTATAAAGGAACATGAAGTGTGGTAACTTCAGAGCTGTCAGCTCTTATATTGTGATCAATGTTTTATTGCTTTACCTTTATCACTAAGACAATGGCTTAATTAACCTAATAAATGCTAGAAAACATTGTTCCTTTCATAGCTGATATTTTTTTAAGTTTATATTCATAGAAACAACAAAATATCTTATTTTTTTAATTGTTGATGACTTACCATGTCTCATGAACCAGCCCTTTTTTTGGGAGCCTAGTAAACTTATTTTGTGTGCGTATGTATGTGGTTTTTAATACTATTATAATAATACTATATGGCAGGCAAAAATATAATGAAAATGATAATTTGCCAAAAAGATTTAAAAAACACTGAGGTGTTACCTATCAAAAGTTCTCCTTCTGTCTGTGATACAGCACAGATTGCAATCGTGACAGTAAATCTGGTGCTATTGTTAATGCCATGGCACTTTGGTTTTTGGCTTGCTTTAGTCCAATCTGTGACATGCTTGTGAATATCTTTCTTCTGTTCTGTCTGTATGGCATATGGATTTCTGGGATACAACGTCAGACCTATCCACATAACAAGTGTTCAGAGCACCTTATTATTTTAAAAAGCCAATTACTCAAAAAGACAAATGTGAAATGTTTCACATTTAATGATGAGGAAATCTGCAAAACAAATGCAATTTTGCTTCATCTAAAAAGTTTAGTTTAACTGTAAATATTGCAATGGAGTCTTTAGCAATACACACCACGGGTAGGGACCAGCTCATGTTATGCATATTGTACATCATCACTGTCATTTAAATCTGCAGAATTTTAAATGCTGAGTTGTTTAAAATAAATAGAAAGAAATAGGATACAAAATACTGAAGTATAAGCCTCTGAACACACTGTAAAAATGTCACTGCTAACATTGAGCATTGGACACTTTTAAAAAAAATATTTTGAAAGTCTCACCCAAAAAAATGAAAACTACATATGTCTACAGAGGTAAAGGTCAGTAATGAAACAATTAACAACAAAAATACCAAATCCATTTTTTAGAAATATTTGTCAATATATAAAGAATGTTTTGTACTGCACATAAGTTCCCAATTAATCCTGGATTAGTGGCCGTATGTCATATTCCCAAACTGAAATGATGTCAGTCTGAAAACCTATGTATACAGGTTCAAAGCAAGGTTTTGCGAGATCTTCATCAGCATAGAAAATGTTGCTTTCTGGTATGGTACTAATAAAGGTCCTGATTCAATAAGGTACTTTAGGGCACACATAACTTTGAACATGTTAGCAGTACCATTACAATGAAAAGCTGTATAAAGGATTTTATATATCTGTATGCACGTAGTGTGTCTACTTGTATGACTATGTCTCTCTCTCTCTCTCACACACACACACGTGCGCACACGCACAAGGCATTTCACAGACCCTAAAATTATCATAATTTCAGGTGCTCAGTATCAATAACAATCAGTAGTAAAAAAGGAATCAAAGTGACTACTGTTAGCACCTTGAGTAAATTTTCCTCTTCTTACTTACATGAGGGCCAGTGATAATAATGGGACTACTTAACTGCATAAAGCAAATTGGTTATATTATATTATATTATATTATATTATATTATATTATATTATATTATATTATATACCTCTTTGCTTAACTCAGTTGAATTATCCTATTATAGTTATTTATATAAAAAAAATTTAAATTTTTTATCAGGTTTATTGAAAAAATTCCTCATCTTTAATGGTAAACATTTGTAATAAAATGGAAACTGAATGCAGCTGGTACTGGCAATTTTAGAAGAAACTAATCTTGACATTCATAACATGATATAGCAAGCGGAACAGTTTTACCAGGCTTAGAATGTTGAAATATATATAAAAAAATCACCTATTAGATCTTTTGCTTTCATTCTGCATTAGTAAGTCAGCAATCAGCTGCCACTAAGAATACGAAGAAAGTTTACTATACTATGTAGCTATTGAAATCTTCTAAAAATATCTGTGCATATATTGTATTTTATGGTAAATTTTTGTAATCTGTGTTTAAGATTGCACAGCTGGACAATCAGTTCCTCAATTAAAATCAGCAAGATAAAAAAAAATGTCACGCCATAACAAATATTGGTAAGATTCTAATTTTAAATTATTTCCTTTGATTGTACTTTTTTCTTTGTAAGATGGTCAGGAGTTCTCCTACATAATTTAGGTTTGGTATATTTTTTATATATATTTATTATATATATTTAGGGTTTGGCATATTTTTTTTTCACCTGAAGAATGCAAGCCATGGTGAGCCAGTAAATGATTTGTGAAAACCAGATATCATACTCCTAATGTTGGACACAACCACATCAATAATTTTAATATTATTTGTTATTTTAAACAGTAATAAGCACAAATCCACACTTAAATCTTAAAGAAAATGTAATTAGCTAATTATTTATATTATGACACAAATTTCAAATTTTCAGGGTTTTAAAGGCAGAATAAATAATCATGAAATAAAATGGGTCAAATCATAACTTAAAATCAGCCATGTAGGGTATACAAATCTATGTATTTTACAGCAGAGATGAACTTAGGCCTAGTAAATTTAACATTCAGATGAAAGGAAGACATAGGTATGTATAATTTAAAACCTGGAACATTAGGAAACTTAGAAATTTCAGGTTTAACTGGTTTTTGCAAACATTTTCCTTGGTTTTGGTGTTCGTGATTTCATTCTTTATTCTCCACTTCTATACTTACATATACACATATCAATTTTGACACTGAATTTCAGGTCTGAATGAAATAAAAAGCTCTGTGGGAAACTACACATCAACCCATCTTCCCCCGAAACTGGGCCAATGTGCTGAAAAGGACTGGTAAGCATTGCTGAATCTTTAAGCAGACCTAACCTGAATTTTGAGTTCATATAGATACAACTCAAAAGCAAGCAAACTGTACATAGTTTGGGGTTTTGTTGTGAACATTTCACACAACTCTAATTAAGCCAAAATATATTTACACACATTCACTTTACTGGCCATTCTGATAAGAAACTAGAGTAATAACTGAACAGGAGAAAATAATTGAAAGGAAAAAGAACCAAACGGAGATTTGAACATGGTTAGATATAACATACTGATTTGCACAAAAGTGTTAATGTTAGATTTACTTACTCCAGCACCATGTAACAAAATGAGAAGCTCAGACAGAAGAAAACAGTTATCCACTTCAGTACTTTCACCCCTTTAATCTCCATATGCTTTGGTCTGGATTCCTCCCTATTTTATTTGTATTTTTAACCTCTGTTACCTTGTGGGAAGTGGGCTATTCAAAGAATGATTGGAAGCAAAGCTCTGCTTTTACAAATGGATGTAAAGTACTGTTAAATGAAAGCTTTAAGAAGGACTTTTTCCAATTTATTCTAAGTTTAATCTCAAGTGATTTAATCACAGCTTGTACACATCTTCTTAAAAATTGTTACGGGGGTGGGGGAAACAAAAGTAATAATCATGTAAGAAGTCATTATGACAGATGCTGGTTCCCATGATCCTATTTACACGTTAACGTTATTATGTGAAACCCTATCTGGGCAGTACCTGTGTCAATAAAGTGTCAGGTGGTCATTTGGCAAGAAAGAATATAAAAGAATCAGATCAACATTTTGTAAATGGCTTGCTGCTTTTTTTTTTTTTTTTTTTTGCACCTGTTATTCTAAAATTTCTTTCAGTTACATTTCAAAACACTACAGTTGGGATCTCCTTGCCAACCTGAGATGGCATAAGCCTGGGTAACAGAACAAAATGTGAGAAGGTCCTTCTGTCTTTAACGCCTGTTCATCAGTGAATCAGCCTCCAATTAATCTGTTTCTTCAGTAGGAGTTTAATAAAAGTCAAGCACACACATGTTCAGTCTTGTTTAGTATTAAAGCTGTGTTAACATTATCTGCCTAGCCAGGTCAAAAATCTTATATAATTAAACACCAGAAACCATTTCAGAATTTTAAGGGCTTTACAATTTTCCGTAAGTAATTGATTATGCAAGGCAGAGCTGTTTAAATTTAAAAGAGGATAATGATGAGACTGATGTCACTTTTCATTATATATCTCAGAAAAGTTTGTTTCATGGCCAAACTACACATAAAACCCAACTTATTAGTTTTCCTATTTTGCATTTTTATGAACCAGAAAAATTCAGCAACCCAGATTTCCTATCCATATCGTGAAATATAAACTGAGTTGGCTGTGCACATCCCAAATTTCTAGCACCAGTCAGCTACCTACTATAATACAAAGTGGGTTTTATAGCAATCAGCTGTGCTTCAAACTTGATTTGCAAAAATACAAATACTTCAATAACATTATGATAAAAATGCATTTTGGAATTATCATAAATGTATTTTTTACCCTAAGCAGCTAAAGTTCTGTCATCTGCTTTGTAGAAGAAATGGCAAATGAAGCTCACATCAAGACAGTCATGGAAATCCACAAAGTAGCAGAACTGATGTAAGTCTACCACACAGAAGAAAACAACCTAGGAGGTTGAATTAAGGATTAAATGAATAGATTCTTAGGGTTTGAGTGACAAATGGGTCTGAACCTAAACTTCAGATTCACACAAGCATAAATCTGGCTGTTATGGCCTGAGCATCACAAAAGCTGAAGACAGAAAAGACAAAAAGAGATGAGAAAGAAATGCTGTTTTAAATGCTTGAAAAATGCAATGCTTGATAAAGTGACTGTTTATCCCTAAACCTGGTCTCTCTTTAGGGACTCTTCTACTCACACCTCAGGACTTTCTATGAAAGAAGCAGCAGTTTAAATAATTTCGCACTCCTAAGCAATGTAAGTTACACTGACCTAACCACCTGTGCAGATCACTTGTTCTCAACCACTGTGTCACCACACAGAAATAAGTGTGTCTCAGAGAGCTGAGGAGATAATTAGATTCAGTCTGGTGGGGGTGGGCTGCAAGGCCATGGTACGCCATCAAGTGCATCACAACCTGCAAAAGGTTGAGAACCACTGACGTAGACAGTGCTATGGGAGTGGGAGAGTCTCTCCTGCTGACATAGCTGACACCTCTCACTGGAGTAGCAGTTACTAAGCTGACAGGAAACTCTCTCCTGTCTACTTAGAGAGTCTCCACCTCAATTGGTGCTGTGGCACTTCCGTAAATGTTACAGTATAATGTAGCACCAGCCTACGTCTACACTAGCACCAAAATTCAACAGCAATTGATGGGAGTTATGCAAGCTATTCAGACTAGCTTGTATAACTCCAGTCAAGTTTCTAACTCCCCTTCAGCATGGCATCTCCACGCTCCAGCTATTGACAGTGCAGCAGTGCCTGGCCTGCTTTGCACCATAACCTGCTTGAACTCCAGTGATGGAGTGAGTAGATGCACAGGCTAGATTCTACTGACATACTTAATGTCTTCTGCTAGCTTCTTCCCAGCCTGAGTGCTCCCTTCAACCACAGGTTTCCCAGTCTTTGTAAACAACCACTGGTGTTGGCAATGGTGATGACACTACTAAGTAACAGAGAAGGTTTATGGGGAAGACCAGTTTTAGATATTTTCAGCTTGAAGTGATAATGAGACATTGAAGAAGGGAACTCACAAAGACAGGGATGAAGGTGGGAGGTGAGAAGAAAGATTTTGGGAACTTCCAAATAGAAATGATTGCTCAGCTTATGTTAGTAAATGATATAAGTAGATGGGGGCATGCCAGAACTAAGCCCAGAGTGATTATAACCAATAGGAAAAGGAATCCATGAAAAAGAAAATGAAAACATAGTAGTACAACAGAAGAACAAGTAGATTGTACAGTGAAAGGAGTTCAGGGAAAAAGAGGGTGTGGGGTGGAAAGAATAATCAATGCTATTAAAGGAGAAGAAAGAGCAAGTAAAATGAGGGCTTTAACAGCTCAAGCTTGGCACAAGAAAAAATGAGAAAGAACAGAAATAAAGAACATTATGGTGGTGAAGAGAGGACCCGGATTAGGATGGACAGGGCCGGCACAACACGGCAAGCCCGGTAAACGTTGCAAGGGGGCACTGACATTTGAGGGGTGTCAAAATGGGGACTGCGCTGTTGCACGATGCTATGACGTCACTCTTCTGCACCGGCATCTGCTGTGCTACAGGAGGGCACCAGAAACACTAGCGCCATTCCTGAGGATGGATGCCACAAACTGACAGGATGGGGAGAAAAAGAAAGAAGTGAAGGTGAGCACTACATGCACATGGGCAAGAAAGTTGCTTCTGTTTGTCCATTTTGTTGTGGAGTATGCACTCATCACCACTGCCTCCAGGTATTTAAAAAAAAAAATTCTAAGGGCAAAGGTAAGAGGGCAGCAAAAAGTACAAGCAGAAGCAACGAGAAGAAATAAGATAATGGGTAAGTGGAATGTGAAAGAAGAGGAGAAAAATTAAGACATATAAATATTCAACCATTAAAATGTGGCAACAAAACACTAAACAATCAAAGCAATAGGAGTCAGTCAAGACAAATAGGTAGAATTATAGCAACTAACGCAGAGCAACAGGTGAATCATGAAGATATAGAAAAAGGAATATGATACAAATAAATCAATAAGTATATATATGTATGACAATATAGTAATAGAATCAGTAATTGGTGAATGGGAACTGTTAGGGCAAAACAATGTATAGAAAAATGTCAATCAGTACAGCAACAGCAGATATATATAAAAATATAAGACAGCCAGTACAATGGAAGACAGTATTTCTGTTAGTATAGTAACTCATTAAGGTAAAACAGATCAACAAATAAGTAAATGACAATCAATATGGTGAAAGCAGATCAATATTCAAATAGTAATCACTCAATTTGATAACAGCTGTGAACTGGCAATCAATACAGTAAGAGAGCCAAATAGTCATGGAAATGACAATCATTTTAGGTAACACATGCAGCTAGCAGAGGATCAGTACAGAAGTTTATGAAAAACAAAAACCCAAAACCACGTACACAAAAGCACTGACACACAAACAGCCAGATATAAAGGTCAGGGAGCTATCAACATTCTCCCCTATCCTGGCATGCCCTTGCTGCAAGACCATTAAAATGCAGACCTGCACGTTATCTTTCATTATAAATACAGCTATCAATTACTTGCAGGTAATGCAAGCATTTAACAAAGAACCAATGAACTTGGTTTAAAAAATAGCATTGATTAATCACACTGTAAAAATACAAACAAAAGCTATAGTATTTTTCAATTAGCCTCATACAAGTCCCCTCAGTCCTACTTTTTGTTCAGCCGATCGCTATGACAAACAGGTCTGTTTATATATACCAGACATAATGTGGCCTGCTTCTTATTTAAAAACATCCAAAATGTTTATATTAAATGTAAATTTCCTTTCTGTTATTATTTAACATGATTAAAGCTGTGATATTAATGATAATTTTTAATCTCATGATTAAGTGGCTTTTTAAAAATTGTTTGACAGCCCTAGTGCTAAGATTGACAATTTTTAGTTCTTATGACACAGACATCTGTTAGGCATGTCTAAAATCAAATAGAACAAAGGCACATATCAAGGAACCTTAACTATGACCTCTAAGAACCCCTAAAATTCTGCCTCTGGGTTTGCACAAGAAGATACTGGAAAGCAGTATGTTGTGTTTTTAAAATATGAACAGGTAAAACCAATCACAACATTTATGTTTTAATCTAAAGTAATACTTAGACCTAAACAGAAGAAATTCCAGAACCCAGATCATTACTGCCTATACCATCTTCACTCTGGTACCATAAAACACTTGCTTTGAAGTATGTACATGAAAAACACATTGTGAACTTCAAATTCCAGAATACATTATAATGAAATATCTTTTGCTGGAAACAAATAAACTGGCTTCCTCCATTTGATCTGCAGTAAATAAATGTAAAACTAAAAGGTCCCATAGTATGCCTCCATTATTTTAAAATTAATATAGTTCACATATAAAAAAAATCCTTACTACTTCATATAAAAGGGCATCAGTAGAATGCTATGTCTGTGGGGAACAGAGGATTGGTTGATGCAAAGACATCTGGAGTTCCGGGCAAGTACATCCTCTGTGTTGGTATGTGAACTTTACTTTAGGATTAGAGCAAAATGGCAGTCTCATACACTATCTCTCAGAAAACAGGAGGCAATCTCTTGAACTATAACAATGAAAAGTTGTCTTTCCAAAACACGTTTCAACTGTGTGTAAGATTTCGCAACATATTGTAACCCTTTGAACTGACAGATTGCTTTTCATCTTCAGGGCTCTCTACAAACACTGGCAATCCTCACTGCATCCACTTGACATAGGTAAGGATTTTTAGCACCATTTCATAGTAGGGAAAGCTAAGGCAAATATACATTCAGCCACAGTTTATTATGATGGGTTGTCATGGAGTTACATCACCAGAAGAACTGCTTCACAGTGCCTGTGGGGTTACACATGCACCCCCTTTGTGTCTAGTCAGCCCAAACTCAACTAGTGAAAGAGAGCCAATGACCCCACCTTATCCTTGTCCTTATTGAGGGAGTTTAGTGGCATTAGTCAGAAACAGTCCTTCAGCTCAGAGAAGCACAAGGGCTATAAATCTGACTGTTGGAAAGTGAACCGTTCATGAGCAGTGAAACCCTGAACCCCTTTCTGTTTGTGCAACCATAAAGGGGTCAGCCACACTCTAGTCTTAAACTATTTGCCCCAAGTCAAAAAAGTCAGTGACCAAGACAATATCTGAGCAGAGGAGATGCTGGCTTCTAGTTTTACTCTCCCATCTCTACATCACGCCATACCTCACTCCATATCTACACTTTAAAGGTCCTTGAATTGATTGTCCAATTAACTGGGGCTTCTTTCTGAACAGAATTCTGACACAGTCCTGTCACCAATGTGAAAAAATAGGAAAGATTCCACATTTGCTCCAAGAATATGCTGGGTGATTACAGACTGAATGTACAGGAAAATTTAGCAATCTTGTTTTTTCCCCTAAATTGAAGTAACAGAAGAGCAGTCTCATAAGATTTTAGTGACAGGAACATATTGGGAAAAGCAAGAGTCCTGGATCCTTAACTAAAAAAGATTTTTTTTTTAAGAATTAATTTAATACAATGCTTATGTGGTTTCTGAAAATATTTTTGCCCACACAGCGTTGGAATTATAGGTGAACACAGCCAACTTGAGGAGAGAATTGACTGTCAAATACATTTTATACAATTCAAATACATGTTCTCTTGCTAACATACCATTTTCATTTATGCTTTTACAGTTGCAGCCACAAGACTAAAGGTTTCAATACCTGCTGAATGCCTGCCCAATACTGTAATTTGCTGTGAAACTGAAGGCACATACTTGACAACCAAGATAAAGAAACCTGCTTTGTGAAACATAGCATGCTATGGCACCAGGAGGAAATAAGATCTTCCCTCCAATAATGGCATAAATGTTTCTCCGCAGTTGCACCTAAGAAAAGTATCACAAGGGTATGAATCAACAAGGGTAACATATTTCACTACAGTTAATTATCCTGATTTATCCCAAGAAACTAGGTTTTAGTCTGTAATCTGTGAGGAAATCTGCTGTTCTAGTCCTAAATCCTTTCCTCAGCCTGGCGATTATCAACTACATTTTTGTACAGGAGGGAATTAATGCCACATACTGTCTAAGCAGCTTTGAAGTAAAAAGGCCTAGACCTGTAATAACTTTTGTACAGTGTATTGATTCAGAGAGAGTAAGAGAGCCTGCAGTCATTGGGGTTTCCAGGGGATTTCTATGCCCTCCTTTACGTCTTGCATTCTGTAGCAGTTCTAAGACGACTGTGAACCCTCATATTAACTCTCTGCAGAATACCCCAGGTAACTCTACACTACAGCCAACATAAGCTGTGTACAAAATCATAGGTAAAAAGCTGGAATTACAATGAAACCTGATTTTCCAACGATCAGTACAGTTTAGGAATTTGCTAACAGGAACCTTTACAGAAAATAATAATGTTTTCTGTTAGAGGCCATGTACAAGACAGAGGTAATTTTCCTGGCAGAGTATGTACCCTGGCTGAAATAACATTTGCATTTATTTTGATTATTAAACACGCCAATTTGGATTTTTTTTAAACAATGCTTTTAGTAGAGTCCAAATAGGGTGGAATCAGAAGGCTTTTGTTGGAACTGGTAAAGCAAATGGGGGGGGGGGAATACACTATCTAGAGCAATGAATTTATTCAAAAGCATTTCAATCTGTGTGCACATCTTCATCACTTCAGTGATAATTAAATCTCGGAATCACAGGTGATGTCCTCACATAGTCTCTTTGCCTGGCTCCCACTGGGCCAATGAAGCAGGCCTCCCTGTGAGGCCTGTTAGCACAGATCAGGTGGTAATGTGGAGGGACAGATGAGCTTTAGTTGACAGATGGCAGGATGACCTGGAAAACCTGCCCCCTTTTCTGGGATCAGGCAGCAGCTGACAGGTATTATTTCATAAAATAACGTCTAAAAGGAATCGCCAGGGTCTTCGCATTAATCTGAGGCTGCAACCAGCCATGTAACGTTTATGTCAGAACAAATCTGTCTCTATGCAGGAGAGGGAAAGTGGTTTTTGATGAAGTTGTTCATAAATTTTAATATAATATGCCTGATGGTGTCAGATATAGTCTCATATCTCTTTTATATTTAAAGGCTCTAGTGAAACATAGAAATATTCAATCTCCAACAGGCTACTTTTAAATAACTAAAAAGTTAACCAAGGATACCTTAGTGCTTTTTTCTATTTTCAATAAAGAATTTGCATGTATAATCTCCCTGCTTTTAAATGAAAATGATTTCAACTTCATGAAACCATTTGTGGAATGGCACTAAACAAAGGGAGCACTAAAGCTTTTACAAAGTTTTTTTTTTATAATAATAATAATAGACAAACAACTGATATAGGAAAACAACAAAAGGAAACATATAACACTGCTGCTTGGGAGCAGCTTAATGACAACCTTTAAATAAAAACATATTGTGTTTAAAAACCTGAGTGATGTCTGGTTTGAAGAGTTAAATGTCCTCTCCAAATACATGACATTTGAAAGTTTAGGCACAGGTGAATATTTGGGGGATTCAAACACTTGGACTGGATCTGGGACTTCCAGCCCTCTGAGTCTTTTGTAAGCTAATGAGAAAGCCAGGTCATGCTTTCTACCTACAACAATAGTTAGTTTAGCTATAACCTGGTAAATACAAGACTCAGTAATTTGTACTAACATACAAACATGTATCAGTTAAAAATGGACTACAGATAATTATATTGTTATATTCTTCTGAATGCCATATAAGACATTAAGAGATATTTATTAGCAATGTGCACGTCTCACTGTCTTTGCATTGCCACCTTAAAGACCCTTGTTCACTTTTTCCTAACTTATAGTTTTTTAGTTATAGGAAATCACCTGCTTAAATAACTCTAAAGGGTACTAGTAAAAAAGAAAAACTACATACATAACAGATGCACAAGTGAACCTTGGGATGAATGTATTATGGATACAGAACCATCATCACACACCTCATAATCACATTTTCACCTGCCCATCTGGTGCAGACCTGTGGCTTGTTACTAATGCACTTGGAGGCAGTAAAATGTGTTTATATAAAAAGAACAATTAAATTGACTGGTGCAGTATGATGACATTACTATGAATTGCAAAGAAACATTGTATAAGACAAAAGGCAGAACAGGAGAATACACTTTGCATTTTTAGAAAGACAATAAAATATGCCTTTCTATTTAAAATTAAAATTGTAAATATTTTAATGCATTTAACAAACAGCATTCAGATTCAGTCCTCGACTGACATCCTTGAAGACTAACTTCCCCTGTTCATCCATTAAAGAAGCACAAAAGAGGCACTGACAGGTGGAAGCTTCCCACCATTGCTCTACAAAGTGCATCAACTCTGACCTGGAAAGATCACCTATAAGGGTGAGAGGTTAATTCAGTCTCCATGACCACTGAATCCTTCGTCCCTCTATTAAAACAGCAAACAAGGCTGCCAATTGTAATCATGACTTTCATTATACGAACACCGGTCCACTGGAAACTGAAGTGAAACTAGCTTGTCATTTAATAGCGGTCAAATGGTCATGACTTTTGTGCATCAATAAAACAGGCTAAATTCGAACTGGTGAACTAGAGATGAAAGACTCCATAGCCTAATAAAAGCATTACCAGGGAGATCTAGAAGAGATTGTTGCATGTCCCTTTCATACTCATGGCATCAGATGATTTCTGGGCTACATGGGAGCTGTTTTCTTGAAGATATCTGTGGAAACTACATATCTATTTTCCTTCGGTGTTACCAGTTATCTAGCTGAATCTCAGCACTTAAGAAAGAGAACGTATTTACCTGTGTTCATGAGCCTGGAAAGCATTCATATCAAAGGACATACACTAACTCATTAATTACACAGTACTCCTGGTGGTAGGTTATCATCATCATAGCTATTTTACAGATAGATTAACTGAGGCACAGAGATATTAAAGACTAGATTTTCAAAAAAGAGTTCAGTTCCAGCCCCTCCTATTGAAAACCTGCTGGACAATGAGTACTTTTGAAAACCTGGCCACTTATTTAGGTGTCTGAATAGGAGCTACTGTACGCTGCACACTTTTGAAAGTCCAGCCCCAATTCACTTGAAAAAAATTCAGAATGGCAGTAGAACCTGGGAGGCCTACTGATCTAACACTAAGGAGACACCTCTGCCAGCCTGTTTCAAATTCTTTAGCAGGATTATGTGCACATAAATTGCTATTATCTGTATTATGGTAGCATTAGTGGGCTTCTGCAAATCACACAAATAGATGCTGTCTCTGTCCTGAAGAGTTTATAAGCTATGAGTTTACAAAGTAAGATTCAAAATAAACTAAAAGAATAATTAATCATCATGTGAAAAAGAATAATGAAAAAGCTTGCCTTTGTACTAAGCGCAAAACTTGCAGTGTTTATCTTTCTGTGCTATCCCGTTTAAATAAAGGCAACAGGTAAGCATTACAATCTCCAGCGTCTCTGTCAGTTCTTGTCTTTACTCTTTCAGCCCTCCCTTATCTGTCTGAATCTTGTCATGGTATCATTCAAAGAATTGCTATTTGCTTACCAACATTGCTTTGTATCTTAGTTTAATGTCTATGCTACACAAGTCTACACCTTATTTTACTCTGCATCAGGCACAAAAGTTGCTCCTGGGAATGAAAAATCTGCACCTTGGACTTCCTTTCATAGTATTTAATTCTGCTAACTGCATAGCAAGTAATAACTTGTAAGCACTTTATTATCAAAATTCCTTAAAATAAAGTGTTTATATTTTATAACTATTGAAACTGGAATTAATATAGAGGGTTTTTTTTTCCAAAAAATATATATGAATTAATTTGTAACCTACTCAGAAAAAGAAAAATTCAAACTTGAATTTAGTAAGTTTCATCTTCTTTAGATTTAAAAATGCCAAGCACGACAATGTTAAGCTATAACTACAACCCACGTACAGCGAGATCAATGGATGCAGAACCTTTTTTTAGAGAATGAAATTCAGCTCAAGTGTAACTCATCTCTTCATTGATGATGTGAATTACAGCTTGTATGTTTTAAGGAAATCATTTATTTTTATGTGAAGTTATAAACTGGACTATGAAAATGTCTATAGCTAAACAAAAGCATTAAGGAGTCCAAGAAATGAATGGGCAGGAAATATATACTTATGTTATTCAAAGCATTAAGACTGTTAAACTGTCAAAGATGTATTCAGAAGTTCCTAATGCTACTGGATGGAATCTCTGTACTGATCCTGGCTGCAGATGTTAGTATTAATAAAGATATTAAAAGGATAAGATTATGCATGTGTGTATATATGTTTTAACTATAAGTACAACAATAAATATAAAAATACAGCTCGGTATTTACATAAGGATCTTTACAGTCTTCAGGCCAAAATTGGTTTGTTTGATTAGTTCATTACACCTGCTACAAATAATTGGCTCTGGCTGTCATAATTAAAAGCATACTATTGCACTTCTCAGCTACTTAAATAAGTTAGAGGCTCTCACAGTTTTGCAGTTATCACATGATCATGCATCTAATTTTATCTTACAGTGAAGTTAAACAGAATCCCGCAACTTTAGAGGAAAAAGCTCACTAAAACACCACTACCCAGAAAAACTACTGACACACATTGCAAATATATTCAGGCAATTTCTTGTAATCAAGCATAGTAAGCTTTTGGTTAAAAATCTTCTATAATGTGGGGATGCACAGTCTAACCCAAACTCCAGCTAATTTTGACTACTGATTCCTTACTATATTAAGAAAATTGACTTTCATCAGATAGAACATTTGATGCTTGATAACCAAAAACCCATAACAAAAAGAAATTCTGGAATTAGGGCTACAATAGCATCTTCAATTATGTGTATGATACACCTGGTATTTATATAAAGGCCTTCTGGCTGAACTGAACTTTTTCTTCAACTGGAAGATTATTTCACCTTCTTTCCTCTCCTTTTCAGGACTGCATGGAGTCTCTCTTACGCACAATGCCAAGCACTACATATATTAATACAGAACCAGAATTTATTCAGTGCAAGTGAAACTGCACACCATTCTGGTTAAGACTCAAGAGGAGACCCTTTCCCAGAAGCTGTTGCTGAGTCAAGTGAATTAATGAAAAACCTCATTGTGGTTAAAACAATAGAAGTTGCACTAAAAGAGTCACATTGAGGTGACAAACTTTCAGCCAGTTAGCTTGACATGGTTACCATCAGCATTTGAAATGGCTCAAACAGCTGGTATTATTTAAGCAATGTTTGAATTAATTTGAAATAATGGTATTGATCCTTCCTTTACATGATACCTATTTTCAGAGATTAATTCCCATATGGTTAACAAACTTTATTAACTGATTGCACAAATTATAAACTGTGATGACTTTTAACAGCTATGTAATAGTGAATAACTCTCTACGGAATATTTTAGGACTGGAAGCAAAGAAATCCTAGATACACTTAATCCTCCCTCAGCACAGGGATGTGACTGATATGGCTTCTCTAGGTCCTTTCCAGTCCTACTGTTCTATGATTATTTATGATAAGCATCATTAAAATACTAAAAATAAAAATGACCATTCTGGCAGAGTTAAATATATTCCCTTAACCTGCAAAGATTTTAGTTTTCCTGCTCTCAGGATAGTTCATTTAGTTTGCCTCTAGCACTGAGGTGGCCAATGTTACAGTGTTATATTATAGAATAACAATTCTAAAAAGTGCAAGGTATGAAAACCATATTCTAAAAATGAACTAAGCAGATGTGACATGCAGTCCTAACTTAGTCCATTTGTATGTGGTTCCCCACTCCACCTATTCATGTAAGTTCTCAGAAACTTATCTAGTGGAAAATGTCAGTCTTCAACAGATGGGAAAACAAATTCTGTCTTCCAGGTACAAGGAAAGACACTGCATAGCTGCTAAGGAAGAGGAGCGACTAAGCACATAACTTCCTTACCTCCCACACTTGGCAACTCTCTGTGCCTGGAAGCTACCACCCAAAGCAAACAGCCCAGGGTCTTCTAGTCCTAGACTAGAGATCCTCCTCGCACAGCCTTCCACTTCCTTGAAATGGAGCAGCACTCTTTACTTAACCGGATGTAGATATGGCTTTCCTCAGTAGAAGTTCAGTGAACTGTACTATAGCTTCCTTTCATCATATCTTGGAAATGTGAGGTGGTCAAAGAATGTGTGTTCTTTAGAAAGATCTGCCAGAAGTAGAAGGCAGCACAATGGCATGGCCTGGATAAGCAGCAGACCAGGAAGCATTCCCCTCCTCAAATATTTTTTTTTCCCAAGACAAAATTTCATATATATTGTGAACATCTCTTTTTAAATATGTCTTAATCCACAAATGTCAAATATGGTTAATTTTTATTGGCCTTGCCATGTTCTGTTTGCATTTCCCTGCTGCATCTACTTGCAGCCCTTGACTCTGCATCCAATACTCTGTCTGTACAAATGAAATTTCCAAACTCTCTTTCTCCTAGACCAACTCCCACAGCATGATCTTCTGGGTGTGACTCAGCAGTCAGTATAAACCTGGTAATTTCACTCAGAAATCACCATAGCAACTCCAGCCCCAGAACTGGAGCTGCTGTAAGCTGACCATAAGGCATTTGTGGTCAGCTAACCCTAGTGTGTAGGATCCAATGAGTGAGTCATCAGGAGACACACAAGGTATTTTACACACCTTGCATATCTCCCATCAACTACCACTGAAAAATGTGGCAAGCGTAGACTAGGGCTTGAAAAGATGTTCTCAGAGCTCTCCCAGACAAAACTTGTTTCAGGCTACAATCTCTTTAAGAGCTATGTTGTGACTGGTCTTTACATTGATCCATAGGAGGTGATGCACATAAAGACTCAACTAAACTACTGTATGGTATTTGCAGGCTCTTAGCCATTGTAGGCCTTGCACTTGCAACAGAAGAGGGACTGTTTCCTTCTTTCCCCCAGTGGGTGCACTGTGTTCCAAATGAAGCCTGACCAGTGCCAATGGAGGGCAATAATCACTTTCTCAATCAAACATACAGTTTAAAAGATTTTATTAGTTAAAAGTTTTCTTGTAGAGGGGTTCTTCTTTAAGGAGTGTAAGCAAGGCATTATTTCTTATTTTGGGTTAAGTCTGTATCTCTTTTTTCCCTTTTCAATTGCAACACACAAAACAAGTTGACAATGCAGAAGACTAAAATGCAAACAAAGATGACAGCAGCCAGTGGTGCTCTGAGTCCCATGGGATATTCCAAATTGCTAAAAGCTGTCAGCATTGCCTGAAGTATCAGGTGTGAGGAGCATGCTGTTGTTAGTTGTTAAATCTAGTGCCACTGAGGACTACTCCTAAAAACGAAACAAGACACAAACCCAACACTCTCTAGAACAGTAGGCTTCTAAAATGAAGCTATGAGTGGATGGTGTCATTGCAAAAAGGAAAAGTTTCTCACCAAAATGGTAAGGAAAACATGGCAAAGGTCCTGCCATGAAAATGGAAAGATCCTCTTTTCCTGGTTCAGAAAATGCTGTCCGTGGCCCACAAGTGATTCACATAGCTTTTGCTTGCCAGGTACAGACAGCTAGCTACTCAGATGGTGCTGACTCCTCATACTTTCACATGCTAACTAGAATTGAAACATAACTATATTACATGGCTTCCTAATATTAACTTTTCCTGTACTGATTGCTGCTGCTGCCATGAAATTGATGTGGATTGCCAGCGTGAGAGGAGATGATCAACAGAAGAGCATCAGGAGGAAAAGTAGCGCACAAGACAAAACACCGATACAGTCTGTGCTCTGAAAAAAGCTGGAGGCCTCTGCTCTGGATCTTAAATGTGGACACAAAGACTCACTTGAGGCCAAAGAACCACAGAAAGGCCTGACTTATGTGCAGGAACAGTTCTAGAATCAGAATAGAGGTTTAGAAATATTAGTGAAACTGAAAACATAACAAGTTGCAGGAATGAGACACAGAAGGTGGCATGGTTGGAGTGATATAAATCAAAATGTACCAGGATGTTGCAGATGGCTGTGGAAAGAGGGGACAGGACAGTCCCAGTCCAGAGAGAGATGTCCATAAATCAAAGTGCAAATATATAGCACATGAACACTTCCCCCAAAGTCAAGAAGTAGTCTAGCAACACCAGCTGTAAAAATCAAAGTGTTCAGGAAGTGTAGGATTCCTCAAGCATCTGTTGGTGCTATTAAGAATAAGAAGTAAATCCACATTGGCAGTACTTGCAAATTATTTTTCTACATTAACCCTGAGAACAACTGCCAAGTTCTTTGCTCATTTGCCACACAAATATCCACTGAGGGCACAGGACTCAGAGTCAGTTGAGACACCAACTACAGGTAGAAAAAACAGGATCAAGAGAATTTAATTAAAAGAAAAAAAAAAGAGCCAACTGGTCAATACAATTAAAGCAAAGACAAGGAAATGCTGGGA
Source organism: Podocnemis expansa (assembly GCA_007922195.1). Lineage (NCBI taxonomy): Eukaryota > Metazoa > Chordata > Testudines > Podocnemididae > Podocnemis > Podocnemis expansa. Next base: position 22,867,708 of record ML681984.1, on the reverse strand, counting down.
AAAAACCCACTTTGGGCACATACATTGAGACTTCCCTCTCAAATACTGCTAAAACTAAAGGACATAGAGTATTAATCTCTCTAGGATACAAATGCAACATACATTCATTAAAATAATCCTGAGCATGTTACTAATGCACATGCACATGAACCTGTCTTTGGCATATAGACACAGCCCTACAACAGAGGGGGTGATACAGAGCAAACTCAAGAAGGGAGATGCAATTCATCACTGCTATAGACCTGCCTCATCCTGGACCCTCCTTACCTCTTTGGGCTATTTCCAACTCCAGAAGTACATGTAGCGAATAATGCTCGTGAGCTGAGACACTTCAGTTATCCATGGATCTTGCACATGGAGGGGATGCTCCTTGAAACTTCTTACTCACCCTTGCTAGAACTTAAGTCAATCTGTACCAAAGTGCTCAACTTAAACCTAACTTAGTAAAAATTGCAATCACTGAACTCTTTAAAAGCTAATATGTTTCAGCATTACAATAAACATTGAGTCCCATTGTCTTTTTATAATCAAAGTATGCTTAAAACACATGAAGGCAGTTGGGTCTGTCTTTTGCTTCATGATGCATGCTACATATGTATCTCCCAGCCGTATTGTGTCTTACTGCTTAAGCAACACCTAAGTGTCATCTCTCTCTGATGCTCATTTCTAGGTCATGCCAGTTTCTTTATGCATCATGAGCTTGGGTTTCCTAATTATTTTTTCAAGTCAAGGCTGCAAACAAAATCTGTCTTTTGTATTAGTGGTCTCACTCCACTATTTTCCTTGATGTACCCCTGTCTGTTCTTTTCTTTAGTCAGGCTAGAAAAGAAAATACCTTAAACCTACTCTGTGTTTTCTAAAGGGCTTCCACCCCTTTGCTTCACATTTCATAAGTAATTTTTTTCTAGTAGTATATTTATTCAGAGAATAGACATCTAATTTTTTTTTTTTTAAATTCCATTTTAGGCTTTCTGAAGGATGTAAAGAAGTTTTGGTACCCATCATTAGTTGAGTAAACTAGGTGTAATGATCATTTCTTGGTAAAATGTGATGCAATCTCCGCTGAACAGCTACAAAACTATATTTTAACTTGAAGCAAAAATTTATTTGGCTAAACTTGACATAGCATTTAATTTGTGTGTCCTTATTTGTACTGTCTTTATATTGGGAATGAGAGTCTAGAAATCGTCCAAACTTGCTTATTCTTTACAAAATCTTGGTGAGTTGATTAGTTCTGTGCGAGATTCATTAAATAATGCAAAGCTGTCTCCCACCCTTTCAGAGCTACTACACACAATGCTTTTACATTGATTGTACTTTTAAACTATACATAAGCCACCACATAAAAACTTTACAATGTTTCCTTTCTTTTACTTGTGCAGATGGAGTAAAATACTTTAATATATTTCCTGGTCACATACAAGGAGTCTGAAATTTGTAGTGAGAGAAAATGACATCCATCAACAGTAGCATTATCAATCATGGTGCCAGCACTAAAACTTGCTTTGAAATGTTTATATTATTGGCATGAAGCTTAACCCAGGGCAAGTGGGCAAAGGCCAAGTAGAGCCCACATACAAGTTTTGCCCATGAGAACTACATGGAAGATGTGGGTAGCAGATTCCATGATGCTCAGCTGTTAAATAGGGGCTCTGGGACCCCACAGTTGCTACGCCAGTACTGAATATGTACGTGGGGCATGTAGTCACAGGCCTACTGCGCCTTCTCATCACATAGGGTTTGCTGTTCTGGCCAGTGAATACATGTTTTTAACAGGCCTGTTAACCATGATGGTACATATTTTCCGCCAAATCTTTTGGCACAGAGCAGCACAGAGATGCTGCAGCCTCAGTAATAACACTCTGTGGCATACATAATCTTCTGACTGGTGTCCTGGTGGTATTTGCATTGCATTTTGGGGCCTGATTCAGTGCATGGGGAAGGCAGAGATTAGAGAGCTACCTAGCTATGACTCAGTCTGGGTAACAATGAGGTAATTGTATAATCTGAAGATACACTAGATACAACAAAAATTATGTCAGCCGATTTAATTGAAGGGATGAGTATGTCACTGGATCCTTAGGGGTTGCCGAATAATCAGGTAGCAGTCATAGATGTAATAAAGGGAAGAAACAATGGAATTCTGGTAAGCGATTGCTTTTATTCCCTGGGTTAAATAACTTGATGTACGTCAAGGTTATTGTAAGCAGTTACATCTCGTTACCTTGAAAGGATCCCCTGAACAAAGTGGCTACTGTTGCTACAAGCTAGATAGCATTTTATAATTTCCTTCATGAGTAGACTATAAACTATACATTTGGCTGCTACATTCTATTCTATGACTCTGCCATATGTACACAAGGCTACTAAAACAATGGTTCTCAACCACTGTGTCGAGACACATTACCATGTTACCACATAGGAGTAAGTGTGTTGTGGAGAGCGAGAGAGATTGCTGGATTTGGCCTGGAAGGAGTGGGACAGTGTGTCCTGGAGAGTCACAATACACTGCCAAGTGGGTCACAACCCACAAAAGGTTGAGAACCACTGTACTCAAAGATACACTACTAATTAAAGGATGTATCCCAACATAAGCACATTAAAAATGCATCTCTTGATCTGAACTGAGGCCTGACAGATTTCCAGGCGGAGTTAGTGTGTTGGTTTTTTACCTAAAAAGCCCTAACTGGTTTGAGAGCTCTGTCAGCTGCGACCAGTGGATGTGCATGAAAAAGACCTTCATAAGTTTTCTATTTCAGTCCCTTTCAAGTCTGAAATAGTTCAAATTTGTTGATTTTCAAGGTATATGGCAAAGTTCAACTGTTTTCAAATAGGGAGGGTTTGCATGCTCTGGGAAAGTGGGATATTTTTACTTAATTTGGTTGGTCGGTTTGTTATTTTGTTGAGTAGTCAGAGGGAAGGGAGTTTTAAACTGCTGAATTTGTACATTAATTATATTCTATATTGTGCTATAAAATATACACAAATAGCTTGGAATATGTGCTTTATCAATGATCTATAAAGCAAAATAAATCAAATATATAAAGCTTTAAAGCAATTTGCAGTAGTTCATACGAGAGATCTGAAGGTGTAGATGGTTCAAGGATGTTAGAAAAGACATTGATGTAATTTAATACTACAAAGAAATATTTCATCCCGACCATATCTGTTTTAAAAAATCAGTATATCTAACCTATTAAATGACAATAAGAGAGTCTCAAAATATGTTCATATCAGGGCTGATTCCTGATAATCTTCCTAATGTGACTATTTTTTGCTCAAATAGTTTCATTAAAAGTCAATGGCCCTATTCATAGCAGCAAGAATCCCTAATGAAGATATTTGATGTGATTAAATCACTCTTTCCCTAAAAACTTCTTTAAAAGGTACACTTTTTTTTTTTGATAACATACATAAAAGACATCTAATACTATTGCAAACTCAGAAAAGGAAATTTAGAAAATATATTATGTTGAGCAATCCCACAAAGTCCAAATTAAAAGCGAGATAGGAAGGAGGACATTCTTATGCACAACATCGACATTGCATTGTAAGCAGAGGGAGACCTTGATTCTGCTGTGGGATCACAATGAGTAAACTCCGAATCATATACACTCCCATTAAAGTCAGGACCTATCTATATGAACTCTAACAAATTCAGAACTTTTTTCTGATTTAAAAAAAATAAGAAGATAGAGTGGCAGAACTAGACAGAGAGCAGAACTGTGGACTCTACATTCCTAGCACAAAAGCATTGAGGGAAACAGTATAAGGAATATTAAACTGCCATAAATATGGCTCTCCACTTTGTATTGTAAGGCATAGCCTGCAATCTACGTGTCAGTAGAGGCTACCAATAAATTCCCTTTATAAAACAAAACCTACAAAGATTGTCAGTGAAATCAAATTCATTTTTTAAATTAAAAGCTGCATTCTTATTTTTATCACTGAAGAAAATGTGCCTTGCTTTCCAGACTTGTATAGAGCACACTAATTTGAAAGTAAGCAGAATAAGTGTTCATTTTATACATTTTTGTCCTTCATAGGCATTAGATTGCATTTAATTGCTTATGAAACATTGTCATTATTTTGTTTCACATTCTTTGCTAACTCTTTGTTTGAATGTGAAGAAAGATGTGACCAGTGGATATCACTGAATATCATTAATTGGATCATTTTTCTCAACATCCCCTCCCTGATAGGTAACCTCTGGAACTGACTTTTGTTGGACTTTTAAAAGCTCAAAGAAAGCTACCTCTTATTAGCCAGTTTAGAAATCAATCTGTGGAGTTAGAATAACTACAAACATTATACAAATACTTTCCAAATTACCATCAGTTATAGAGTCTTTTCTCTTGTACTGCAGTCTAAAAAGGCACAATATCTGCCCTCATTTCAGGAAGATCTAAAACCTACCTTGACAACAAAACTTGTGTTATGCAACATTTTGTAATATGAGAGCTACTTTTACTTTTTCTATCCTACACTGTCAGATTTGAATATACAAAAATAATATTCAGTTTAAATGAAACAAGTGGTGACCTCTGTAATCTTCCAGAATGTAAAAATGTGCTATCACTTTCAAAAGGCAGAGTTATTGATGTTAAATAATGTTGCACTACTAACCAAATATTTTATAGAACAGAGGACTGATCTTGTCACTGAAGTCAAAGTCAGAATTCCTATTATCATTTTTCAACCAGATTAGGCACTTTTAAAAGTTCCTTCAATAGACAGAGTATCCTAAACTGAAGACCCCAATTAAAATAAAAGGATATGCCTACACTTACAATTCAGTTTGAATTAAGGATTCTTAATTCAAACTAAATTAATGCATGTCCACACTAGCTTTCATTAGTTCGAACTAAGGAGAGCTTAGTTCAAATCTATAAAACCTCCCTTAGGTTCGAAGTGATGGTTAATTCAAACTCATTAGTTCAAATTTACCCAATGTTACTGTGTTAATTCAAACTATTAGTTTGAATTAATCACAGCTTGATTCTCCCTATGCAATACCGCCCCTACCTGATTCAAACTAGCAAGTCCCATGCATGGACATGCTAGTTCAAATTAGGGTTTCTAGTGTGGCTGTGTTAATTCAAATTATAGAATCCTAGAATCATAGGGTTAGAAGGGACCTCATAAGGTCATTTGGTCCAACCTCCTGCCAAAAAAGCAGGACCACTCTCACTAAATTATCCCAGCCAGGGTTTTGTCTAACTGAGCCTTAAATATCTCTAAAGATGGAGATTCCACCACTTCCCTAGATAGCCCATTCCAATGCTTCACCACCCTCCTAGTAAGAAAGTTCTTCCTAATATCCAACCTTGACCTCCCCAGCTGCAACATGAAACCATTGCTCCTTGTTCTGTCCTCACTTGGTACAGAGAACAGCTGAGCTCTGTCCTCCTTGGAGCATCCCTTCAAGTAGTTGATGAACTAATAATTATTAGTTCAAATTACTTAGTTCAAATTCAGTTAATTTTAGCTAACCTTCTAAGGGTAGACATAGTCAAATAGTCTATGTAATTTAATTGAACCCAAAATTCCAATAAAGAGTGTAAACCACAAAGACAAATCATAGGTCATTTTAATGTTTGTCTCTTTCCTGTATTGTCCTTCATTTATTTCTTTTACTACAAGAGGTACACTTAATTTTGTTACATTCCAAAGGGGTAGCTGTGTTTGTTAGTCTGGTACAGCAAAACAAACAATGAGCTCTGTGGCACTTTGAAAGACTAACAAATTTATTTATCACATGAGTTCTCGTGGGAGAAAATCCCACTTCACAAAATGCTTTGAAGATGGGGGAATTTATGTAAATTGAGATTTTCTCCCACAAAAACTCATGTGATAAATAAATTTGTTAGTCTTTCAAAGTGTCACAGGACTCCTTGTTTGTTTTAATGTTATTAGTTATTTTCTTCATAAACAAATATATGACACTAATTACAATATTTGTGATCAATTTTGCTCCATTAAAGGGCTAAAGATTAAAGAATGGTAGGGATATAAGCCATTAGAAGCACTATAAAGGTAATTTAAAGGCATGATGAAGACATAGAATGATGATGCAGAAAATGACCTGTATTTCAATTAAATCTATTTCTATGAACCCCAAAAGGAGGAGAGCAAAAAAAGGGAGGCAACAGCTTAAATTAGAAAATGACAGGTACTGGAAGAAGAGATTTGGAAGAAGCAGCATGAACTGTGGAAGAGAATATAGTTGAATGAAACTTGTGCGCTAGAGCCTGAGAATTCAACTGAAGGGAGTCCACTTAAGTTGTGATAGGCATGTTGCAGTGCCCTATTCCCTTCTTTTGAGATAATCTCTTTTTGGAATGCTGCAGTAGTCAGTTGGTTAACATTTTTTTAAAAAATATCAGTCAAAATGCTTCACTATTGCTTTTGGGATTAATATGTGAGGTATACACCAGAAAAAGAGAAAGATAGACACAGCTCTATTTGCTTATGAGTAGATTCACGGAAGATTCATGGACAGGAGACTGAGGAGTTAATGTTCTAAAGAAGACCACAGAGCACAGCATTTCAGTTAGCTAAAGATGCAAATGTCACACTGTTGTAAGGTATGATAACACTGTAATATAAGTATAACAGCAACTGAAGTCCCTTACATTTTATGTTATATCAGTCCCTAGTGATATATATTATTGGCAACGGGACAAATCCTGTAGTCCCAACTCAGTTTTAACCAGATAAATAGAAACTGACTCAAAGTCAACAAAAACGAGCTCTCATCTATAACTGAAGTAGGTCAGATCATGACAAAGGTGCAACATTCAGCCCCTGAAACTTCAAACCCAATAATGTGTTCATGTTTAACATGAAAACATCAAGATGTGATGACTCTGAAACCATCATGTATCCCAAGTGTGGCAGCTAGTAACTTTAAAACTAACTTGCAAGGGCTGTTATCTGCATCAGTGTTGCAGTCATCCAAGAAAGTAGGTCTTCTGGCTCCTAACTTTTAGATGAGCAATATCCCTGGAAATTCAGATGGAAAATGAGTGGAGTGGCAAGGTAGCCAGTACACCACAACTATCCCTAATTTAAAAGTAATCTGGATTTCTAACATGGAACAAACTAACCAAGATCTGGTATAGAACATAATTTATATTACATCAATTGCATCTCTTCTCAGAGCCTCTCTTAGCTCTGCCCGAATAAAATAAAAGTCTGGAGAGTCTAGGCTAATAAGGAACCTGCCAATATACCAGTAAATGTATTTATACAAAATAAATACCTGACAAAGGGAAAGTCTTTAGGAAAAGTTAATCAAGGGCAGAGATTGGATTTATAATAACCTGTATTACTGTTTGATATCAGTAATAAGGCATATCTGTATGTGTGTACGTTTATACACAAATGTGCTACAGCGCATCTTTCAACAGTTAAATTTTAACTTATTAGATATGTATAGTCACAAATGTAATGTATCACATCACTTACTCCCTTTGTATGCATGTTGAACTGTAAAATATTAAATAATATATATGGGAAGTATGCTGACTCTGAGTGTCATGGAAACCCTGGAGATTGGTGTATAATATATAAAAGCATTTCTTTGTTAGCAGCACGTGTCCTAGCAGACTGAGTCTTGCGCTGATATCTCACTTTTAGGAACTCACCGTGTCAGTCATACCTAAAAATTCTTCGCAAGCTTTCTCCCGTTCTTTTATGAAAAAGCAATCAGACAAAACCTCAACTTCCAAAATTGAAATGAGACCTCTCCTTACATCTCTTTAGGGGGAGTCAAACCTTGACAGTATGTATGAACATTTGACATGCAAAAATCACATTATGCAAATATTGGCAAAGTGTTTTAAAACACAGAAATAGCAGATAAGTAGATGGAGCTTGCTGTTTAACCCAATGACTTGACTTCAAGCCAAACCTAACCTTTGGATATTTTTACTTTAGACAACTGGCTTCTGTGTGCAAGACAAAGGTGAAGTTCTCAATCCAGGCAGGAAGAATAGGCTGCATTATTCTCTAGTAATCCTTGGAAATGCTCCACACTGCCATCAGAATCTCTAAGGAATGGTCAACAATTCCACATTAAGGGATGTTGGGTTTAAAAATGAAGGTGAAATTAGTAAAATAACAGTCATGCTATATCATCAACCATTCCCAATACCATTTGGATTGATTTAATTTCTTTAAAAAGTAAGACTGTAATGAAAAAAGGCACCTAGAGTAGAGTGTTAAAGAGTATTAAAAACTGATAATTGTTAGCATCCAAATACAATCAGTTACAGGAGTTAAATAATTTGTGTATATGAACAATTATGACATCATAGATTTAATCAAAACAAATGTAATAACTAGAAAAGCAATGAGATATAGATCTTTTGGAAAGAAGGCAGGTAAGAGAAATTATGAGAGAACAATTTTGTATAATAAGAAAAAGGGTTTGAAAAAGAATAGCAGGAGAGTTGGGATAAAGTCATGAAGAAAAAGAACAAAGGAGATATTTATCAAAGTGCAAGAGATTGGGGGGAATTGAGGGAAGTACAAACTAACTAGCTTGGGAGGTTTGAACTGGGACTTGCTATACTAATGAATGAACTATTTCCTGATCTGAATTATAGGATTATCTCTTTATAAAAGGCAACCAGGGCCATTCTGATAAGACTGAAATTTTGCAGCTGCAGTTGGGCCCAGGTTGAGTGTGATCATAGGAATGCAGCTGTTACTGTGAAAGATAGCTGCACTCCTTACTTCCCCACATACCCATGTTAAGAATGGGTATAACAGTCCACTGAATACTCAAGCCATTTCTCCTGGGAAACAGGGAAAGGAGAGAAGAAAGAACAGGGTTTCATCGTAATGCTAGCCAAGAAGAAGAGACAAAAGTGGTCAGACTCTAACCCCAGTAGGAGATAAGTGTGTTGATTCCCCCACTCCTTCGCTCTGGGAAAATCCTACAGAATTTGAGTGGGATGAAATCTATAGGGCAGTATGGAGATATATTAGAGTTCTAAGAGTATATACAATTAACAGGGAATAGATATATTTTAATAATTTGGGGTTCTCAAACGTCCTCTAGAATTCTATTGCAGAGATATAACAACCTCATTGTAATAAAATCTACTACTGTAGATCTCACTGTTAAGGTGTTTTCTCAGGCTAAAATTTCCTTTTCACAAATTCATCCCATCACCTTTTCAATGCATCCTTCTCACCCCCACCCCACCGTGGATCCCAGGGACTAGTGCTGATAGGAAAACTCTCTCTTAGTATGGCTTCAGTGAGTCAACATTGCTACAAACAGCACTGTTGGGGGCCACAGCTAACATGGAGACACACAGGGTCTTTTGCTACAGTTGGCTGTTGAGTCCCTTGGGCAGCTACCAAGTTTAAGGATATGTCGTGAATACTCTTCTGTGGTCTAGCCATATCTCCTTTCTATTGTGATGATGTAGGGCAGGGGTCTCAAACTCAAATCACCATGAGGGCCGCAGGAGGACTAATATGTTAGCCCGAAGGCCGCACCACAAACTTTTTCATACAACAATATTGCAAATATTGACAACAATAGTGTCGTTACAGGCTACAGGAAATAGCTTTAGGGGCCATATGAAGCCCGTGGGCCACATGTTTAAGACCCCTGGTATAGGGGAATGAATACAAAAGAATTGTCTGGACATATTGATCTAGCAAGCCTCTTAGGATTCACAAAGATGAAGTTCTCCATAAATGGTGTTTACACTGGTGTAAGTGACAGGAGACTCTGATTTCAAATTTTATCCTTTCTTTTGATAAATAAAAGAGGTGTATATAGCCACAAGGCAAAAACAGTAATCATCACATAACAGACCTGGCAGCTTATAACAAGGAAAATACAACCACTACATTTGTATAACAACACTAGAAATGTAGAATAGAAATCAATGAGCTAAAGAAATGGAGGAAAAGGAAGAAGAGGACAAAAAAAAAGTTTTCTCAAAGATAAATCACAGCACAAATAAAGACAATGTGTTCTATATATCCAGTAATAAATATACCAGCAGTTAGAGTGCCAGTTAGGATGGGCAAGGATGTGCAAAATGATAAAGAGGTACATGTCTGAGGTATATAATATCAGATACAGAAGGGAATGGAAAGACTATAGAATGAAGTTGAGAGTGTAAAAAATTATAACATAAAACAAAGGTGGAGAATGAAAGGAAGATAGCACAAGATGATCAAGATAACTAAAAATACAGTTTTGAAGTGCATATTGTCCAAGAGGTCAGTGAAGGAGACATAAGACCCTCTAAGGAATGACGTGGGTAATTCATTGGGAGTAGAGGTAGACATTGATTTAAAAAAAAACCTCCCCTCAATGTTCACAAAACAGTTTGGAGAGAACACAACAAAAAATAGACATCTTATCCATTTCCCAAGGGAAGAAAATGGCAGAGGAGTGAAGGAAATTATGATTACAGAATGGGGTGACTGTCAATAGGCTGATAACACCAAATAAGACAGGATTCTGATACCAATTGTGCATAAAAAAGAAAAGCTTTCTTAGGATATGTTTAAAAGGTTTTTTGGAAAGAAACAATCAAATTGAGATAAAGGGCCAAATTCTGAACAATTATGTGCATGGACAGTTCCCACTGGAATGAAGGGGGAGCTACCTGAATGCATCTAAGGGCAGAAATTAACCCATAATGGGAAGTAATTAAAATTAGCCACAACAGTGTCTTTGGAAACATCAGAGATACCAATGGCCTGAAGAAAGATAAACGTAAGAGTGGCTATTATACACTTAAGTATGGATGTAGGAAAATCCCAAGAAACTAAAAATAAATAAATTAGCCTTCAGCAAATACTGAAATTTAAAAATTGGGTGATGGACTAAGTCAAATCTTACATCTGCAAGCAGTAGCGTTAATCTTAATGAGATTACTCACATAGAAAGGTTAGTAGAGTTTAGTTACCACCATAAACCCATATATTAAAAATATTCAAAAACAGATTCTTCATTCCTGTTTAGAATAAGTAAAATATATCAGAAGAAAAGCTTGGGCAATTCTAAACAAAAAATCATAAATTTGTTAGTGATAAAATTATAATGATATTATTTGCATTAAGTTCCTTAACTAACTTAAGCATCTAAAAGGATGTTCATAGGTCTTACACTAAACATATACTAGACCAATTCACACCAGCTGAGAATCCCCCCCCACCTTTTAAATCAATATATACATTGGCTTATTACAAAAAAACTATGTTAATTCCAACCCTGTTCATATCCACACAATAGAAATCCATTCTGAAAAAGAAATTTTAAATTTAATTGCATAGGCATTAATGACACAGATAGAACAGTCTCCAATAGTAGCCCATATCCATATGCAATTTTATTATATTATAAATCAGCAATGTTACAGTCGTCCAGTATCTATCCAGCTTAACTGACATTTCCAAATTAACTATGTTCCCTAGAAAAATATATTTTGATACTGGTTTAAAAATAGAAAAAATATTTTGTAACAAAATCCCAGTAGTCCCTGGGCCAGAGTTAAGGTTTTAATGTTATGATAAAATATTAATTTCTCTATACTTGATAACATTTTAAGTGTGCATAGTAAAGTGTATTATGTCCTTAACTATTCATTTATTTTATTTTATATTTGTAAATGATGTGAGACAAATTATAATGCAACCTTAAATGATTTTTAAATGTTTTTTTTTCTTCAGAACAGGAAAATGCAGTCAGTCTCCAGTCTTTAAAGGTGCTGTAATTCAGTGGAACTACACATGTAGTTAAAGTTAAGTACATGCTTGAATGCTTTGCTGCATCTGGGCCAGAGTGCTCAGTGTTTTACAGGATATATACATACAAACAATTTTTTATACTCATGCATATTGTGTGCACACACACAATAAACTTAATAAATAATCACTATATTGTTGTAACTTTTTGTGTGTGCTATCCTTTCATATCAGATATTTGCATTAAACAGATGGCACGTCCATTTCTCCTTTATCATAGCTGAATAGGATTTGGCTCTTTGCGGAGGTTTGTGGTTTGTTTTTTTGTTTTTTTTTTTTTTGAGATTATATGCTTTGGAGGTACAATATCTTGGTTTGGAATAGACCACATATTTAGAGAGAGAGAGAGAAAGAAAGACAGAGAAAGAGAGAGGTCATTCTCTGTTTATTATATGCAATGATTACACTTATTATTCTATATTATATACCTTTTAATATATAGTAATAAGACTAATGCTCACTCAGTTTGAAGTTAAGTGATTAGTTAAATTAATCATAATCACTTCATGAGCTAAAAGTCTATGTAAATATATAAAAAAATTAAATCCCCTTACATATAGAGGCTTATATAAAGAAAGCTATTTTCTTTCTCAACATGTACTGTAAGCCCCCTTTAAAAATAAAACCTACATCTTGCAATCAAAACAAATGCAAGTTCATTTAAAATAAGTCTGCTTTTTTTTAAACTAGTATACTAAATGTGGCTTTAATTATTGGTTTTCATTATTTTTGAAGATTTTTGTATTTAGATGGCATACACATTTTCAATCATGTCTTAATTACTTTTAAAAATGCTGCTCTGGCTTAGGGACAAGACAGATAACTTGTTAAGCATTTGAAATTTCTGAGCTGTTTTCTCAGTTCTGGCAGTCAATACCCAAGTCCAGATTGTAACCTCCTTTCTGCCTCCAAAGCCTGCCTTGGCTGCGTGTCCAGTGAGGGATTATGGATTTATCAAGGAAGGTAAGTGTGACTACAAGCATTGGCTCACCATCTGCTCCCCAGCAGAGTTTGGGCCAACCTGCATAGCCTGCAGCAAGACCAGGGCACTGTTCTCAATCCAGCCCTTTCCAACCTGGCTCAAGAAACACATCACATTCAGTCAGATGATTAGGTCTAAGTAGTCCATATGTAACAGAATATTTTTCCTAAATACCAAAATGAAAACAAAATGAATGCCATTTTTTTATTCTCCTTACTCGCTACATCAAGTTTTACACAAATAAATACTCTCTTAAGGTTTATGCAAATTATAGAAAAATAAAACTATGCATTATTTAGCAGTTCTCCCATTTCAAGATCTAACAGACTTTATTCACAGCATGTTTTTCCCTAGTTTATGTTGGCCTTCTTTTCTGATTCTACTTTTTAATTCATCTTTTTAAATTATTCCTTTTTAAATCATTATCTTATGTGTCTTCATAGATTTTCATGTATTAATCTATTATTAATTTTTTACTATATTCAACTTAATCTTAAATTGTTTAAATCTTTGTTAAGTGTAAACATTGGTACATGGACAGCTAATAGAAATACTCAGCTCTAACATTTGGAGCATTTCTGTTTGTAGTTCTTATCATTATTCAAAATCTTATCAGATATGATCTTTTCTGTTAGAGGTAACTTAGGCAGAATAACCAGGCACAACATGGGAAAGTCACCGGTGGTGTATTAAAAGCACAAACAAATTGTTAGTAAAAATTTCTTCTCGTAGAACAAAAGATATCTGTATTATACATTAAACCTTGGCAACTGCTCTGTGTATTTAAAAGTAGATTAACACTATTTCCCATATTTATTCAGTTTTCTTTATGTTGATTAAGGTCAAGATTTTTATCTTCACACACAACTCCAAAGAAGCCAGTTGTAACAAGCTTTCTGCTTTCTGCAGTTCAGCACTGAACATGAAAATAAGCTGAATAAACATCTTACCCTTTTCAGTTAAACTGTTGTCTGCCCAAACGCTGAATGCACACAGAAAACAATCTAAAATTGTATAACCCATAATACAGTATATTAAATTACAACATTGGTCAGTAATGGAAACTTATTTCCAGATATGAATTATTTACAGCCCATTTAAGTAATCCATATTCAGGTGTGGCAATGAAAAAAAAAAAGTGCAACATAAATCTTTAATGTTGACCGGTTGAGAGAGCAGAGCTGAGGATTACAGACATTTTAAAGGGGGGGGGGACCCTAAACGAATTGATATAGCCTGTTCAGTGGCTTACTGCACCAGTGTGCTAATAAATTGACGGATGGCATGTCAGGGTATGAGTTGAAATCCCAGCATTTCTAACTAAGGTGGGATCTAATATCGGTGTTCCAAAATAAAGAGTTTCTGGACCTTGATGTCACAGAATACACTGTGCCTCATTTGGTATATCCTGCAGGATCTCGGCATATGTTATTGCAACACGAAAATCCACAATTTTTGTTTTAACCCCATAACTGCATTAGTATTTTTTTCAAAGACATTCTTCAGGGTGTTGTAATAGAGGGAAGGATTATTTCAATATAAGCTTTTATTTTATTTTTTGAGTTTAGTTTTAAGGTACCTTATAGTATTAGTACCCAAATCTAACATAAATCCGCATGGTTACAGTCTAGATTTCCAAGTCAGAGAAACAGTGCATACATCATAAAGAAAGGGGTAGAAAATACAAATGATAGGAAATACTGTAAAACAGTTGGTTTCTGTTGGTTTCTTTTTAGTTCTATTTTGTCGCTGTTGTTGTTTCCCTCAAATCGTGTGGATTGTAAGCTACTTCAAAATGAGGCAGCAACAATGATGGGGAAAAAAGCTCTTATACAACAATTTCTTTTGTTTCCTGGAGCAGTACCTATATTAATTCATCTTACAAAGATCATTGCTCAAGAACTAAATTTTGCATACATTAGAAAGCAGAATTAGCATTGCACTGTGTACAACATTCTATGCTAACTTCTCTCCAAGCAACCATTAAAGGTCATGTTTTGACGACTGAATGGCATGTCGGCACCTTGGTTCCCTAGAGAGGCATTCCCCAGGTACAGGCAAAAGGTTATTAAATTACCTTCCAAGCAACACTATCTCCTCGGATGAAAATAATTACAGGCTTTTAGAGGCATCAGAATGCTTTCTATTTTTTTAAATAAGATGAAGATGCAGTACCTAATGACCATTTTTGTGTGTGAGTCATAGAGCCTGTCAGCAGTGACAGGACAAATGAGCATAATGGCATAGCTTAAAGGGGAAAGGTTCATTTTAAATAGTGACAAATAATATTTAAATGGCATTGTTGGAGACCCATCATGCTTGTAAAATGTAGTTTGTATCTCTTCTTCATCCTTTAATTTCATCACTGTCAAATGGTATTAGCTGTTAACATGC
Source organism: Podocnemis expansa (assembly GCA_007922195.1). Lineage (NCBI taxonomy): Eukaryota > Metazoa > Chordata > Testudines > Podocnemididae > Podocnemis > Podocnemis expansa. The sequence continues at coordinate 22,852,545 of ML681984.1, read as the reverse complement.
AACATCAGGTGCAGATATAATTTTTAACTATTAAATGTGCCATAACCAAACACAATGCATCTTGATTGTTCATATATTTTGTGGTAGAATAAATAACATATTTTATAATTCACAATTTGCTCTGCTAAATTGTTTTGCCATATAACGGAGATCTTTACTAAAAGATAATGGGGGGAAGGGAGAGGTTCAAAATGTAATACCTCAAACAGATTTCTTGTTGCCAATGTGCTAAAAATGGAAATTACTTTCTTTTTAGACTAATGTAATTCACAGGTTTGAAGTGCCATGGGCATGATTGTCAAATGTAGTAATTTGGTCAAAACAGTACTGGGCAACCAATATAGTGACATATATATATATAGTATATGCTTCAGTAAGAGAGGCTGACATTAAACTTATTCATCCTTACAAAGGCACTTGGCCCTACCAGAAAATGTCTGAATTTGAATTGTCCCTGAAACATCAGACATTGCTTAGGGCATGAGCAGAAAATGTCTACTTTAAAATATTTAGTAACAATCATTAAGCAAAACACTGCAGAACAAGAATTTTCCAGTACAAATGCAATTATATAACTTGAAAAAAGTTAATCAAAAGCCAATCCTATACCTGCTAAAAATGACATAAGTGAATGCCAAACCACAACATTGCAATAAATAAAATCATGACTGCTTGACTGCACTTAGGTATAAAATTACAAGTTCTGGAACTCAAACTTTCATAAAGACTCTTCTAATTTTAAAATATTTTTGCACAGCTTCATCACATTTATTGCTATTTTATTTTCAGATCACTTAAGCCAAAAATGTAGACAGTTTAGGTACCTTTGAGTTGTTAAAAGTTATAGCCAATTTTCTGAAAAATTATACCAGCTAAAAACACAACATTAAATATTTACCCTGTTGGATGTTAAAAAACGCTTACAATGACAAATGTTCACATATTGACTATTCAAAATGGCCTTCACTTTGAAATTGTGAAATGGAAAGGATTGCAGATGTACAAGAATAAATATAAAAACAAATGAGTTGACTTGAAGTGTTGCCGGCTTTCATAAACATGCTACTGCAATAACATGTGACATTAATATTTAATTACAAAAGCACTGCTGCAAAATCTTTGAAATTAATGTTTTGCAAAATTAACATTCAGTGCACAGAAGCAAAGTCGTTCCAGGCGCGACTGTGATTAACAATGCCATTCACTTTACATATTATATTAATATATTATTCAAGCTAAGAATTAACACCTCCTAATTTAAATAAGGTGCTACATATCATGATGAGCTAAAATGCTTTTTCTTAAAATGGCCCATCTGATTGTAAGCAATCTGTGTTTATCATTTAATATTTTGTTACTGAATACTGTTCTCTGTAAAAACTCTTTGCACTTTAATTTCAGGATGAAGAGATCTCATTAAACTGGTGCCTTCAGATTCAGGGACTGTTAAACCAGTTGAGCCACATTTTGTTTACTATTTGCTTGTCCACCTGGAATTACTAAGCCATTGCTTTCTACTCAGGTTTTCAACCCATACTCATTTCTATGGTCTCTGAATGTCATCTTAAGAGTTAAACATTTATTTTTCTCAGGAATTATGGGCCAGATCTTCAACCAATGTAAATGAGTGTGGTTCCCTTAAAATCAGTGGAGCTACATTGATTTATGCCAACTGAGGATGTAGCTCATTTTGTCAATATGACTTTAAATGATTTTTGGTGTGAGAGGGATAATCTCTATGTGTTTTGTGGTGCTATTTTCAACTAGTAACTTGTTTCTACTGATAGATCTATTCTTGTATTGCAAGTCATAGTGTTCTCCCTATAAGAAAAAAAAAAGAGAGGCCAAAGCCTCAGGGGAGGTGTCTGATTTAGCTCTCCAACTACCTGGTATACAGTCTTCTTTGCCCTCCAGCGATACCTTTCAGTATAAAGAAATTTAGACTTGTATTGAATTTCTATGGTGATCTCTAACTTCTGGTGGGACACCACTGCTAAGCAATTGGGCCTGGAGGGCTGTAAATAGGTTAACATATTCTACAACAGGTCAGGCAACCTAGTTATTTTTGTTTGAGGAAAATATTGATTAGACAGATGGGCACATCACTTCAGTTTAACTGGCCAGAACTGGCCAGAACTTGCAATCTTCAGTCTACTGTTATTGTTAGTTCTCTTCTTTTTAAATCAGTGAAGTAATCCATAACCAACCTTATAAGGCTGGCAGATCTTAAAGTGAATAAAATCCTAAGTTCATTTTTAGTATCAATAATTATGAATTGATATCTTATAATTTCACTTCTTAATTTTAGAGGATAACAACTAAATGCAAAGAATCTTCCATCCTTTCTAGTCAGTCAACAGAGATGTGTAATATTTCATGAACTCAGAACTCAGTAATTAAAGTTATGTCTATATATTTTAAATATCTATATTTAGCTATTAAATCTGACTAGTTGTTAGATTAAAACTTGAAATCATGAGCAATTACTTGTTCTAAATTAGTTTACAAAATTAGTTAAGGAGATTTGATTCCTTAGTTTATATATTTTCAGTAGAGCACAGATACTTTATATATTTTATATGTGTGTTCCTTCACAGAAGTGATATTGATATAAATAGGCTAGGTCAGCATCAAGGTCAGCAACAATGAAATCCTCCAGTCGCTATGCAACCCTTATGTGGGCAAGAATATAATCAAAATTGTTAAGAGTTTAGTCCTCATGAGAACTGTGTAACAAATGCAAGATTCAAATGTAAATGAGAGAAGGGGACAAAGTTATAGATGGCATTTAGTTATAACTGCAGACTTTGCTCACTACTAAGCATATTCTGCACTTGCCTTAAGATGTTTTTGGAATCTTAAACTATATTTTTACAAGGGCCTAGGCAGAGAAGAAAGCCAGATAGTCTATGCTGAACAAGTGAATCATAGACTTCAGGTATTTGGCCCCATATCAGGCCTCCCTAAAAGTCCCTCAAGTAGCTTTTCAATAGACCCTCTAAAACAGAAAGTCATTTATGGAATGAAGCCTAAGAATCAGAAATAATGGTCAACTTGCTTTTTGCGCATTCATCTCAGTGCAAGAATGGTGGCACATACAAATTATTCAAGGTCGTGAAAAGGGCCAAATTAAGGCAAGGGCTTTAGAGGTTGCAGCCTCATCCCAGCCAAATGAGGGGCCCACCACACCGCAAAAATCCAGCCCCACTCAAGGTGGCACAGAACTGCCAGGGTCTGGGAGATGCTGGTGGGGGGGCAGCTAAGGCCGTAGGGCCAAAGGCTGTGGTTTATGGCTCTTCTGCCCTGCTCTGGGCTTGCTGCTCTGCTCCAGCAGGTCTGGGGCACTCCTGGCATGGAGGCGGCTGGCACACGGTGCAGCCTCTGGCAGCAGTGCTCTAGGGCCAAGATTCCTGTTGGGCCACTGCACTGAGGCCTTCATAACTCAGGCTGGCTTGGCTGGCTTCCTCTGCTAAGCTCCTGGGGCCCTGGTGTGGCAGCCCAACACAGCACTGGGGGGTCTGCCCCACCTCCAGTGCTGGCCAGCCTTCTCCAGCATTGAGCACCATCCTGCCCCAGCCCCACAGCTGACCCATCTGTGGGCCCCACTGCTGCCCTCAAGTGCCATGCAGCACCCCACCTCCAGGCTGGATACCACTTCAGTGAGGGGGCCCCAAAAGCCTTAATCCAACCCTGGTTATAGCAGTCAAAATCAGTATGGGGGAGAAGACTTGCATTCAGCAAGAATGCAGGCACATTTTAATACTGCTTTTTGCAACATCAATCTGTGCTCATTTTAAGGCATATTCATGGAAAATCTACATTTGTCCCTTTTATTTGACATTAAATTGGATTCAGACTCAGTTTATGACAATGGCTTGAGGGCTGTATCCTGCATCATTTGTTTTACACAGCACTGGATGGAATGAATTGATGACAAAATACTGTCTTGATTACATTACATTAAAAAACACCACACCCTTGACTGCATTATCATCTACAAGTCTCTCTTTCTCCCTTTGTGATTGTGATTTTTTTTTTAATTTTGGAAGCTCTGAGGACATATAAAAAGTAAAATATTAGAGCATACAAATTTCTATTTTAGCAAAGGTCACCTTCTTGTCAAATGTCCCATTACCACTTGTGGCACAATGGCTATTTTTAAGAACTAGTTGAAGACACCATTATGTTCACCAAAGAGAATAATGATTTACCTGAGGCTTCCAAAACAAATTTTTTCTGAAGTATTACTTAGCCTGAAAAAATTATTTTAATATTGGATCACTAATATTAAAAAAAAAAAACATGACTAAGGTTTTTATTTAAAAATACTGTATGCTATATACTAAATAAGACTAAACAAACTCTCTATCCCTCTAAGACGCTTCCCTACCATGATATCTCAAAATAAAATACTCTATAACTTAATTGATAGAGTAACACATTTTAAAACTCCAGATAAGGCTGCCCATACAGTTTCCAAAGGGATAGCCGTGTTAGTCTAGTCCAGTAAAAAAAACAACAAGGAGTTGTGTGGCACTTTAAGACTAACAGATTTATTTTTTGCATGAGCTTTCGTGGGAGAAGATCCCACTTCCTCAGATGCTTCGAAGATGGGTGAATTTACAGAAAGAAATGAAACTAATTGGATGTTTTAAAATCTCATTTACTTTGACTAAAACATGACATTTCAAAATGAAATAACAGAAAATAGAGAGGGCAAATGTATAAAGTGGTAACACTTTAGGACACTATCCAAAAATGGTATAACAATGAATTTAGTATGTGGGATAATTGCAGTATCCTGGTATATAATACATTTGCTCCACTTTTTACAAAATATGGATCTAGAAAGGAAATTCCAATAATAATTATAAACATACCATAACACAAATTCCTCAGCAGAATACATCTTAAAAGTGGGGGAAACTCCTGAATATACTAAAATATTTCTTTAGAAATCAATGTTCACAATTTTTGGAAACATTGAAGTAAGTGTAAGAACTGAAGTCTGGGAGAAAGTGTAAAAAATAAAATCCCTTAGGAATTAATAATCCTGCAGTGTGTGTGCTTCTACACTCCCACATAATAAATGAGAGTTCTGCACAATGAGCACTACAGGATCAGATGCAGTAAGAGAATTTGTTTCACACCGTTACTTAAGAATGTACTGGGCTGTGCACTTCTTATATCAGCTGGTGAAAAATATCCCTTGCAGAAGGATCAGGAGCTCATTCGCTAGATCACACCACCACTCACTGACCCAACCACCTCTCTCTCACTCACACAAGGGAGGGGCTTGGTCCCATGCTGCCCAGATCTGTTTACTGTTTTCTCACCAGCTCCTTCAGCCAACCTGAGTGTGGCCAGGCCCATCCTCCAGTCCCAAGTCCAAGTGCACCTCTGCCAATGGGAAAGTAGTAAGTAGAGCTGAGTGGTGTAATAGTGGAACCCCTTCCCTGCTGGGATGATGGACAAATAGCCAGACTTGATACTAGGGGTTCTGCTATTCCCAGCCTCTGCCAGCCCCTGGATGCAGGTTTACTATGTGGGGAGGAGCCCAAGGATGGAAACAGGAACCCTGCACAGGGATAACAGCACCACTCAGAACTGGCCCATCTACCCAGGAAAGCTAGCAAGCATGGAGCTAGGCTTCTCTTAGTCATGGCAGATGACAGAACAAGGAGCAATGGTCTCAAGTTGCAGTGGAGAAAGTCTAAATTGGATATTAGGAAAAATTCTTTCAGTAGAAGGATGATGAAGCACTGAAATTGGTTACATAGGGGCGTGGTGGAATCTCCATCCTTAGAGGTTTTTAAGGTGTGACTTATCAAAAAGCCTTTGCTGGGATGATTTAGTTGGGGTTGGTCCTACTTTGAGCAGGTGTTGGGCAAGATGACCTCGTAATTGTCTATGATTCTATGCGCAGGCTCTGTTCTAGTTAATTCTTCCCAGCTGGGGGACAAATGCTTTGCCCCCACTAACTGATCACTACCTAATTACTACCTTTTCAAAATCCTTTTAGTAAAGCAACTGCTGTAGTGTGTTTTCCATGTGGATCAATTTAACTGTCTGCATAAGAAGCAGAGGAATAATTCATTATGTATTTACTGTATTTAGTCATTGGAATCAAGTTTAGCTTGGTAGACTATAGGCGTAGAAACAGAACAGCAAAATCCTTTCCACGCTCAAAACAATGAAGAGACCCCATACCATTTCAGAGATACGGCTCTTTAAGAACTGCTCATCCATCACTTTGCCTGCTAGATATCAACTTCTCAACAGCTGTATTGAACAGTATGGATTGTGCCTAGGATTTGCAGTGTAGTCTGCAGATCCGCTTGAATGTTATGGGTATGCCTTACTGACTTCAGTCTCTGCACAGGCTCGCCCACGAAAAGCTCACAAATTTATTTGTTTCATGAGTCTTTAAAGTGCCACCAGACTCCTTGTTTGTTTTGCTGAACTAGACTAACACAGCTACCCCCTTTGGAAGTTGGCAACATGTCCAACAGTGACTCATTTTCAAATGTTCTACATTCATTTGCTTAGTTGCCAGACGACTCTGATCCCAGGGATGATGGTGACTCTTATTGACTCCAATGGGAATTGCTTCTGTTTACATGAGGCCTGAATTTGGATTTCTGTGTGTCACATTCTATCATTTATTAATCTTTGTAAACAGAGTATAGCTATTTATGGCTTTTTCAGTGGAAGAGTAGAAACAGAACTTGGGTTAGAGGTGTTAACTAGTAATTCCACTGGATATTCTTTTATTCTGAAACTCAGTGCTGCCTTTTATAGGTGCCATTTTATTGAGCATTTCCCCATGAACATAGAAGCAACAGTGGAAGCATATAGAATGTCAGCAACTTCATATGTGCTTTAATGGTTGATATTGCAGAATCTCAAGCATAGCTGTGAGACCCTTAGCAGTCTGCTCCAGATATTCACTTTTGTGTTTATAGTTTAACCTTTCACATTGTTCTAGACCAGAGTCAAAGTGGAGACTTCACAGAGATACAAAATGCTGCTAAATATGCAAAGTACAATGACATAGTTGGGTTGGTAATGAAATGAAATTCCTGACTAATAGACTGCATAATCACATAGTATACTGTGATGTACTATGATGTGTATGTGTATATGATAGTATGCTATGATGACTTATCATCATCATAGTATGCTGTATTAACAGAGACAGTGTATGAAAATATCTCCCATTGTCTCTAAAGGAGACAGGAATATCCCCTTTAAGATTTCATAAAATGGTTCAATTCCACTCTTATTCCAACCATTATAACTCCTTTGAAGTCAATGGATTTGCACTGGTTTTACTCCAGCGTCAGCTACTGTAATGTAGCCCAGTGATCAGAAAGTTTGTAGTTAATGCATTCACTTTATATACCTACATTTATTGTACCTCAACATTACAATGAACAAGAACATAAATATCTTTTATTAACAGTAGTGCACAATGAAGTTGTGTGATTTTTTGCAACCACGGCAGCAAGTTGAGAATGATGTTCAAAATGAAAAAACTCTGTGTTGTCCATAAAGAGTGCAGACAGTATAGTGCAATCACTTCTGGTTGCTGCATACTAAAGATGAAGAATCAAACACAACAAACAACAACAACAAAACACAATACTCAGAAGATTTTCAAAGCTTCAAAACCAAAATGTAGAAAACTATAATTTGTTTAAAAATGAGATGCTGACCTCTGTTATCTTGGACATTTGTGACATTATATGTGATTTCTGCCAAGATCTCATAACAGTTTTCATCACTTCAAGAACTCAGTGTGACTTATTATCATCGTAATGCATGCCAGCACTATACTTTCCATACTTCTTATATACAACACTTCTCCAGGCACCCAGATGTTTGTTGTCCATATAAAGATGTACCTTCTCAACAAAACTAAGTCTCCTCTATAGATCCAGCACACTGCAACATATTAAAATAGCTTATTTATAGTGTTTCACCACCTTGTACGTTTCAACTGAAATTAAGTTTCAGGATATGTCTACACTGGTAGCAGCAAATTTGCTGCCATCGGGTCAATTTTCCTGGTTCAGTTGAGTGGCAGTGAAGACATAGTCAATCGATCCAGAAGTTGATCTAATAAAATCACCTCCAAAAATAGTATGGTGCCGTGTTGATTGGAATGCATTTCCCTTTGGCACTGCACAGTGGAGACAGGATGTGAAAGGGAAGTTATGTAATTGACAGGAAATGTGCAAGCTTCTCCATGTAGCTTGTGTAAGTCCCATTGACTGCTACTCAATTTTGCTGGCAGCGTAGACCAAGGTTTTAACCACAAATTTTAAGTCCAAATCCAGATCTGAAAGTCTATGGAACCCAAGGAACATTAGTTTTGTTGCCCCAATGAAGGCTACCCCTACATACGACATATCTTACAATATTACATCTCTATAGGGGAAAAGATGCAATTAAATCTCTATTGAGCTTGCTAAGTCTTTGTCTTGGTTTGCTGCTAATCACAAACTAGAATGTAAAACTATTATATGATTAATTTTTTTTAAACAGTGCGATTCCTGAGTCATTCACTCACCTGCTATTGATTCTAGTGGGAGTGTGCCTGACAACAGCAGTAGCCGGGGCTATGCCTGTAGTCTTTCCCTTCCTCATTTAATCTTAGCTCATGAATAGAGTTCTGCCCCAGCAAGTAAGGCCTTGATTCAGCCTTTTTAATCTTCATCCCACACTCATCACAGTGGCATCTGAGTTACTCTCAATTGCAGCACATAAGTGAAGCAAGATTTAGCCCTTTTATTGCCTGTAGTTTTGGGTGGGCTTGTTTGCCAGAGGTAGGGTGTGTTGTAAGTTTTGTTGTGGACATAATAAAAGGCAGTTCAGGGGTGGGAGGAAGAACCCTTGAACCTTCACCATTCAAATCTAAACATTCTCTTAAGGTACTGAAATGTTCAGATTAGAAATGTTTCCTTCCCATCCCAGGGGGAGATAAAATGGCTTCAGATGTTCTCTGTAATCTCTTTACCTTGTGGGGGAGATCTAGTGGCATACCACTTCAGTCTAGTTCCCAAGTCTCCTTTTTTGGGGTAATCAAATAAATGCTTCTATCACACCTCACACCCATTTCCAAATGTCTGAAGGAGCCTTCCAGGCAGCATACTCCTCTTAATTCATCTGGGTTTGCCTAGCCTTTTCATTGACACTATCACATGATCTGTCATAAGGCCTTCTTCACCAATTTCATCTTGTGTAGGCAGCCAGACACTTGATTGTCCCTTGAAGAAGAGATAAGCTGTTGGATGGGGGAAAGATGGTAGCAGTCTGCAGTGCCTCTTCTCTAATAAGACCCATCACTGCCATTCCTCAGAAGGTTACAAATTACAAAGGAAGCTTAACCTTAACATAATAAGATACAGAGGGAAAAACAAAAATGGTACATTTTCCTCATGCTACAGACATACTTACACTGATATCTTTAACATTTTCATTCACCTGAAACCATGTAAAATTATTAATGCAGATAATGAGAAGAACATTTTAAAACTCACTCTTGTCTCTCTATGTATGGTTACAGTGACACGTTAATGAATAATGCTTTATATGTGAAAAAACATAGATGGTCATCCTCAGCTATTTTAAATGAATGAACAAACCAAAAAAGCCATCTACAATATCCACCTCCATTCCCAAAGTGTATTCATGAAGAGTTAAAATATCAAATAAAATTATAAAGGCACTAATGATATTTTTTACAACAGAGCTATTGCTAGCAAGCTGTATTTCAGAGAAACATTGCACATTTTGATGACTGTCAAAATTTACATAACTTACTCTACATGAATTAAGTATGAGGTATAAAATGCAACTTTGGCTAAATAAACCCACAGCAATTGTAAAGCAGTATTTCAGGCATTGCTAGAATAACAGACGACCAAACCACCAACCAAAAATGATATGTCTTCCCCAACATTTAGTTATTGTCTAGAAATAAATTGATAGAACAAGATAATCTTTAGAAATACAAATCACAATTTTGCAGTTGTTATAGCACTTTATGTTTTTATTTTTAATTTTGTGTCTACGATCACAACTCTGACATATTAGGGTAATGAACTGGGTCTCAAAATTACAAGAAAACACATAAATACTAGAATTTCTTTAAAACATTAAGTGTTAAGAGAAACAAATTCCAGTCTTTAACATCTGTCCTACGGATTCTTACCATTTATCTGCTGATCAAAAATTCAAATGGTGCCAAAAAAAATCATGAAGTCAAAAGGACTTGGTGGGGGGATCTTTGTTTCTCTCTAAAAGCCTAAAAGTTATACTCAACTGCAGCACAAAGAGTAAAGAGGTTGTTATTCATATTAACTACATTTACATTCCTATCGCAACATCCAGAGAGCTAATAGTGGGGTTATTAACATAACAAACGTAAATGTTCTATATAAATAATACTGTTTCAGGCCAGCAACCGCTCATCTGACAGCATTTAGGCACAGGCTCAACATCTGTTTATGAACACTTTGCCTAATGATATCATCAGATATCATTAAGTGCGGCAGAATACAGCACAGAGGCAGGTGCAGCTGCCTTCAGTACCCATCACAGAGGAAGAAAAGAGCTGCATTCCCGATCCGAAAACCCATCATTAGGACAATTTTCTTCGACAAACCAGCCCTGTGATTTCAATCTGTATATCACCTGTAATTGTAGTTTTTAGCAAGAAGCTGATTCTATACATTTAGCGACGAATCACGTTGATGGCCTGAATACTGGAAACACATTTGTGGTACCAGCTGCGGCAGCTTTTTTTAGAGCCTGTGTTAACAAAATACTGCTAACAAGGCAATGCTTGGAGTGCAGCTTTGTTTCTCTTTCTTGTTCATAGTGTTTAGATGTGCATAATTATGGAGATTAGCAATTGATTGCTTCTCAATAATAATTGATTATTGGTCACTGAACCTTCTCCAAAGCACTTCACTGAAGGTGAAGGCAGGTGATAAGTGCATTCTTATCAGTTCTAGAAAATAGAAAAGAAGGGTCCGAAAACACCTTCGATTTGTACTTCAGTTTCCATGATAAATAGACCAAAGGGATAACAGAATATCCCAAAGCCTCGTTTGCCCAGAGGCAAATTGTAGAGATCATAGCGAGCCTGCAGAATTCTCCCTGTGGACTATGTAAGAAACATACATCATTTTTATATATGTCAGTTGTTCTTTGATTTGAAAATATTTCTACCCATTTAATTTATCTTTTTCAGACATTTTTCTTAAATTGTACAATTTAACGGTTATATCAAAGAATGACTATCCGTTCTGAATGCCCCTTCAATTGAAACAAACTGACAAAATAATGCAAACCTTTCCAGAACCTGTGCAGTTTGAAAGCTTGTCTCTTTCCCCAACAGAAGTTAGTCCAGTGAAAGATATTACCTCACACACATTGTCTCTCTAAAATAATGCAACACTCTCAGTCTTTAGCAGACATGCAAATATTGAAGGCTTTATTGTCACAAAACATGTATTTCTAACTTCAAAATTACCATACCTGCTTTGATCTGCCCTATAGCTATCAAAACTGTTTGCTGTGGTGACTGCCTTGATGCATAACAACATAACGTTGGGAATATAACCTGATGCCACAGCTAAAATTTAAAGGATACTGCTCTTATTTTGGCTTAATCACCCATGATCAGTTTGGACAGCAAATATCCAGTTTAAATTTACTGGAGAGCATGGAAGTCACTCAGACAATGATATATTTATAGTGTTTGTAAAATGGTAAGCATTTCTTGCTGGCTACTCAAAAAGTATTTTGAATAGTCCAGAATGATGTTTCTAACCGTTTTTTGTTAACAGGAAAATATAATTGTAAGTGTGACATCTCATTCTAGCCATCTTTAGCTAACTTTTCCTTTTAAATCCTGAATTTTACAAAAACACATCTCCTCTGTGGCAGTGAACTTCATAACCTGATTCATGAAAAATGCAGCTTGTTTAAAGTTAACTTGCTCTATTTCCACATTTTTATGCCAGAATGGGAAACAGATTTCACAAGCATGATTAAAAAGCAAAATGCCCAAGATACAGGGATGAGATTTAGGCAAGAAAAAATGCTTGGGAGTTAGTGCTGTCTTTCTGCTCAAAGAACGGTCTCTTACATGATGAACAGGCACAATTCTCAGGGAGTATTGTGCAGTCATAAAGCAGACAGTTCTTTTTTTGCTGCTTTCCCCGGCAGCAACACAGTGATACAACTGTGACAGGAAATACTCAAAATTAACATCACACCTAGGACCTAATCCAGCCCAAAGATATGCTGGGTTATTCTGTGCTTTTTCCTTGCCTCTTTCTAACAGCTTCTATATATGGAGTACGAAAAGAGTTTAGATTGCAGGTATTCTAAATGCTAGCAGTGACTCTGAAAGTCCAGGAGTAATTTTGTTCCCCTTCATGATAGGTTCTGAAGTCAGGTAATGCAATGTATTTTTATACTTATTTTATACAAAGGGCTCATAGTAAAGCAGTTTTGACCCAACCCTACCATTTCTGCCCACAACTAGATATAGTCATAATTTTCTCAGACACAATGAAGTGTAGGTGCCAATAGCAGATTTAGGGGGAAAAAAAAACCCACCACCTAAATAACTGATTTGTGATCTGTAAGCACAGTCAAACAATTGTACATAATTGTGTCCATAACTATTAACAAAGCAAAAGAAATAGTTTTTGGTGGAAAGTCTCAACATTTTCAGAATATAGGAAACTGATGTATTACAATCTCCACTATCACTTCCTTTTTTCCCAAATATGACTACTATAATTATTCTGTAATACATTACAAATCTCACAGACAACTATATTAACAGAACATTTCTGAGGTTGCAAATTCAAATGTGAGGAAATGCCAAAATTGCACTTGCCTGTGCAACCTTAATCTGCTTCCCGTGTGCATATTAAATATGATGCAGTCTGATGGGATCACATACTATTTTTTCAGCAAGACTCCTGACTCATTCAGTGCACAAGATGTACCTGCTCTGGGGATAAATCAGGGCTGTGCAGAAAAGGCAAGGTCCAGCAATCCTGCTGGACTTTGATATTTAGTGACTGAGACAGGAAGAAAGGACAGCAAGAAAGGAAAGGATCAGCTCACAGTCAGGATTCTTAAATGTTGCCCTGAAGAATTGTATTCTACGATTCTACCCAATTTTAGCCCCCAGTGCTTTGCCTAGTCAGTCCCAATTTAATCCCATCCTACAGCTCTTTTTCATTTTTCTCTCTCTTCCCACTCACTTCACTTCACACTAGCTCCTATTCCCAATTTCCTTGTCCAGGCAATCCAAATTGATACCCCACTCCCAGCCATTCTCCCAACTCCTTGTCCAAACACACTGTCTGCACCTCACCCCATGCCCCTACTATCCAGCTGACTTCAGTCCCCTTTCAGTGTTCTTCAGGTGCTCCCAGTCTCACTCCTGGATTCCAGCCCCAGCTTCTGAATGGATGCTCACTCTGTGGAAATGGTGCATGAGCAGTCTGATTAGCACTATGAGCTGAGATAGGCTTGTGCATGGTCAGTGAAGATATGAACTTTAGAGATTTTAACAGATATGGGTGGATTTTCACGAACACAGTGAAAGCACTTCTGTGACACAAAAACCACCCCTTGCCACATTTCAAGTCTCTGCTCGAAAGCCATACCAACAATAGAACTGTTTAAAGAAAGGTTTCAAGGTTTTTAACAAGAGCAAAACAACATTTTCCCCTTGACTCAGTCTCAGATATGGATGAATGATTTTGGATGCACTAATCTTTCCAGAAGAATTCAGTCTGTGGCTGACACCTTGCATGGAAACTATCAGCCCAAACAGATAAAATCTAGTAAAGTTAGAGGAACATAAGAATTGCCTTAGTGGGTCAGATAAAAGATACATCTAGATGAATATCTTGTCTTATGGTAGTGGCCAATGTCAGGTACTTTTGTGGATATGATGAGAATAGGTCCATTTATTGAGTAAGCTATCACTGTTGCCAGTCCTAGCTTGGAGGGCTTAAAGACACTCTGACCACCTTGACCAACCCTGACCATTTATACACCTAACCTCCATAAAGATATCTAATTCTTTTTGAACCCTGCTATACTTTTGGTTTTTACAACATCCCCTGGCAATGACTGTGCACTGTGTGAAGAAGTACTTCCTTATTTTACTTATTTATACTTCCCTTTTAGCCTGTTGCCTATTGATTGTATTGTGTGACCATTGGTTCATGTGTTATGTAAAGGGAAAAATTAACACTTCCGTATCCACTTTCTCTATGCCATTCATGATTTTAGAACCAGCTATTGTATTCCCTCTTCTCTGTTCAAAGCTTAACAGTCCCAATCTATTTAATCTCTGCCTAATATGAGAGCTGTTCCCTATCCCAATTACTTTTGTGGCCATTTTCTGTAGTTTTTCCAAGTCTATCTTTTTTGAGATGAGACAACTAGGATTGTATATATGATTCAAGGTATGAGCTTACTTTAACTTTTCTCACTGTGAAAACTGATTGTATATTCCTACCCTTTGCTTCTATCATTTAAACAGTTTCTGAACTCTCTTGTCACACGGCAGTTTACTTTGTTTACGAGTCTGGTGCAGGACCTTGTAAAAAAACTCTCTCGAGTTCTGAGTGCACTATAGGAACTGGATCACCCTCATCTACCTTTGCTGAGCACCTCAAAGAATTCTGATAGATTGGTGAGGCACAATTTCCTTTTACAAAGCCATGCTGACTCTTCACCAACATATCATATCTGCCTACGTATCTGATATTTCTGCTTTTCAGTATAGTTTCAAGCAATTTGCTTGAGATTGAAGTCAGGTTTACTGGCCTGTAATTGCCAAGATTGCCTCTGAAGCTTTTTTTCTTTTTTTTAAAAAACTGGCATCACATATTCTGTCAACCAGTCACCTGATACAAAAGCTGATTTAAGTGATAGATTACATATCTACATAGATAAGTAGCTCTGCAATTTCATATTTGAGTTCTTTCAGAACTATTGGGTCAACAGAGTCTACTCCTGGTCACTCACTACTGTTTAATTTTTCAATTGTTGTAATTTGCTCTAAAACCTCCTCTATTCACACCGCAAACTGGGACAGTACCTCAAATTTGTCAGCTAAAAGGAATGGCTCAGGGGTGGCAATCTCCCTCACAGCCTCTGAAGTGAAGACAGATGCAAAGAATTCATTTAGCTTCTCTGCAATAGACTTGTCTTCCTCAAGTGTTTCTCTTAGCACCTTGATCATCCTACTGATTCTTTGGCAGGTTTCCTGCTTCTGATGTACTTTAAAAAAAAAATGTTACTACTTATTGTATCTTTTGCTTGTTGCTTTCTAGATTCCTTTTTGGCTTGACTAATTACACTTTTTATACTTGAATTGCCAGAGTTTATCTGTAGCATTTGATTTCCAGTTATTGAAGAATATAATTTTTGTCTCTAACTGCCTTTTTTTTACTCTGTTTATACCTGGTGGCTTTTTTTTTTGGGGGGGGGGGTCCTCCTCAGGGTTTTATTATTTATTTATTTATTTTAATTTGAGGTATACATAGAGTTTAACCCACTATTATTATTATATTTGTAAAGTTTCCATGCAATTTGAAAGCATTTTAGTCTTGTGACTATTTCTTTTAATTTTCATTTAACTAGCTTTCCCTTTTTTGTGAAGTTCCTCTTTTTGATGTTAAATGTGCTACTATGGTGAGCTTCTTTAGTAATCCCCACCCTGACAAGTTAACTTTAATCACATTATGATCACTCTTACCATCCAGTTTAGCTATATTCACCTCTTGGACCAGATCCTGTGCATTACATAGGACTAAATCAAGTATTGTGTGGTCCGTTGTGGGTTCCCAGAGTAGCTGCTCCAAGAACAGGTCAATAATGGTGTCTAGAAGTTTTATCTCTACACCCTGTTCTGAAGTAACAGATCCCTTTTTTTCTTCCTCAACAATGTCTCTATTTCCTTTCCTTCCTTTTTCTTTCTTCCTGTTAACTTACCTCCTTTGGCCATTTCCTCTTGCCTTACCTGTACCCTATAACAAAGATAAATAAACCACCCAAGTATGTAACTAATATGACTAATATTCCTTTTCACTGTCTTTTATGTTTTTTTTTATTGTCCTTATGCTTTGTTTGCTTAACTTCCCCATCTTTATCTTCTAAGACTGTATAAGATACATGCAGCTCTTTTATACCTAGAACACAGCTTGTGGAGTCTCCTATGCACTCCCCCCTTTGCATTCTTTGCCTACCAGGCTGGGCTGGGGACCTGTGGCAGGGTCATGGAGTTAGAGTATTCTGCCTTGTGGGGTGAAGATTTTTTTGTGGGGGTGGGGAGGCCACCCCTGGCATATACCTCTTCAGGGCAGAAAGTATCATCTCAGGTCTCTGATTGTGCATTTAGGAAGTTCCAAACATATTTTTGCTGTTATTGCCATATAAACAGAAGTGTAGTAATAATAATCACTTTATTTGTATTTGCTTTATATACTGTATATGAAAGTATTAGTTGTATGTTCTGTGCTCTTATGCCAAAACTGCTTCCCCCCTCCCCAGCTAATTTAGTTATGATAGCTATTGAGATAGTAACAGAGTAGTATCATTTGGTCAATTTACCTTTTTTAATTGATAGCTTACAGTATGTTGTTCTAAGAGAGTCCATTTAAAAACATTACTTACCATTTGCAACATTTACCACCTGCTCCTCATGCTTTGCTCACATGCTGTATAAGATAGTTCTGAGCATAATGGCTCTCAACAAAAGCAAAACACTTTGGTTACAGACATTTGCAGTATTAATTGTAGTTTTAAGTCTTATATTTTCTTCTAATTCTATAAAGTTTTAACAGCAGATTGAAAAAAACACAGTCAAATTGTATTATGTAATCTTTTCACTTATCTCTGCTATGTAAAATCAAAAGTTTAACTTCATTGGCTTCTGGCCTCAGAATGTAATGTCCAACATATTATATAGTATTGAGTATTGAAGCATACATAAACACTTATGTATGGTATCTGATGAGAGTGTATGCCTTATAAATGTTATATAGTATAAGTATGAGAGATATATTGCATGGCTACATAATACAGACTAATACAATACAGGCTTTATAAGGACTTGAATTTTAGTATGATGCCAGAAACAGTACATATACAGGGGGTTTTACTGAAGAATTTTCTTCAGGGATCAAACTGTCCCAGGTCAGTGAAGCAGAATCATTTTATGACCGCCATCTTGATCTATAGATTCTCAGTTTCTTTCATTAAAATAAGAAAGATTTCCAGCCATTATGCTTGTGAAAAAAAAACCCTTTGAAAATGAGGAACATGCATCAGCTTTGTGAAATGTGTACCTGAGTCTACAGAGAACTTGAAACAATAGTTGTGACAGGTTCCAAGTGCGCCATTCCTCTCAACGTCCAAAGCCAGGCAACTTATAGGTCTAGTGGTGATGATTTAAATGCCAATATTATCAACTATTTCTCTGTTATCACAGTAAGTGAGAAAGGAGATGGAGAATCTACTGTGCACAATCTCCTATGAGTAGCATCTCATTTTTGTGCCATGAGTGAGTGAAGCTTGGGAGATAACAGCGTTTCTTCCTGCTGCTGGGACCCAGAAGAGCATTTGAGTCTTACCAACCAGACATTGCCCTCATCTCCGTACTGACCACTGAGAACCAGGTCTATGCCGGTGGTAGCTGCTTTTCTTCCCACTCTGCAGACTTTCTGCAGATTCATAGATATCAGTGTTCTTCACATTTTCACACTTTTCTGCACAACCATGAAGGCTAGAGAGCTGAGATTCTGCCACAATTCTGTCTCATGACTCTGGGATCTGATGCCACAGAGATGTGCCTATTATGCATATGGTTTATCTGAACCTAGCAAGCCAAGACAGAAGAGGACGCATGATCATATTTTGAACATGAGCACAGTCTGTTGCAAGTAGTGTCATCTCACTCTGGAATCTCCAGGAGGTGAAGCATGGTTCGTGGACCAATTTGAACCCTGACACTAACAGAAAAGATACCCTGAGTATAAATACAAATGACTCCAAAACAAAAACTTGGATACAGATATTTTGAACTTCAGGAAATATTAAATCTGTGCTTGATTCTGGATCTGAACTTTTCACATTGAATCCTTCCCTATTTGTGACCAGCGTAATGTAAGAAAGGATGCTACTAGTCTACAAATTATCAGGGCTGAGTAGCAGATTGAACAAGATACAGCACTGTTTCACAGAACAAGAATCAAGCCTCAGTTTTGTAGAGGAATTTTAGTTTTTAAGCAACCATGGCTTAAAATGTCCATAGACAAACTATTTCATTAGCTGAACAAGAGGCATTAGATGAAGATAAGCAATGCATATACATTCAGATAGTGATAGAAATTCATGTTGATTGAAAATTTGAATATTCACATTCAGTTTTCTCTGGGTTTTTTCTACAGAAGTATTATTTTAAAAAGTAATACATTTTCAACACCAATTCTCAATAGGAATGTGGCTTAATACTGTATAGTTGGCTTTTCACCAAATTCCGCTGGAGCAACTTCCTTGCCATCTGAGCAGGTTTTTGCTAAATGCCACTGAAGTGGCTTCACTTCAAAACAACACTAGAGAAGGTTTTGTTTGGTTTTATGTTTTGTTTTTAACATGTCACTGCAGTGACTTCAGTGTAAGGCACCACTGCCTGAAAATCTCACCATTGGGATGTCACACCAATGAATTACCATGATCAGTTGACAGCAAATTCATGAACTATGTTTTTTTTTGTAAATGGCAGCAGTTTGTTTCAAGCTGATATCCATGTAATGTAAAGTACTCAAAAACAACAAACTGCCATATGCCACACAGCCCTGTCTACACTGTTTGGAAACCAGTTAATAGGTTTTTTTTTATTTATTTATTGCTTGATACATGTAGGGAGAATGAGGAGTTTGTAACCACACTGTTCCCTTCTCCATATCTTGAGGGACGTATGCATTAGATTATTTGGGTGCTCTGAAAACTAATTTGTGGATTTGAACTACTGTACAACATGGCAACACAAAAGCTCAAAGGCCTCTGCCTATGAGATTCTGTGACATCTGCATTTTGTATAGCTCATTCTTCATTCATCTACAAACATGTACAAAGCCCATGCATTTAATTAGTGGTAACTGCAGACTGAGAACTGAAATCAGCTCATATGTAAATTAAACATACTAATAAAATACTAAGGATCTGATTTGTAATCACACCTAGGTATGAAATTTAAATTACAGCCTTAATTCAAATTTCTGCTAGATAGTATAGTGCATATGATATTTAACATCTTCCACTGTTTGGAGGCTCCTGCAATATCTGCTGTAAAAAGAACAGTGTTAGTGATGGCAGTGCAGATTTTACTGAGAATTTTTTTGTTTTTTGTTAGTCTGCTACTAATTTTAATATTATTTTCAGGTCTTGATGGAGACACATTCATCAAATGGCTGAAAAATAATTATGACATGACTATAAAGATGCTGAGAGTTGTAAAAAGGTAAGAAGAAAAATAATCAAAACAAAAGAAAAAAGTATTTGATACACATTTTTGAAAGCTCTCATGATTTGTCAAGAAAGGATTATTTCTAACCTTTTTTGAGAGCCATTAGAAAGAATCCATATCTTATCTGCAAGTTTTTAATGGGCATATTATATAGCCCCAATTTTCCAGCATTATAAATAGATACAAATGAGTTTGTAAAATTTGATGGGAAGATCTGTTCTCTATGGTTTCCATTTCTAATGTACATGTGTAAAGCATTTACTAGTGTACTGCTTTATAAAACAGCCTAAGATGGAAGGATCTGAACACTTAGGTTGTCACCTTAAAACAAACTGTCACACATTTTTCTTCGCACATTTGAAACCCAACTTATCAACCTTAACAAGTGTTGTTATCAAAAGAATTTTGGTGCCTTTGTTCTTTCCCTTTTGCAAGTAAATTACACTTTTAGGATTTATTAAGACAAGAAACAATTTTTGAATAGCAGGTCAAAACTCTCTATGGAAAAATTCTCATTACTTTCTAGCCTGAAGCAGTATTTACCACTCCAACTTATCCATCTTTTTCCTGTTTTTTATATATCTATATTTCCAGAATCTTGTTTCTGTGCCTAATGCTATAACACTGCAGCAGTTTGTTCAAAGAAACACTCTTATTTTTGCTCTTAGCCGGTGCTATACAAACCCTGATCAATTATTGAAGTGTAAGCCCTGAAGTAACACAGCCATTACTGCAGCAGGCAGATAAAAATGGAACACTTTTAGCTACAGTATATTTACTTTAGAGTTTCAGCAAACAAACCAACAAGTTAAACTACCTTGTCTTTCACTTTGTTTGATGTACTAATATTTCCTACATGTTCAAAAGTCTTTCTTTTAAAACAAAGTTACTGAAAATGTTATGGCTGCTTGTTTGTGGGAATACCTAGCTTCAATATTTGCATGAAACAGCCTTGAGATATAGAAAGGATGCATTAAAGTAGCACAGATCTAATACAGAAGCTGCTATCTGTGGTGGCATAAGAACCACAGTTTTTTTTTTTTATAAGCTGTTTGGTATTTTAAGTTCGCCAAACTGCAGAGCCTGCATATGGTAATGACATTAAAAATGATGCAGAGATGCATCTAAAACAACAAACATCACTGAGGAAAGTATTCATTAAAGATAAAAAAAAAATCAAATTAGAGGTGCTGGAAATTTCTCATGAAATCAACCGCTAATCACTTGTGGACTTTTCTCTCTCTCTGTAGCTTGCTCCTTTATTCACAAAGGAATATTCAAGATATTATAATTTTTTGTTAAAATGCTTTCTTATTTAATTATACAGAGTCTAGCTAATAGAGACGCCAGTTCAAGACTACAACTATTCATCTTCTGATGGTGCTGCATGTGCATCTGCAGAAGAGAGAGAATGTTTTCCAGTTTAAATGTCTGTTCTGGGTTTTAAGAACTAAATGATAGTGAAGATGACTGGAAACATTCCAGATCTTCCCATATATTGCATAGCAGAAACCAAAATTAGTACTTATACTACAGAACTAATAGTGTTTGACATTTGCATTTATAACTTATGAGATGAAGACTGGAAGAAATTGCTCCAGGAAGATTGGGTGAAACTATACAAATTCAGTTTAAGAAATGAATGTTTAAATGGGTTGTACTGTTGGGATCCCACTGCAGCTATTCTTTTCTAAGGTCCCAGGGGAAAGCAAGCTGTATAATCTTAAGCATAGATCAACTGATCTCATGTGAAGTGGGATTTTCTCCCACAAAGGCTCATGTGATAAAAAAAAAATGTTAGTTTTTAAGTGCCACAGGACTCCTCATTTGTTTTGCTGAACTAGAGTAACATGGCTACTACCCTTTTGGATCATAAATACTTGTGTCATATCCCAGTTGAAGATATTTGATTTCTGTATGAATGATTCACAGGTTAAAAAGCCATCTGGAGTGGGATGGTTCCATAAGTTTGGACAGTTAATCTGAAAGCAAAAAAAAAGAATTTACAAAAAGATGTTCATATTTTTGTTCGGATTCTCCGGGGCCTCATTCAGCAAATTTTACATTGGAGAGCATTTACTCTCACAAATGTTTGACTCATTGGGACTGCTTGTGTGAGTAAGTCCAGGTTTCACAATCTATTTTTAAATTTGTGCATGAGCTTATTAGTATGAAGCAGAAAGTATCAGACTGCAATATAGAACAACTCCATATTTGTCTCAAGTAAGCTTGCTAAATACAAATTCACATGTAAATCTGCTACTATGAAATCTCATTATATCTCATGATCAAGACAATAGAAACATCTACCCTCTTTTTCAGGCTATAGCTATTGGAGATAGCTAACAATGTCAAATTATTACTATATCTTTTTTCTTCTTTACCCTTCACTTATTTCTGAATCTCTTATTTTAGAAAGCAGAAACTGTAATGCATGTAAACAAATCCTTTATCTTCCATATCTTTATGAGCAGTGCCTATTAGTCCGATAACATATTCAAGGTATGCCTCAAATACTTGGAAGCAGAAACCTTTTCATTTGAATATTAGATTCATCGAAAGTAAGGTAGCCAATTTGTTGATGCAAGCGTCTGTGCTATTATTTTTAGAGCTTTCTGGCAGACAGCTCATGAAAGGTGGTTTGTATAAACCAGCAATATAATTTGAAAAAAGTGCAAAAAGGGAATCTATAGTGATGTATGCTTGTGTGAAGCTGCTCTTTATTTAAACACAACACTGGATGGTAGAAATAGGCTGACTTTGAATTTATGAGGTGTGAAGCTATGCCTCATAATGATTAACATTAGAATCACAATTTAAACCTGAGGTCAGATTCCAGAAACTATATTAACCCCTTCGCCATAAGCAAATCTGGAGCTTCCACCATTATTACAGGTGGTGATATTTAAGATTGCTGCACCAAACTTGAGCCCTTATCCTGAAACACTTATTCAGAAGGAAAAAAAAACCACCACTGAGTTCACTGCCAATTGTGCCCAAGTGGGGATTGTGGGACCAGGGCTTAAACCTTCCTTACCTTATTCTGTAAGCATTCAATCTCACTGCTGTAGGTGCATGCACACGTCTGCACATCCCCCCCCCTTACTGTTTTCAGTGGGAGTTTTATATATTTATTTATAAGGCTACGCAAATGACTCCTTTGCACAACACCTTTATAATATAACCTAAACTAAAGAAAAACAATGGAGGAATTTAGCTTGGCATTTCCAACTTTAGACAGAGTTGCATAAAACATCCACTTTGCCAATTTATTCAGGTGAACAGCCCTTAACATGTAACATTCTCTGTTATTGGCTCGCTAATAATAGTAGTAATAACAATAATAATACTCAACATTTATATAGTACTTCTGATGTTCAGAATACTTCACAAACACTGAGCCTGAACCATGGTTTGCACCAGTCGAAAGTCTGCTTGGAGGGCACTGTAGCACTGAAGAAAAACAGACACCCAGAGAAGTCTCAGAAGCTTAGTGCTGCTAGCTGAAGATGTTTGTGTGGGGCCAGTACTCTGTGGGATGCTTTTTTCAATGCATGCACTAGAAACTTTTTCCTGGAGAACAAACAAGGTGTCGGGTGGCACTTTTAAACACTAACAAATGTATTTATCGCATGAGCGTTTGTAGAAGAGAATCCCAGTACAAACTTTTCCCAATAGGGCTCCTATGGAGCTCCAAATGGAAATGAAAGCTGTTTTTCCCAAAATGGGGAACTCCCAAAAATGTCAGTCATTCAGGTAGTTCACCATGTCTGAATGACTCTTCTAGTGCAAGGTGTTCAGTCTGAAAAACACCTTTCCAGTAGAGATGAATGAAACCTATTATATAAATAGTATGCTTCACACTATTGATTCAGGAAGGTAAGTATTACTATCCACATTCTTCAGACAGAGACTGAAATAGAGAGGTTGAGTGACTCAGCCGAAGGCAAACAGAAAGTCAATATAAGAACAGAATTAAAATTAATGACTTAGTAATTCCCATATCAACTTTAAACTGGCAATGAACTGTTTTTTTCAAAAGGAAGCTTTTTTCTTTTTAAACCAGCTGTCCTGCCAGTATGAAATACAAATTTTAGAAGATGCAGCAAAGTTGCTGGAAAGAAACTATAACTGTCAAAATCTTCTTCCAAAGGTGCTCATTTGTATGTGCATTTGACATGAAACTAATGACTCTCTGGCTACCAGAAGACAGAGAGGAGGAGACGACCTGAGATGGGAAGAAATGGGCAACAGAAACACTAGAGGCAAAATTATCACCTAATGTCCCATATAACCCCACTGAAATACATGAGGATGCACAAGCAAAACTGAGACAGAATTTGCTTGTTTTGGGAAGGAAGAAAGAAGAGATAAGGGTATATAAAAAATGAGTTGGACAAAAATACCTCACATCTACAAATATTTAAATATCACTTTTTTGAAGCATCAAAATGTTTTTAAAAATTATGACTTTTTGATTTAACATTTATCACCATTTAATGGTAAAATTTAATGTTTTATTTAAGACTGGACTCTAAAATATACAGAAGGTTTTGACTTGAACAAATGTAATTATGTTGGAAGAAGGGTCAAAGCTAGGAAGATTTCAAGAATGTGTGCTGATCCAAGATGAATCTTTTCCACTGACTTACTTTTGGCTTGCGAATTTGAAGGTCAAGCACTTCTTACAAAGTCAGCATAGAACAACTGAAACATACCACTTTTCAACTATTTCTCTATTTAACTACACTTTAGCATGAATTAAATGATGATTTTCAGGCACATTAGCTCCACAGACTATACCATGTGCAAAATTCAATTCAGAAGCAGTTATAAAACCTTTAGATTACATAGGAAATAATCTCATGATCTTATGACATCTGACCTACAGCAAGTATGCTGGAGAATGACTCTAATTTTGAATATTCATTATTATCATGGGTTTAAAAAAACATTTTAATGTGACAGAGAAACAAAAGCTATTCACGGGCCAAAGCCCAGTCACTTACATTTACCACAGACTGATGATAATACATCAAAATGTCAGAAGATCTGTATTTACCAAGTTTGATGAAGAAATTCTGACAAATACTATTTAAAATAAGTGGCATTTTCTCCTAATTGTATTCAGATGGATGAATGAAAATCTAATGCCTTGCTATTTTGGTGGAGCAGTAAATGGCTTTAAATTTCTCATTTATACAATGCAACAGTACACACACTAAAGGAAAAATCAGGATACACATCCAACTGGATTGAAGTATTTTAGGGATTGATGTATCTTTTAAAAAAAAAAAAAGGTGAAAAAAGATGCACTATATAAAACAGTAAATTTTAAATTTGCATGTTGCCTTTTCCATGCTAATCACACAATATCTATCATCCTCATCATCTTGTGGAGCTACTGTTTTTTTTAACAAATGCAAATGTTATGCCTACACATTTTGTTTTGCATGGACTATATCATGATACATCTTTTAATACAGCAGGATGAAAAAATGGAGGTAAATTTTTCTTGCATGTTTCTTTTCTGAAATAGGTAGATGTGTATAGGAGTTTTCATGGTGGCAAATGTCCATACTGACAAGGAACTGGCTGCACAGACTAGCATTAGGTGCTACTGCTGCAATGAGTTCTCTGTACATACAGGGGTCGTTCCAAGACCAAGTCCTAATAGAGAGATTACAGTCTTACCACAGGCTTTGAATAAAGGATACATCTCATAAATACACTGCCCAAAGAGGCAGCCATGTTAGTCTAGTTCAGCAAATGAAGTAAGGAGTCCTGTGGCACTTGAAGACTAACAGATTTATTTATTGCATGAGCTTTCGTGGAAGAAAATCCCTCTTCATCAGACGCATCTGAGGAAGTGGGATTTTCTCCCATGAAAGCTCATGCAATAAATAAATCTGTTAGTCTTTAAGTACCACAGGACTTCTTGCTTCTTTCACTGCCCAAACAGCATGCCATGGACTATACTGTGAATCAGATGGTCACAATGTGGCCTCTGGTTTCCCCATTCAGTCCAGGAGTGAGTAATTTTCACTGGCCAGACTCCTGAAGAAGTTTATTTCTTCTACCTTCTGGCTCAGCTGCATTGCTCAGTACATTGTAGAGGATGAAAACAAATCACTGCCCTCTTCTTGCCCATATCCGTTTATTATATTACAGTTTTACATATATTGAGACATGGATCAAATCTGGATTTAATCTATACTAAAGATGAATATGATAGATTAGACAAAATAAGGACTGATCAACAAAAACATGAATTAAATTCAGCCTTTTTTCCAATGAATTTCAAACAAATACAGTGTCAGTTTCGTGCAGCTCAGCCCAAGAGAAAGGGGTGGAAAAAAATGACAAGGTGCAGAAAAGCCAACTTATCGAAGACTATTGTCAAGGCAGTTTAGCATGACTACCATAGACAGTACCACCACCCACAAAGATTTTTTGTTTTCTCCTCAAAAAATTCCCTGATGCTTGGGAGTCTATTTCTCCAAAGCAGAGGCCTAAACTACAGACCCTTGAGTCAGGCCCCACACTTCCAAATCTTTCAAAATGTCTCCATTGTTGATCTATCGAAAATTCATATTTGGCGTTTTTAGCCTTTGGCCTTCTGATACATCTCTTGTGGTCATGTAAATAAACTATGATATCAAATACTGCCAATCTGGATGTGGTATAAACAGCAGGTTACTGAAAGTCTGCAATAAGTTCTATTGGCAAAGCCATAAGAAAGCTTTCTTTCTGCTAAGCCTGTTAGTTGTATGTATCACCAGTCCATTGTGTTAATTAATGAGTACTACTGCTCACTCAAAAAACAAAACAAAAAACAAAAATAAAAATAAAAATGACCACATCTGGAACCAAAAAACTAAGAAAAAACCCCAATTCAAATACCAGGGCAGCTGGCAGTATATTGCTCCCATCTTGGTCCTTGAGCCAGGTACATGAAAGCAGGAGTAGAGGAGGCAAACAGAGCTTCACAAGCTTCAAAGTAATGTTTTGGGGAGCCACACTGAGCTTTGACAAGCCCCCACCCTCAATTACATGTGGGTGCAAATGAGAAATAAAGAAGATCCATCCACCAATAGGAATTAAAAGATAGCATAGTGTGAGTGAGTTTCTTGGGCTTTCAGTCACTGCCCATTTGTACAGTGTGTTTGAAGGGTCACTGTCTTCAAAAGCATTCCACTAGATAGTTCTGGCCTGAAGACATTAACCCAGAATAGCATAGAGGCTGCTCTAACTTTGGCATTTGAGGCCTGATCTGAAGCCTGATGAAGTCAATGGATTGGTCCCTTTGAGTTAAATGACGTTGGCGGTGGGAGTTATTTTGTCTTTGTGTGTGTGTGTGTGAGCTGATATTCTTTCCCGTTTTCCATTGTTTTAATGAGCCATAAAACCAGCGTCTCTTTTAAAACCATGGCTTTTAGGGCCCAGCAGAAAGTTATGAGTTTAAGGTCATGGGCTCTATTCTGGAAGGTGTGCAAGTTTCCTGTTAAGAAAAAAGAGACTGAGAGGTCAGATACTGAGTGATCAGCTGAGCAAAGTTTTTGCCCAGGGGTGACAGGATGTTTTTGTCTTTTATAATTCTTCTGTTTAAGTTTATTCAAGAGCATAATGGTTGTCTGGTTTCACCCACATAATTGTTGAGCCATTTGATGCACAGGATTATGTTCACCACATTTTGTGATGGACATGTGTAGGACCCACGGATCTTACAGAGTGTATTCTGGGGAGTCGCAGTCATTGTTGCAATGGATATAGGTCTGCAGAGTTTGCATTCATTGTTCTAATGCTGCTTTCAGTTGGTGCACCCTGGTTTGTATGGAACTTCCTTTTGATGATGAGCTTGATGAAGCTGAGTGGTTGTTTGAAAGTCATAAGATGGAGTATGGAAATATTTTTTTCAAAGACGTGTTCTCCATCATGTAAGGTCTGCAACTGCTTGATGATAATTTGTATGGGTTCTAGTGTGGTGTGGTGGATGACAACCAGATGTTTGTGGTGTATGTATGTGTATATATGTGTTCTGGGAGAAGATTCTGCAATGAAACAGGTTCTTTAGGGGTATTTGGGTGACCCTTTCTATGAATCAATTTACTTCTCTGGTGGCATGTCCTTCTTTAGAGTATATTTGGGTATATAATCTAGACTTTCTCTTTAGAGCAAACTCTATAGTATCTGAGTGCCTGGCTATAGATAACATTTCTTGGTGTTTCTAGGATGATTGCTGCAGTATAGGTAAATGTAGTGATCCACTGTTGTTTCAAATGTTCTTACTAGCATAGTTCTACTATCGAAGCTAACACTGGTGTGGCAGTTTTCTAGAGAAAGTCTGATGAATTGGCAGTGGTGGTTGAAGTGATTGAAATCTAGGTAGGAGCTTAGGGTCATCTCTCCAGAGAATAAAAATATTTATGCACCTCAGGTATATCATTGATTTTGCAGTGCATTTTTCTAGGCACTGTTCCTCAAGGTAGCCCATGAAAAGGCTGGCATATTGGGGACCTACTGTAGTCCCCATAATTGTTCCCAAAGTTGCAGCAGTTTTAATTGTTCAATGTAACATTGCTGCTGGAGGTAAAGAAATGGATGCGTCTAGTGATGCTCTGGGGTTGATTTCAGAACTTTGCTCATTATCTTGTGGGTATTTGAGGCAAGTGGTAAAGCTCTAATGGTCACAGATGTACTTGTACATGAAGTCTTTAAATCATGATTTGAGGACTTTAATTCAAACTTAGTCATAGCTTAGAGATTTATTGCAGGAATGGGTGGATGAAGTTCTGTGGCCTGAACTGTGCAGGAGGTCAGATTAAATTATCATATTTATCTGACTTTAGATTTCATGCTGATGTATAGGCAGGTAACATTCATGGTGTTAAGGACAGTGTTTTTGGGGATGCTGTTGATGCTGCAGAGTTTTCTAACTTGGTTACTTTCTCCAAACATGAAGATGAACTTTGTAAAGCTAAAACTTGCTCCATCCACTAACAAAAGTTGTTCTAATAAGAGATATTACACAACTCTCATCCCTGGGGTCAACCAACAACAACATCACTGAATAAGACATAATTTAACCACTTTATGATGAACCTGGATATAGCAAAAGTCCACGTAGAGTTATATAAAGTGAAATTTTGAAATAATTTCCACACAGTGATATATGCAAATTACAATTCTAACTACAGTGAACCTGCACCTTCAGTGCAAATAAGCACTGTTATATCAAGCTGCTATTGTATGGCAGTACAACCAAATTTTTTAATTCAGCATCATACATTTGGCAGTACTGGCACTAAGCAATAATGTTGAAACAGTTCCCATTTGATATTTTAATTGGAGAGTATCACAGCCCAACCAAATGATAGCAATACCCACCCAAAACAGTTGGTTAATTCCAGTTAGGCTTATATTCCTTTTGGTTATGTAATTACCTAAGTGACCAGGGTGCTACAGCTAGCACTCTGTCAAAGACAATTGAATAGGGTTTAATTTCTAATGGCAGACTTTTTTTCTTGCTGGTTAAAGTAAAACCTACAGTGGCAATGATCTTTAGACTTCATATTTGTAGCTCAATAAGTACCATACTATTGTGTATGAACATTCTTTTGCTCCCATCCTTCAAAATAAGAACATTACTTACAGTTATTTTGTACAGGGATAAATATGTACCTTTGGTTGGCATATCAATAATATAGGCCCCACACTACTGAGAGTGAGAACGTGGATTACTTAAAGTAGTAACCAGACTTTGCAAAATATTTCCGATAGATGTTTTTCCTTCCTTCTGAGAAGCTCAGACATTTCAACTGCTTTTATAATTCCTACTTTAATAGACACAAGGTCACTGAGAATTGGTCTAATTATTTGACTATTAAAATGATTATTTTGAATGTTAGGAAATCTGCTGAAGCAAATGTGCATGTGATCGCACCCACACCCATGCATATGTGTGCATGGGCGCACACATGCGCACACACACACTCAACCACAGTGACTTTCAATAAGAATGCACACTATAACTGTAAACAATCACATTCTGTGAATTTGTTTTGTCTATTCACAATGAAATGAAAATACAAACTATAGAAAATAACTGGCATTGCTACTAGACTGTGTTCAGTTGTATGATCATTTATTTGGTGAAATGGACAAATGCCTCCTAAACAATACTCTGAGACTCCCAAATGAATTTTATTCATAACGTAAGATAGGTTGGAGCATTCCAGCTCCGAAACACTAGTTCATTAATTATTATACCAACCGGCTCTTGCTAATTCCTAATCTTTTAATAAGCAATTTAATAAAATATATACTTTCCTTCTAATCCTATATTTCAGGATATTGTAGATGTGTAATATTGACAAGGATTCTTTTTAAAAAGAAAATATGACTTAAGGTGCATACTTATATCAAAATCCATGTGATTAATAGGGTGCTTTGTGTTTCTGAGATGATGTAATTTGTCTGCTGCTGTTTCTGCCAACTGGTGACCAGATACTAGAGCAGACTTAACCACTAAGCAGAGCCTACCATCTGGTGGTAGGAGTTGCAGTATGTGTGTCCTGAACATTACTATATCTGAGACTCAAACTGGACCTTTGTGTTTCATAGACAATAGCTTCCTCAAGTGAACCAAACGGAAACCTCACCTTTGTTAAACTATTTAGTCTGAAAGTCATTTTTATGCTCCTGTAGCAGATTATCCCCAAATCTAGATGACTTAGTTGATCTTTATTAGTATGTATGTATCTTTTAAGGCTCTGATTACATTTTCACATAAAAGTGGTTACACCATTGTTTTAGTGGACTGACTGGTAGTCAAAACTAAATAAGATGAATTCCAGACATCAACCTCATTTGCCAACAGCTAGGTACTCTTCCTTCTTGTGCACCATACACACAACACATGAGCGAGCACTCATAAGATATTTTCTTATGGCAGAAAAAGCATGGCTGCATGACACCACAGTATACTATGAAGGATACAGCATGAATACTGCAGGCATACTCTACTTCAGCTACATGTACAACTAGATCACCTGATGAATTATGTCACTGAACAAAGGTGTCCATGGACAATCCAAGTAAAATCAAAAAAGTTATTATGATACTGAAAATGTTTAATGTGTAACTGTATTTCATTTTGATAAATCCTATATTAATTGGAAGCTATTGTGGTATGAATCAATTATAAAATATCACTCATCTTGTAAGACAGCCTTTCATAGGTGCATCTTATATTACATATATGAAAAGGAACAACAAATGCTTAATGTATCCTATTATTAAAGAGGAGAGGATTGAAACATTTGTAGGTAAAGTAAACACTAAAAAGGTATGGCACTCTTGAAGACAATGAAGTAACAATAATTAAATATGTTTATCAAATGAAGCACCATGAGTGATTGAATAAATAAGCACATTAACAACTGATCATTGCCAATCAAAAAAGAGCAATAGAAAAGGAGAAGTATTTTACAAGGAAAACAAGAAATAAATTCATTATAAATTGTAGCAGATGCCAAAAGAAGAAGAAGAAGAAGTAACAGTAGCATGTAAAACACTACGACATTACAAGCTCTTCTACTGTACCACTGCAGAGGTTTATGGGCCAACATCCCACAGATTTTCTGTTTTACCCACTAATGAAACTGCGTGTCTAGTATTTTCACTGACTTAAAAATTATTCTCAGATGCTGAGCTTAGTATCTGAATAGTGCCCTCAACAGACAAGAAAAACAATAAGAAAAAAAAAAACAAATGGAACAGCACATACTAAAAGCAAATCTTCCTGAACTATCTTCTGTAAATGAGGTACAAAAGGCTGTTAAACAACATGCATCTGGCAAGTCAAACGGTTCAGATGGCATACCTATAAATGCACGTAGTACTGGTGGTTTCCAACTAATAAGACATCTGCTGAAAATCTTCCAATTAAAATAATTTCTTCCAGGTTTTAATGTTATTTTCACTATCTACCATACATCAATAAATAGAAAGGTTATCAATCTTTGTGTGATAATTTGTATAATAATCACCTTGGTTGCTCTTTCCCAGACACAGCAGGTAAAACGATCTTTAAGTACTGTTGCTCAGTGCAACTCATTTTTTTTCTGTTTAATTTCTTACATGAAACACAGGGCTTCCTAATCAACTTGAAGTAAGGAGGCAACAGCAGGTAAGATTTGTTGAGTGTCATTTATGAGAATACCTGTGAAACTGACTATAAACTGAATAGATCATTTCTCTTACCAGGTTCTAACTAGATTTAGATTTTGTTTAACTCAGGCATGGATAACCCAAGAAAAAGAGACATGAACATTCATGTGCACCAACATACATGAAGAGATGTCTGAGTACCAATATCAAATCATATTGTTCTGAAATGCCTGTTAGCTTCCCCAGCATGAATGCCATAACACTTACTATGAAGAGATATACATGTTGACTATCAGGGTCACTTGGCTGGAATGAAATTAGTTAAAGAAAATGAAGGAATCTTATTAAAGCTTAAAGTGAAATACATTTCTCCAGACAGTACAAACTAGAAACCACTGTCAGAGCCTATCCTCAAGAAATAAATTTCAGAACAAGGGAATTAGTAAGCAAGCAACATTTGTAATGATAAATTAAAAACTAAAGTTCCTTAGTGCAGATTTAGTCCTAATATCTATATTTGTACAGAACCTACCATATTGCCTCTGCTAGACAAATAAATATATTAACACAGTGTTTCTCAACTTCTCCAGACTATTGTACCTCTTTCAGGAGTCTGATTTGCCATGTGTACCCCAAGTCACACCTCACTTAAAAACTACTTGCTTAGAAAACTAGACATAAAATACAAATGTTACAGCACACTATTATTGAAAATTGCTTACTTTGTCATTCTAACAAATACACAAACAAGTCAATTGTAATATAAATATTGTATATACATTTTCATGTACCTGAAGCCAAAGTCCTTGGGGCTGAAGCCGAAGCCAAAAGCCCTGCCTCCTTGGGCTAACACATGTAATTTAGCTTTGTAGGAGTCCTATGGCATGGAGCTCCTGTTGGCAATTGTTCTATTGGCCAACCTCCAATGCTGGATCTTTACTCATGACCCCCTCTAAATGAATCCCAGAACTCCCCTCCCAGGGTGAGAAACACTGGCTATGCAAAAAGCTAGATAAGTTAATGTATCTCCTGCAAGATCTCTGCATATGCCAAGGTACATGTACCCCTGGTTGAGAAATACTGCATTAACAGTAACAAGCAATAAAACATAAGGAGAACTAC
The DNA here is from genome assembly GCA_007922195.1 of Podocnemis expansa. Classification (NCBI taxonomy): domain Eukaryota; kingdom Metazoa; phylum Chordata; order Testudines; family Podocnemididae; genus Podocnemis; species Podocnemis expansa. The sequence goes on along the minus strand of ML681984.1, from coordinate 22,819,667 downwards.
CTCCTGATTCTACTGAATATCAGAGAGGTCTCATAACAAAGAACGGCACAGCAAGTAGCACAGCTTTTTCCATATATAAAGTTGGAAGAAGAGGTTGTAAACTAGGGCTTCCATTTCAGATATCAGGGAAACAGGAGAAACTTTCTAAACAAGCAAGCAAAAACCCTAGCTAATTAACACATTAAAAACGTCAAAGGAATTTCCTTTATGGACTCAGGATCACAAACACTTTCCAACAATACATTTAGCCCAGAGGAAAAATTGTATAGTTTTTATGGCTATTTGGGTATGGGAAGGTGAACAAGGTTATATTAGTATAAGGCACTTTTTTGCTTTTCCATATTATTCATTGTGCAAGAACAGAACAGTAGGAATAGTTATTCTGGTATTAAATAATTTTTCTAATTGAAAATTTCCAGTTTATCAGGAGGCTGTATTCAAAACAGTGCTCTAAAGAACAAGATGGGTGGAGTCAGTCTAAATACTGATATGAACAGATTAAGTCAATTTGGCACAGGGGCTTACTAATGGCATTCCTCTTAATAGTTCCTTAATTATTCTCATAGAATATGTTCATGCCTCAGGAAACTCATGGTTACATCAGGAAAGACAATCTTTTTGGAGAAGATGCAACTGGCAGGAAAACCTTTCTAATTGTTTTAGAAATATGACATTGGATGACATCATCTTTGAGTAGGTGGGCAAAAAGGGCCATTACAGCTGATCTTTTAATCACAGATGTTTTCTAATGGTTGAGTAAAGGATTGACAGAAGTGGAGGAATCCTCCAGCTGCACTTTGGCGACCAGGAAGCTTTGATTATCAATTGAGATACACCTGGGATGGCTCATGGTAGCACCATAAAAATAGTTGTATGGTTATCACAACACTGAAGGAGAGGCTTGGTCTAGCCATCTGACCTCAGATCCAAAGGAAAAGATGGGTTTGAGCTCTGGTGATTAGCACAAGCTTCTGCCAGTGCTGCAATTCCACACAGATATTTTTAGCATGCTAACATGAGGCTTGCTAACATGAGTCTGTCTACCTGGGCTAGGAGTCTCACTTCCAACTGTCCCCAGGGGTTGGTTCACAGCAGAGGGAGAATGCAAGGAACTTTACCTTGCATAGTACACATTAAAGCCAGGCAGGATTCCACAGTCTGAATGCACAGAAGCAGAGCAATTGCTCCCTCCCTACTTCCCTTGGGGTACACAATATCTCTAAGGGGGTGCTGACCATGTGCTGACAGAAGCGCAATAAACTTCTCTAAAAACCCAGTCACAAAACATGTATTATTATTATTAACTACTACTACTACTACTAATAATAATAATAATAATTTGGGGGTTTAGCTACGGGCAAAGAGACATACAATATAAAGTTAAATACTACTACTAATATATGGCATTTTATTGTCGGTTTTTGTGGCAGTATTTAAACATATTGTATAGAAGTTTATCACTATGCTACTATATATGGTGTGAAAAATCACACTGGAAAACAACACACCCACCCACCCCCGTAGCATGGACGTAACACCTTTGTGTTGCAGTGTGGTCATTCTTTAGGAAAGATGTCTCTTTTTAAATGTCTTTATTATCTGCCTCTGAGCTTCATTAACTCAACACTTCAGAACTGAATCTGTCTGGCCAGGGTTACTAGAAGAAATTTTGATTCATCTTCCTTGGCTTTACATGTACAGGACAGTAAAAAAAACTTCTGATATTACAAAGAAAACACCGACTCGTCTGATAGTACAAGACATACATCAGGAACTTAATGATTAAATTGTCTAGTGAACATAGGCATTCCATCACACAGTCCACTGGGCCAGGGTGCTGCCCATAACATGCAATCTCACCATTTCTATTTCTTTAAGATGAAATACATTTAAATCAAAACTGCAAGCTATTTTTGTATAAACCTGGTATTATTAATTTGTTAACTATGACAATTTCACACAGAAACCCTTTTGTTGGAAACTGAATTTCTCATGTAATAATTAGCTGTGGAATATTACCCCAAACAGGTGTCTGTAGCCTGTCAAAGTCAGAACAGGTGATTTAGAATTAGCGTATTAAAAGAACTGTGAATTAGCGAAGCAAAAACGTGTTAATTTCTTGTTCCATCTGTTAATATGAATTCACTGCCAAATATTTTACTTTGTAGAACTGTGCTGGGATTGGCAAGAACATACACTATAAAAAAAAGTTTAAAGGCCTGAATGTTTAAAAATCATGACATACGTTACTGCAAAAATAACTTTTACATTTGAACAAGATTTTTTCTTTTCTATCTTTTAGAACTTCGTAGTCAGAGTGCCACTTAATCTAGCAAATTGAGCTACAACCGACTTGCAATTAAATGACAGAACTTTAAAACAAAATCTGAACACAGCATTACAAGAAAATGCTTTCAAATGGTTTGATTGAAAATGAAAACTAGTGCCTTTACTCTACTTTTACATTAAACACATATATAAATGCTTTTATTTTCAACATGTGTTTTTTTTCATTCTTAATTTCTATGTCAGCCTGAGGAGAATCCATAAAACCTGTGGACCATCTGAGCTATAACATGTACTTGTAGCACTAGATATGTCATGGTCCTCTTTGTATGTCATGGTGCAGACTACCAACAACCCATCTTACCCATAGGCCTGAATATTTACGAGGAAATCCACAGCAATATGCATGTCTGATTTCTTTTTGAAAATAGTTTCCCCCCAAAACACACCAGCGTGCACGTGCATGCATGCACGTGTGCACACACACACACGAGTGTGCACACGTGTTTGAAACAGAATAGAAAATAATCAGCATCATAGAAACCATTTGAGGTAACTGAGAAATTACTGGGTTTTTTAAAATGGCAAAAAACATATTTCACAGGCTATTCTATGTCCCTATTAAAATCTAAGAAGGGAGCAGCTTATTTGCTGATATAGGGCATTGTATCAGACAAATTGACAGAAAATAAAATGGTTCTATAAGAATAATATCTATTTAAAAAAAAGATCTAAATTCTGGGAGTAGATTACCAACAGGAATGTTCCTTTATCTTTGGTATAGTATCATCAACTATTAATGAATATCAGATGTAAAAGTCTGACTCCTACTGAACGTAACTCATGGATGCAATGCATTGTCTAGGTAAAAGGTGCACTTCTGCAGTGGTCCTGTTTTTGAATTATATACCTGAGACAGCTTGTGACGTCCTGTACCACCATCTCAAAATGCCTCTCCACTATTCTACATAAGCTCTGCTTCCCAGTCTCCTTGCTGTTTGTGTGCCTTCTTCCTCTTATCAAATTTCTAACAGGGAGAAGGCACACACACAACAAGGAATGCATTCCTACTCCTCACAAAACACACACAAAATCAGCGTTATGGGCACTTCTTTCTCAGTTCATAGCACCTCATTTGCTCTCTTTCTTTCTCAGTGCACTCTCCCCAAAAATATAACACAAGGTAGGGAAGGTAAGATCTTTTGTTGAATCAGTTTCTGTTGATAGAAGGGATAAGCTTTCAATCTCTCCCTCAACTCTATGAAGCTTCAAAGCTTAACTCTCTCACCAACAGAAGTTGATCTAATAAAAGGTGTTACCTCAACTGCCTTGTCCCTTTCAGATACTGTGACCAACAGAGCTACAAGTACTCTCTCCAATGGTGTCAATGAGTGACATTCAGCATTAATATCCACAGTTCCAACTCCACCATGGCCATACTCTCAGTCACCTCTTAGTCCTGTGGAAAGAAGAGTATAAAAATTTACCCAAGCTGGGGCTGCCCATATACTCATCACCAGCTGGTTGAGTGATGTTTTCCACCCAACTCTTCCACAGAAAAGATTTCAGGGACTGTCTAGAAGACACGTACTGCTACAAGTAGGGAGGCAACATAGACTAGAGAGGAGCAGGGAGGTGGATGGAAGGACATTAAGGAAAGAGAGAAAACAAAAGGGGATGTCAAAGTAAGAAAAATGATGTCCCTCATGGGGTCCATCATTTCCATGGACAGTCTCCTTCATGGTGAGTTTGCCTATGTGCTGGGGTAAAAGGAAGCTGAGAGCAGGAAGGCAGAGAACATAATCCATGAAGTTCAGACAAAGATCCAAATTTACCTAATGTCAAAGGTATTTTGATTGAATGTTTTGTTTCCCATCCATCTTTGGCTGGGAGGTATGCAGAAAGGTCAGGAGAAGACTAAGCATGTGTGAAAGCGGAAATAAGTGAGTGAGACTATAGAGTGAAGTGTTGGAATAGTACAGAACCCGTTCAGGTTTCAATAGTCAACCCACTGATGTATTTTCTATCAATTATACTGTGTTCAGAATCTAATCCCTACCGCCTATGGGTCTCTATTGCATACGTGTTTAGATAGATTAATGTCTAGACAAGCTACGTGCTAGTCAGCAACACCCAAACCCAGCTTTCTGACAGTTACAATAGCTTTTACATTAAAATCTTTATAGGATTCAGTGCTTCAGCATTGCTTGACCAATTTGAAATCCACCCCCTCATCTCTCCATGCTAGTGCAACTAATGAACTCTTCTGGATAGGGGAAACAAAAAAGTTACTAAATGCAGTGAAACAGGTGGACACACACATTCCCTCAACCTCATAATGCTATAGTGAACTCATGAAGCTATTTCCAAGCAGCAGCTCTGGGTTCTGACTGAAGAAAACTTGTGACTTCATCAGATGTCACAGACTTTATTTTCTGTCACATTAAAAAACAAAGAAAAAAAAAGCAAAGAAGTCCCATAGAAGCCATATTGCTACTTGGCTTTAGTTGAGCTACACCATGTGTACCCTTTTACTCTGAGCACTTCAAATAAAGCTTAAAGATATGCAGCATGTTCTTAACTGCAAGGGATATGAGAAGTAGTTTCTTCTCCCTAGTTTTCTGCCACATCCAAGAGATCAATAGTTACATGAATCATCACGAATGACTAATGTAATTTGGGGAAGTGAATGAGATTTTCCCATATTATTTATATTGTGAATGCACAAGAATGTGAAGAGTGGATTATGTAAATTCAAATTGTGCTTACAGTAGCAAAGTGCAGAATAAAGAAAAACAAGGGTTAAATTTATATATTCAGAGTTTGACTCTTTTGAATCAACAGACTGTTTCTTATTACTTTACTCATGAGTGGCATAAGTTATAACCTATTGGGAAACTTTTCAGATTTTCCACATTTGAATGGAAAAATAATTATGTTGCTCACATCTTTTACATACTTAAAATAAATGCATCAGATTCTCTGTCAGGGTGTGGGCCTGGATGTCTATCTTTAAGAAATGAAGACTGCCAAATTATTAACCTTCTAGTAATAAAGAATCTGTATTTTATGCTTGATAATTCAGCCTAAATGTCAGATTAGCTTTAAAAATAGAACACATCTATTTGTTCATAATGTTTAAGAAATACAATGTCATTATGCTGTTATCAGTGGTAAAACTTGTCTTATCTTGATATAGTGTCACCTTTAACAAATGCTTGTGGGGGAAAATCTCTAGTGAAAGCATAAAGCATTTTATGTAGTTTTAAAAATATACAATACATTAAAGTTTTACTTAACTTATCTGAAAAGACACATTTTTGGCACGTAAATAAAAAAAGGAAAGAGAAAAACTTGTCAGAAGGCAAATAAAGTATGTAAATTAAATCAAAGGTAAGGCAGTTACACTTTTTGTATAAATAACTGTGTTAACAGATTTTTATGCATATTACAATATATTCAGATGCATTGCTTTTGCAAAAACAAATTCATTGCTTCTCTCCAAAGAATGGATTAAAACAATTTATTTTATAAAATTTGGATAGATAGGGTAAGAAATGTAATAGCCATCTATGGAAAATAAATATAAAAATTATTCGAGCTCCATCTACTTTATATTAGTAATGAGATGCACTTCATTCCAATTCCTTTCAATTGAAACAGTGCTGAGAAAGCAAGAACATGATTCTGTAGGAAATGATTTCTAATCTTCATGATAACATACCAATATAATACAATTATTTACAATTGACTAAGAGTTAATTCCAATAGTATAACATCTTTCTTGTAAAACCGTCAGCTTTTATTGATGAAACAAACTAAGAATAAAATATTTTACTTGTAGACTAACTGTGCTGTTTTTCATTCTGTTAACCAAAACAACATAGCAATACTGTAAACAAAAAAACAACATCAAACTGACTGTGTTTGCATGATTTTATCAAGAATCATAAGCAATGGAGTGAGCATGGGATTTCTTTGAAGCATAAAAATGGCTTGATGGAAAAAATACTATTTTTTCCCCCTAAAGGATGGGTAATGAAAATGAATCTGTCATGCACTCATCACTAGCTATTTCAATAGACAGTAATGATGCCAGAGACCAAATATATCATTGTAAAGGTAAATATGATGAAGCTAACGCTTCAAAACTTAACACACCTGATTTCTAGTACACCATCCTTTTTGATAAATTTTGAAAAATGACATTTTAATGCACAGCTAACATTTAATTTTCCTTATGTGTGAACATTGTATTTATGTGTGGTCATTTTACTGGAGTCAAAACATTATTTTATTATCATCAATCCTCTCCCATGAAAAGTTGCTATTGCACATTTCACCTCAGACATATTCTTAAGATTCTTATAAAGAAACTACATAATGTTTAATTACTACTTTGCCACAAAATCTTTTGCTAATTCTCAAAGCCTGCCATTCATAAATAAGTTTAAATTGATTAAACATAACAGAAATGCTATTTACAAATAAACAAATATGTTTACTTCTTTTACATCTCACTCATTTTTTGGCCCTCATGGGTTCTATGCCCCAAACCACATACCTCTGCACACTTTTACACTAGTCTGCGCTTAAAGCTTTCAGTGCCACGGCTGTATTGGTAAAACTGTGCTGGTGTAAGAGTGTTTATGTAGCCTTGTTATGCCACCAAGAGAGAGCTTTTCAACCAACACAATGAAAGCACCTAAACAAGTGGTGGTGTCTACGTAGTCAGGAGAGTGTCCACACAGGCACTTGTGCCAGCAAAATTTATGTCACTCAGGGGTATGTATTTTTCATTTGCATCACTGTAAGGTGGGTGTAATCAGAATAGTAATTATTTACACTCGTATTACATTGCTGCAAGTGACTATGACTCATGAGACAATGGAAAAACAGGGCCTTGCTATTTGTCAGGTTAATGAAGTTATTAGAAGACTGTAGATCAATATTTCTATATTATTTGTCATGTTTTACCCATCTTTGCAGTTGTTTCAGGAGGAAGAATTAATTTAACTCCTTTCTTATGGCAAAGCCAGGAGAAATTACAGCAGTGCACATCCAAAACCACGCAGAGCTGAAGTTCACAACCAAAGCAGCTGCTCTATCCAATCTACTTCGTGTTACTCTACTGAAGCCCTTCAATTAAGATTAAAGCGCATGAACAAGAATGCCCTTATAAACAGAACATAGCAACACTGCCTTATCTCTTCACATGGGCTGGCCCAACAAACTTGAACTTTGAGACAATAAAAGGAAACAGGTGGTTGAAAAAAAAAACTTATATCCTCCAAAACAGCTGCCCTAGAAGAAATTCAATCTAGGTATCCCCAACAAACTGCCTTTTCATCAAAGAACATTTATATGAGATGTACCATGTACCTATTTAGAACTTATTGTACTGTACATTATAGCACCAACTGGTTCTGTTTGATTGGCATAATCCTGGCACTTAGTAATATTTGTATTTTTTAAAACTGTACTTAATTTGTTTACAACAGTTGCTCACGTTCCATTTGTACAGAAGAACCGTTGTTCCCAAAGACTCAGGGATATTACTGTATGTCTCACATTACTGTTTTTCTCCTAAGAGCACAGCGACCATTAAAATGCCAAAAGAAACAGCAGTAATGAATGGATTGACCTCCCAAGTTTCAAAAATCTGAACTATTTGAAGTTCAGGACTCAGAAATGTTGTAGCAGGTTATAGTCTGTGAGAACGGATATGTGCAGGTGATGAATGACAGGTTATGCCACTTGGACAATGGAAAAAATGTTTTATTATGTAACCATTTCTTGTCATTTTATCATACCATTATAATGCCTGGATTCCGTAAGGGCAAAATCTGAACCTATTTACGATAACAACTGTGTCAAACTGTTTTGTAATGGCTGAAATCTTTATTGCGCACAAAAACAAAAACAAAAAAACCCCCATCATCCTGAATGCCATAAAAAACCCCATGAGTGTGTGGCTTCACTTATGTAGTTACTTGTAACAGTAATAGCAAAATAATATGGATGGTAAAAGACTCACTTCCCCACAACTTATTTTATTGCTTTCAACATTAGAATTCAGCACCTTCCAATCATATAGTATTGTATTGAAACACAAAAGTATCAGTTAAAATAGGGTTTTTTTTAATAAACCATTAAGAATTAAACTACATATAGAGTTTAGAAACTGGTCTGTGAGGTACTGATATCCTCATCTTTTAAACTGTGAATGACATGCTCTGATGTTCTCTAATACGTCCATCAAAAATAAATAAATATTATTTATATTTGCATGTTTTCTTTCCATATATATCTAGAAATGCTACAAAGGTAAGGAAAACATATTCTAACTATTTGAACTAATTATTGTATTCTTCAGTCCAATATTATTGGCAACTAACTGTGATATGTAATGATAGAAAATCATTGTTTAAAATGCAAGTGTTAGGCCAACTGAGAATTGCTATAACATGGATGGGGTGGGAAGAGGGTGTTTCAAAGCCAACAATTAGAGGGGTATTCAGCACCTCCAAGGGGAACTCAGAATACTTGACCCTTACTTATTACTGTCAGTTTATGTTATCTGTATGATCCCCTCCCACTTCCTTGCCCTGTCATGGCTGCTGTGATTGACTGACATACTTCTACCTGAGAAAGATGGGGACACCAGGACCAGCTGAATGGAGGACTCAGACTCTGGATTTCTCTTCCTCCTTGCATGATAAAAAGTGGGAGTCTTTAGACTTGGTGGTACACCTGTTCAGTTTAATTCTGTATGCTGCTGGGAAGTTATTGTTGGCAGAGTTGGGAGGATAGAAATCCGTTTGGATTTGTTGGATAAATTATTGGGGAATTTGTTTCAGCTTTTGCTTTTCTGTCTCATTACCTGATAATGTATAAGGGGATCGATGCACAGAATTATAGATACAAAATAGAAAAAAATCTATGTATTTGAATGGCAATTTTTTTAAAAATAATTTCTGATCATGGACTGTAGCTATTAGTTGCAGCAGTTTCCTTTGTGACACTAATTTCTCATTCATCTGCATGGAGTTTAATGGTGCTGTCATAATAATCTCCCAGTGACACCAGTAGTTCGTAAGACAATGTAATGATGTTAAAATTAAATAAATTGATGTCATTGTGCAGTGTTAAGTCTCATTCTATAGTTTCTATATTTGAGTACCTTAATTATGTAAAATATTTTAGCCTGACATACTAACCTTCTTTTTATAGCTTCCTCAAACTCTTCCATATTTAATGATATAGTTGTGCAGAGCAGCACAAGCTAGTGACTTCTTCTCTGTGTGTTTGCAAGCCTTCTATGGAAGATATGGTGTCAGTGTACAATGTCAGAGTGATTTGGAGCTATGACAGACTGCTGGGAGCTGGCAGGTGAGCCAGCATTCTGGTCACTTACTTATGCATCAATCAGCTGGGAGAGCTGATGAGCAGACTTGCCTGTCAGCTGAAGAGTATAAGAAGAGGTGGGCAGGAAATAGAGGAGATAGGACCAGACTGGCTGAACCTAGTGTTTTGAGAGCTCACAAGGAAGGGAGACCCCTCTTTCTCTCCAGCCCTGTGGGAAAGGGCTAATGGTAGAGAAGCATTGTAATAATTTGCTGCGTGGAACTGCATTGGAGAGGGCAATAAAAATAAATCACTGGGAGATGCTGCTCACTGGACAGAGAGACTATATCTACGCTAGCAAATTAGTCTGGATTTCTGAAAGGATAGCAACGGGGGCTGGCTGGAACAGACAAATGTGGACCCTCCAGTTAGCACCTTGTTTGGAGAGGGAAGCTGAAGCAGCCTACATGGCCCTGAGGGACACAGAGGGAAGTGACTATAATACTGCAAAGGCAGGTATATTAGAACAAATGGGCCTGTCTATGAGATGTACCAGCAGCAGTTTTGGGCCACTAGAGGGGCGGGAGCTGTACAGCCCAGTGCATTTGCCCAAATATTAACAGCTAGCATTTCCTTTTGGTTAAAGACAGATATCTAGAACATGGGTGATATTGTGGACCCAATTCCAGAAGGGTAGCTATATTAGTTTATTTCAGCAAAACAAATAAGGAGTCCTATGTGGCACTTATAAAGACTAATTAAGGCATAAGCTGTTTCGGCGGTACAGCCCACTTCCTCAGAATCATGAAATGAAAGCTGCAGTATGTTTGGTATATATACACATGGAAGGAAGGGTAAGTTAACAAGGTCAATTCAAATAGTGCACATGTGGCCCATTAACAACAATTGAATGAGAAGGTGAGAATGTTTAAAGAGGGAAAATTCCATTTTATAGTGAGCTAGCCACTCCCAGTCTGTATTAGACCCAGCCTAACAGTGTCTAGTGTACACATGAATTCCAGCTTTGCAATTTCATGCTGAAGTCTGTTTCTCAAGTTATTTGTGGAAGTATGGCAACTTTCAAGCCAATAAATGAACACCCAGGGAGACTGAAGTGCTCTCCTTCTGGTTTATGAATGTAACCATTCTTGATGTCTGATTTGTGTCCATTTATTCTTTTGCATACAGTCCAGTTTGGCCAATGTGTATAATAGAGGGACATTCTCAGTACATGTTGGCATATATCACATTGGTAGATATGTAGGTGGATGAGCCCCTGATGGAGAGGCTGGCTTGGTTAGGTCCTATGATGGTGCTATTAGAATAGATCTAAAGGTAAAATTAGCAATGGGTTCTGTTATAAGGATGGGTACCTGGGTTAGAGAAATACTAACCCAGGTACCTATCCCTGCAGCAAACCCTGGAGGTACGGAACTCTGCACAGGCTCTCTATTTACTGTGGACTCAATAATCCAGAAGCAATTTCTACAAGGTCACTCTGAGAACCTGCCCAGTACAAGTTAGGAGGCATCAGCCCACAGAACTAGAGGAGGTGATTATACTCACACAGAAGTTTGAGAAAGCTGATTTCCACAAAAAAATAGTGGGTGTCTGTTTACTGGAACAGATCCAGAAAAGAAGATTATAAAATTTTCCAACACAAAGCCTTCAGAGAAAAAAAAAGGATGAGACTGGAGGAACAACTCTGAGGACTCAGGAAATTACCAGCTACCAACATGGGAGACTGGGGCATATAATAAGAGATTGACCATATGTGAACTTCAATATGGCTTAATGTTGTGGTTGGACTGAGAACTTGGGGTTATGATGGAGACAAATGCCAAGGATTCATCTCAAAGTGTACGAGGGAATGGGCCATGGCTGGTCATGTCTTGTGGTCAAAGCAAACATATGGCTTACCAGTTAGAGCTGGTCCAGGTAGAGTAGAGGCCAGGAATGAACCGAGGGTCAGCACTAGAAGGATGGAAGCCACATGACAAAGGCAGAAAACAACCAAAGTCATAAGCCAGATGCAGAGCTGAGGATTACCACTAGAGAAACCAGGTGTGAAGTGGAAGAGGAACAGGGACTGGAGCAGGTATTGTAGGCATGCCACACACTGAGCAGCCATGGCACTTATATTTCTGAAATTTAAAGCCAGAAAGCTGCCATTCTGGTCCAGTCCAGTAACACAGCCCATCAAGAAGTCTGCTGCAGACAAGTTGTGATTATTAGGTTGAATCTGCTGCAAGCCCCAATCTCTGACAAAGCACAGGGGAGATGGGAAAGAGCTTGCAATAGGAGAGCCAGAGAAGACAAGGGGACTTACTGTAACTGTGGTTCTTCAAGAGGTATGCAGCTATGTATTTCACTTAGGTTTATACGTTTCAATAGTAGCGGAACCAAAGAATTCTGCTTCCCAATACCCATAGAGGTGGTGGATGTGCCCCATGCTTATTGCCCTGCCCTGGCTAATTTTTAAGGTAGCACCTTCGGGCACCTCCTCCCTCAGTTCTCTCACATATGATGCCCAGAGACTAGACTCTAATGCAAACAGCATAGAGGGCAGGTCATGGAATCTGTGGCTATGTCTACACACAGTTTTGTTATTTCGAAAGAAGCTATTTCGAAATAACTTATTTCAAAAGAACCTGTTATTTCGAAATAACTTGTTTCGAAATAACAAAACTGTGTCCTCGAAATAAGGGAGCGAAATAGCAGGTCCACAGTGTGGACCTGCTATTTCGCTTCCTCTGGGGGCTGCAGGCACCGCGCCTCACCTGGCGGGTGCCCGCAGCCCCCTGCAGGCACCCGCCAGGAGC
>ML681984.1:22589358-22806812 GCA_007922195.1 Podocnemis expansa | reverse complement strand
TGCGTCGTGTGGCCATGCCATTCCTTATTTCGAAACAACCTCTGTTATTTCGAAATAAGGAGTGTGTGTGGACATACCCTATGTCAGCATCACATCTCAAAGAACCTGTTACAGGAAGTAACTAACTGTTTCTTTCTCAAATAGAGTTTGCCACCACAGCATTTGAATAAACAAAATGTCTGCCTACTGGCAGAGCACCCTGAAGTGTGCTTCCCCACTCCCCCATTTATGTTCATGTAATAAATCATGGTGATATTGTCAGTCATGGTGGTATTGTCACTAAGCTCCTAATCCAGTCCAGAAAGGCATCACAGGCATTGTAAATGGCCTGAAGCATTAGTATGTAGACATGGAGTGAGTCTTTCTCCTCTGATCACAGACCCTGAAAGTTTAGCAACCCCAAATGCCCAACAGGGAAGTGTTGGTGACAATGGCAGACCAAGTTCGTGAGGTCCAGGTGAAGGGACTGTTTTGATACACATTCTCCTGAAAGGTCCATGTCCTGGCGTCCAGGACCAGTGGATGGAGATGGACCAATCTATTCAAGGTAGGTGTGTTGACTGGCCAAATCTTGGACTCAAAAGCCTCCTTCTCTGTGACCTATGCCTCTTTCTGGGGCAGTCTCAGGGGAGCGAAAGGCTGCCCAGAGGTTTTGCGTGGATGGTAAGGTTACTGTCAACTGTTGACCACCTGAGCAGAACTCTTTGCAGTTATGGTTTATGTGCACCCTCCCCCTCCACCCCAAGGAACACAGAGTAGTTCTAACATCCTTGAATGACTACAAAGTGCCATCTTTTTTGTCTGAAAATCACACCTGACTGTCCAAACACAAACCCTCTGTAGGATGCTGCACACTGGTAGCAATATCCAAATTCTGTAGTCACAACAGCCTTCTCATACTCACTGCTGAGGGTCTCACTTTGGCTGAAGTGTCAGCAACATCCAGCACAGACTGTAACAGTGTCCTAGATACTAAGCAGCCTTTGGTGAGGAATGCTCAAAATTCCTCCTTGCATGCCTCAGGCAGCTGGCCTACAAATTTAGACATAGCTGTCCAATTCACAAAGCAAGTTTTGGAGAACATGCTTGCTGGTTAATAATCTGCATTTTCAGAGAAGAGGATGTGTAGATCTTTCTACCCACCCAGTCTATCCTTTCAGAATCTTGGTCCTTAGTAGTGGACTTAAATCTGCTCTGCTATTCACCGTGGTTTTAACTGGGGAATTAACAGCTGGGTGAGAATAAAAGCCCTCAAATCCCTACCCTGGGACAAAGCAACCTTTCTCCAAATGGTTTGCTTCAAGTGTCACTAAAACTGGTAAGGTCCAAAATAACCTTTGTAGGCTCCAGGTGCACATTAATAATAGGGAAGGCCACTAACTCAAGAACTAATGACTGCAGGATATTCAACAATTTATAGGTACTCTCCTGCAGGAACTCCATCTGAATGCCCAGGGAACAGCCATGTACTGCAAAAAGTTCTGGTAGGCCTGGAAGTTCTCAGGCACTGAAGAAAGGGCAGAGCCAGGCTCTGCTGAATCGTATGGGGATAATGAAGAGGTGATAAACAGAGTCAAAAGCAGATTCCGCGCCTGGACTGGACTGGCAGATCTGCATGGAACACATCTGGAGGTTCTGTAGGACAAAGGCTCACTGATTCCTGAACCTGTGGTGGGTCAATGACCCCCACCATTCACATGCCTGGTGATCTTGCCTTGGACCAAGATCAGGAATGCAACCTCTGTGACCAAGGAACATGTTATGGATTTCTTGAAGGTCATTGGGCACACTGCAGATGTGAGCTAATAACTAAACAGGCTGAGATGGCTAGTTAATCAATAAACCCAACAACTAAGAGGTATAAGACAGACCTTAAATGGACTAGCTGAGCCCAGTGTATGGAGAGATCTCAAGAAAGGGAGACCTCTGTTCCTCTCTGGCCCCATAGGAAAGAACTAAAAGTAGAGAAATACCGTAAACAATTTGCTAAATGGGAGTGGGTTCTTGATGGGAATTGGAATGTAAATAAATCAGATGAAGTTGCTACTCACTAGCCAGCAGCTGAGAGATTCCTGAGGCATTAAAGAATGTGGACTGTGTGGGCCCCATTATGGGCTATAGTTATCATATTACAGGTCTACATGTTCATATGGCCTCCAAGTGTTGTAAATAAACCTATTTGTGTATGCAAACCCCACGTTTGGACAAGATGCACAAAACTAGAGGTTTCACTAACCAGCTTGCACCGTTTGTTTTGTATACACAGATGAGTATATGTGGGGACAAGTGAAAGGCATAATTTTGAAGTCTGCTGAAATCTGGCTCACAATGTCAAATTAATAAATATCAATCAATCAATCATCAATTTGTATGCTAATTAAGTTCTGGTAAGATAAAAACCAACACAAAAACGTCCTGAATACTGAACTAAAAGTATCTATTGCTGTTATTAAAATTTGGCATTCTTAATTTTATTTCACTAACCAGTAACAACAGTACAACTAAAACATTGGGCAGTATTACCTCCTCCTAGAAAATTATTAATTTTACCATTAGGATCAAAGTATGTAAGTAAATGCTATAATGTTTTGTTTTTAAACAAACAAACAAAAAAACCCTATGAACTGCAAGCAGAGAATTGTTTGAGATCCTTTACGCCCTTTGGAACCTCAGGTGACTGTGGTTCCAAAAAGGCAGAGAGTACCTTACAGCACTGATGGTCACTGAAACATTCCTTATTAATTTCACACTATGTTTGGCAGAAACAGAAATGCGACAAGCATCAGCACAGTGATTGACAACACCAGGACTGACAATGAAAGTCAAAACAATTGGCAGCACAACTATGCCCCTTCCTAGAGTCCAGAATTTACTTATAAGGAATGTAAAGCTCTTTTCCTTTCAATGACCTGCCAGCAGAAGTCATCAGATGACACCTGAGAGATTGTAAATCATTACCTTTGTGTTGAAGTCACTCTTTTATTAATAAAGACAAGACATTTTAGAAATGTAACTCATTTGGAATAAATCTACTGAAAGGGAAAGATGTGATCTGGCTGTGTGAATACAGCACTTGGGCCAGGAATGCTTGATAATTAAAATTAGCTTTTACGCTTACTTCATTTGGGGCCTTGGACAAATCAAGAATCTATTGAAAAATTAGATCTTTGATGTCTAAAGCTGGGCACCCAAACCTGAGACATGCAAACTTATGGGAAGTCTACACTGCCTGTGGTTTTTGCTGGCAGTCAAATTGAGATAGACAAATTACTTAAAATAATCTGTGTATTTGAGTTTGCCAAACACCCGATTCATCCACTACTCTTAGTGAAAGGGTGGGGGCCTCTGACACAGCGCTACCACAGTTGCCAGGGTGGTATTAGTAGATTGGCTTTGTGATGGACTGAGTGGGCCTTCACAGATCACCTCAATTGAACTGGGAAGTTTGAGCTGATGGTGGTGAATTTACCACTGTCTGTGAAGACTAGTCTTCAGTGACTGGTTTTGAAAATTAGGGCTTTAATGTTGGTTTCTGTTTCTCCAACTGGAAAAGAAGATAAAAGTCTTTCACCCACAGATGACTACCATGAAGATTTATCAGTTAGTGTTTATAAAATACTCTAAGACGAAACACATTATATTAATCTATGAATGTTCTAAATTATTTCATTTGGCAGAAGTTCTCTGTTTTGTGCCCATCTCAACATACCCTTATTTCACCAATTTCCTCCCCTTCTTCTCACCCAGTTAGAATTATAGCAACTGAAGGAATCATGAGAGGTCATCAAGTCCAGTCTCCTGCCCTCATGCCAAAACCAAGTACCATTTTAAAACTGACCAAAGATCTGCTAGGGTTAGATCCTTCACCTTTTACAGTTAATCCTTCACCTTCTTCCTCATTCTCCCTACTTGATTCCCCAATCATATACTACTTCCCTCCTCTCCTTCAGTCACACAGTTACTGTAACTCTAAGTTCAAGTGTTTTGCCTGATGATTCCCTTAACAATTCTCCTTTAGGAAATTTCCATTTGGTTAAAAAACAGCCCTGATCAGACCTTGTAACAAACATTGCAATATACAAGCAGAGAGGGGACCTTTGGAGGTCAGTGAAAGGAGAAAAGTACTTATTAACACTAGTCCCAACCCTCAGAAAAAAGGTCAGGTGGTTTTTTCAAGCCAAGCCCTAAAACATAACCTCATCTGCTCTGATCCCTCAGACAGAGACAGACATCTTGAGGATCTCTATCAAGCATTCTTGAAACTACAGTACCCAGCTGGGAAAGTAAGAAAACAAATTGACAGAGCTAGACAGGTTCCCCGAAGTCATCTACTACAGGAGACGCCCAAGAAAGAAAACAACAGAACACCACTAGTCACCACATACAACCCTCAAGTCAGACCTCTGCAACAGATCATTAAGGACCTACAGCCTATTCTAAAAGATGATCCCTCACTCTCTCAAGCGTTGGGAGACAGACCTCTCCTTGTCTACAGATAGCCGCCCAATCTTAAACAGATACTCACCAACAACTACAGATCTAATAACAGAAACTTTAAAGCAGGCACACACCCCTGCAACAAACCACGCTGCCAAGTCTGCCCACATATCTACACAACAGATACCATCATAGGTCCTAATCAAGCCTGCTAGTCCATCAAAGGCTTATTTACCTGCTCATCTACTAATGTGATCTATGCCATCATGTGCCAGAAATGCCCCAACACCTTATACATTGAACAAACAGGACGATCGCTGCGCAAAAGAATAAATGAACATAGAGCTGATATCAGAAATCACAAAACAAAGAAACCAGTCGCTGAGCACTTCCATCTTTCTGATCACTCGATAAATGATTTGTTAATGACTGTCATCAGAAATGTGACTGGGACATCAAGACTTTAAAGAGAAACAACTGAACTCGAATTAATATGCAAACTAAATTCTGTGACAGCAGGATTGAATCAAGATTATGGGTTCTTTTCCCATTACAAAAGGTAATTTGACTTCAGGCTTCCCATGGTTTGAACCTAACAAATGCTCAGATTTGCTGTTATTGTATGACCTGATCCTATGTTTTACACCCCCTTGCATTTATTTTCATTCCATTCTGTAAATTCACCCATCTTCGAAGCATCTGACGAAGTGGAATTTTCTCCCACGAAAGCTCATGCAAAAAATAAATCTGTTAGTCTTTAAGCGCCACAGGACTCCTTGGTTTTTTTGCTGGACTAGACTAACACGACTATCCCTTTGGAAATTGACTGTTTTTTCCATGTTGTTGATACTGATTCTTACATCACTAAGTGTTACTTCTTTCTCAGCTGCATTTTAAAATATACTTAAGCACCTAGATATGGGCGGCTTCACCTCATGGTCCGTCTCTGAGGGAGGCCACAACTCCTGGTTGTCATGACCCTGTACTAAGGGCCCAAATCAAGAAAAAAGTTAGCAGTTCCTAGGCTTAAGCAGCGTGACCAGCTGTTTCAATTTTATAGGGAGATTCCTGATATTTGGGGCTTTTTCTTATATAATTGACTATTATTCCACACCCCCATCCTGATTTTTCACACTTGCTGACTAGTACTCCTAGTTTTAGGCCCCCATGAAGGGCATAGCAGCGGGTGATTGAAAGGCCTTGAACCTCTGTCAGGGGTGGGGCAGTAGGCAGTCTAGGTTGACAAGTAACCAGTAAACATCAACAGACCCTAGGGCTTCTCACCTAGGGGAATTTTGTTTGCCACTGCAGCGATGGAGTGATAGGGAGATAAGAGGACCCTGCCCAATCCCACTCCACTGGGAGACAATCCAGGAACCTGGCAGTGGTGAAACATTTCCCCACTAGGTCTGCTGGACTCTGGCCAAAATGTGTCAACTGCTCTAACCTACGCACAGCTGGTCTGCTGTCAGTTAACCCTGGACTTTTTCTCCCCTTCCCCAGGGAGAACCTGGGTTCCAGGATGCTCTTCTGTTTTCACAGGATATACGGTCAGCAGTAGCCCTAGCAGATCCTTGCTCTGAGTCGGTTCTAGCAGACTGGTGACTTAGGCTTGTTCACTGGACAACAGGAGTCCCCAGTGGTGTCTGGCTCTGGCAGCTAGAAAGAAGCCTCTCTCTCTCACCAAGCCTCTCCCAGTACTTAGGTGCAGGGTTTAGCTTTATATATCACTGTTCCTGTCCCACTCCTTGGCTTGCAGTCTAGTGGGCATAGATTTCTGGGTTCAGTCCATTAAGGAGTGGGCAGCCCTCCCTCACACCTCCCTATTACAATACACTATAACCATTAACACTGTTAATGCATTTTGTTCACAATTTTTATAACATGCTTATCACTTAGTATAGGAAGTTAATGTGGGACTGTTGTCAGGAACAGGGAGTTGTTTGGTTTACTGGAAGACAGAGTCAAATAGGGCTGTTTAACAGGACTGACTAGCTATGCTGTGAACACTGCTCGCTATCCCAGCCTGCCATCTCAACATGCTCGGTTGTTAAGCTACCTAGAGACCAGCAATCTTGAGATGAATGCCATCTAATCCTATTACTCAAACCCCCTGAAGCATCCTGTCCTTATGCTGTTTTGTTACTGAGAGTTAGACCTTGATTTGAAATGATAGTAGGTCTGAACAAGCCATGTAACCCATTGGCAAATTGTTCTTTCTTTCACCCATTTTTACATTTTGTTGCCTTGCTTTTTCATGCTACATTGCATACAAAAGAATAAAATCTAGACAAAAATCTCTACATTTCTATGGCTTCTCTTTTAGATGGTTTAAGGGGAAAAAAAAAATCAAGAACACCTCCGACATTCATGACTAGATCCCTAAAAACAAAGCCACTTTAGATTCCTTGTGTGTTGCAACACCTAGGCACAAATGGATGGGTAAAGTGGTATTAGCCTTAAATCTGAACACTGCACAGTTTTTAAACTCTGCTTCAAACCCAGGCTTTATGCCCCTAAACTGCTGTGATGCATGTTGTATTCTACAAAGATTTAAAATTCATCAGACAGACAAAGTGTACATTTAATACTCACATGAGGGAATTCAGAATGCCTTTCAATACATCAAACTCCTAAACCTTTTACATCTTTCATTTTTAAGCTACATGGATTTTGATTTGTACAATTTTAAAAATATTCTGAAGCCTAGTCAATCTAACACTAAAAAGCACTGTTGCACAGTAAGAAATCAAGAAATACAATTCAGCAAACCTGGTATAGTTGGTCCCCAGGGAAGTTTTTTTCCAATTCTGTTTGTCATAGCCCAGATCCATCATGTCATGCTAGCCTAACTTACTACTACCTTTTTTTTTTTTTGCACACTCCAACTATTTTCTGTTAAACTAGTGCTGTCACAAGAAAACATATAAAAATGCTTTTTTGCAAACACACTGTTTGGTCTCTACTGAACTCTCCAGAGCCACAGATTTCTCTTGCTGTCTTTATCAGGGGTGAATGTTGACAGATCACTGAACCTTACTGTCAGTGGTGACAGGCTTAAAGCTGTTTTGTACAAGGTGGAGAAAAAACAAAACAAAAACCCAAAAACAAACAAACAAGAAAAGGTTTTTGTGGCTTTCATCTAGAAGGTCCCTGATTTAAGAACAAAGGCTTATGTTCAAAGATGATTAGCTTGAAGGCATTTCAGAGAGTTCTGACTGAGCAATAGTTGGGTGTCTTGCTAGTGGGTGAAATATATATTCCCATGAGAAGAAAGGCAGCAGCAATTCTTTTCTGCCAAGATGGCAACTTTAATAATTCCATATATTTATCAGTTTTGTGTCAAGACCTCAGGGATTTTGCCCTTCAGGTGAAGTTAAAGGTAGATAGAATGAATATAGCCCTGAACAATCGTACTAAGATATACATAGAAAACTGTCCACAGTGTCCACAGGGAGAGATAGACGAAAGGGTAAGAATATATTTAACATAGATAAATGTGTGCCTTTAGAAAGCTGAAACTTTTACATGGGCACAAGCCCTGAGACCAGGCATCTTTCTCCAAAATGTGAAAGAAAAAGTCTTAATCATGTAAATCACCCAGTGTTGGTTATATCAAACAAAGTTAAATCTGGAAAAAAAAATTGGATTAATCACTTAAAAATATAAATATGCTTTATTGCCTGCTCTCATGGATTCATTATACCATAACCATGACTGCTGATATCCTAAATGACACAGAAGGAAATGGAGGGTTACAGTGCTTGCTAGTGGTATGAAGCCATAACTTGACTTAGCACATGCACTGCATCTGAGTTGAACGCGGACAGTGCACAGGAAGGCATTGTTAGGCACATAACGCTTTCTGTAAGTGTCAGTTTCCAAAGGGATAGCCGTGTTAGTCTAGTCCAGCAAAAAAAAAACAAGGAGTCATGTGGCACTTAAAGACTAACAGCTTTATTTTTCACATGAGGTTTCATGGGAGAAAATCCCACTTCGTCAGCATCTTTGAAGCATCTGATGACGTGGGATTTTCTCCCACAACACCTGATGCGAAAAATAAATCTGTTAGTCTTAAAGTGCCACACGACTCCTTTTTTTTTTCTCCTATAAGTGGACAGTACTTTCCCCTAATCCAAGAATTCAGGTCAGATTTCATTGTTCCACACTGATAATCACCAATGTGAGGTAATGAGTAATTTGGTGTGGAGCAGACATAGCTCTTCATGTGCCAGCAGAGGGAACTTTCAGGAGGAAATGTCTTCTAATTAATGATAGTACAGAGCCTTATGAACTGTGAAGGAATGTGTAGAATAAGCATGATTCCAAAGGGTAGCATAGCAGTAAGACAATAAAAATGTAAAGCTAACATACAAGACACACACAGTGCTAGATATACAGGGAAAGAATCTAAGATCAATTTAAATTATTTGGCCTCTTCAGAATAATAGATTCAAATCCTTACAGGGTTCTAATGAGGTCATGACAGGACTTTGTCTTTCACAGATCAATACATTGAAAACCATGCATTTTGGGAGAAAATTACATTTTGTTGTGTGTTTAATCAATTAAAATCATGAGCTCTTGGTGCTCTCATTAGTAAAAGTTTCAAGACACTTTGCCATGATATCACTAATCATCATTTCCCCTCCCACAACTCTCCTGTGAGTATAACATTTATAACATGTCCTGAACATCAGTAATGACTGCAAATTGCACTTGGACGAAAGGCAAGGGCTTTCATTGCCATCAGCTCGATCTCCCTGATGAACTGAAGGGGTCTGTGAAGACCTGTTTAACTGATCAGGAAACCGGTTCAGTAAAACCACTCTTGCAGAAGTGGTAGTGTGGAGTTGGAGGGAAGGGGTTTCCTTCTGACTCAGGCTACTGAAAACACCACGGTAAGTGAGCAAAACTGATACACAATATCTACTGGACTGTAACCATATATTTGAAAATTACTGAAGCTTTTTGTGATTAAACAAGTATATGCTTCATGGGGCCCACTGTCTTTTCTGGCTTGTTTCTGTGTTGAACTCAGGGTGTTGTATTTGAACTTTGGCAAAGGACTAACATCATAAAAACAGGATTCAAAGGGCGTAGCTATGTCACTCTAGTTCAGCAAAACAAACAACGAGTCTTGTGACATTTTTAAAGAGTAACACATTTATTTATTGTGTAAGTTTTCATTTTTGCACGATCTGCCAGAAGATGACCAAGGCAAGAGAAAACAATATAGTTTGCCCAGCGACAAAAGGTCTGCGTTGAGCAGAAATCATATTAAAATGTTAGCATCTTCAAGGAGGCTCAGAACTCTAGACAAGTACATATCTAAGCTCTTGTCTACACTGCACAGCTCCATTGATGCAACATATGCAATTTACATTACTCAAGTAACGTAAATGACATTGAGTACCTTGCATTAAGTAGCTGCACTGTCTTCACTATGCTATGTCAATGGGAAGGTACCTCCAGCCAACATAGCTTATGTTTATGCTCATTCCGGTGGTATACTAGAGACAACGGGAGAAGCAGTTGGCGGTCAATTGAGCATCTCTTCACTAGATCCCATTGAAGTGATGCTGCTGAATTGATGGCTACAGTAGTGAAGGAGCTGCTTAATGTGGACAAGATCCAAAACTGTGAAGTGCTGCTACACCCTGCCATACTACCATGGATAGTAAAAGGGACATCTCAACACATACACTAACCCAGCCAATATCTTGGGAGAAAGACAATAACCATTCAGTGTTCAAAGGCAATTTAACGAAACATTACAAGGTGGCAGATAATTAAATGCCATATATGATGTTCTGTGTTAATGACATAAAAGCAAGATTTATTACTGTCAAAACAGAACTCTACCTGTAGTGAATTGTCAGTGTCCAAGCCCGAGCCAAACCTCTCACTCTCATTCTACCTCTGTCCCTACTGTAGTCTCTCTTAAAATGGTTCCATAGATAGGTTCTGCCTTCTGGGGCAGGAATTGTTGTTTCTTTGCCACTCTGAAATATGAATGTTCCACTTCTGTCCAAAGACCAGCAATCTTATTTTATGCAGAGATGCCACTCTGACACAGGGCTCAGGTGAGCAGCTCAGGCCAGTCCTGTGGAGTCATGGGGGAAGGATGGCTCAGGCCATCCCCCTGCAATATCCCATTTTCCCTTTTGGGAAATATAGTCACCCTACATATAAAAGAAGGTTGGGATTTGGCCCTATAAAAGGATTCCATTCTAAATGATTCTCACACTTAAAAGATTTCTTAATTTCCAGTAATTATTTGTCCTTCACTGGTATAATGTATTATGAATTCAAGGTGTAATATTAGCTCACTGAGTAATTATTTTTCTATT
The DNA here is from genome assembly GCA_007922195.1 of Podocnemis expansa. Lineage (NCBI taxonomy): Eukaryota > Metazoa > Chordata > Testudines > Podocnemididae > Podocnemis > Podocnemis expansa. Next base: position 22,796,022 of record ML681984.1, on the reverse strand, counting down.
TAAGTTCTAGTAAGAAACTAACTGTCCTCATTTGTTTGGATAATACTAACCTAATGAAATTATGTGTCCATGCAGCTGTTTGGAGAATTCTGAAAAGTCCTCCTACACAGTTTCCAAATTACAATGTATTAAAATATCAGTTCCCAAAGTAAGCAAACAGCAACATATTGTGGAATAGGACTTATTTGGAAGTATTCACCATCTTGTGAAAAAATAAAGAACTAATAATAGTTAGCAACATAAAAAGAAATATAACATAGTTAGGGCCTGATCCAAAGCCCATTGAATTTCATGGGAGTCTCTAGACTGACTGCAGTGGTTTTACATCAGGTCACTAGCTGCTTGATACATATACACTCTGCAAACCATAGTCACTTTTATGCTTGTAGCAGTATTGGCCTGGCCTGAAAGTTTGATCACTCGCATACATTGTTAGATTACTTTTTCCTTCCTCATTTCCTCATGTCTCAATAATACCCTTTGCTACTTGTCAGGACAATCAAGTATGATCAGATGATAAGTCCTATTTCTTTAAATTGCCATTTCATTGTTGAGTTTAAAGGAGAAGTTAAGCTTGTGCTGTTCTATGTTGAGAAGCATTATGTTGATTATATTTTTCAACTATTATTAATGTAGATGGAGTATATATAACATTTGTTTACACTCTGTTTCATCTGCACACATCTCGTCTCCTTTATAAACTTGCAATTTTTGACCATATCCTTGTGAAGGGTTAGAATGTCACATTCCCTTTTGTCAACATTTTAAAAGCTAATTTGAGTGGGTAATTGCATTCTAGTTTAAAAGATTATTCAAATAACTAGTTCACATGAGTATGTCCATTGTAAACAGAACCCGTATTCCAAAAGAGTTTGAGTATCATAGAATCACAGAACCATAGGGTTGGAAGGGACCTCATGAAGTCATCTAGTCCAATCCCCTGCCAAAAAAAAAGCAGGACCACTCCCACTAAATTATTCCAGCTAGAGTTTTATCCAGCCGGGCCTTAAACATCTCCAAAGACGGAGATTCCACCACCTCCCTAGGTAGCCCATTCCAATGCTTTACCACCCTCCTAGTAAGAAATGATTAACTGCAGAGCTGCATAGTACTCAGCAACTTGAACTTGCAGGGCTGAATATGAAGACTACTCTTCAGTTCTGGCTCTCATGGGTTTGCGTTCATTGAATATGCTCTGAGTTTCAAGTTCCAAAAGACCCCAAAAAAATCAAAGGGGAACTCAGTGAACTATCAAGTTATACCTTGCTTTGCTTAGAAAACAAACAAAACCACTGTGCTTTATATAGTTTCTGCTCAAAGATCAGGCCCAGATCCTCACAACACCAGCCCTGACATGTAATCATTTAAAACGTAGCCCCTGTTCACTGAAAAGCTGGCAAAACTGAATGAACATTAGAGAGCATGTGGCCCATGTCTGAGTTTTATTTTCCTTTGTTTCACTGTAACAGTGCCACACAGTTACCATCCCCAACAACCAAAAGAAGCAAAATACAAGGAAAAATTAAGGGAAGTCAGGTTTGTGTACCAATTCTTTGCAATGTCTTCTAGGAAGTTACATAGAATGACATATCTGAAAGCCTAATCCAAACTAAAAGCATAAGCAGAAGTAATATACCTACTACAATGGCAGAAATGCCCATCGTGCTGCCCAGAGGCAGATCAGTTCCAGACATAAAATGGACAACTATCCAGAACTGCCTGCTTTCTAAGAGTGCACATACATTGGCAAGAGGTGCTGATGCAGGTTGGACTACATAGCACTAAAAATGTGTGCACCATTTCTATGGTATAGCTCCAAGTTAAACACCATGATAATAAAAGTGCTTTAGAACTGTCTTCACTGCAGAGTCTAGTATTTCTTCCACTGGTAGGGTGCTATGGTTGCACATTACATATCTGATTTTTTGTAGCATGGGTAATACCAATAGGATAATATTGGCCTATTTCTGGTAGTTCACAGGCTGCATACACATTAGGGTTTTCAAAGGTCTCTAATTTAGGCTTACTTAACCAAATAGATTACCCATTTAGCTTTTTCCCCCCTTTGTCCTGGTGCCTTCCTGAGGTTTCTCTCTGCCTATAATGGAACCTGACCAAATATCACATTTGGATCCCCAGCCCAAATATAAAAGCCAATAACTTCCAGTTGTAGAGCCTTTCATTCCCAAAGGATCCAGTGCATCACAAAATGAAATACAAAGTAGATATATAATAGAATAGGATAATTTTCCCCACTATTGAAATAGTCAACTTGGAGTACTTCATGACAACACTAAAATTTATGACAGGAAGTGAAGAAAAATGCTAACGTGTAGCTGTGAGGAGAATCAACAGGCATACTCTAACGACACTATTTCCAATAGGCCAAGAAAGATGCTAGCAATAGCACTCAGATCTTTGCAAAAAGTATTGTTTGAGAGTCATTTTTCCCAGATTCTTCTCTCAATGTAACACTCTACCAGCAGTTCAGAGTTCCTCCACTGCAGTAGTGTCCGTCATTCTCATTTCTCTTAAAGATCCTAGTATTACTATGGTTTATTATGGGTATATAGTAGCACTGAGAGGTACCCAGATGAGATTGTACAGTGGAGAGCACAATGGGACCCAAACACAATAGTGAAACATTCCCTGCCCTTATGAACTTAATCATGATGGTTAAAGGTTGTGAGGAGAAAAGAGACCCTGAAGGTCCAGCTACACTGCCTGCCATTTTTTGGTAGCAGTTGAATGGACATGCGCAAGTTACTTAAAATAACCTTTTTATCTGAGTACAAGTTCCTATCACCTTGCTCATCCACTGTGCTGAGTCGAAGGGAGGGGCCTCCATTCAACTCAGTGCTACCCAATTTGTTGGGGTGGTATTAATAGATTGGCTTCCTGATTGAGTGAGCGGATCTTCACAGGCCCAATCAATTGAAAGGAAAGGTTGATCTGATGGTAGCGATTTTGCTGCCATCTGTGAAGACTAGGTCTGAGAGATGAAATGACTTTCCCATGGCCACATGACAATACAGAGCGGTTACAACAGAATTTCAATGACCTCAGTCCCAACGCACTTGGTCTCTACCTGTTCTATGAGTGAGGAAATTAAGGTAACTTACAACAGGGCATCATGCAACATGACTGCCATACTGCCTGCTATGCCTTTCAGAGTAGGTTCCAAGAATGACTGCATTCAATAGTAGTATTAATCCTAATTTCATTGCTATGTCCAGTAAATATTTGCAGTGAAATATACAGTTAGAGAAGAACTGACAGAGAACAAAGCCTTCCCCTGGTTCTTAGGAGTTTGCTTCTCTGCTCACAATTTCCATGTTAAATAACGACAATATCAATTAACTCCATCCCCCACTCCCAATTCTTTGTTACCACACATATGTTACCATGTTGCTGTTAAACACTGACCTGTTAACTGTGTACGAAACTGGAATAAATATTGTTTTTGTTTAAATGTACAGCACACAACAGAACCAGATCGTATTATTTTCAGTGGCAGGACATAGTCCATTGTGACAAATAAGAGAAATTTAAGGGTGAAAAGCACTTTATATATCTATATGTATCTATCTATCTATCTCTCTCTATATATATCAGCCACTTGCTATCAGTTTGATTCTGAAATAGGTGGGAAATTAAAAATGAAATGAACTGCAATTGGTTGACACACTGAAAAAAATAGAACACATTTTGCCAGCTTCTCAAGTCATTTTGTGGAAGTTTTATATTTCTCTACTAGTATTAAAGACCAGAGAAGATATAAATAAATTTATAGCAATGTGTACTAGCCTGTTGACTATTAAACATTGTTATAGATAGAAACAAAAGGGCTTTGTGCTACAGAATAGTGATCTTACGGTGTATATCTGGAGCACTCTGCTTAAACTCTGATTTGCAGTGGAGGTTGAGGACATCAGACGTCATTAATCAGAAAAAAAGTGTTACTGGTAAGAAATTGTAATGTGTACATAAGCACACAAAATGGTCATAAATAAGACAATGTACCATTTGTAGATTTGTTAGTCAATTCTTCTTTATTTGTAAACCCAATGCTACTGATAATTTGTTCTCCTTTCCTATACCTGGCCTTGATTGCGAAATGGATATATTCCCACACGACGACTCCTTTTTTTTTTTTTTTTTTTTGCTGGACTAGACTAACACGGCTATCCCTTTAGAAACTGACATATACTCCCAGTGCTTTTATTTTTGGAAGCACTGTCAAGTCAACCACCACCAAAGCATTGATCCCTTTCCCAACTTGTTACTGGACAATCACAAATTAAACACACAGTGTCACCAGGGTGAGAGGCAAGCAGAGCTGTGGGAAGCTATAATTCCGTGTATTGTGAATATTCACAACTTTCCATAAAGTTGGCTATATTAGGTACAAAGTGAAATATTATGGCTATGTCTACATTAGCAAAGTTAATTTGAATTTGTTAGTTCAAAGTCATAAGTTCAAGGTTAGTTCAAACATAAACTTGAACTTATTCGTTTGAATTAACAATGTGGACTAATTCAAACTAACTTTAGTTCGAACTAGTCCACTTTGTTAATTTGAACTAACTATCGTGAGTTTGAACTAAGGGTTAGTCCTAGTCTTCACTGCACTTAATTCAAACTAATGTTTGAACTAAACATTCCTTAATTTAAACTAATGAAAGTCCGATGTAGATGGGTAAAAAGTTAGCGTGAATTAAGCCTCCTTAATTTGAATGAATTTGCCAGTGTAGACATAGCCTTTTAGTTTAGTCATTGAATAGTGCAGCAAAGATGGCAAAATATAGCAAAACTACAACTCAAACATCAACATTCCACTTCAGCTATGCCCTTGCTTTTTTTTCATTCCACAGTTCACAAATGGGGTTTTGTGGACATTGATGTTTGGGGAATGATTGTTCTTCATTAAAATACCAGTATTAACAAACAAAACAAAACAAACAAAAAAACAAACAAACAAAAAAAACCCCAAGGGATTTAGAACAGCAGTGGCGTGGGAGGGAACAAACCATGTATGATGTACATATCCAAGCACAAGCTATGACTAACAGATAACTGAGAAGAATAAGTCTCAAAAAAGTCATACTTTGATATTCATTGGCCTTAAATGATTGAAAAATCACCCATAGCAAATAAATTCACAAAAATCAACATCTTTCACATACAGTTAGCAAGGAGAAAAAGGACCTAAGAAGTCAGATAATTTATCTGCAATGAACAGTTCAATCAGTTCTATTCTGAAGTTTATATGACAACACTGAAGATTTTTTTAAATTTATATATTTACCAAAAAGATCTTCAATGGAAAATCTGTAGGAAAGTAAAATGTGCGCTGATCTTTTCTGACATTTACAAAAGTCATTAATTAATATGATTAAGCAAATTAGACTGAGCCAAAGTCTGACTGATTTTAAGAGCATGCTGCAAGAGCCACCTGTTTGCCAGAGAGATTAGATTCTATGGTGATAGAAGCCAGAGAACATAGAGATAAAGAAAGATAAAGGAGAGATTGCTCTTTATCTATAGATACTGATTGTTCATGTCTGTCTTACCTGTTTTTATAACAGCCATCACCACAGTATTCAAAGTTGTCCAGATACTATGGTTTCCTATCCTATTCATTCACTGAAAGAACTCTCCCAACCATAAAATGTAAGGAATACTTTCTTCAGTTATTAGCATTAAATGGCCTATGACACACATATGAATAATTTTGACTCCACTAAGCTCACATACATAATATCTAAGTGCTGCATAAGCAAGGAGTTCTTGACAGTAACTTTTAGTCTACACAAGTTGGTATGAGGAAATAAACCAAAGGAAAAGTAGTATCTCCGCCTGCTACGTGCTGGCAGAGACAACTCAGACCCAAGTGTTCTTCACTTAAAACATCATTTCATTTTTCTCCAGCAATCCCCATTGGAATTACCTTTATTGGGAACCTCTCCTTAGCCTTAAGCACATACAAATGTAATAGGAGATTAGACTACCCAAAAACTTAATAGTTACTTGCAAACCCAAGGCAGTCTTCAGGTGCATCAGTCACAGATTTCCAAGTGGGCAGTCATTCTGTTTGTACCTGGAGATATTTCCAAAAGTGTCCACAAAGCAATCCGCCAGACTCAAATTCAATACCTCCGTCTTTACCTCTGAAGTTACAGGGACAAGTAAAATGTCACACAGCTGACCAAATAAATCAATCACTGGACTGAAGCAGGAGTTACAGACATGTCACTAAAAAAAAAATATTGTTAAGCAAGCAGACTTACGCTTTTAGTCTGATAGCTACTTTTCCCCATACTGACTATTCAAAATTTATCCAGACTTCCTGTTCGTCACAGGCATTCACTTCAACATATTCAGAGAGACACAGAGAGAGAAACAGAACACATAGACCCAGGCTTACTTCATGCGTTCACTAAAATCCCTACTCTCTTTTCCCCTGGGTTTGTCTAGTTTATATCTACTGAGGCCTAAAAATGGCTAAAAACACCAAGCAGAATAATTGCAATCCATACTAATAACTGGCAGGTTTTTGGACACCTGACTGATTGCTAACATGTTCCTGTTCAGCCGTCTTGGTCCTTATGTGCCATAGGACTCCGTGTTTGTTTGTTTTACAATCTTCATGATTTATTTTCCTACTCAGAACACCCTTGTAAGGTAAAGAACTACAATTATACCTGTTTTACAGAAGGAGAACTGAGGAACAGAGCAACTAAGTGGCTTCTCCATGGTTATGCAGGATGTCTGGCTCAGAGGCAGGTGGCAAAGAGAGATCTCCAAAAATCTAAGTTAGCACTCTAATCACTGAATCATCCCTCCTCTTCTAAACCAGGCTTCTTCTCCTTGAGACAATGGTTGACATGTACACACACATATATTCTTTACAATATTCTTGACTGACTTTTCACTTATCAGTTAGGGATTGCTCCATCAAATCTTTGGTCAGTGGATGAGCACATTTTTGCTGTGGTATTCTGCGAGGTATCCTATGGCATTTACCTTATGCCATTCATCTTCACTTTAAGAAAGTGATTGGATGCTAGCTTCTAAGAGGTGATTTCCCTTTATTTTATTATAACTATTATTGCTTATTTGTATTATCATGGACAAGGAACCAATGTGCTAGGTGCTACACAAACAGAGGAAAACAGGACCCTGGCCCAACACAAATCAACTTGTAAGCACTTAGTGCATCATAATGTTACAAGGGTCAGTCAGCACCACTTTCAAGAAATATCATACCAAACCAATCTTAATTCCTTATCTAAAGGCCTAATGGATAAAGGGGAAGCACTAGACGTGTTATATTTTGATGTTAATAAGGCTGTTGATAGAGTCCCATATGATACTGTCATAAGAAAATCAGAAATTTATGGTCTAGATCAATGGTTTTCAAAAAAATTTTTCTTGGGGATCCAATTGAAAACAATCACTTATGCCTATGACCCAACAATTACATCTTTGAGCAATGCATTCCAGTCTTTTGGCGGCAGCAGCAGCAGCAGGGGTGCTGCAACCCAGTTTCTGAGGGTCTGTGACCCAGTAGTGGGTCCCGACCCTAATTTTGAAAACCACTGATCTAGATGAAGTTACTATAAGGTGAATGCATAACTGACTCACAGAGTAGTTAACCATGATGTTTGCTTTCAGACTGGGAGTGTGTATCTAGCTGGATTCTGCATCAGTCACTCCTGACCTTCTGCTGCAGAAATCAGCAGTGCAGAAATTGGTGGTGGACACATCTGTCTTCTCTTGAGGCACAGCCCCCTTCGCAAAGGTGAAGGGCAACATTTAAAATGGATTTTGGGGGAAAAAAATTAGCTAAGTTTCAGACAAGTGCCAGAGGGGTAGCCATGTCTACATTAGAAAGCTTAGTTCAGACTTTCTTAGTTCGAATTAAGTTGTCTACATCACCCTAGTTCAAACTAACGTAAGCGCTAAGTTCAAACTAACCATTCAAACTAACTAACTAAATTTTTTTTTAGTTCAATCTAGCCAAAGGCTAGTGTTGACATGGACCAAATTAGTCCAGACCAAGACTCCTTAGTCCAGACTAATTTGGCAGTGGAGAAAAGCCTTTCAGCAAAACTTTTAAAGCACCACAGGACTCCTTTTTTGTTTTTTCTAACTAAGGTTAAGACTACACTGATGGTGGCAAATTCACCACTGTCAGTTTGATCTTCTGGGTTCAACTGACCAAACAGTTGTGACCTCCCCAATCAATCTGGTGTTCGATTTAGTAACTCCAGTGCCGGAAGAAGAGTTGTACTGAGTCAAAGGGACGGTGTACCTCATCTGCAGTACAATCTCAGCTTAAACAAGTGCTTAAGTTGACTTAATAAATTCTAAATTTGGCCAGGGAGTTCCTTAGGTCATCTTAAGGCAGGTTAAGTTGACATCAGGCGCCAGTGTAGACATACCCTCTGGGCATAAGCTTTTGTGGGTTCCAATCCCACTTTGTCAAATGCATCCGAGACAAAGGTAAAACAGGTAAAAAAAAGTAAAAACAGATCAAAGAGGTAAAACCACCTCTGTGTCAGATGCAGAGGTAAAATTATGAGTCATCTGCACAAAGATGATGGCTTAATTTTTACTCTGAGATAAGACATGGAGGGGGAAGAGAAAGGGACCAAGGACAAAGCCCTGTTGAATCCCCAAAGAATAATGGAGAAAGATCCTCTGACATACACCCTAAATGAATCATTAGGAAGTTAAGAGAAGAACCAGGAGAGGAGAGAATCATGGAAGTCAAGGAAGGGCAAAATTTTAAGCTTAATTTACAGTGTGAAAGGCAACTGATGGGTCAAAGAGGATAACTATGGAGCATTAATTCTGAGCTTTCTGACATTGTATATGCTTCACCTCCTTTTTTAATGGCAGATTGTTGGTTCTTTAGTGTTTGACTATGTCTTCATATAATATGAATCTTAAGCTGAATAGGTATGTATTCAGTGCCTCTAGTGTTTGGACAGAGGGCAGAACTGTACTTTACAAATTAGATTATTGTGATTAACAACATAACACAATGGAAAGTGATGCAATAGGTATTTTTTCAAATAATGTCTACAAAGAGAAAATACCTAGAAAAATCTTATCAAACTGAAAGGAAGTTGTCATATATAAAAATTAATAAAAAGTGGACCCTGAGGTCAAATTGTAGCCACATTACTGTATCTTTCCAGAAACACTTTCAACCCTGCTCAACCCTATTCTCAACTCTGCTGCTTGCAAAACATTTCCAACTGCAGATGTTAACAGAATAATATATTAAAGATTCAAAACCTGCTATTTGAAAGTTCTGTCACAAACAAACCCTGAAAAGCATACAAATAGAACACACATTGCCTATGCTCTTTGTGAACCAGTAGATCCAACGGTTCACTTACTTTTCAACCTGCTTTGGAATAATTTGGCACATCTCTAATTTTAACAAGCTTCAGTGGGATTATATATAATACAAACTTTGTTTACATCAATTAACACCCATAGAAGCACAAACAAACTTGTTAACTGCATTTATCAACAAAAAAATAAAAAATCAGCAAAATGAGAAATACTCCAAACTAAGGTAGTGTATATCTAACTCAAACAGCTACAGTGATTGTCTTAAAGAAAATCCCAAAACTTCATTTTCAAACAGGTAGGAATGATCTGCTCATATATTTTCAAGCATGCAGACAAACAAATTCAAACTTGTGCTATTAACAGCTCTATGCACACCAACATTTTAGTAAGTGCTGAGAACATTATACAGTATAGTGTTGGTGCACACTCACAGCCAAAGAGAAAAAAGACAAATATTATGCATAAACTACATTCATCGTGTCTATATTATTTCTATTTCCAAACCATTTACCTTGACTGACTGTAATACCTTTCAACAACTGCAATATAACTGGAGACAGAACATTGATCACTTCAGTCCCACTCTAGTGCGATGGTTCACAATACACTCGGCAGTGTGTTGTGACCCTAGCAGACACACCAGCCTGCCCTCCCCATTCCCAGACCAAATCCAGCAATCTCCCTGACTCTGTGTGACACACTTACCACTTTGCATAGACACAGTAATATGGCCTAACCAGTGATTGAGAACCGCTGATCTAGTGTATTAATCATAAAACCTCCCTGGTTAGAGAGGACTCCAACAACTGGATACATCAGGGAGTCCTAATCCAATGTTTGTGAAAGGGAATAAAGACAGTGTTGAGTCAATGACAGGTGAAATTAAGTCAGAGATTGAAAAGTGGGGAACAAATGAGAACCTCAGATGATCTAATTATGTGTTTCTACAAGAAGTTTAATTATTTATGTGTTATATATCCTGCACCTTCTCTTACTGTATTGTGTCATCTCCAAGGCCTACTAAATATTTAAGACTTTAATACAGAATCAGTCTATATATGTTTTGCTTTCTTACATCCCACACAGACACCTGGCTCAAAGCAAACATTTTATTTCCTCTTTAGGTTGTGGGTTGCTATTTTACTCATTGTTAAGTTTAGAGAGGGTGTTATTTTGTGGTTTTCCCCTGTCTTTCCATTTGTTAATTCAGGAATTCACTGTGCAAGGTGCCGTTTTAATTGTTATGTTTTTAGTTACATTCTGTGAGGTGCCAAGAAGCCTGCAGGCATGGGCATTATAGAAATACATTTTTACTATTGTATTATTATGCCACCTTGAAGTGAAAGTAACATTATGAAATAACAGAATTATGCAGCTTGAATCCACTGGCAAGTTATCCAAAGCAGTTAATATTGTGTTTCCTGGTATTGTGATATTATAACTTCCTCCTCCTAATGTGATGGAATTAATTCACACAACCTGATAACAAGGTTATTACTATGCTAACAATGGTAAAAGGTGGCTCAAGTGGAACAGTCTGTCACATTTGAACATTTCAGATCAAAGGTCTATTGAACTGAAACAACAAATAGAATCAATTTCTTGAACTGTTTCTGTACTTCCAAACTTGGAACATTACACCACAGAATGTGACTTAATGAAATACAGATGAGTGGTGCCATGGAACAGCCAGTTCTACTGAAACAATGAAAATTAATGCAGCACTCCCCTGGCTGGGGAAACCAACCAGTTATTGAATACAGCTTTGCACTTTAATACATCAGTCTTTGAGGACAGTCAAGGCTTAGGTAACTTACTCATTCACAGCTAACTAAGGAGAACTGGGAGAAACTGAAGGAAATGTGCTGTTTACTAAAAATTGAATGAGCCTTACTGATCTTAGTGACTTTGAACTCCTTTTGTACCATGTGCTGACACAAATTGAGTACTTTGTTTTTTTTAAACTTGTGATATTAATTTCAAGAGTGCTGCCTACAGAGTAGCAAGAAAACAGTCTCCAATCCACAGAGCCTTTATTGGATATAGCAGTACACGTTGGTGGACACTCTGACAGGTAGCAGCAGCGATGTTAAGTGAATTAAATTTAATTAAAAACCCAGATATAATCCTGAAACTCATCCCAAAGGCAAATGTTTTGTAAAGTTCTGGTTCATTTTGGTAAGTATGGCTATCCAATGAGAAAGCAGGGATCTCAGAAAGGGAGAGAGGAGAACAGAGCTATTGGAAGAAAAATGGCTTAAGGCAGAACAAGAAAGTCAAATAGATTCTTTAGATCAAGCACAGGACAAGTTTATTGTTGTAATTATTTTATTTTTAGGGAGAGATGTTCAAGAATTGATGGAACTGACAGGAAGGGAACATGGATTTTTTAGAAGGATCTTGCTGAACTGGAAGGAACACAGCAACTCTATGTTAGGAACAGAATAAATCCATAGAGATTATAAAAACAGATGTGATAGTGAAAGGAAATGATGTAACTAGCTGAAGCTGCCTGGGCCAGTAATGAAGTTTGCACCCAGGACCTTCACCACTAAAGCTTGAGTCAGCAAAAGATCTAAGCACATGCTTAACTTTAGGCATGGAAGTAATCTTATCGAAACCAAGTGCATAAAGTTAAACCAAGTAACTAGGTCTTTTGCTGGAGAAGACTCTAAAAGTATGAGCCCAAACACTTGAGTTAAAGGACTGAATCCTCAGACTTGAAGGAGAAGCAGACACAGAAGTCTCTGGGGATCACTGCTAGAAAAAAAAGGGGTACACTATTAGTATGAAATGTTTATGTTATTGTTAAGCCTATGAGCATGCTGACTGGGAACTCAAGATTTTCAGGAATCTGGGCAGAGTTAGTCTGAGCTGTGCATGTGTGTAGTTAATAAAAAATGCCCTGCCATATATCATGACCTACCTGATCGAAGACAGCTCACTAACCAATACAGGGGATAAGGCAAGAAGAAAACAATAGGCAAAGATAAGCTTTACACAGGCATCCAAAGCTGGGCCCTTAGGGTACATCTCAGCTACAATAAAAAGCCTGAAGCAGAGAGTCTCAGCACTTGGGTGAACTGACTCAGGTTCACAGAGCTCAGACTGTAGTTCTAGAAATAGCCCAAGGCCAAATGTCTCCCCTGCAATTTTGAGCCCTGCACTCCAAGCCCTTCAAGCCCAAGTCAGCTGACATGACCAGCTGTCACTGTGATTGCAGTATAGACTGTCTCTTGGGGTTTGTCTATGTTGCTGACTCTGACTGGAGTCCTATCTCCCCTTCTGTCCACACGCAAAGCAGTCTGGTGCAGGTCAGCAAGCACTCAGGACCTAGAAGCCTGCTAGAGGTGCCTCAAAGTCCGCTGCGAGAGTAGGACAGTCCAAGCCCTATCACCGAGCAGGGTCAGTGCAGGACAGCTGCAGCCCAGACTCATAAAGTCTATGTAGACAAGTTCCAGTGGGGGATCCATGTCCGTCTAGTTCAGCAGAACAAACAAGGAATCCTGTGGCCAGAGCCATCCCTAGGTGGGTTTGGGGCCCTGGGTGAATCACCCTCTGCAGAGCCCCCACTCACCACCCCCGCAGGCACTGGGGGCAGGGCCAACTGGCCCAGGAGGGGCAAGCCCCTGCGCCGGCCATCCCATGACAGGCACTGGGCGAGCTGGCCAAAAGTGGCAGAACAGGAGTGCAGGGTCTGGTTTCTCAGCCACCCTTAAGCCCGTGGTTGTCAAACTTTTTTTCTTGGGACCTAGCTCTGGACCTCTCTGCCATGCGGTGACCCTCCACTGAATAAAAAGCAGTGGCCACCAGAAAATTGAACAGTGACCATGGCTGCAGTGGGGGAATCCCTCGTGGCTCTTCTATTGCATCTCTGAAATCTACACATCTAATTTTGAGATCACGTACATGGAAGATGCAGAGGGTGATCCCACATGCCATACTCCTGTCTCAAATCAGGATGTAATTCAAGTCTCTAAAATTGCATGTAGTAGCCTGGAGTGTGTGTATGGGAGCTCCTTGCAAATGGTGGGGAGGGGGACACAACTGGGTAGAGAAATGAGATAGAAGTACTGAGACAAAGGAAGGAGAAGAGAGCCAATGCTAGGCTGGAAAGAAAGGTCCTGGAAGATCCTGTCTGCTGCTGAGCCTGTCCAAGTCCCTCCAGGTCCTGCTCCCTTCTCCACTGCCAAACCCCAGGAACTGAAGCAGCCCCTGGGTTCCACTATCATCTGTGCAGTTCATCTGCTCCCTGAGTCTGCCTAAGTTTTCATGAACACACAATTGCCCACAATATTGTGAGTGGAGGGGTGCTAGCCCTCTCTGCTTGGTCTGGTGACCCCTGGAAGTGTGCATAAGGCAGCAACACAATGGGGCTACCCACTCACCCATTCAGATTAGGACCTTGTTATAACTTCTTCTTCCAGCAGATCCATCCCTGAGTTGGATTTTATTATTACTTAGGCTTTCTAATTGTAGAAAAAATACCATACATTGTAATACAGGCTCCTGCTAGAATAGTTTGCTTTTCTCTTCTCTTTTTAAATATCAGTCAAAAAAATCTCTGGAGTTTTTTTTTAAATCTACAAGTTATAACTTTTGTTGCAAGCAAGGGAATTCTCAACCCACTGAAAAAAGAGGCAAGTCCTAATTTGCAAAAATAACTGCAATCCCTATATCTCAGAAATGTTGGAATAAGGTTGGTGGTCATAGTTTTTTTCTTTTCTTCACTGGGTTTACTGATAAAAAAACACAAAGGTTGCTTGCCAGCAACCTCAGTCCTTTTCATATGAATGAGAGAAGCCCAAAGAGATGCTGACTCAGAGAGGAGGCATAGAGGTTGTTTGAACAACAATTAGCATGTCATTGTTAGTCCTAATGACTCACCTTTGTTGCAATCCTGATCTACTGCCTTAAGCAACTTTCACCCCACTCCTCTGGCCTCACAGTAGAAGCAACCCTGTGAACCAGGCTGCCACTTTTGGCCAGTCTGCCCAGTCCCTGGCATGGGGGCGGCAGTGGTGCAGCCCCACGGGCCCCCCAAAGTGAGGGGCCCTGGGCAGCTGTTCCTCTTTCCCTACCACAAGGACAGCTCTGCCTGTGCACTTTTAAAGACTAACACATTTATTTATGACATGCACAGTAATGTGGCTGTGAGATCCCAGGTCCAGCAACTGTAAGCCCAGGTTCATAACACAGTGTGGATGCTCAAGCATGAACTAGGAGACACTGAGTCCACAAGACCAAGTCCCACCAGGTTTGCAGTGCAATGTGGACATACTTTTACATTTCAGCTCATCATTGATTAACATTCTGCCAGGTTTTTGGATCCCATCTCTGTTTTTACACAAGTAAATAGCTCATAAATGAAAATAAGAATAATGTCCCTAGGTACATTCCTACTAAAACTTTTAACAATTTTTTAAAAGTATCATGTCCCTGCTCACTCACCACTTTACATACAGATCCATAAATTAAATAGTTCAGAAGCTATTAAAAGATTTTTTTAGAACTTGTGTTATTGGCACCTATTTACTCTTTGACCCCACAGAACTAAGGCAATAAATGTCTAACTTGTTTGCTTGTTACCAATAAATCAGCATTTTGAAGACAAAGGGGACAGAATGCAACTCCACATAACATGGCAATGCCCTAAAACACAAAACTAGTGTCTCCAAGCATAGAAACAGAACATTTATGAAGACAGGGCAGCACAAATAATCTATTTGACCTAATCTTTTAATTACAGGAAACATCTCCCAGCAAGACATACAAGAGCAATGAAATGACCCACAGCTAGAAATCAAGATGATATATTTGTGCATGAGAAAGTAACACTAGCAGAATTCATAAAAGAAAATCTCCTTGGGCTTTATTATCTTTCCATCAGGATGTGTTGTTGTCACACAGCAAACAAGAGGGGAATGATTTTTTTTAAATGTTATTAAAATAGAAAAGTATAAAGGGTAATGAAAAATGAAGTGAGAGTAGAGAAAAGCAAGAGTAGAAGGAAAGATCCAGGTAGGAACAAAATCTCATTTGAATGGAAAGAAAAACATCTTGAAAAAAACTGGAGTGAAAAATAAGGACCAAATTTTGATACCTTAATGAATAGGCTCTTACCCTGAAAGAAGTCCCATTGATTTCAATAAACCAAACAAAGAGTCCTGTAGCACTTTTAAACACTAACAAATGTATTTATCACATGAGCTTTCATGGGAGAAAAATCCCACTTTGTCAGATGCTTTGAAGATGGGGGAACTCACAGAATGGGAGGAAAATAAATTCAGGGAGGGAAGTGTAAGTAAACTAAACTAACAGTTATCCCTTTGGAAATTGATTTCAATGGTATTGTTTGTAAAGTTAGGTACTATTTAGCATGACAAGGAGATCAGAATATGGCCCTCTTTGGGAAGGATGGAAAAACTAGTGGGAAACTAACATCTTGGGGAGAATCCCTGAGCCTCAGATCTGTGTCAATGGAAAAGGGTTGTGAGGTAGGGGTGAAGTATGTGCTCGAGAGAAAAAATTACAGTAGTAGTAGTTATAAAAGAGTTTTAAATATCACAAAATGAAAAAACTGATCCCTTAAAAAATCTCTGTCTGCTGTCTCTGTGTTTCACTGTCCCAGCTCTGATAATTCTGATTCTCTGCTCTGATCCTTCACCTTTCTGCAACTAAGTTATTACCCTTACTTTTGAAAAAAAGAATGCCTTTGCTCTACTATTATTTCATTGTATTCTTTCTGTTACCTGTGCACAGTTCCTTGCTCTCTTCTCCCTTTTCGTTTTCTCCTTTTCTTGTTTACATTCTCTTTTACCATCTTCCTTCAGGTTTATTTCAACAAGCAATGAAGCCCAATGCCCATCATGTTTTGGTCCAATAAATTCAGTCTATTAACTCTTTGTCCTTAGTTTGTAATTTCATGCTAAGCACTATATTGGTTTCAAAAAACCAAAATAGAACTACACAAGGTCAAAAGTACAGTCTTTTCTTTACTTCCACTCACATCCCAATATCAATCTCACCATTCTTTTCTAACAGAGAACTCCCCCCTTGCCCCCCAAACCTGGGAATTCCCATCAGTTTAACTGTCTCACAGAATTTTCCTCCTTTTTCTCAGAAGGTGTGAATTTTTCAAATGCCAATAACATACCACTGCAGAATTTCTCATGAGTAGGAGGTAACTGCAGCTTGAGTTGCTTGGACTGTTGTTCAACAGCCTTATTTCCACAAAAGCCAACTCACTTGAAACCAGAAAAATCAGAACTGAGAACTGACATCTTGTGAGTCAAGACAAAACTGCATGCTGTGTACATGGAAACATTGGTAAGATTATTTCTTCATGCTGCTGAATTGCTGGGTTTTTTGTTTTTTTTTTAAATCTTTGACACCAGTTGGTGCTTCTGTTTACACTCTACAATAGTCTGTAATTTTAGCTTGTGAGTAGAGCCTTTGAAAGCATGATAACTAATCATTTAAAAAAAAAAACAGACAGACAACCTCCAGTTTCATTGCAGCCCTTTTCTGCCATTCCAACGGCATACAGGCCATGCAGGGAGCAAAATGAGGAGCTCCCCTGGGTAGGGGTAGCCAGGCCCACTTTTGGTGCCCTACACTGCCTTACGGAGCAAACTTCCCCACTGGAGAGACAGATATGTGCTAGCTGTGCTCAAACTGCATGCTAAAAATAGCAGTGTGGCTGCTGCAGCATGGGCAGAGCCTTGGGTTGACCATCCAAACTTGGACTCAGTTGGTCAAGCAAGCTTGGACTCAGGTGGCTAGCCTGAGACACCACTGGTACCCCTGCAGCTAACTGCTTTTTTATAGTGCATTAGCTTCAGCAGAGCTAGGGCATATGTCTACAAGTGCTGGGAAGCAGGCTGCCAGTGGCTGTGTAAAACCTTTGAGTGAGTGTCTACTAGGGCAGGACCAAGGGGAGTACCAGGAAGGGCATGCCATAAACAGGAGAGGGGATTACTACACAGAACACTCTGGGAATTCTAGCTAGCACCTCTGCTTAATATGCAGAAGGTCCTGGGTTCAATTCCCCTGGGGTTGGACTTGATGATCTCACAAGGTCCCTTCCAACCCTATGATTCTATTCTATTCAAGCTGCTGTTCAAAAGCCACACCAGTTCCTCCCAAGAACAACCCTGAATCTGCAATGCTGAAAGGTGACTCAATATCAGCAATGTCATCTTCCTGCTCTTTTCAGGACCTGGTGCACAGCCTGGGTCTCCCTGCAGAAAGACTGGGAAACACTTTTATGAACATAGGATATATTTTTGACATATTCATTTCCACTAAAACATCTTCTCTGCTTCTCCTCAATCTAGGTGCACCGTAAGGCACTTTCTCTGGGAAGCATATGTATGGTACAATATATAAATACACTAATGGGTCAGATCTTCAGCTGATGTAAATCAAAACAGCTCAGCTGACTTAATAGAGCTAAGTCAAATTACACTAGATGAGGCTCTACCCTATACTGTCTAGCACTCACAGCTGAACAACACACACGAATGCCTATGTGGAATACACACCAATGATACATCCATGCAAAATGAAACACAAAAGCAAGTTACAACATAAAGTCATTCTTAACTGATTTAATACACAGTGCTAACTTAAACTGAGGCATACCTCCCTGGAATTTCCTAGGCCACTTGCTTTATTGCTTCTTTCCTTACCAGTCATGAACTATGTGGTTGTTCTTAAACATGAGAAAATAAATGGAGGATGCAGTACTGCCCATCAGAAAACATCAGACTTATTTGTGCAAGTTATTCATAGCCTTTTTATGAACTGAGAGTGACTGAAACATGTGTGCTGTCTTTGATTGTTTGAGACGGGAGATCTGAAGTATGAGGAGCCACCTCTGAGCCTGCCTCCAAACCTGATGAGACCTTATCCTGGAGTCCGATAATCTAATGACGCATCAGAGGTAATTCTCTACAGGGCTCGTGATAGGCCCCACACCATAACAGGGTTCAGACAAGCTGCAGGATAGGACCCGCTCAGATCCCAAGGACTCCCGAGGGAGCATCTCTCTAGTCTGCTCAATGTCACTACTGTCCAGGAGCATTCCCATTGCCAATAGTTTCAAAAGACAGCCATTGCCTCTGCTCCAGTCATGCCTGTTTCCATGCTAGCCTGAACCTATCCCAACCTGTACCTACTCTTGTCACAACTGGCCACCTGGTAACTCTGACATGAGGCCTGTGGCAAAACCAGCTATTTCTGATCATTCCAGTGACAAGTTAAACATTTCCCTGCTCTTCAAGCAGCTGTGTGATAGTAAGCCATATCCAGCTCTGCCCATCATATATGACAGGCTCCTTGGAATATTTAAGCTATATCTCTACTTCATGGTAAATGTATACAGAGAATAAGAAAGCGGATTCTTGTCTATTGTTTTATGGAATCTAAAAATGGGCTAGCTGTGTCATGAATATATTAAAAAAATTCATGGTCCCAGTCCTGAAGAACTGACAATTTAAGTCCAAAACCTACAAAGATTCATATACAGCCACTGATGACAGTGACACTACGCCCATGTAGAAGTTATGGATCACTCTGTAAATAAACTTAAGTTTGAAGGTTTGGGGTTTAAGAACAAAAAGGACAAACAAGGGGCAGGCTGAAGAGGAGAAACAGGGTGCCACAGTGAGAAAATCATCTAGTAATTTAATTTGTTAAATAAACATATATCATAGTGACTTAATACTTTTATCGACAATTTATGGTGTATACTAATTAAAGAGACTTATTCTTTATTTGAAATGACCACTGAAGGAAAAGGTCTGCTCAAGATTTCTCCTGATCTTAATTAAAATAAAAGCATTTACTCCCTGTGTCTACATTGCCTTTAACAATGTATCATTGTGCCAGCAGTTTTCTTATATCTCTTGCTTTTTTCTTAATGAAAAATTAAAATGATAAAGTATTTATTTATTTGTATTTATTTACCTGTATTATATACATAT
This sequence comes from Podocnemis expansa, assembly GCA_007922195.1. Lineage (NCBI taxonomy): Eukaryota > Metazoa > Chordata > Testudines > Podocnemididae > Podocnemis > Podocnemis expansa. Next base: position 22,776,661 of record ML681984.1, on the reverse strand, counting down.
ATAATCTCAGAAGACATCTACTTGGGCTTCTAGCCCCCTTTTGCCTTCAGCTACAGATACATTCACATCAAACAAATAAAGCAGCTGCTATTCACTCTAAAAACAGAAAAAAAAACCCCACAAGAAACAAAATCCAAACTCAATCAATATCTCCATACACCTGGAACAAATGCCTACTTGATGTGGCACTCTGTCCCCCCCTACTGGTAGTTAGATCAGCTACAGATTGTCAAGGCTGTTACAGCTATAATTAGAGAGAAACAAAGAAGCAAGGAGTCCTGTGGCAATTAAAGATTAACAAATTTATTTATTGCATGAGCTTCAGATTTTTTTTCCTCATTACAACAGGTAATTTAACCTCATCTTCCTCCACATGATGTTCCCCAGTGTTTAGATCTTAAAAACACTGCTTTGATTTGCTGTTACAGTGTGACCTGTTCCTATGACTTACACTTCCCTGCATTTATTTCCTTGCATTCTGTAAGTTCCCCCATCTTCGAAGCATCTGACGAAGTGGGATTTTCTCCCACAAAAGTTCATGAAATAAATCAATTTGTTAGTCTTTAAGTGCCACAGTTCTCCTTGTTTGTTTGTTTGACTGAACTAAACTAAAACGGCTACCCCTTTGGATCATAACTAGAGAGATGTGTCTTCTACCTATGGCAGTAGAGGCTCGTGCCTTTAGTTCCAGCAGACCTAGGTTTGATCCTTGTTGCTGACACCTTGTGTCAGTTTGCATTACAGACAAATACAAACTTATAATAAACCACTTTTCTCCTGGCAGACAAGGTAAATGAGATGCTTTTGAAGTGCACCTTTAGGTCAATAAACTCAGGAAGCTGACTCCGTAATTAAAAACACCTTATGGAAAATGTTCTGCTTGCAGCTTCAGCTATTTTATGCCAATTGAAACTCTAAATCAAGTTATTCTGCTGATAAATGCTGTTGCTTCACATCAGATAAGGCTCTGCAGTCCGTCAGTGGATCACAAGTGGAGAATTATTGCCCTGCATGAATGGAGAGGTACATTTTCTACAAGAGAAGGAGCATGTCACTCATGTGACTCTCTTAAAACCAAATTGCCATCTATGCCCCATGTATCCCTTTTGAAACAGCTAGCCCCACCAGGACTGTCTTTTCCCAGCAGGATTTTTGTTATGTAAACCACTCACACAGAAATATGTGACTCTCTACCATAATCTGGCACACGTCTGTGTGCAAATGTGAGGTGCTGTCTTTCAAAGAGAGGACAGCCAAGGCTCTGCTTGCACAGCCAACATCAAAATATCTGCCATACTCATTAAAGAGAAACAGAAAAATGGAGTAAAGTGACTTAGCCAAGTTTTTAGAAAATGTAGTGGCTGAATACAGAAATACCAGCTCCAAACATGTAAACAAGTCAGATTTGATTATCTCTGAGTGAGTTCATTTGCGATTCATGTCTCTGCTTTGCATAAGTTTGATAAATTAAGGAAATGTGCAATGTTTGGGTACATGTAAAGACAAATATATATATATATATATATATATATATATATATATATATATGTTTCATTAGGTTTTTAGTACTAATTTGCAATAAGGAAGCAATACAGAGAAAGATTTGACATTGATTAGCAGCTTCTGTTCAGAAGGATCGCAGAGCACTTAAACTACATACCTAAGCTCTTCTATACTGTCCTTCAACTACTGCTCTCAAAATGCTGTGAAAACAATACTGAATCAAGTCTTACAATACTCCCTCTGAGGCTGAGAAATATTATTATCCCTGCTTTACAGCTGGACAAACTGAAGCAGGGCCAGATCCTAGAGAGTTTCAAGGTCCTTTTCCAAGGTTACATACAGGATGTCTTCATCCTATGATTTACCCAAGACATCATCATCTGTGAACTATTTACCACTACAAAGTATCTACACTTTCATTACAGCTGCTCCAGAGTCATTCATTATTTTAAAATATAAAAATATTACTGTATATAAAAACTGGTGATTACAGGTTTATAACAGCAATATTCCCTTCTAAATCAGACATTACCTCATTTAATAATCATTTTGAAAGACTAACTGTACAATCAGGGTTGGTATGAACCTATTTTCTTGGCAATAATTTTAAAAATTGCCTTCAAATATCAGTTGTAAATGACTGATATTTGTTACACTTGTTAAACATTGCCTTTGAAAAAACACCCTCCCATTGAAAGATCAATTGATTATCTAATCCATGCAAGATGACCAAAGAATATCAAGGCAATTCAGTGCCAGGTGAAATTACTTTATCACTCTGTAAATTGTTTCACTGCAACAACGTCATCACAAAGAAAAAACACGTCTCTTGGAAAGCATTACAGTTTTTAACTGTTAACCTAGCAACAATAAAATCAAGTCCGAGAAAACCTATGTTGATACACATACTGTCCACCAGATGGCAGCAATGTGTTTTATGAATAATGCAGTAATATTGTGCAGTCCACTTCCATTTCATATTTAAATGATAAAACCAAACAATAGTTATTTCTTTAGATATAAAAAAAATCAAGAATGAATTCAGCCAAAAAGTACAGAAAAATAAACAGCTTTGAATTCATAAGTTGGTTATGGATGACTAACTGAGATTGCTCTTTTAAAGTGTACCATGGAAATCAATGCTGCTATTGCTTCCTCTCTTCTGCAGCCATCTATTTAGGCCCTTATGCTCTTCAGTTGTGCTGCCCCAAGAAAAGTATTTCACATGCACATTAAGCATTAACTGATGTTACATTTTATTTTGTAACACAGAAAATGTCTGTGGCTGGAAGTAAATATTTTCCTTTCCGGTGGACAACCACCACCTGTAGTTATGAAAACTGCAGTTCAGTTTCAAAAGCTAAATGAGTCACATAATGAAGCAGAAACACATCAGAAGTTACCACCCTCCCCAGGTGGAGTAACTTTAGAGGGGAAAAAACAAAGCAAAATTTAAAAAAAAAAAACCAAACAAACAACCCCCCCCCATATTCAAGCAATTCTTATTTTCTTACTGTTATTTTGGCAGTTTGAAGCTAAATATATATTGTCTAGTTAAAGTTATACCTTTTTATTTTTAAATCAACGTATTCTTCCCAAAAATCTTTGACTCAATTTTCATTTGTGAGCAGGATTTACTAAAATACACAGGATCTAATTCAGTCAGTCCCTGCATACCTGTGGGTGGTAATATGAGGCACGATTATACACTGCTTCTGTAGCTTATGTATTCATTTACTTCTGTATACAGTGAGCCATATGGAGCTCTGTTGGGTTATACCAACTGAAGATGAGTTTTGGTGAGTGTAAAACGACACCACTGCACTTGCAGCATTTTATATGCACTTTGCACTCACATAAGGGATGACAAAGGAAAATCAAGCTCAGAGAAGCAGATCTCACTCTCATTCTAATTCTGATGTCACTGCAGTTTAGATATACACCAGTATAAATGAGAATAGAATTCCACTCATTCTTCTGTGGAACTATTTCCATTAGGCCACGCTGTGGCTGACCCACAGTGTGTAAATATAAGAGATTTGCAGACATAAAAAGGCCAGGAGCTTTACATACTTTGGTTAGCAGATGTGGCCACTGTGAGAGTGAAACAGCAGGAAAATGGTAAAGGCTATTTACCCGTCACATGATCTAGCAAAGAATTTAAGGGAAGGAGGCAAAGTAGCCTTTAACCTTTTCCTGTCAGTATTACCCTCTCACACACCAACACAATACTCTTCCTCCACATCCTCATCCATTTCCTTTTACAGTTGTGAGTATGAACCTTTTCAGTTGCAATTCTCATGAGGTTACTCCAGAAACAGTAAAAACCATCATCAGTGGACTGGAAAAACAGGATTGTTCACCCAAGAAGGTGTTTTTAAAAGTCAACAGCATTTGCATGTGAAACGGTGGGTTTGTTTTAGAGTGGTCACGTATTACAGGAGATATCCCACTGGCTGTTAGTGTAGGTTTCGCACTATCAATAACTTCGGAAGTTAGGCTTTTTAAAGCAAAGAAAAGCAAAAGCAAGTCACTATTGGTAGAGAATTAAAAGCTCTCCACAGTTACAAAATTTTAGTCATGAACCATGCAGAACTTCCCTGGAACCCAATGAAAAGGTCTGTATGTGGAGTGGCTACAGAATCAGGCCCCAAGTATGTGATCAGATAGTACATTGAAAAACTTGAATAGTTAAATAAAGGGAAGAAATTTTGCCTAAACTTCTGTAGCAACTGTTTTGTTCATCTGCTTGAATTGCCTGAACAAATAGATATTGTCAGCTAACGCAGTCTGGATGTTCCTTTAAGGTTCTCTTTTATGGAAAATAAAGAGTTCGGGAAATAAGGTCTTTGTATATATAAAATCTTCAAGTCTCGGCTTCAATCCAGTTTCTCTCTGCCGGATTGTCTCCATTTTTTTCATACACTGTTTGAAATAATGTGATGAATACTGTGCACAAAACAGGGGAGTGTTCTCAGGCTCTATAAAGTACCAGAATAATTTTAACTTCTATTTCTCTTATGTATGTGATTCAAGGCTTTGCTTTCTTTTTCCTTCCATTAAGCAGAGAACAAAGATTTGAGAGTTTTATCCACACTACCCCCGTATTCTGATCAATGATTTGTATCACAGAACCACTAAGCATATATTCCCTTTCCTTTTTTGATTCTTTGGTTCAGTTTCATTCCTTTGTATTTATCAAAATTGAATTTCATCAACTATTTATCAGCCTGTGAGCCTAGTCATTTGGAAGCACTCTGAGTTTTATTTCATTTTCTCTTGGCAGTGCCCCAATGGGAAAGGTGGACAATATAACACTGTTTAGTGGTCATACAGGTCACGTATAATACACAAAATTCTGGACAAAATGGTCCTTTTCTGTAAGCACAAAAAGCTTAGGACTAAATGGGCTCCTCAGTAACCTCAGCAAAACTCACTGGTTTCATAAGAGTGCCCAATCGTCTTGTCAGATAGCTTTTGTAGTCATAAAATAAAGATCGGCAGCAGCATTTGAGTCAAAGCCTTGGGAAAGGGGCAGTCAAGACCTGTGCTACATCAGCACTAACCCCACAGAGCTCTGCCACAGTCTGCAGGAGAGGTAATGGATGGAGCAGCTTGCTTTGTCCACATTCCCACCATGTAGGAGCTGGAACTAGAGGTTCTGGCATTGTTGCCTCAGCCCTTGGCTTGAAATGGTTTCCAACCCATTAGCTACAGGGTTTATCATTTGATTTAATGGCTCTCAACACCTCTGCTCTGCTGACTGAGGCAGAGGGGGCAAAAAGGCAATGAACCTGACTTCACACTGTCCACTTCTCTGGCATTGTTTTACCAGGAGAGAGCAAACACAACAAATGCTTCTCAAACACATGTTCCATACGCCATCAGAGCATTATGAGTGTTCCTAGACATTATATCCAAAGGCCACAGTTCAGGAAGTGCTGATTCTCCTGTGTCTCAGAATGGCCCTCACTCAGGCTATGTCCACACTTAGGCAGTTAAATTGATTTAAGTTAAATCAATCTAATAAAATTGTTATAAAAATCATTAAATTGATTTAAGTTAAAATCGATTTAACATGTCCCCACCAGAAACTCAAATCGAACTAGCATATCCATGGACACAACTTGCTGGTTAGATTTAGCAGAGGGGCACCATGGGAAGTATGGCAAGATGGCCCCCTAGAAGGGCCATGCCCCCACCCAATATATAGAAAAAGGACAGAACCCTGGGAAGGAGAAGAGCAAAAGTGTTAGCTCAAAATAACAGTGAAATTGAAATAACATGTCCACATTGCATTATTTTGAAATAACTGTTTTGATTTAACTGTCATTTCAAAATAATACTAAGCTTTATTATATCAAAATGACTTTTCTTATTTCAAAATGAGGGAGCTCCTTATTTCAAAATAACGAGATGTAGTGTGGACATGCAATCTTTTAAATTGAAATAATCAGCATTATTTTGATTTAAAGAGTAAGTGTGGACATACCCTCAGTTCTCTTAAAACAAGCTACACAACCACAGACACTAACTTCCCCGCTTTTCATTGTTAAGTGGCAATAAAATATTCTGTATCCAGGCATACAGTGAAAACCCAGCTCTCCATGACATTACTTGAATATGCTTCCACCACCTTAGAAACAGAGTGTTCTACTGCAGCAGTAAATTCTAAAGCAAAAGTAGAAGTCTAATGTGTGTCTTTGTCATCTGCCTTTGATGTTTATGGTAAGAGCAGATATCAAAAGAGTGAAGCAGAAAACTGGTGAAAGTGTGGGCTTATTTTTAATGCTACTTTAAACAGAAGTAAAAAGATGAAAGCATAATTCAGAAACAATAAATATTATGGGCCAAATTCTCAAATCAAGATCAATCAAGAGTAACACCAATGATGTCAATGGAGTTGCACCAGTGTAAAAGAGGTGAGAAAGAAGAAGCAGTTTCCTTTCTTTTATCAGTAAGAATTTGTAGGTATGAAGCACCTCCTCACCAAACTGTTTGTTATGTTTTACATACAAGCCTCTGTAAGATACTAATTTTAAAAATGGAAAGATAAACCACAAAGGGTATGTCTACACTGGAACTTAAGGTCAACTTAACCTTCCTTAAGTTGACCCAAGGAAAGCTCTGTCCACATCTGGAATTTATTAAGCTGACTTAAGTGCTTCTTTAAATTGACTTATTAACACCACCTCGGAAGGCTGACTTAACACTTAAGTCAATCTTATTAAGTCAACTTTAGCCAGTGTTGATGGGGCATAGCCCCTAAGTTGACCTTACTAAGTCAACTTAATAAGGTCAACTTAAGCATTAAGTTGACCTAGCAGATGCCAATGTGGATGTGGCCAGTCTACAGGAGTTTGGAATGTGAACACTCTAAGTCAACTTAACAAGGTCGACTTTAAGTCAACTTAAAGTCAAACTTGTTAAGTCAACTTAACTGAGCCTCCAGTGTAGACATACCCAAAGAGATTAAGTCCCCCAAAAAGAGTATACGTGCTTCTGCCTTGCACACCAGCAAAATGCGTGATGTGTCCATGAAGCAGGAATTTGCACAGGCACATAATTTTCCATGCATCTTCTCCTGCTTGCCCATATCCCTCAGCTGTTCTATGTATGCTTTAGAATGAACATTTTTAAAAATCTGAACATAGACGGCTCGCCCAATAGTGTTAGGTAGCAAGTCAGTGGTAGAACTGGAAATTTAATCCAGCAACCCTCTTCTCCCATTGCAACATACAAGTAACTCTCTTTAACTCCAAGGGGACTTATTTACATCATTCCAGGCTTGGGAGACAAAACCTCAGAGATTCCCCAACCAGTAGATCATGTTCAAGATTTTTTCTTCTGCTCTGAATTCCTCTTACCTTCTTGGTTATTATTGCTGGAGATTATTAGATTACCAACAATGTTATAATATTACATATATGTAACCAGTTATATAAAGAAATACAGCTAGATAAGGATAAATTCAGGTCCTTGGAATAACAGTTAGATCAACAAAAAATAAAAGCAACTCTTACCCATGTACAAATTAACAAAAACGTGTTTAAAATAGGGCCCAAACCATCCACTATTTATACCATATAAAGCCAAAAGATGTTAGTATACTTACTGCAGTTGTCACAGACAAAAGCTTTCTGGAGATCTAAGGTTCATATAGGAGATAGTGCTTTCTTGGGGACAATCTGAGACAGCAGAACTAACTCCAAAAGGAACTGTGGCACACCACAATCCTCACCATCTACAGTTTCAAATGAAATCTTTGAACTGCATTTTCTAACCCAAACACACAGCACGTGTGCATTTAAAACAAAATCAAACCTATAAACTCTACCAAAATGTAACATTATTAACACACATAGCTCTAGTCCTAGAGAGAAGATGAGGGAGAGAAAACAAACCAGATGTGACAGATGTCAGTTATGTCATTTAATGCACTACTGGGAGGCACTCAAATATTATGGTGATGAGGGCTGTTTAAGAACCTATACAGACAGAACAGAAAGATTATGAATCAGACTCTGACACTGGTGTAAACTGAGGCAGTTCCACTGAAGATAATGGAGTGGCTCTCTATTTATGCCAGCGTAACTGAGATCAGAATCAGAAATGCTTTATCCTTAATAGCTATAGGATAATCAACTTACTAGCTATAGGTAAATCAACTTTTTTTCCAGTCAAAATGCAGAACTTCGTAGTGTGGTTTTTTTTTTTAACTATATTTCTCTCCTTGTGCTCTAGGCTTTCACACTTTAGAATTTTATGAATATGAGTAAACTGACATGGCTGCAGCTTTTACATTAAATATCACATTAAGGTTGTGGTAAAAGCCAGAGAATCAGTTTCTGTAATTGATGTAACAAAACCTTTATAAAGAAATGAACTTGGAAAATGAACAGAAACACCAATGAAATAAAATAATGGTTGTGTTTGTTAAATGAATGAAGCTATTAGGGGAATAAAGCTGTTTACTAATTCATGCATATGCTGCAGAGTGATCTTTTTAATGCTAACTTTTTTTTAATCAACCCAAAAAGAAAACTCCCTTCCTCACCCCCAGCAAAAGTAATTATTTCCTTCTGCAAGATTTTGTATAAATGAAATCTTAGTATTGTGGAGCCACAGGTACATCAAGCTCAAATGAATACTGCGACTTCCTCTATAGCATCTTCTCAGAACTTTAAAATCACCAAGAACTATTTGACTTACACATCAGGAGGAAGAGCATGAGTGAAGCAGAAGAAATGGATAAACCCTATCTGAAAAGTTCTCCATGAGCATAAAACATTCAGCCTCATGAACATTTTTTCAACTAATCTATTTACTAATGCCTCAGTCACCTTATTAGTGCTGACTGCAAATCTTTCCATCATGTTATTTTCTTCAGTTATAGAGCACATCAAGATGTACCTATACGATGTAAAACTGAACTAAATCAAGGGGAGAAAGGAGAAGGATGGGGTGACTTAGGCATTCATTCTGTTCCGGTTGTTGATTGACAATATTGCCATCCCGTAATGTTATTTTATTTAGTTATTACAACCATCTCTCTGTAAATGACACTTAGGATTATTTAAGATTATGTTGTAATCCTTTTAATCCTCAGTGCTTTAAATTTCAGGCTAAATACCAAAGAGCAAACTAGCACTTAGCAGAAATGTTTAAAGCATGTGATTTGAACATAAATCTTTTTATTCACCGTGTCTCTGATGAAGACCTAGTGCCTCACATCAGTTAGCCACAGAGAACAGTAGAGTATCTCAAAGCACAGTGCTCTGTTTACTCAGATTGTGTTGAAACGGCTTCAAGCTAGTTCTGTTTACTGGTGCTACATCATCAAAAAAATAAACAAAAGCAAGTCATGCTGCACCATTTGATGAACCTGAAGTGTTTAAAATCCATGGAACAGGATAATGTGCACACATTTTAGATTATTTTGGCCTTGTTCCTATTGGATTTACCTTACTTTAGAAAAGGAGTAACTACATCAAAATCAGTGGAGTTGTGCATATGATAAGAATCTATGCCCAAAGCATCCTGCCTGAAAATCATTTGCTGTAGGCTTATATTTTTTGCACTCGAATAATATGTTTCCTATTAATTCCATGTAGTCCATCTTAGTTGGCATGCATTTACTAAGCCATGTACTTTTCTTAATTAGAACTCAAATGCCACATTTCCTACAACTGTAGATATTTGATTATTCTTTAACACAAAATCTTACTAGTTCTTTTCTGTTTGTAAGCTGTAATTCATGGCCTCAGACTAAGTACCCAGCTAAATCAAACTCAGAATTCTGCAGTCAGTTCTGATACAACACATCAGCACAAATCAGTATTGCTCTCGTTTTAGTCAAGAATGAATGTTTCATTGTTCAGTATGTAATGAAACAAAAAACCACTGACCATGTTTTGTTTCTGTGTTTTTGGACACATATTTATTCCGATCATTTCTGAGTTAGGTCAGCTAATACAGCTAATCAAACAGCAGTGCAAGTTATCTAGATTAATTTTCCAGCAACCTCTTCATTCTTTTCAAATTCAGATTCTTTTCATGCCAACAGGACTGTGAAAATGTTCAAAGTATGGCTGTGTGTTTTAAATAAATAAAATAAGAGTGCTTCTGCACATTCACTATCAAAATGTAAGCCACCTCCTTCATTTTCAAACTCTGCCTGGTCTCTCCTTCTACTCCCTTCCTTATTCTTTCCAGTCCTCTAGCACCAATTTTTTCAGTCCTTTCCTAAAACCTCACTACTGGTGGTACCAAACAATTCGACACCTGACGCAGACTTCTAGCTATCTCCATTTAAGTGATACTCCATCCCTTTTTGATTATCCCTCTAACTTCATTCCCATTCAGTTATTGGCTTTATGAACAAATGTTCTAATGATTTCAGAAGAGAACTGAGCCTGATTATTTACCTTACTTACACTAATATACTTAAGCTGAGTTACTCTTCACATCAATGAATGTGAGAAGAGAATCCACCCCAAAGTCTTTACTCAAATGTTCTCTGTAAATTAAAGGAAACATGACCTGATTCTTGTTCCCACCAGTAGCTGTAAATCAACTCAAATGAAGCTATACTGATTTAAACCAGCTAAGGGACTAATCCAAAGGTTGTATGAAATAAGTAATACAAACTAAGGGCTAAAATCTACAAATCCTTATTCATATATACTCATACCAATAGTTCAACAATCACCATTATCTCTCTTACAGTGTAAGGCTTTGCAGAATTTGTCTAAAGCAATGGTCTTCAATGCTTCTCCAACAGATGGTGCTACCCCCAGAGGTTTCAATGGCAACTGCCCTTCAGAAGTAGATCGTGATCTACTGGTTGGAGAACACTGGTTTACATTTATATTGTATCACTTTTAGGGAGACAAAACTAAAGCGTATAAGCAAAACTGAGTTGTTCACCCTACCAATGTGCTCTACAGATTACTCAAGAAATGTCAAAGATGATGTATAATCATAGTCATATTTTATAAATCACTGCCAGATTTTAAGAGGCTAGTCACAAAAATACCTATGGGAGTTAGGAACAGATGTCCTATTGACTTTCAGAGGGACTTATGCTCTTAAATCCTGAAAATGTTTTCAAAAATATTCCCCTTGCATCTTTATATAGAGTAGGTCCAAATCATCTGCATTATCCAGAATTAGTAGGTAGGTAGTGAACCAGTTACAACCCCTGATTCTCTGCCCCAACTCAGTACATGCGGTGGGACACAAGTCCAGCACAAACAGCTCTTCATGGCTGGCATAAGAAGCAGGATAGAGAGATCCAGGGGAAATGGCTGAAGGGACCATGAGAACCCACTTAGAGTTCTGCGATTTCTCTCTCTGAGCAAGAGAACCAGGAAGAGTGAAGAAGTTTGGTAACAATAAGACCTAAATCTTTATGTTTATCAGACCTTATTTTGAGGTTTGACATAGTCTTTATAGATGTGGACAAGACCTGAGTTTTAGGTAGTGATCAATTTGGTGAAACAAAATACTACTAAGCATAACTTTATATCCTCTTACCTCTGAAATATACAGTCATCTTGGACTCCCATATTTACCAAACTCACATTATATAAACTTTACCATTCTGTAAAATCAGGGCATGAACTAGAGGTATATTATTTGCCTTATCAAAACAAATCAATTTACTATGCAAATAATGATAAGAGAGCCAAAGAAAACAAAGATATCATTGTTAAATTCTCACTACTGACACTCTATCTAAAATTCCAAACCCTTGGTTAGAAAAAATATCATCACAGCACTTGGTTCAACTCCCATGATATCAACAAAAGCCTTTCCATCGATTTCAATAGGGATTTGGACTGGGTCCCTATAGTGCAAGTGTTGTAATAACCTTTTTTTAGCATCCAGATCCTGGAATTTCATCCCTAGAATGCTGCCTTTCTCATCCTTGAGAGGATAGCATTTATCTCACCATTCAATGAAATAGCATGTGGATGAAAAAAATTAAGCAACATTGTCTTCCATCAAATAAAATGATCAGCATCTGAGAAATATATTTCTGAATTTGGCTCAGAGGGATGTAAGGTTGCTCTTTCCAGCCCTCCCCACTTCAGAATGAACCTGGGTCATCACAGCCCTGAGCAGCAATAAAAATAAACATAGTAACCACACTCAGTTGGATCAGAGCTTAAGTAAGCAATTTGAGAAAGTTCTGTTTATGGAAGTTCTTTAGGTCAAGGATTCCAGGCTTAAACCCAAAGCAATTACCTGCTAAGTTTCAAAAACAAACAAATTGGATGTGGACCATTAATCAATAAATCAACAGGCTCTCAAGTATTTTTAGAAGATTCAATCATCAAAACTCTTTAACCTAGGGAAAAAAAGAGTAAACTGAGGCTGGATAAAATGCTGTTTTAAAATTTGTTTAAGAAACAATTGCTATATTAGATCAATCCATAATTACTAAACTATCTAAATGAGAAAATAGAATCTAATTCCTAAGCTTAAAGGTTTTATAACTCAAGGGGGTATGCGAGGAACAAATTGTCTCTTACCTGAAAAACATTCTTTCTGCTAGATTTCTCTGTAGTCCATTCAATGTGAGCACCATGCAAATCCACCCATTCTGGTTTATACCCTGCTTTCTGCAGATAAAAAATAAATGTACAGAAATAGGGTCAGTTGCCGGATAAAAAGAAGTGGAGCAAGTTCACCTGGAAGTCTACAGTGCTGCAGTGAAAGGTCTATCAACCCCTCCTTTAGTAAAAAACATACTCCTTTCTAAGGGAATCTTAGTGGAAGTGCATGTGTGTAAATGGGATTGAGAGAGAGATTTTTAAAAATTCATTAAGCTATTTCCTAATTAAAAAAAAAACCACAATGACTAGATTTACTTTCTTTTTTTGTAATGCTTACTTTGCACCACTGACCCTAAAAAAAAAAAAAAGATTGTGTAAAATAATTTAATCATTACTTCTGACTGACACAGCTGGAAAAGAATGGAGCAGAAACGGATCTCAGCTCTGCAGCGGCACAACACCCTGACATCTGAGCAAGATATCAGGGTCTCAAGCTCATGAGATGCCCTCATCTTTGAGTTCCACCACAGTAAAAAAAGTCTGGGGTGCAGTAAGGAACCACTCAACACCTTGTAAGTCAGGCCACTCAGCACCCCAAACCATAAACCTTTAAAAAAAAGAAAAATAGTTCCATAAAGTTCCTTCTATGTTTGATCAGGGTGCTAGCTGAATAGTCTTCATAGTCATCTTGACTCATCTTGTTTAGCCCCTTGGTTTTTTTAATACTACTAGTTATGTTTGTCATTAGTAGAGCTCAAAGTACATTGCAAAGGAGAACAGTATTGTTTTCCCTTTTCCGAGGGAAACTGAGGCATGGAGGGGGAAAATATAAAAAGAGGAATAAAGTTCAGGTCTCCTGAGCCCCAGTCTAGTGTTCTATCCACTAGGCCAGTGGTTTCTAACCTTTTGCAGGCTAAGGAACCCTTTTATAGCCCTCCAAATTTTTGTGGAGCCCCTGTCCATCACCACCTCTGCTAACACTGCAGGCAGGATCTGACCCACACAGCTACAATCCAGGCGAGGAGTGGCAGCTGCTGTGACCATGGCCCCTCCTTTTCCCCCTCCCCGTGCCAGCAAGCAGGGCTACCATGGCCATGGCTCCCAGCCAGCCCCTGCAGGGGAGCGGAGAAAGCCACTGGGTCAGCGAGTAGAGGCAGTGCTGCCATGTCCCCCAGTCAGCCCCTGCAGGGGAGTAAAGCTGAGCTGCTGCCAGCATCTGCAGCCAGCGAGCGGCAGCAGCAGGCAGCCCTCTGCACGCCCCTACCCCTGCTGGTACCCAGCCCTTGCAAGGAGCATTGGGGCCACAGCTGGGTTTCAGCCCCAGCAGGGAGCAGCACCGTATACCCCAGGTTGAGAACCACTGCACTAGGCCGTACTTCCTCTTTAAGCTAACTTTAAAGGTGACATTGGCTGTAAAGAAACTAAATGGCAGCAATCAATTGCATCATCAGGCATGCTATTGAACGTCCTCAGAAGGCTCGTTCATTTCTCTGATCATTCCCCCCCCCCAATCTTTTTTTCTCTAGACTGAACACGCCCAATTGTTTTAAACCTTTCCTCACACATCAGGTTTTCTAAGGCTGTTCTCTCTTTTGTTCATTTCCTGTGTACTCCCTCCAATTTGGCCACATTGTTTTTAAGTGTGGACCCCAGAACTGGACCCAGTGCTCTGACTGAGCTCCAGCTGCTCAGCAGTGCCAAATGGTGTATGCCCATTACCATCCCGGTCTCACATCCTGTACCTACATGCTAGCATGATACTGTCATTTTTTCACAACTGTGTCTCATTGCTGATTTACTTTCTGTCTGTGATCACCTACAAGCCCCAAATCCTGTTCAGCAGTACTACCACATAACCAGTTATTTCCCCTTTGTAACTGGCCATTCAAATTTCCCTTCCTTTGCATATATTCACATTGAATTTCACCTTGTTGAATTCAGACAAACTCTGTGCTGCATCAGGGTTGTTTTCAATTCTAATCCAGTTCTCTAAAGTGCTTGCGACTATACCCCTCCACTTCCTACTGGGTATTTGCAAATAAATCCTAATCTCCAGTCCATTAACAACTTTATTACAGAAAATATTGAATAGAACCTTTGAACTGACCACTCTAGCACCCCAGTAGAAACACCCTCTCAGTAGGAGAGTGAACCATTGATACTATTCTTTGGTTGTGCAACCCCCTTCTAGTAATTTCATCTAGACCTGATTTCCCTAGTTTGCTTGTGAGAATGCCAGATACACCTGAAAATCAAGATGCATCACATTTAGTGCTTCTCCATTATCCATTCAGCTATTGAGGAGGAGGAACATAGGCTGGTTTGGTGTGATTTGTTTTTGAAAAATCCATGATGGCTATTCGTTGTAATCTTATCAGCCTCTAGGTACTTGAAATAGATTGTGTAGTTTCTTCCTGTATCTTACGAAGTATTGCAATAGAAATGTCTGGTCTGCAATTCCACAGGTCTTCTTTGTTCCCAAGTTTTTGAAAAGATAGATGCTATAGTTCCCCCTTTCTACTACAGAATCTCACCCATTTTCCAAGGATTCTCAAATGCAATTGCTTAGGGTGCTAGAGTGCTTCAGCTAGCTCCCTACATACCCTAAAACTAATTTAGTCAAGCCCAGCTGATATAAATAGATTAAACCTATCTATTCTTTGATCTGTTCTTTCCCTATTTTGGCTTGTGTTCCATATCCTTCTTGTTACCATCAGTTGTGTTGAGTAGCTAGTCACAATTAACCTCATTAGTGAAGACTGAAGCAAAGTGGGCATTAAACACCTCACCTATCTTGATGTCATCAGTTATTAGCTCTCCTTCCCTGCTAATTAGAGGTCCTACATTTTCCTTTGTCTTTCTCTTGCTCCTAATGTACTGAAATGACCTCTTATTACTGGCATTTATTTCCCTTACTAAGTAAAAATCATTTTGTGCCTTACCCTTTCTGACTTTCTCTTTTCATGCTTGTGCTATTCTTTTGTATTCCTCTTCAGCAATTCATCCATATCTCCACTTTTTGCAGGATTCTTTTTAGATTTTCCTGGTTATTAAAGACCTCCTGAAGCTATGGTGGCCTCTTACTGTTTTTCCTATCTTTCCTTCACATTGGGAGAGTAGGCAGTTGTGCATTTAATATTGTCTCCGTGAGAAACTGCCAGCTCTTGGTCAAAACAACAGATCCCCCCCCCAAAAAAAAATTTTCTTCCCATGGGTTCTTACCTATCTGTTTGCTAAGTCTGTTTAAACTGTACTTTTCTGTAGTTCATTGCCTTTATTCTGCTGATGTATTAGACTATCAAATAAGTTTTTCAGGGCAGCAGTGACAGAAGCCACGTGTTTGAGGCATTTAAAACTGGGCTGGATGAAGCTATGAAAAATGTACGGAACAATACTGTTTTGGCAGGGAGATGAAGTGGTTGACCTTAATAATCTTTTCCATCTTTAAATTTCTAGGATACCATGAAAGTGTTTATAGATACAACTTGGCATCCTCTGAGAAAAGTATATACAGGGAGACTGTTCCTTCTTTATCATATTGGATTCTGGAGTTTATTTACAGTTTCAGCTTTGTAATAGGCAGTGGAAGAAAAAGTGGGAGATCCTCTAGTTCCCATCTCTCATATATGGGACAGGATGCTGGCTAAAAATGTATATATATATTTGGAAGATGGTTACTCTTTTCCTTTCTATATATGACTCGACTAGGTCTCAGAACTGGAAAATATTATGATTTAAGCAATTTAGTGCTCATGGCTTTATTGCGAGATGGGGCACTTTAAATGTAGGAGTTATTATTGCCGAAGCCAACAGTCAGGCATTTTATGTTTTATGACTGATGGCAGGAAACTTCCTGGAATGAAAAGTGAGACTGATAGATGCTGGGGTGGGTGATATATCCAATTTAAAACTAGGAAAGGAAAGAATTCAGAACCAAGCATTTTCCAAAGAGCTAGCCATGTTAATCTAGTTCAACAAAACATACAAGGAATCTAGTGGCACTTTAAAGACTAAGAAATTTATTAATTGCATGAGCTTTCAAGGGAGAAAATTCACTTTTCTCCCATGAAAGCTCATGTGATAAATTTAATAATCTTTAAAAGTGCCACTAGACTCCTAAAATCAAGCATGAAACTCTTCTAGCATTGCAATTCCCTTAATGGCTAAGCCAGGGTAGGCAGTGTGGCATAGTGGATTGCACAGTGGACTGAACTATAAGAGACCTGGTTTCTTTTTCCAGCTCTACCTCTGACTTGCCAGATGACCATGGGGAAGTCACTTCATTTTTCTCTGCCTCAGTTTCCTCATCTGAGACAATGATGCTGACCTCTGCTGTAAAATACTTTGAGTTCTCTCGATGAAATTAATGTAAGAGTTGTGTATTATGATTAAAATGGATCTCCAATGTGCACATACAGCCCTTACTTAAGTCCACATGAAGTCCAAGAACAGATCTGACAGTATAATTTGGTCCAGTGTTGTCCTTCACAGTGTATGATACAGAGTCTGCTTCATATGTGTGTAGGCATAATTCACACATCCGGTGACTGAATGAGTTCACGCTACCATGAGAGATTTAATGCTTAATGTTCTTGTTTTGTGCTTATCAGTCAGACCAATTATGTTATATCAGTGTTGTTGGTGGGGGTTATGCTGTAAATTGGTATGTGTCTGTTACAATGAAATCTTCCACTACATGAATATGAATATATGAGGCATTTTGCATTTGTGCTAAATATTCTCTGCTAAATAAACTCTTGGTGGGAGGGAAGCTGGACTCATCTTTTTCTCAAAATTACAAATCTTTGAAAACAAAATTTTACTTAGGGAACTTTCTTGAGAGCCCGATATAAGTAGATCCTAGGAATAGTTCTGTAATCCTTTTTGATCAATTTATCAATTTAAAATACACACATGGACACACACACAAAAGTTGTTGAACAGGTTTGGGGACTGCTGTAAAATGGTGTGAAATACAGATTTTTGACTATGAATGATCAAGACAGCTGTAAAAGATACAAATTTAACAAGCCATTGTATTTCCTTTATATTTTTAATATTTTAATTTTTTTAAAAACAAACATGTTCTCAGTCTCTCCTTCTGTGCTTTATGCTAACATTTTTTTCTAATTAATACTAATGACAAGGCCATATGGCACTGCTAACCTCAAAAGAAGAACTATGGGTCTAATCCTTCTCTCAACCATTTTGTTATTGACCTAACTGGGATCAGGCATTATACCTATAGTAGCTAAAAATGGAGCAAGAAATAACACAATAAACTGTGTGACTATATAGGTTTAATCAAGTCTGTGAATTACATTATTAAAAACTATGGTAAATTTATTTTAAATTGACAATAAACATTACTCATTCAGCAATACGAGAAGGATTAGAGTATGTGCTTTCATTTCCCTGCTCTTGTTGCCTGGTTTTATAGAGAGATATTGTTCTTTTTATAATAATTCATCTTTATTTTAAATTTTCACTTTGTAAACAGTACTTAAGAATTAATGAATTAATAACCTTATAATCCAAAGCTATTCATCTTTTTGTTAAATCACATCATTTTCCCGTTATAAATAAAATGGCTTTGTTATTAAATTCATACTACAATGAATGAACATTGACTTTATTGCATTATTTAATTAATGGTTGAGTTCCCCCCTTTCCCAAAATAAACAATATTTGGAAAAAACAGTAAACAAATGATTCTTAATGAAGTTTATTATATTATTCCTTTTCAGATATCAAAATTATAGCAGGCTGAATGGATTTGGAAAACAAATGAACATTGTATTAGATGCATCAGATAGAATAAACTTGCCTGAATGTAGCTAGTTTAAACAGCAACTTCTCTGATGTGTCAAATTTGGGTTTGATAGGTTGGATTATAACATATTTAGCACTGATTGTCATCTACGTTTTCTCCATGTTTTATGTAAAATATGAGGTAATATGCCAAAAAACAAAACACAAGTTGAAACTGCCTTTCCAATTTTTTATGTATTACTGAACTTTCAGACTAACAGCCCAAAAAGCCAAAGTCTAGCTCCCCTTTGTTCTTCCTCAAAATGCACAAACATAAGTCAACATCAATTTATGCCTGTAATTTTGCTCCAGGTAAATACTGCTGTCATAGCCCCCCCAACATCCTAAAATATTACTTCTGGCAAGAGAAGACTGATCTATTTCAGGAAGGTGCATAGGGCTATGGTCAGATTAGAGAGAACACATGCTGAAATGTGCATGTATGAGTCATGAGACAAGATGTGGCAAAATGGGGAAGGCCAACAAAGAGAAAGGAGATGATTTGGCCGCGACCAGGAAGATTACAGTGAACAGTTTCTCATTTTAGGCATCTGTACACAGTGGAGGATCATGGACCCTAGGGGCCCTGGATCTCCCCACTGGTGTCCCCTCCCACTGGAGGGCCTCTCGCCCCACCATTAGGCCAGTGCTCAAGGAGTGGCTGGGGCCAGAGGTGGGCCACAGTCTGGCCAGTCAGCCTGGTGGGGAGGCAGGGCCGACTGCCACAGATGGTGTGGCTCACAGCCTGCACTGCTCACGCAACAGTCCAGCCCCCTCCCTGCCAACTGGCCAGACTGGGACAGACCTTCTGGCCCAAGGGTGGGCTGAAAATGGGAGAGCTTGGCCTGGAGGCTGACCCACCCTTTCCCCCTGGGAGCGGATCAGCTGGCCCAGGGGTGGGATGGGAGCTCGGAGCCTGGCCTCAGGACAGTCCAGCCTGCTCCCCTTCTGATTGCTGGGCTGCCAGCAGGGCCCCTACATTGTGGTGGGCCCCTGGGCCTGGGCCCTGTTGACCCATGCAATAATCTGCCCTTGTTTTTACATATTGGTTCTGCTTATTTTAACTTAAAAAAAATGTAAGAAAGTTAATGACGTAAGGAAGTGAATATTAGGTTATTGACTCCGAGCACTGCTGAAGAAGTACATTTCAGTGCAGGCTGTTGGTTTGGCATAAACTGCTATTTCATAACATATACTTATTTCTCATTTAACTAGAGATGGCTCTACTTTTGGACCAGATCTAATTCTCTGGTAAGGTCCCTTTGCTCCACTCATTAAACCATCTCTAAAGGGACTAACAAAAATTCTTCCAGTATGGGGGAATTCTGGACTGGCATAAACCAAATTATGTTAGTTTTACTTGAGCTTCTAAGTCCCCTGGTATACGGGGAGGTAAGTAACCTAAAGATGCTTGTGATCGGGGCTGCAGGAGGGGGAGCTGGTGTTGGAGTATATATTCCCTTCCTCTAGCTAAGCTGTGCCATGTGTGAATTTCATGCAGTTCATGATCTTCATAGAATCCACATCCAAAAGGTGAACTTTTCTGATACAGTTTTAAATACCAGGTAAAGTCAAAGATGAACTTTCTGTCATGTTTGGAATTTCAGACCTGATCCTGGACTCTTTTTGAGAACTAGGAAATATTTTGATCAGAACCCTTTTTCTTGATGTTAAAAAGATGCCTGCTCTGTTACTCTCCATTGGAGAAGAGAGTTTACCTCTTGGTAGAGGATCTCCTTTTGAGAATGATTGTCAATGAAAGACAGAAGAGGTTTTGGAGTGGGGAGAAATTCAATGGTATAGAAAGACAGATGATGTCTAGCACTTACTTTACCATTTCCAAAGGGGCAGCCATGTTAGTCTAGTTCAGTAAAACAAACTAGGAGTCCTGTGGCACTTAAAGAATAAAAATACATTTATTTCATGAGCTTCCAGGCTCAATAGGAGCTTGGACTTTTTTTCTCATTACAACAGGTAATTTGACCTCATCTTCCTCCATATGATGTTCCCCAGTGTTTAGATCTTAAAAAACTGCTTTGATTTGCTGTTACAGTGTGACCTGATCCTATGACTTATACTTGCATTCTGTAAGCTCCCCTATCTTCAAAGCATCTGACAAAGTGGGATTTTCTCCCATGAAAGTTCACGAAATAAATCAATTCATTAGTCTTTAAGTGCCACAGGACTCCTTGTTTGTTTCACTTGTCCCTTGTTATTGCACACCAGTTGTGGGAAAAGAGTGCTAGAGAACCATCAAAAGTTTTGTGGAATTGGGTGGAGATGACACAAACAGTGGCTCGCAACTCCCAAGTGCCCTCTCAAAGGTCTTAGTTTGGCTGGAGGATGAGATTGGAGTGATGTGATTGATAGCTAGTTGCAGATATCATAGCTTTTCATCTTCTGTCATTTACAAGATGCTACAAGGTGGTTCACAAGATCAATGATGTTAAAATGATTGAAACACAGACCTTGGTTTGTATGGATGTTTGCAGTAGTCCGTCCTCAGCATTGGTTATATATACCCAAGAACAGAGGGTGTTTCTGGAGTCCTGTAGTGAGGGAAAGACTCTATAGTCTTTTCATTGAAAAGACCGATCTGATTGAAGGACAAGACCTCCATTTTGTTCTGGACCTCCATGGGGAACCCCAAAGACTGCAACCACATTTCTCAGTGCATCATAATGGCAGTTGCCACTGACCTCAAGGCTGTATTTGCTATACTAACTGAAGACTAAAATGCAATTCTGGTAACTAGTTTACCTTCATTAGCAAGTGCCTGAAACTAGCCTCTTTCTCACTGAGGTACTTAGTCTTTAAAATCTAAAAACTTTGAATAATTCAAAAATTTAGACATAGCCAATGGCTCCTGGTTGTAACCAGAGGTTACTAAATGTGAATATTTTCTCCTCGACAGGTCCAGACATTTGGTCTCCTTATTGGAGGAGATGGTTCTTAGATGCAGCTGCCTCAATCTTTTTGTGGCAGCCCGAACAACCAGAGAGCTGATGCAAGATGGAGAATAGAGACTTCATGCCATTATCCAAGATGAAATTACTTTTCTCAGCATTGTTGATGGGAAGGGCACATATTGCTGGCATATGCCATAAGGAGTGCTATCTGGCTGGACCCTGTGGATTGCAGATGTCGAAGAGCATGTGTTGTGTACCCTGAACTTACTCCAGAGGAATATGGAAGTCCTTCAACAGCCTATGTGGCAGGCTTTGAAATTGCTTGTGGTCATCTGTAAGGGACAGCAAAGTTGAGATGACTCACTGGGAGATAAGGAAAATAGTCTTGCCAGTACTGGTGGAAATGCCAAATACCATTCAGAGTCTTCTCCTTCCTCCTTCATAGGGTTAAGAGGAAACTTGGTTTGCTCTCTGAGAGGAGAGGGGAGAAATAACTCTATATGAGATTTCACTGACACTGCATATCATAAGTTTGTATCCCATGGGCTCCAGGAGCGCAAGTAGGAGTGTTTAAAAGTGGATCATGGTGATCCCAAGGCCCTGGTACAGTCAGTCCCCTGGGAAGATTCTGGGTGCAGGTTCATTTCAGAAGCCTCCCATTCTCCTGTCTGGATGGATCTTCCTTGGAGGAGAGGATGATGGTTCCTCTGATAGTTCTGACTCTTCTGTTGACAAAAAGGCCAGATTCACTTCATTTATCTGTGTCAGTAGCTCTGTGGGGGGAAAGTTGCAGCTAATAGGCAGATTGAAAGAGACGTATTGCATAGCTTGTATCCTCTAGTGGGGTCAAAGTAAGGAAAGGTCCTGACAGCAGAGGAGTTTGAAAAGCTGCGGTGGAAAAACAAGATGTGCTTTGGGGGAAAGAGATGTATCTTTTTATTCTCTCTGGAGTGCTCAGAATGTCTGCCTATATTGACTGAGTCAGTTTAGAAAGCCTTGGAGTTGGCAGGTCTGTAAGGGGTTGTGGTATCATCACCACAAGGTAAGTTCCCAATGGGTACTTTTCACTTGGCAGCTTTTGCTCTTTAAGCCTGGGTTTACCTTAGGTGCTGCATTATTTATATTATGTTAAATTCTTTTAGGAGAATGTATTGCTTGTGAAAAGTGTCTGATTGGCAGCCTCTATTTGCTCCAGCACAGATAGCTGTAACTCTGACATAAAGGGACGATCTGCAGGTGAGGGGCAATTGCCTATTTAGTCTTTGACCACTCCATTGGGACACCCATCAAAGATATCATTTGATGCCAGTTGTGGGGTTGATGTGGACAGTTATCCAACAGGTTCATGTCTGACATGCTATCCAAGGACATATGCTAACAAAATACTTTTTTTGAAGCAGAACACTTAAATTAACATGAGAAAGTTAATATAATTTTCCAAGCTATATCTCAATGTCATCCTACATACAGAATTCCAAACAAATTTTAATTTATGCATAATGAGTGTTTGCATAACTTCCAAAATATAATGTTATCCAGCTATTTCAGTATAAAAAGCTATTGAAATTATCAAAAAGAGCCAGGTGTCCTTCTCCTGCCCCAACAATTCTTTTTTTCTTTTTCTTTTTCGTTTTTTTTAAACAGGCAACTCTTTGAACATGGGGGTAAAACGGGCCAAGGGAGGGTACCAATTTAAAAAAGGTGTTATGGCAAACAATATTGGTGATTCAAGAGCAAAGAATTATAAAGCTTTTCATCACCTGACACATATGTATTAGTTTATTGTTTGTGACTCCTGCCAAAGAACGCACCTTCTTGGCTACCCATCACTTCAATAAGATATGGCAGGTCTGATCAAGCCTTGGGAACCTTTCAGAACAGGGGTCTGTCAAGACGTTCCTATTCTGTCCACAGAGTCATACACTTAATGACTTCTCTTTCTGGAGCCCATATAAAGGTTTGTAGGTTCAGCCTCCACAGAAACTAGCATTGAAGGGACACATGCTATTATTGCTTGCGCTGTGTAATTGTCACATCTCTGAAGACTAAGATCAGTAGCCTCTCCTTGGGGCACAATAAAAAGGTGCTGCAAATTTCACTTTGTAGTAACTACAGCTACAGAAATTGCATTAACTGTTTTAGAAGGAGTCATACGAAATGTTCAGGAAGGTTAGCGGGACATGGTAGGTGTCACATCAATACTAAGATAAAAAATCACTTTGGTAACTTAGAATGTTTTCCCCTTTGGTAACACCCTTTATTAAGGTGTCATTTATAAATACTTAATTATTATTTATTAATGCATAAGCCACTTTATAGCATGCTGGATAACAACTGAAATTCATGTATTAAAGATGCACATACATGGTTTAATACAATTTACATCTTAAATATCCTTTGTAACGGATTCTCACTGCATCATCTGTTAAGCATTTATTACTAATGCATTTTATAACATGCCTTATAATACATTATTTGAGGAAGTAGCTGCATTTAGTGATCATTTCATAAATAAGAATAAAGCAGTTGTAAATGGCACCTTAATTTAAAGTGTTATCTTCACATTACCGGGTACTCACTCACCATCCGTCTCACTTTGCAATTATTCTCAAAATGCACCTCTTAATAAAAGATACGCTAAGTTGTATTCCTTCCCCACTCTCCACCTGATTAAAAGTTTATTGAGTTATTTTCTTACAGTTGTTCTCAGATGTTTAATGGTTGACTGCTTAGTTTATTTATTTATTTATTTGTTTAGATGATGCCAAAGTTTCTGTTTAGTAACATCCTTTCTGAAAAAAACGAGAACAATAAGACAGATAATTTGCCTACCAGATTGGCCAGCGCTGGCTGTTTGGATTCTTTGAAGAACTCTATTTTCCCCCCAGCAAGAACAATCCAAGAAGTAGACCAGTTTTTCCTTAAAAAACAATAAAAATAAAATAAAATTAATTGATCAAATGAGCAAGCGCTATCGTTGTTTTCAAAGACAGTATAGTGAATTAATCCCATAGCACATAACATTTGTTGGCCTGAGTTCCAATCCTTTCTCAGATATGAAAATGATCCATATTCACAAACAACATCAACAATTACACTTTTGTTGATGGTAAAGAAGTTATACCTGCTTACATCATGTTTAAGTTCAGCTCAGTGGGTTTGATGGGACAATTCACTTAATTCATATTTAAAGTTCAGTATGTCTCATATCCATCAAAGCACTTAAGCATACGCACAACTTTAACCTGTTAAAGATAAATTTTTGGACCCCCAGGGAGTTCACCTGGGCGAATCTTGGGTCCCAGGAGGTTCGTGCCCACCTTCAGATATCTCTATCACTCTGTCGCCCCTCCTCGTTTGGAAGGCTACTCCAACAGAGGCATACGCTTAAATTCAAGTGTAACAGTTTATTAAGGGAATAAATAAATCCCAACCAAGATTAACACCAGTAGGGATAACACAAGTAAGTATAACATAGCACAAATAAGATTTAACAAGGTTCCCTCTTTTACAACCCCTCCTGGATCCTAGGGATCCTTTGTTCCCAATAACCGTTACAGGACAGAATAAATCCCCAGCCCCAAACCAGCCAGTCAATCACAGAGAAACTTCCCCTTTTTCCCCTTGATACCCTCCAGACCTGCTGGGTGCTTGCACCTCAATGACCCCTATTTATTATTTTTCTTCGGCTAGATTATGCTGCTGGTCCGACACCCTCGCTGTCGATCCCTCGAAGTCCTTGATCCCCAGGTCCCAGCTTGGCACGTCTGCTTCAAGGCTCTGGTGCTTCAGGGTCCTGTGACTACAGTCTCTCGCCCCTTTAACGAAGTCCAATGTAGCAGGGCAGCTTCCTCACTAAGTCCTGGCCTCTGCTGCTTCGGGGACTTCCTGAAGTGGGTCCTCTTCGGCCTTCCACCTGGGAGCTGGTGTCCAAGTCTCCGAACCCCAGGGATCAGAGGCTTGGCGGGCTTCAGTCCCCAGCTCCTCAGGGAGGCCGCTCTTCAATCCTCCAATCCTGCCGAATTCCAACCCGAAGAACCCACCGACCCGGGCGGGAAAACCCCTTAAATTCAGATTCCCCGGCCAATCAGAGGGGCCCGTTGTGCGTCCCTTGTTTTCGCGCCCTTTCAGTCACGAGGTACACCCGAAAGTTCGAGAGAGGTCTCTCCCTTATTAACTGGCAGCTCAGGGAAGTTCCCGCCTGCTTATCCCCTCAGGCAAGAGCTGTTGCCAAGCAGACCTGAACTCTTGGCAGGCTCCCGGGATCCTCCAGTGGTTACTTAGTGTAACCCCTGTTCATAAACCACAGGACCATAACATATGCAAACTTCTTAGCCCATTCAGCCTCTGCTAGGGAGGCACTGTACAATACTTTAACAGCAAACATACACATAATACATTTTACATTACTTCTGGTCCATCATACACATAAGTATTCCTATGACTAAGCAGGTAAGTCTTTATCCTATCTCAATAACTGGGATAACCTCCCATAACAGAATAACTTGATATAAGCCTTACTCTTCAAGGTTAAGTATCATTATGAAAATTTTCTCATCAAACCCAAATGAATAATCCAATTGACATCAATGGCAGTATTCACATGCTTAATGTTTACACGTGCTTAAATATTTTACTGCATCGGGTTCTGTATGGTTTGGCACCATTTGGCAATTGGCATTTAAGAGAGTCCAAGAACAGGAATAGCAAAGATGTCATAACTTCAGTTTAAGATATACAGAGCTGCGCAGAGGACCTGAATTGAAAGATCAATAGATTTTCTTTCCTTATCCATAATAATAATAATTTTTTAAAAATAGACTCAAACAAGAAATATTCTAGCAGATCAAGTACACAGTAGTAATATTTTATATAGGTTACAAGAAAGTGTAAGACTTATGGAAATTCTCCATGGTCCAACACAAACAATAATAACTTCTGTGGTATAGAAGGGACAAAGCTATTCTTGCAGGATTGTTTTCAGAACACTGAAGAGAACCACACATAAAAAACATAGTTACAAACATCATAGATAATGATATTTAGCACTCAGACACTTGCTCAAAAGTACTGCACTATCATTAGCTTATTAACAGAACTAATCACACAGAAAAAAATGCAAATAAAAATTTTAAGATTAATTTGCCAGGTGCTCATGTTGTTTTAGGATAATAAAGATGTTGTGAATTTTAGTATAATCCATTGTTCATCCCAAAATGTATACCAGAAGCGATAATTAATCACTATTCACTATTAATTAGTTTCCTGTTTAGTATATTTCAGCCATTCTGTCAAGGGGCAGAAATAATACTTTAGGTGAAATGCTGACCTCTTTGAAATCACAGACAAAACTCTCACTGACTTTAATGCAGCCAGGATTTGACCCCATGTGAATTAGTGACCACCCAGACACTATAAATAATCAGCAACCAGATCAAATATCAGAAGGCCATGAACGATCCAGAAACTGAAAACTGTTCATCCAGTCTAACTTGCAAATATTTATTTAATGCAAATATATTTGAAGAAAATGTGGATTCACCTGTTAACCAAAAAGAAACAAAGAAAGTAAAAGCTAAGGGTGGGATTTTCTAGTAAGTTACACAGGAGCATAAGTGCCTTTGAAATCAATGGAACTTACTTAGGAGCCTCCCAGTCTAATTCACAATGACTACTGGGTCAGCTCCTAGTTTTTATAAACTGGACTTATTCTCAATATCTCGAGATCTGGCCAATTATTTGTAATAAATATTTCAACCAGCTCTGCTAACTAATTCTCACAATTTATTTATGAGGCAGTACTATAATTATCTGTTATTACCAGGGTTTAAAAAATGGCTACCTATAAAAGCCAAGGGGAAGGGCTCTCCACCTAAACCGTACCTGCAGTTCCTTTTTCCTGAAGGTTCTTCAGTGAGATATTCTTTCCTTTTGCTGCCTCTGTCAGATCAGTGTGGAGTGATTGATGCTAATGGTTGATGCTGCTACCATATATACTTGTGTATAAGCCAAGATTTTTATGCCTGAAAATTGCCTTTAAGACAGGCATTTGGCTTATACATGGAGCTCCAGAATGTGGCTGGAGCAGCCGTGCTGGGGAGTCAGCCCTGGCTGGGGTTAAAGCAAGGAGAGGGAACCTGGCATCTGAAGCAGCCAGGTAAGGGAGCCTGGGGTATGGCGGGGTCAACCTGGTGGAGCCAGTGTCAGGTCCCAGAGGTCAGGTGGTGTCCTGGAAATTTCCAAAGGGATAGCGATGTTAGTCTATTCCGGCAAAAAGAGTCATGTGGCACTTTAAGACTAACAGATTTATTTTTCGCATGAGCTTTCGTGGGAGAAAATCCCACTTCATCAGATGCTTCAAAGATGGGTGAACTTACAGAATGGAATGAAAATAAATGCAAGGGGGTGTAAAACATAGGATCGGGTCACCCCCTTAAATTTATTTTCATTCCATTCTGTAAGTTCACCCATCTTCAAAGCATCTGACGAAGTGGGATTTTCTCCCACGAAAGCGCATGCGAAAAATAAATCTGTTAGTCTTAAAGTGCCACATGACTCCTTGGGTTTTTTTTGGTTTTTTTGGTGTCCTGGAAGCCAAGGAAGAGTGGTAGCGGGGGGGGGGGGGGGGGGGGTCAGGGAAAAGCAGAAGCAGGGAGTGTCAGGGAAAAGTGGCTGCAGGGGAAAAGTGGCAGCAGGGATTGAGGGGGTCAGGGAAAAGTGGTGGCAGGGGTTGGAGTATAGGGAGGGTGTCTGGGACTCTGGGGGAAGCCAGCAGTGCAGGGTGGGAGGGTTAGGGGCTGACACCCTGGGTGGGCCTCAGCTTATATGCAGGTCACCCATTTTTGGGACTCGGAACTGGGGGGGGGGTGTCAGCTTCCGTACAGATTGGCTTATCCACGAGTATATATGGTAGTTCCCAGACAGAACATCTGAGACTGTACCATGGGGGTTATTTGACCTAATCGCTGTCAATCTGTTATATATGTTTCATAATTAACTCACAGAAGAATTACCACTAGACCTTAAACTGAAATCAGTAGTAGGAACGAGTCTAGTCAGGCAGAGCTTGTGGAGAACAAGTTAGCAAGTGCCACTCTTTGAGATGGGAAAGACCCAGAGGCAGCATTAAAGCTTTGATGAGTCTCACAGTCCAGCCAGAGGTGAGAAACTAATCTTTTCTCCCAGTCCCTTCAAGCCCTTTGACAGAAAGAGAAGAGAAAAATCCGATTCTTCAAGGAGAAGAGAAAAGAACAAATGATCAATATGGATCTCCTTGGTTTCTAAATAGTATAAACAGTAGGCCATCATCCCTCATTACAATAACGCAGCAGAAGAGAGAAGGACCAATAGTACCCCTGGAGCAAACAAATCAACTGAATATGCAATCATAATGCAAATATTCCTAATGCCATGTGCTGAGATCCACCTACGGCCTTTCATTCAGTTGCTGAGTTCTGTTCTCTGTATATCCATATTTATTACTTGATCACTATGGTATTAATGCAAATATTTGTACTTCTACCAAAACGCATTCATGCTGACTCTTGGACTGCTATTCACATCAACTGCTTGACCTTAGTCAGGGGCTGGTATGCAAGGGATTCGTTCACATGTTTACCACTGTCAGATCAATGTCCCTGATCACAGACCTGTTCAGCCAATCAGAAAACTGCCATTGGAAGGCCACCCCCCCACAAAAGGAGTAGCCCTGAGTTGGAGGAAGGGGGTTTCCCATCAGCTCAGGCTACTGAAGGCCACATGGTAAGTACAACATAGAGCCTGTGTTTTGGATGTTGAGGGTCTGAAGAAAAGCCTTTTGAAATATTGTCAATATTCAAAATCTACCAAATTTCAAGTTCACTTCTAAACTCAAAACAAAGAGCAGATTCATCAAAAGATTCCCTAAGGTCTGCAACCTTTCTTGTGAATGTAGGCCCAACTTCAGGAGAACATGAACTTGTTTACAATACTGCACTGAAATTGTGAAATTTGGTTTTGTACAAAGCCAGGTAAAATAGTTCTTCCCAGAGAATTAGAAGGGATCTCCAGAGGTCATCTAGTCCAACCTCCAAATGCTCCAGAAATGCATTCAGACAGGAATTCCTTTGTGACTGAAATGCAGCCAGCTCCATGGTAGAGAGCAGCTGGGAGGCAGATAGCATGCTGCCACAACACCTGGACAAACCCCTGTAATGTATGTTGGCATGTGAGCTTCATCCACCTGGACCACAGAGGCCCTTGATTACTGAGGGTTTAGCAGAACAGCCCACACAGGGCTTGAACGGATGAGCTAGCAATTAATGAGCTGCCTTTCTAGCTACTGAGCTTCATAGGCTACTAGTGCTAAGTCCAGGCCTCAAACCCAGGACCTTGCAATCAAGAAGCTGTTGCTTTACCAACCAAACCATAGAGGGTGCTATAAAACCTCTAACATGGGGCTCAAGCCCACAACCTTGAGCTTAAGTGTCACCTGCTCTACCAGCTGACTGAGGGTATGTGTTCTCCAAAATCACAGAGTGCAGTTGAAGTTTCTATAACCTTACTTGAGATAGCTTTAATCCAGCCTGTTCAGCTGCTAAATCAGTAAAGCCAATGCAGCATGAGCTTCAGTGTGGGCTACATGAGCCCACCCACAATCCTAGGTACTTACTGGCAGGGCTTGCCCACAATGAAGTCTGTGCTGCTGGGGCCAGATTATAGCAGGGGGTTGGGGGGGGCTGAAGCCCCAGGCTCTGGGCAAAAAGGGGGCCTCAGGTTCCAGCCCCTAAAACTCCTTTCTGGCTCCCCCTTGCCCCAATCATTGCTGGTGGGGCTGAAGCAGTGAGAGCTCTCACACCCAACTAGTCCTGGGGGTGTGGGAGCCCTGGAGCCAAAGGCTGGATTCTGCACCCCTGTCTTGATCCTTGGCTAGCTGGTTTGCCACCAGGGGTGGACTGAGGCAGGTCAGTACCTGTTCACTCTGCTTCTGGTGTGGAGCCAGCTGGCTCTTGCTGCAGCCTCCACGGCCCGATGCACTGGAAGCCGTACCACACACCAGCCGCCCCCACCCTCATCCCCAGAGGCAGACTGGCTGGGGCAGGAGTGCCCTTTGGTCCAAGCCATCCGGTCTCTCCACCCCCAGTGACAGGCTTCCTTGCTGGGGACGCAGGGGCCCAGGCAGTGGGGCAGGAACACTGTGACGGGCAGCCCGAGGCTCCCACGATGGTTAATCCGGCCCTGTGTGTTGCCAGAGATTCACTGTTCTGTCTCCAGGCTAACTAGATGAAACATGACATTCACTTGGTCTGCATTTAGGGGAGAAGTTAATTTAACTCAGTGGTTCCCAAAGTGTGGGGCACATTCACTGGAGCAAGGGGAGGCATAGAGGAACATTTGGGGGTTGCTGTGAATCCTAGGCCAGTCCATACAGGGGACAGGGAACGTGCACCATCCCTGGTTTGCCCCTAGCTCTGCCTCAGTCCCACCCTTGACCCTGACCCTTCTGTCTCTGCTCCAGCTGCACTTGTGACTCAGCCTCCCAGGGGGCATAGACTGGGCAAGGGGAGCTGCAGACCAAAAAAGTTTGGGGACCAGTGTTTTAAGCCGTTATGACATATGAAGATTCAGGGTGTTCTTTGCAGGAGATTGTGCAGCAGAAGAAGAATCTGATAAGACAATGAGTATCAAGTTTGAGGATAGCTTCAGGATAAGATGGGGACCTTTTCCTATGATGCTCCCTAAATTGAAAATTCTCTTTAAACCAAAACTTCATTGGTTCTATTTATTTTGTTTTAATCTTTAAATTGCAAAAGCAATCTTTGTTTAGTAAATGCTTGGACAGACTTTACTGAGATAAAATGCGGTTGGGAGAGGGGTTAACTGTTCTCTGTACAGATGGGCATTTTCATATATAGAATTTCACTGGACATGTAAGAGTAGAACAATGCTTTCTAGGCCCCTGGGGGAAAAGTCAGTTTGGTAGTAACTATAGTCTTTGCTAGATGGATATACTATAGCTTTGAAAAAGTCACTGCCAGTCAATGAACAGTGAGGGCTAAATAAAGAGAGGTCGAAGATGGATAAATGTACTTAGACCAAGGGAATTATGTATATCCCATTCCACAAAGAGAGAGAGAGAGACCACTCTAGTGGTCAGTAAACAAAAAGATTCAAAATTAAAAACAAAAAGTACATTGCATAGAATCATCCTTTCTCATCAATAGAATTGTTTTATATAAAATGAAAAAGAAAAACAGTGGCAGAATCACCAAAGTGTGAAATCTGACATCTTCATAATGTAAAATGAAGCAATACACTCAATACATCAGCCTTACAGCTGCTACAGTATTTGCATTCTATCAAATGGACACCTGATGGCAGCACATAATAAGACCAACACTGTTCACAATTGCTCCATCTTATAAAACAGAAGTACTTTAAAATCAGAATGGACAAGGCCATGTTTATAAGTGCATTGATAATATTCTGAATTTTCCATGTGTAACTATATGAGTAAGTGTCAAACAAACAAAGTATGCTTTTCTGTTTGCAATACTATATGAGATTAAGTTCCAAAGGGGTAGGTCATGTTAGTCTAGTCCAGCAAAATAAACAAGGTGTCTGGTGGCACTTTTAAACACTAACAAATTTACTTATTGCATGAGCTTTGATGGAGAGAATTCTTTGCCACAAAAGCTCAGGCAATAAATAAATGCGTTAATCACATATGTAAAAAAATAAACAAGGAATCTGGTGGCACTTTTAGGCTATGTCTACACTAGCAAATTAGTTTGAATTAAGGAGCCTTAATTCAAACTAATTTGAACCCTGTCTACTAGCACAACGTAGACATGCTAGTCCGAACTAAATAAGTTTGAACAGGCAGTTAGTTTGAACTAAGCACATCTTTTTATTTCAAACTAAAAAGTTAGTTCGAGCTAAAAAAAAAAAAAAAAAAAAAGAAAAGAAGAGCAGCTAGTTCAAACTAAAAGTTAGTTCAAACTAAAAATGTGCTTAGTTTGAACTAATTTTTGAACTATTTAGTTCGGACTAGCCAAGTCCAAACTAAGATTTTAGGTGTAGACATAGCCTTAAAGACTAACAAATTTATTTCTGAAGGCTCATGTGATAAATCAATTTGTTACTCTTTAAAAGTGCTACCAGATTCCTTGTTTTCTGGTTTTTTTATGTATACGGGATAAACACATTTAACTGTTATGGCTTTCCCATACATACCTTTTGTTTAAGTAAAGCTAAAGCTATGATAGAAAAATCACAAAAAGCAAATTAATTAAAAGTTTCTGCAGACACTCCTTTTTTACTTACCTCACAGAAACTACATGAAACTTTGAAACCCATTTGACTCTTCCCTAACACCTGATAACAGTTGCAAGGAACTAATGAATTCTTCCAGTCCAAGATTTCGAGGAAGCTATGCTGCCTCCTCTTAAATTAGGATCATCTGCAGACTGGACTACTGTAACACCATAATGGGTAGGAAAGGAGAAAAGACACTAGAACTGTAGTTTTTAAAACAATAACTCCTTCCTGAGCAGTATCTGCATCTTCTGTGGATTCCCAGATTTTGTTGCCAATTCAGGACTCCGGTTTTAATTTCTTAGGCCTTCTGTGGGTTGGGTCCTAGCTCCATCAGATTCCACCTCTTTCTTCACAACCCACCAAGATCACCAGCAGAACAACAATTTAGATGAGCGGGGGGCCGAGGTGTAAGACTCTACTTGCGGAACAAGTCCTTGAAAAGGTAAGACTTAACTGAAGTTTTTCATTTGTCAGAGCTCATTACCAAAACTCACCATTACAAAAGCTTTCTGTTTAAAAAAAAAACAAAAAACAAGGAACAACAACAGAGAATGCCAGGAAGATAAGACACTTCAGTGATCTCACTCCATCTTCATAAATGAAAGCTGAATCAGACCATCAGTTTACTTGTGAACATCTTTGTTTTGGTCAGCCGTTGCCATTTCTGTATAGCAATTCATATTTTGGTTACTTTATATAGGATTTTGCCACCAGAAAATATAAAATGCCTCAGAGACAGTGAATGGTCATACAATGTGACCTTCGTGCTGTATAATATCATGGAGTATTTGGTTTCAAATGCTTTTGAAAACCTGAGTTACTGACTCAAAAGCCTCATGTGGTTTATACTATGTGAGAGTTAGAGACTTTAAAATGTAGATCTTTCTCTGATCTTATTTCATAACATATACTGTCATTTGGCTAGTGATCCTGAAAAAGGTAAAATGAACTGCGTAATGCTGCCATTCAGGCACCTAGCAAGGTAAAATTTACCTCAGCTGTCAGTGTTTATTTAGCTCTGTTCCCAGTGAAATAAATGGTAATACTCCCTTTGATTTCAACAGCAGCAGAAGTAGGCCAACTCTGAGACCTTTTAAAAATTTTACCCTCAGTGTCTATGTGGAAGCAGCAGTTACATGGGCGCTCAGATCACACCTCTGAAGTCCACAGCAGCTGGGCCCCAACTTTGTCCAGCTGAAAGCTGCATCATCTATTTGCCTGTAGCCTCACCACTGCACGTAATGTGCATAAAATGGAACTGAATTGCAGCTATCCTCATTTTTAATACAGAAGCAGACTCATGGTCACATCATGGCAGCTCAGATCAACTACATTCAGGAAGCTGTATCCTCAGCAGGCTATAACAACATATTAAAAACATGAGAGCACCCATATGCGGCATAGTAAAACTGTGGATTTCATTTGGTCCATATGGCAAGCATTGGTCACTTCTGATAGTTATGATAAAGCTCATATAATTTCTGATTAAATTTTATATAATTGATAGGTTCTATAAAGGTGCACAATACCTTAACTTCTTGCCTCCATCTGCAATTTTAGCTTTTTGAATATATCCTTCTTTTTCCACTACCTGCAAGAAAAAAAAATATTTCTATCATAACACTCTCTATTATTAAAATGAACCAATTAATTTAGTACATGCTACAAGTCTCTACATAGGGAGCATTTTATCATCTATTTGTATTTTAGTTATAGATGAGAAGTTCTTGTCAGGTGTTGGCAAATCAGTTATCTTCAAAGTCAATCAAACATATAGTAAAAACTTCAGGAAAACTGAAAATTAAATCTGAAAAAAATATTTAACTGCAGCTAAAGATTCTGGTTAGAAGTGAAAAATTGGTTAAATGCATCTTATTTGTTTAATAATCCATCTTGAATTATATGAAACATCTATGAGACTTTTATGTTTTCTTATAAGCTATATAGAATCTAGGCTATTCTAGAGACATAGCACCCTCTGCTGTGAAATTGTTAGCTCTTATAAGCTACTTACGGTCAGGTATATGAATGGCAGACCTCCAAAAGATCATTTAATGTAGGCCTACCTCCATAAGTGTCATTTCCCTTTCTGAGGTAGTACTATATCAAGAGACACTTGAGTGGTGCAGAAAGGCATTAGGCTTTTTGTGGTGCTGTCATTCAGATGAACTGTAGTACAAAGGACCTCATCACTTTCAGCCAGATTACAAGGTCACACTTAAATATGAATTATGCATGTTCATGTAATGGAAATATTTGTCCCTTAATTTGCAGTTGCACCAAAATGTTCCAGTGATATAACCTAGGGAAAGACACTGTGAGAAGCTCATCACTGCCACCACAGTCTTGAGTGGGAATTATAAATGAAAACAACACAATTTATGTATATCTAGCATCACTGTGCCAGAATATCTGGTGAGGCCCAGTAAGGTAGAGCACAAATGTGTGTACATATAGATGATTTAAAGCTCACCTTTGTAGTTTCACAATCTTGGTGCTGCCCTGTGAAACCCAATTCTCTCTATGATGTGTTAGGGAAATTTAATGACTGCTTCAATTTCCACTAACCTACAACACTCATAAGGATCAAAAAAGCAGTTGGTGATTTGGCATTATAGAGAGGCAATCTGGCTCACCCTTTTTAAAAACAACAAGGAGTCATTTGGCATTTTAAGTCTAACAGATTCATTTTTCGCATGAGCTTTCATGAGAGAAAATCCCACTTTGAAGCATCTGACAGAGTGGGATTTTCTCCCACGAAAGCTCATGCGAAAAATGAATCTGTTAGTTTTAAAGTGCCACATGACTCCTTGGTGGTGGTGGTGGTGGGTTTTTTTTGTTTTGTTTTGTTTTGGCTGGACTAGACTAACACAGCTATCCCTTTGGAAATTCACCCTTCACACACACACACACACACACACACACACACACAAATCTATAGCCCTAGATGATTGTCCTTACATTTAGGAACTCGAGGGTTTAGTTTCACCAACTTTGAGGCCAGAGTATGCTAGCCAGAGCAGCAAAAAGTAGCCACCTCTTAGTGAAGGATTTGGCCTACTGCTTTACTGTATGTAAAAGAAACTTTTATTTTGGCCTTCAGGTAAACCACCTTGACCTGTGAGCCCATCCGCTAAACAGAATGAAAGCTGGTCAGGTACTTGGAAGAGAGAATTAAAGGAATAGCTAAATGGTGAGGGAAGTTTTCAGTAACTTATGAGCCAATGCCTTAGGAGGGTGCTGGTAACGTTACACCGTTTCTGCTGAGTCATCCAGCTTAGTTTCCAAAGGGGTAACCTAAGTCTAGTTCAGCAAAACAAGGGAGGAGTCCTGTAGCACTTAAAGACTAACAATTTTTTTTCCGCATGAGCTTTCATGGGAGAAAATCCCACTTCATCAGATGTTTTGAAGATGGGCAGCCTTACAGAATGGGAGGAAAATAAATGTACAGAAATGTAAGTCGTAGGATCAGGTCACAATATAACAGCAAATCAAAGCAGTTATTAAGATACAAACCTAAAAACTATCATAGGCTTTAGCCTTCTGCAGGATTATATATAGCAACAGAAAACATGCTTTTTAATATACAGGAATATTTCAATATGAGGTCTTCACAATCTCTACCTTGTCATTTAAGGGATTTAAGAACAGGATCTATTTCTAGATTAGAACATTGTTCCTGAAACCCTTTTCTATAATAATCCTGTACTGGAACAGCAAATTAATACACTGCCAAAAATGAAGGCTCTAAGAAACCCAAAGCTAATCTGCACAGCTGAAAATCATCTCTTGTTTTAACTTAGATGTCAACCTCTAACTTACATATTTAAAAAACATAAGAAGTAGTATTACACTCTCATGGTTTATACTAGAACTAAAAATCCTCAAGGCAATATGGAGAATGTGCATTGTTTCTATATATGATAATTGCTTATATATTATTCTGATTTAATAAGCACAATGATTGCCATTAAAAATGTTAAGAGCTGTCTTTGATAACTTGATACTATCATAGTATTCATAGATATTCCCTATAATTAGTACAGGGAACACCAACAGAATAATGTAGTAACAATTTTTAGTTACCAAGGCAATTGAAAGGGTTTCAAAGGTACCACTAGATTGTTATGTGAACATTTACTGTACAGAGCAACATATGCACACATATTGCACAGTACATCTGCTAATGTTCCTTTTCTTGTCTCATGTGATTTAATAGAAATTCTTCCAAGATAATTCAGTTTATTTTTTCAGTCCTTCATCAGATGGATGGGGTTACAAAATCATAAAATGTCCTTCTAGTACTCTCTTTTCTTTCTGCCTCAATAAATATCCATCATTTGTTTCGAGTTGTTGACCTTCCTGCACCTTTCCAGCTGAGGAGAGGTTGAGAGAGTAACCCAAAATACCCTGAAAGAATTAACATAAAAATAAGGCACTCAAAGCCTCAGACTGCTTGGTATTGCATCTAAAGAAAATATTAAAATATGAAAATTATATGGATGTATATATGTGTGTGTGAGCACATGTCTGTGTAGTGCATATATAGAGCGCGTAGCTATCACAGACAGGGATGTACATTCACATATTTGTGTGTATTAATATAAGAAAGAGTAAGATGGACTACTAGTGTTATTGTAGAATACCATTGGAATATATAATCAACATTAAATCAGCTGTATTTTCTATAGCTTTCCTGAACTGAATTATATATGGGGACTCGGCCAAATTCTGAAGACTTATACGGACAAAAGTCTCCTTGAAGACAATGTCATTATCTTGATCAGGGGTCTCCAAACATTTTCACCCGAGGGCTGAATCTGCTTTTACATTTACCAGAGGGCCAGACCCCTGACCCGCTTGCCCACCGGCTCCCATGCCCTCTTCCCTGACCCACTTGCTTGCTACCTGACCCCTCAGGCCCCTTTCCCAGCCTGCCCACACCATATTTTGGAGACCACTGATCTAAATGATTCTGAATTTCCATAATAATATTCTTTAAAACAAACAAACAAACAAACAAAAAAAACCCCAAAACCAGAATCTTTCCATTTGCTTCTATTTTTTTCCAGCAAAATTTTACAGAGAACTTATAATCTACAAAAATTGAAGTTAAAGACAAAATGCTACAGGTAAAGGCGTAAAACTGCCCTGATTCTCACATTTTTTCCTCTTCACTAAATCTTAGACATTACTAAAAACAAATTCACACTTAACATAGTCCCTGAACTATGTTGATTCTGCTAATTCTAACTAATAATTTTTGGAAAAGAAATAATCAGTTAACTAACATCATACTATCAATATTGCTGAAATGTCAGCTTATGCTACTGATTCAACAGCAAACTGAAATTGTGTCTGAACAACTAAAATGCTTTGTAATTACTAATATTACAATTTCTGTTGCATAACAAACTTTCCACACATATTTATTTCTTTGTAGTCTCTTAACATACTAAGGTATCCAGAGCCTCAAGTGTTCATTCTTTAATAATATATGTACTATGCTTCCATTAAAAACATTTACTGTAAGCAAAGCAAAACCCAGATTCTATACTATTGCTTACCGTTTGTTCCTGTGGACTAATGATATCTGTGAGGATTAAGTTATGTTGAGAATGATTTCTTCTGTGACGAGATATCTGAAAATATATTAATATATCATTTAGAATCAGCTTGATATGCTTTTATCAAATCAAACAAGGGTTTACATGTAAGGACAGAGTGAAAAAAATTTGTTGATGGGACAGGTGCAACATGTGTGTATATGTATATGTGTATTTTATATATTGAATTAAAAAAACCTGGTTTCCATTGAGCATGAACAGACTAAAAATCATTCCTAGGCTTAATTTTTTTTCAATTTGGTGCCTGGCAAATGAAGGAGAAATCAACAAGCAGATATACCTTCTGAGCTTCTCTAGAACACTTCATTCAAGGATCTCAAAACAGTTTACCCAAACGGGTAGTATTATACCCATTTTACAGAAAAAGAAATTGAAGAACAGAAAAGTTAATAATGAGTTAAAGACCAAAGCACAAGGCAATATGAGACTGAGGAGATAGACTAGAACTAGGAAAAGAACCTAATGTATCTAATATATTCCAGCACGTGAAACGGCTATTGCCAAATCTTCCATGATTAGAACACTACATAAATATGTTGGTTCTGATTCTGCAGACCTCCTAAGGATTGGTCCTTAATTTCTTTCAATCCTTTCTTTTTTCCAAGGGAAAAATGTACAAAACTGTAAGAGACAGAAGCATTACACATGATCCTAGGAAAGTATCACATCTGTATTTATCTTTCACAATGAATGTAAAACTCATCTGGATTCAGATTTTCCTACATACATATGACTCAGGCCAAGTTATCCAAAAATATTCCAGATCTTTTTGAAGATGGTTGTGCTTTAACTGAGTTTCAGACATAAAGAAGTTATTTATGATTTGGGCACAGAACCCCCCAGAACTCTATAGTTTTTACTTGTTTCTCATCAAACCCAGAAAAAACTAAAATTTTGATGGATGTTTACTATATTTTCCCCATAATCCATTGTCTTCTTAATACTAAAACACAGTTAACAAAAGCCATGAGATATGCTGTTTACAGTTAAATCAAATGTGTGAATCTACCAAATTTTCTTAATTAATCCATAGGGTGTCCCTTAAAAACAGTTAACCATATTATGATCCCATATTTTCTGAACGCATAGCCTTCATGTTTATTTGTAAGCACTGAAATTTTAAGCCCTGAAATCTATATTCTAGATACAGCCCTGCTGTCCTAGTCACAATTAATGAACTTACTGAATTACAATTATAAATGCAATACAAACATTTCAAAGAAAGAGATAAGCAGTCTTCACAAGTCAAAAGTTTCTCTGACCTATTTATGAACAATATCACTTAACAATTTCATTAGGGGTGAGTAACAGCTGGTGACATGGCTGTGTCCTAAAGTGTTTTTCTCTCTTAATATTCTGCATCTTAAGCAATCGAGCTTTCATAAGAAATACTTTAGTTAGTGGCAGTCCCTCCTTTGGGGAGAAAAAAAATGTCAGACCACATTTTCTGTATTTTGCAATCTTGTTTTCAGGAGTGTCACATTCCTGTTTTATTAGCATGTAGGGTAAACAAGAATGATTTGCTGATGCTATTGAGAGAACTTCTAAGTCTGTGGTCTTTCTATTTAGATTTTGGATTGAACTTAGTATTAATACAAACAGAGGCATGTGTATAAATTCAAAATAAATTAATTCAATTTATCTATTTTTTTATCTTCAGCATTCTACAGATATGGAGATTGTACACTGCACAAGACACATCACTAAACTATTCAAGTCTAGATCATATGCAATCTCTCTTACAGACCTCTATACCCAATTATTCTTTACACATAAGAAGGCATATTGCTAAATGATGTTTTTTAAAATATCATTTTCTCTCAGCCATATTACAGTATATAAAAATGACACAGTCTATTTTACAGCCAAGCAATATTCAACTGGTGGTTCAAGGGTGAAAACATATTTTTTGTGACCCTGTATACCATGCTTATAAAGTCTACTGGACTGATCAGAGAGCTTCTGCTCTGATCTTGGACAAACGGTCAACAGAGTGGTAAGAGAGTGCTCCCCAGGCTGACTGGCACACACTAAAGAGAATGGACAAGAGCCACTAGGATATACCCTGAAACAGCCAGAAAGAAGAAAAAATGAATGGTCAGAGAAAAAGAAAGTAGAAATATGCCATCATTTTCTTTCAAAAGCTGTGCCTGCCATGTGGTGAAAGGGATGAGGGAAGGAAATACAAAGAACAAAAGAACTGCCATTTCAGGTCAGACTAATCCATCTATAAAAATCTCCAACAATGGCTCACAGCAGACCTTCACAGAGCATGTATAGCACAGGGCAGTTGGAGTGATCCACCCCTGTCATTTCCTTCTTGGCTTCTAGGATTCAAAGGTTTAAGTTTGCTCTCAGCATAGGATTGTGTCCATGACTGTCTTGTCTAATAACTATAGCTGGACCTCAGCTCTATGAACTTATCCAGGTATTTCCTGAACCCAGTAATATTTTTGGCCTTCACAGCATCCCATGGCAGTGAGTTCCACAGGCTAATTTTGTAGTTTGTCATAAAGTACTTTTGCTAGTTTGTATTAAACATGCTGCCTATTAATTTTATCATGTGACTCTGAGTTCTTGTTATATAAAGGACTGAATAAGGAAATATTATTTACATTTTCTACATTATTCATGATTTTATAGATCTCTATCACACCCCTGCTTGGTCTACTGTTACTGAAGCTGAACAGACCTGAGTTTTTAGTCTCTCCTTGCATAGAAGACATTCCATACCCGTAACCTTTTTTCCTTCCTGTGGATCTTTTCCAGTTCCACTCTATGCTTTTTGAGATGGGGTGACAGGAACTGCAGATGGTATTCACAGTGTGGTTGTACCGGAGATTTATATAGTGTCATTATGATATTTTCAGTCTCTGTTTTTATCTTTCTTAATAGTTCTTAACATTTGGTTAATCTTTTTGACTGCTGTTGGATGCTGAGCTGAAGTTTTGAGAGAACTATTCAAGGTGATTCAGAGATCTCTTTCTTGAGAGATAACTTAGAATCCATTCAAATGTATATGAGGTTGGGATTACTTTTTCAAATATGCATTACATTGCAATTATCAATGTTAAATTTCATCTGCTGTTTTGTTCCTCAGTTACCCAATTTTGTGAATGCCTCTCTTTGTAGTCCATTTTGAATTTAATGATCTTGAGTAATTTTGTATCACCTGTAATGTTTGCCTTTTTACTGTTCACGACTATACACATGATGTTAACTTTTCAAGAATGTTACTGAACATGTTAAACAGTTGAGATCCCAGCACGGTCCTAGGGGAGCCCACTATTTACCTCTCTCTGTTATGAAAACTGAACATTCTTTCCTACCATTTGTTTGCTATCTTTTAACCAATCACTAATCAATGAAAAGATCTTCTGTGTTATCCCAGGATTACTCTAGTTCTTTAAGGGCCTTTAGTGAGGCACCTTGCCAAAAGTTTTCTGAAAATCCAAGTATACTATGTTGCCTAGAAATAAAAACAAAGAGTCTTGTGGCACTTAAAGACTAACAGATTTATTTATCACATGAGCTTTCGTGGGAGAAAATCCCACTTCATCAGATGCTTTCATCTGACAAAGTGGGATTTTCTCCCACGAAAGCTCATGCGATTAATAAATTTGTTAGTCTTTAAGTGCCACAAGACTCTTTGCTTATGTTGCCTAGAATATCCTTACCTTACATGCTGATACCCTCCAAGAATATAAGAGTCAGGACTTCCCTTTACAAAAACCATGTTGACTCCTTCCTAAAATATCATGTTTGTTTAAGTGTTTGCCTGGTACTGAAGTTAAACTTACCAGGAACAGTGCTAGCATTTATGGCACCCCCTGCAGCGCAGCAGACACCAGCACAGACGAGTGATGTCACAGGGGAGCGGAATGATGCGGTTCCCATTTTGGTGCCCCTCAAATGTCGGCACTCCCCTGCAAAACTTACCCAGCTTACCGCGTTGTGCCGGCCCTGAAGCTTACTGGTCCGTAATTGCCAGGATCACCTCTGAAACCCTTATTAAAATATTGGTGTTACATTATCTACCCTTTGGTCATCTGGTACAAAGACATGTTTCAGCAACAGTTTACAGATTACAGTTAGTAATTCTGCAGTTTCACATATGCATTGGAATAAGCTGCCTAGGGAGGTGGTGGAATCTCCATCTCTGGAGGTGTTCAAGGCCCAGCTGGACAAAACACTGACTGGGATGATCTAATGGGAGTGGTCCTGCTTTTTTTGGCAGGGGGTTGGACTAGATGACCTCGTGGGGTCCCTTCCAACCCTATGATTCTATGATATCATTTCCTTCAGAAGTAGGTGAATACTATCCAGTCTTCATGACTTACTACTATTAATTTTATCAATTTATTCTAAAACCTCTTCTCTATTGATACATGTGGGTCAGTACTTCAGATTTGTCACCCCAAAATTATAGCTGTGATGTTGGTATCTCTCACACATCCTCTGCAGTGAAGGCAGGAAAGCAGACTGACAGAAGATACTGCATTCAAAAGATTTCCAGAATGTGACAAAACAATTGTCAGTTTCAGATAGAGGTGACTTCCTTGCTTCATTATTTCATTCTTAAATAACCTCACTGTGCACTCACTAGAAACATTAATGGAAGCTGCACATGCATATTGAAAGAGAACAGGATTCTTTGTTGTTTATTAAGTGACTGATATGTTAATAGTTTTGTGGAAATGATATCAGAGTTTCTCTAAAAATTGAAAATATGGTATCATGCCAAGTACTTATAATGGATTTCAATGAAACTTGAACAAGAACATCCTTCAGCCCCCAAGTCTAAATCTAGATCAAGATTTAAACCTGTGGCCCATCTCTAGTATGAATCAGGCCAAACCAACACTTTCATTAGAAAACCCTCCAAACATTTAACTCTGAAATGAAAGGGAAGAAAATTTTAAAGAAAGTTTCCTCTGTTTATTGTATGTCGTAAACCTTTGGCTTGGCAATAGCACAGCTCTTTTATTCAGAACTTTATTAATGGAACCAGAGTACTCTGACAGAAACTCATGATAGAAGTAAAGGCATACTGTAGAACTTTGTGTAAAATGTCATTACAACATAAATATTTACATTTTGTAAATATCTTGTCTATTAAAGTAGCTATTGGTCACCTTATATCATTGTTTGCCGAATATACTTATAGTCAGTAGAAATCTGTTCTTAACAGAGCCATTCAAGTGACAGAAGACTGCTTTAAAAACTTAAATTTACAATTTAGCTTTAGCCTATTTTACTTTATGTAAAATACTGAAAATCAGATGATTACAAACAACTTCAAGATGCACATAGACCTAGCGATGCATAAATTTCATTATTTTGATTTCTAGATATTCATGTTTTGTTGGTACACAGTAAGGGGGATGATTTAGGATTTCTCCAGGCCAAGACTGTACACCCCATTAGCCTAATACAGTCAAATTGAACCTACATAATATCTGCCGTAATGCCTCTATGGCATCCCTTGGTGTTTTCTGAAAGGCAGAGACTTATACAAGTAATTCTAAAAAGGAAACTCAGGGAAAGTCATTTTATCAGCAGTTTTCTGATTTGATGAACATTCTTCAGTCAGCAACAATGTCACCTGCAGCATTAACAATCCACTCAGTGAGTGCCTGCAAGTCTGTGGGCAAGTCTGGTTTTGTTAAATTCAGCTTCAGCAACTTCTTCTCCTCCTCCCCTTCTTCCACCCCCAGTTAGCTAAAGGGTAGCCCTCTACTGCTGGAGTTATTCTAGCATCCAAGAAGAGATTCAGTGTCACATGTTCGGCAAACACACAGCCTCTGTGAAATACGCCTTCTACTCCCTAACAAC
The DNA here is from genome assembly GCA_007922195.1 of Podocnemis expansa. Classification (NCBI taxonomy): domain Eukaryota; kingdom Metazoa; phylum Chordata; order Testudines; family Podocnemididae; genus Podocnemis; species Podocnemis expansa. The sequence goes on along the minus strand of ML681984.1, from coordinate 22,732,615 downwards.
TGATAACTGTCTCCAAGCTCCTATTTTAACACTCTTAATGTAAGGTAAATAAAAAGGCTGAACTTTTACAACTCCTTCATCTCTAATTTCATTTCCTTCTCTGCTCCCATTTGTTCTCAAAATGCTTTCTAAAATTAATATGCTTTGCTTTGGGCGTTTACTTTGTGTGCTGATAAACCAATTTTAGCCAACTGCATCACATTGCTAGTTATTTTCTTATGACAGCAGGACCCTGATCCTAAAAAGGGATCTTCAGAAATCAGTGTTAGTGCTAGAAATCTGATTCTAATCCAACTCATGTTGGTAGTGAACAGAAGCTTACATAGATCTTTTTGTGTAACCAAGACTAATCAAAATAGCTGGGATTTCAAGTACAGACTCTTAACTAAAAGTACTCAAGCACAGTCTACAAAGACTTATTACTTGCCAAATAATTATGAACAAATGACTTCAAAATAATTCTAATAGATCTGTGAACAATTCACAAACAGAAAAAGGGTGTGTTCACACAGCATTCTTATTTCGACACAACGAGGTTGTTTCGAAATAAGAAATGCCATGGACACATGATGCACAGCCATTTTGAAACAAGCAAACTGCCTGTTTTGAAATGGCAGCTGTTCTTCCGAAACGGCTTAAACCACTTTTTTTTTTTAAACAGGGTTGTTTCGAAACAACCCTGTGCGGACATGTTGTTTCGGAACAAAGTGTTCTGAAACAACATTTGACCTTCATCCCAGGGTGCTAAGCACCCTGGGAGGAAGGGCGACTCCCTCAGCACCCTGGCCAGGGAACCCTCAGCACCCTGCGCTGGGAATCCCGGGCCACGCTTCCTCCGGCCCCAGCAGCAGACACAGGCTCCAGCCGGGCGCCCAGGACCCCGCCATCAGGTTTGGGGGCAGCCCGGGCTTTAAAGCCCCTGGGGTGAGGCGCCTCACTGCGCCTCACCTGCCGGGTGCCTGCAGCCCTCTGCAGGCACCTGTGGGGTGCAGCGCCCCTCTGCACTGCACCCTGCAGGTGCCTGCAGTCCCCTCCCCAAGCAAAATAGCATGTTCACACTGTGGACGTGCTATTTCGCTCCCTTATTTCGAGGACACTGTTTTTGTCCTTTGAAATAAGGTGTTTCGAAATAAAGGGCTATTTCGAAACAGCTTGTTTCGAAACAAGCCCTCTATGCGTGAACATAGCCAAAGACAATAGTGTGTTTACTAAATTATTCACTGTGAATTATTCAGCCAACAAACTCTAACTAGGAGCAACAGAATCAAAGTCTGCAGACTACTAGAACTTCCCAAATATGAGAATCTGCTTTGGTTAGCAGAATTAAGATGATTTGCTTCTCTGATTTCCTCAAAAATTCTTGTGTTATGCCACCAAGAAAGAGATTTTCATAGATGTTTGATTTTTCTGTAAGGATATTTTCACTCTTTTCCTTTTGAGGGTCTTCTCCAGGAGTTATGTCTATCATCTTACTATATGGAACTCAAATTGTAACATCCTTAATGGAGAATTCCTTGTAAATAACCCAAAAGGGAGACTACACTTGCTAAACTCTCTGGCCCTGATCCAGCAGAGCATATAGGCATGTGCTTAAGTGCTTTGCTGGATCAGGGCCAGAGCATTCAATACATTGCAGGATGAAGCTTTCCAGCTGCAGTTTGATTTTCTTGTACAAATATAAAACTTGTCACATAAACTTCTCCCATTCACACAACAAAAGTAGGGCAGGTAACACTGATTGAGTGCTGTCTGCATCCATTTCATTTCATTTCCAGTCACTCAGAAACCACAGAGTTGGGCAGCTTGTAGGGCAGCCTACATAAAGACATGATAATTTACTGTAAGTTTCTTTATAGCATCATCTGTGGAAAAAAGATAAATACTGTGGCATCTAAATTTACAACAGACTCCCACATAAAATGTGTTTTGTTTTTCTTAAAGTTTAAGACCCATTCTTAAGGGTTATGGGACAAACCACAACCACCATCTGAGGATATGATTTGGGAATAATTCTGTGAAAGGGTTCTTTATGGAATTTTCTGCTCCCTCCTCGTCATCTGTAATATTTTATGAAGATTCACACCAGGGATGTTCCTTAATCATTCAATCACATGATGATGACTCCCACACTATTAAGAAATGACTTCCGCACCCCTCCCCACTCCAGAATCAGCAAATCTCCTTGGGCTGATAAGTTCAACACCAGCTCTGTAGCATGGCCATCTTTCCTCATAACTTGAAGAGAACTCTGTTGGAGTCACTCTGTCATGACTATCCCCATCAACTGTTGCTCTAGGGATTCTCTGTAAAGGAGAGCGGGGACTTCCTCCAAATAGATGGAGTGATGGAAATCGTAATTCAGCATAAGCCTGAATTAACTTTTCAACCTGCTTTTCCACATGGCTTCATCATTGGTGGGAGGGATGGTATATGGTACCTGAATCTTGACCTCCACACTCCTCTAGCAGTTCCTAGTCTTTCCCTCTCTCATGACCAGAGGTTCCACAGTATCCACAGGAGGTAGAGGTGGAGTACTATGGAAGTGACTGAGACTTCTCTGCCCAGTGATTTGCCTGAAGGGAACTCCTGTGCATCTGCTAGGAATTGGATAATCTGTCTGCACATCACTAAATAAAGAAACCATTTCAAAGTCCTCACACAACTGAGTACATTACATAGTCACCAGAATCTGTAGACTCAAGAAAAACCAGGTTTGTGTTACATTCCTTCTGGATAGCCCCTTTGAGCACATTGCCTTCAATATTCAGCTCAGATCTCTTCAGTCTGAGAGAGAAATGATAATGATTGATTCCCTTGATCTCTTGATGACTTGTAAATCAGCATTTGATTAACCTTTTCCACACTGAGAGGGTCTTCCTTCATATTCAAGCTTATAAAGATATGTATTTACATCCAGGTAATTAGCTAGAAAAGGGAGTACTCTATGGGCACGTCTACACAGCACTTTTATTTCGAAATAACACTTGTTATTTTGAAATAAAAATGATTTGATCTACACGACGTTCCCTTATTTCGAAAGGACAGACCTCATCCTTTCGAAATAAGGATCGTCGTCCCGAAAAAGTAAAACCTACCCCCCCGAAACGACCGTTATTTTGAAACAGATGTTTCAAAATAACGGCATTAGACCCGTTGTTTCAAAACAACGGTTCGAAACAGCAGATCCATTGGCATTATTTCGAAACATCCGTTTCGAAATAACGGTCTTTTTGATCCCGCAGTTTCCCTTATTTCGAAAGGAGCCCTTTATCAATTTATACAGCTGCTTTAGCTAGTAGGAGTAAGAATACATAAATGTTTAGTTCTTAGGTTAAATTTGGGTCAATTCTTAAAGTGTACAGCATGGTCATAAGAGCAGTCATTGTAGGTTCTACTCCAAATATGAGGTTCACTGAAACTGTGTCATATTTCTCCCCAAAGTTGTTGCTGGACTATCTAATAATTGATATTTTACCTCTTAGAATTATGTCAGGAATGTCTCTTCTGCCTATAACAGACATTAGGTATTTATCTGAGTTTAAAATACCTGGATTCTAAGGGCTAGATCACTGCCCAAACTATGATCCTTTAGATCATCTCTGGCACTGCAATTCTTAAAACTGGTCCACCTAGAAAAGTGACAATTTGCCTGTCTTGAGGGCTTCCCATCTCTGTAGCAGGCTCTATGTCATCCTTCTCTACCTTGCTCTTCTAAAGAAACCATGCCCAGATTATGCGTGGGGGGAAGAGTCACAACCCTCAAGGGCTGTGTAGCAGTTCACCTAAGGTAGTGAACTCACAGTCTATGTCTACACACAGAGTGTTAAATCGATTTAACTTAAATCAATATAATTGAATTGAAAATAATTATTAAATCAATTTAACATGTCCCCACTAGAAACCCAAATCAAACTAGCATGTCCATGGATGGGACTTGCTATTTCGAGTTAGGAGAGGGGCACCGTGGGAGGTGTGGCAAGATGGCCTCCAAGAAGGGCCATGCCCCCACCCAAGATATAGAAAAAGGAGGGCACCGGGGGAGGAGGAAGATCAAAAAGTGTTAAATCAAAGTAACAGTTAAATTGAAACAACATATCTACACTGTGTTATTTCAAAATAATCATTTTGATTTAACCGTCATTTCGATATAAAGCCACGTTTCAATATATTGAAATGACCGTTCCTTATTTCGAAATGAGGGAGCTCCTCATTTCAAAATAAGAAAAATTAGTGGGGATATGCACTACTTTAAATCTAAATAGCCATCATTGTTTCGATTTAAAGTATAGGTGTAGACATATCCAAATTGCCTCCATTTATGTCAGGGGCCATTTTGGCTCCTTGCAGCCCTGGGGATTAAAGAAACACAGAGGTGACATAAAGCTACATTTCCCTGTACCTCCTTGTTTCTTTATCTTGTGCTTTTCAACATCTAAATCTGTATTATATATAATATAGGTTTGTTACACAGATGAAAATTTCAAACAATTTCCAGAGGGGTAGCCATGTTAGGCCATTTCACCTAAACAAACAACGAGTTCTGTGGTGCTTTTAAAGACTAAAAAATGATTTATTGCATGAACTTTCCTGGACACAGTCCCACATTTTCAAATGAATGAAATGGGAAATACAGCCTGTTAGTTGTAAATATACAGATACAGAGAAGGGTGGTTCACAATATTCCTCTAGATCTGTTTCAATTAACCTTGTGACCTACCCTTCTCTGTATCTGTATATTTACAGCTAACGGGTTATATTTCCATTCATCTGACGATGTGGGATTGTGTCCAAGGAAGCGCATGTGATAAATAAATTTGTTAGCCTTTAAAAGTGCTGTGGAACTTTTTATTTGTTTTATTTCAAACGATGAAAGAATAAAGTAACCTGAGAAGTAAGGAGGGCTTTTTATGTTTTGATATCTGTTTTTTCCCCCTATATTATATACAGCAGTCTTTATACATATCAATAAATACCACGAATTTGCTAAAAATGAGAGAAAATACATTAATAATACATGTGTATCCATGAATCTGCCCCTCTTTAGCTTGCCTTTCTATTGTTCTTAACATTCCTAGTATTTTTGGTAAGCACAGCAGTAGTAGCAGGTACCATACTGTTTTTAAACACTGCAGGTGTTTGGGGTTGGATGGCACTTTGGCAAATCTGGATATGAAAGAGAAGCAACAGGAGGAGCACAAAGGTAATAGAGGCATTGGTACGAGTTTGGTGCAGTGCGCCTTCTCCTTTCATGTGCGTATCTCTGCACTTCTTGCTGTTAGAAAAGCAACAGCTCATGAGAGCTGTTAAAAAAAAAAGCAAGTATGTCATCCAATATACTATTATTTTAAGTAAAACAATAAAATAGACAAGAAGAAATGTATAGTCTCCATGTAAAAACCCAAAATGTTTAACTCAAAGCTATTATGAACTGAAATTTTTCTCCAGAATGGTAGCCACTAGGCAGATGGGTAAGCAGACTACTTAAAAACTGAAAAGTGCATATACAAAAAACAGTTACGTAGTTGTTACAAAAATGCTTGTATTACACACTGACTGCATTACAATAGTTCTTTTATGTAATTTCTGTAAGCATTTGCTTATTGGAAGAAGAACAGTTAATAATGTCACAGTTTTATAGATCTGCAACTATTATAAATTTATATGGAGAGATATAGCTATAGTTATAGACAAGGATATAGAACGGGTATGCTTAATACTCCAAAACCTAAACATGTACGCTAATGAAAAATCTCTTAGAAAAGAATCTCTCTTTATCTAGCCTGCCTAATTCATTCTTCCAGATTTAGACAAGCCAAAAGTTTACCTTATGCTACAGCAGAAGCAATTTTTATTTTTCAAGGTTAATCCAACTCAGCAGGATTTAAGGATGGCACTTTTCCTTGGTCGTAGGCATGTTGGCTCAGGCCAGACAGCTGTTTGGACATTCTCCACTGGGAACCTTGCCCTCAACACCCACAGTTGATGCACATACATGGTCTACTGGCTGCCTACTTCCATGCCCATCTGTTCAGATGGCATGGCGCCCACTCACAAGTTCGCTGGATCCATGCCCTTAGTGTGTAGGTGCCAGGCAATGATGGGCTTAGATGGGCAGCCTGAAAAATACTGTAAGTGATCATTTTTGTTTCCAGTAGGAAGTCCTTCCTCGGTTATAGCATTGCAGCATGGATGCCACATGCTACCATACACTTAATCACACCTGTGGACATTTATGTGCCAAAAAAATATAACAAGGATTACTGAAAAAGGAAAAGAAAGGAAGATAAAAAGAGATAAAAGGACCATTCTCAGTGACTGACAGGATGTGCTGAAACTAGTACCTTGGATATACAAATGCAGGTGCACTATCAAAAGATTTTTAATGTAGGCACGTGGCTTATTTCTACCATACTGCAAAAAGAACAGTCCTGCAGAAAACAATAACACCACTAAAAGTGACCAGTAAAGAGGCTATTTCAAAATGTGCTCCTGCTTTTAAAAGTGAAAACCTACCAGCAATAGAAAAAACCTAAGTAACTTCACAGAAGGAGCAATAGATAACAAAGGATTTTTTCCACATTTCTTATGACTGAGGGGAAAAAAAATCATTGTAGATGTCATGATAAGAAGCAACACTATTAAGAATAAAACATCATTTGTTTTCGTCTCAAAAGAGGCTTTTTCCTTCTTCATTTTCTTTTCAAAGATAGGCAGTTAACAGCAGATTAACATGTAGTCAGAAGTTTAAGACTTTCATGTAGCAAATAATTTAGTTGATAAAGAACACCTGTTTCTGTTTGTGAGTTATCCACACAGACTAATTTTTACAAATATGTTGGTCAAATAATTTCAATAACTCACTTTATGCAATTACATTTCACCCCATGACTTATTTGCAAATATTCACTACAACTATATTTTCATCTAATTTTTATCTGTACTGCATGATAAGTCAACAGTCACATTGGCTGTGTCCACATGTTGTTTTTAAATCGAAACAACAACCGTTATTTTGATTTTTAAAAAGTTATGTCTGAATGACTTTCCGTTATTTTGAAAAGATGGAGCTCATCATTTCAAAATAACGGAACTGAAATCAAAATAACAAAACCTCATTTTAAATAGAAACAGCTGTTGAATCGAAATGGTTGTTTCGAAACAATGCCATTCGGACACATTATTTCAAAATAACCATTATTTCAATTTAACACTTTTGCCCTTCATCTTCCCAGGGTGCCTTCCTTTTTCTATATATTGGCTGGCAACACAGTCACGCCAGGGGGCCATGTTGCCACATCTCCCATGCTGCCCCTCTCCTGATTCGAAATAGCAAGTCCTGTGTCTGGACTTGCTATTTTGATTTGAGGTTTTTGCTTATTTCGATTTAAGTTAATTTGAAATAATGATTTTATTTTGAATTAACTTGTTTTGAAATAAGTGTGTATGTGTAAACATAGCCATTGTATTTTTCTGCTCCCTGACTAGATGACTGAAACTTTTGAAGAAACAGTAGCGGGGAAGTCAGAACATTTTCAAAATGAGGATATTTTCAAATGAGTATTCTAAGACTCTTGCTTTCTGGTAGGATCCTTGAAAACAAAATATCATACAATACGAATCCATGGAAAATAATAAAGTGGATCTGAAATATCATATTATCATATTCATGTATTGACTCTATGTCTTTGTGAATATTTTTTGCATTATGCACCAATCTCCAGCTTCATGGATTACAAATACTTGTCAGAAGATGGAACAGAGAAATAAGAGCTAGTCATGGTGAGTCTGTGTCCTGGACTGGGACCCTGGATGCAGTCAGAAAGTAGTGGAAGACCATACTTAATTTAGGAGTGGTCTATACTGGGACTAATATTAGAATAGCTACATTGCTCAGGGATGTGAAAAATGCACAACCCTGAGCAAAATAGTTTTTCATCCTAACCCCTGGTATAGACAGAGTTAGGTCAATGGAAGAATTCTTCTATTGACCTTGCTCCCACCTCTCGGAGGTAGATTACCAACACTGATGGGACAACCCATCCTTTTAGAATAGGTAGTGTCCCCCTGAAGTACTGAAACGGAGCAGACATCAGTGTTGTCTTTGAGCATGCTCAGCTGAATCTGACATGTGAATATATGATCTGTCCTAGTCTGGACATGTCGTCAGTATGGTCATTCCAAGTTTCCCTGGATCAGTGCCCAAAACAATGATGCTTCAGAGTCAAATTAGGTTTAGCCAAGAAAATATATATATGAATGTCCATTGACCAAAAACCAAAGAATTCCAGCGAATGTCCACTGATCAAAAAACAAATGTTCTACTGGAACTGTCACATGTAAAATTGTACAAATTGCTGTATTGGAATTCAAAGCTTAGTTCAACTTTTTTACTAACAAGAGATCAGTGTCAATTCCTTTACGTATATTTTCATGTCAGGTGGTTGACTATGTGGCTTAAGGGGAAAAAACAATGGATTTGAAATAAGAATTCTGTTTCTGTCAGTGGAAGAATTTCAAGGACATCATATTCTTACAAGTGATCACAGATAGTTCTACCTCCTAGCATGACAAATTGATGAATCCCTGATTTAACGTTGTTTTTACCAGAAATATTTAACCAAAATATTTAATCAAAACCAAAGATAAAATGAAACCTTTGGGTATCTCTGAACATAAGAATATCTAGAAGTCTGTTTTGCAACACCTCTCCCCCCTGCTCTTTGAACTAGCAAACTGAGGAGGTCTCCAAATGGTTCCAATTGGCTAATATTCACCTCCTTTATCACATCATTTCCTGTAATCCCTAAAAAACTTTTAGACTTGCTTAAAAGGAGCACAGCACTCATCTGGAAGTTACAAGAAGCATAAGCCAAAGTGCAAAAAAAAAAAAAAATCAGCTACAAGAACCCAAGACATTCTTATAACATAAACATGCAAAATGGTTACCAGCATTTATACCTTCTATATTTAAAGTCTTATTTCAAGAGGGATTTTACAGAAGTCAATCATTTGGAGTTTTCCTTCACTTTTTCCTACTCTGTCTTCAGGTCTGGAGTTCTCCTCCTTCCTCCTACTCTATCTTGAAGACTAGCGTATTCTTTCAAAAAGGAGGAAGATTTTAAAATAAATGTTTTGTTTTTCCCTATTCTTTTTCTGTTAGATTTCTTAGTTTTTCACATAATTTGAACATTGCAGCAAACCACAAAGCATAACTAGGATTGCTGTTGTACTGGGACAGCCTAATGACAAGCTGTCCTCACAGTCAGGCAGTTGGCCTACAGTTTCCTCTACCTTAGTTGTTTGAAGAGGGCCTCAGCTTGAGTGCTTCTATCACTTCCCTTGGGGTTCTGCTACTACAGACAAGTGGGAAGGTGAGCAAGAGAGAGAGAGAATGGGAGATACAAGTCCTTAGCTCAAGCTTCTCTGGGCTGTGGTTCCTTAGTTGTGTTGTGAATTGGTGTTGTGGAAATCCCTTCCTGTAGATTATCATCCCTGGAACTGGACCATTATCTGGAGATGTCAGCGACTGTTGCCCAGATCATCAGTCCCTCCAAACCCGGGAGTGTTCTCTCATTGTGCCTCCAGCCTTTCCCTCTTTTTTTCTTCAGACCCCCTCCTCATTTTAATTCCATCCATCCCAGATGAATAACCACTCTGTATCAATCATCATAGGACAGACTAAGTTCATGAACACCTGTAGTTGAACACCCATGGGAAGTGATGCCAGGTGGTGGAAAAGAAAAATCAGCCCACTGGTTAGACTGGGGCCAGGCTGGGCAAAGTACAGAACATGAACAAAGGGTCAGTGTCAGAGATGCAGAAGCTAAAATTTCAGAGCTAGAAGGCAAAGGAAAGTTATAAGTCAGAGGTGGAGCCAGGAATCAATATTGGGTAAGATAGAAGCCAAATGCCAGAACTGGAAGGTCAACCAGGATGATAAGACAGAGGCAGTGATGGGGACCAAAGTCAGAAGTCTAAACCCAGAAGAGAGCAGGGACTGGAAGTAGGCAGGAACAAAAATAGGAAGTGGAAGAGGTGGAAGCAGATCCTGGAATCAGAGCAAGAGCACGTGAAAGAATGATTAAGCAACCACTGGCCTGCTCTATGAGCCAGGTTTATAAGCAGAGCTGCTAACTTCACAGCCAGTCAAAGGCTGTGACCCCATCCATCAGGTCCAAGGCAGTGTAGCTGGACTCACTGGTTACTAACTACTGCCACCAGCCTGGTGCCTAACAGCAACATTAAAATGGTATTTTCTGGGTAGGCCTGATAGAAGGCATACAGGAGTTTTGGAGCAGGGATATGTTCTATAGGTTGTCATGAATACTTAACTGAGATATATACCTCTCACTTAATTAGATGCTGGTGTACTTCTGAGATTTGGCAGAAGTTCAGAATCTGCTGAAATATTTATTCCTCTTGGCCTTGCATGGTTATCAGTGGCAGGTGATCAGTAATACAATGTGAGAAGGGAGTCCTGAAAAAATTTCAGAAGGGAAAAATGGAACATGACTGGATCTGGATGGATTCTGAAAGCTGCAATCCAATGGCTGCAAGTTTTAATTGTTCTATGAATGCAAATGAAGCCCCGTATGGGCAGTCCAGTTTTGAGGACGGATGGGTGACTCACAGAGAGGAAAAGTTTCTCTTCTACTTGAGATTGCTGGTGGGCTAATAGTGTTGGCTGGCATGTCATTTGCATGCCATCTTAGCCATTTCTAACTAGTGCTTAAGTTCCTGATGCTCTCGGTGGAGGTGTACAATTGCAGTGGTCAGCAATGCAGATAAGTAGGCTGGTGGGATATTGAAAGACTAACAAATTTATTTATCATACGAACTTTAATAAAATTGCTAGCCTTTAGAAGTGCCACCTGATTACTTGTTTGTTTGGCTGAACTAGACTAACATGGCTACCCCTTTGGAAATGGTCAGCTGTGGTGGGCACTGGCATGTAGAGAGGGATATTTGGAGTGATTCTGAGGGTAGAACCCATAATTTGAAAAGCAAAGAGTATTCTGGGTCATGGTGTGTATGGACTTGCTGTAGGTAAACTCTGCATGGGGAAAAAGGACCAGGCAGTTGTTCTGGTAGTAATTTAGGAATCAGGAAAGGTACCTACTTCAGTACCTGACTGACTCTTTCTGATGTTGGTAGCAAGCAGTCTAGGTACTTGATGCTCAGGACATGCAGAAGTACCTGCCAAACACAGGAAAGGAACTAGGACCCCCTGTGCTATGATTCTGAACTGACAGACTGTTTCCCGAGCTACAGCAATGATGCAGCATGGCATAAAATGCACTATCTTTGTTAGGTGATCAGTTATCACTAGAATTGCAGTGTTCCCATGGAAAGGCCCATAGACAGAAGACCATAAACAGGATGAAGTCCATAGACAGACTGGCCCAAGGCTGAGGTGGAATGGGCAAGGTCTTAAGAAAACTACACAGTTTCATACGGGGGTGGAAGAAATCTGGTCTGGAGACAGAGCTCACAGATCTAAGACATAAGTTGCTATCAACTTATGGGACCAACCCTTAGAAACTCCTCAGTAATGGGATCTTGAATTCACTGAAGTGATCACTCAGAGAAGCATCATAGCTGGTTCATAAGACTTGCAGGTTGTTGACCCTCAGGTATGTAGATGTGACCCTTCTGATACAGAATTTCTTCAAAGAGGGAGAAGGTCAAGGCAGTTTGGGCCCCAGCATTGTCTAGGGCTTGATGGATGTACACTGGAAAGGGATTATTGGGCAGCAGGGAACTTATGGAACAGAGCAGTGAAACAAGATTAAATTTGATTATTCAAGGACCATGTTTGGAGTCTCTTGGACAGGTTCACAGTATTCCACCTTCTAGTTTAATGCATCTGACTTACCATTCCTGGTCCCAAGACAGTAGACCACTATGATGTTGAATTGTGGGAAGAAGAGGGAAAGCTGTGTATCTAATGTTGTTGGTGAGGAATCTTCGGGAATAGCAAGTTTTTGGGGTCAGTAGGAACGTGAATTGCAAACCTGGTACCCTCCAGGAAAGACTGCCATTCCTCAAACCCTATTTGATGGCCTATAGCTCCTTATCAAGGATGTCATAGTGTTTTGATACCAGGATGGGTCTGCACAAATAAAAAACATAAGGATGAAGCTGACCATCGGAGGCCATTCTTTGGGAGAGGACAATTCCCAGTATAAAGTTTGAGTTATCTACTTCCACTGTAAATATTCAGCCTGGTTTGGACCAAAATGGGGCCTGCAATTTTTTTTTTTTTAACCTACTCAAAAGCCTCTGGGGACAAAGAAAAATGGGCTGTCTTCTACAGGAGGTAGATTAAGGTGATTGATTCCTTGAGGAACTGTCTATAACATCCTCAGGAAATCCAATAAACATGACATCTGGGTGTCCCCCAGTTAACAATGGCTGTCACTTTCTGTGAGTCAATGGATAGTCCTTCGGGGAAATGATATAACTGAGAAACTCTATGTCCTGATGATCTGGCATGTCTATAGCTTGGAATACAGGTGGTAACAGAGATGCCTTTTTAAAGGGTTTTCTACACTTGAAATGCAATGATACCACTGTAGTGCTTCAGTGTAAACATTACTTATGGCAATAGGAGGTACTTGTCCATCAGCATAGGCAATCCGCCTCCAGAAGAGGCAGTAGCTAGATGTACGGAAGAATTCTTTCCCTGACCTAGTAAAAAGTCTTCAGCAGGGGTTAGCTCAGCTTAACTACATCACACAGGAATTTTGAGCTTTCATACCAATGAGTGATGTAGCTTGTCTACATAACTTTTTAGTGTAAGCCAGGCCTAAGAAATTTGCACTTGCTGGTCATGGTATGTTTGGTCACTTGAAAAAATAAGAGTATTAAGTTATAGATAATAATAAACAGATCCAGCATTTCCCTGAAAATGTCATTGACAAAGTGTTTAAAGGTCATGGAAGCAATTCATAGAACACCTGATAAGACCAGGTATTCAAAGCGTCCATACCAGATGCAGAAAGCGGTTTTACATTCATCTCCTTCTTGCAAGTTTATAGGCCATGTGGAGGTTTAACTTCATAAAAATTCAGACAGAATATAACTGGTTTAGGGAAAAAGGCCAGGGGCAGACATCATGGCTGGCAGGCCTGTCCAGCTCTTGCAGGCCTATTCCCTTGCAGCAGTACAATGACACAACCTGCAGATGATACCAGTTCCCTCTTTGGTCTGAGGAAGGCAGAACTGTTGGTAGTACAAGAAGCTAAAGTGTACTGTCTCTTTTTGCCAGCAACTGCATCTGTCCTGGGCAGTAAGCCTGGACATTCCCAGAATGACTGAATAGTGGGTAGGCTCTTAATCAACCTAAACGGTTGAATCTCCCTGTGTCCCTCAAGGACAATGACCCCTACTAGGAGTTTTCTATTGGGTAACCAGTCAGTAGACCCCAGAGCAATTATGCTACCTGTATCTGTACCCAAAGACACCGCACATGAAATGCACCTGCACCCCACACAAAATTAATATCATCTCACTGTTATTAATATAAACTGTTGACATCACACATGTTGAATAGTAAGAATTTAGAAAAATGTAGTTTAAAAAGCCACAAACTATTTCAAGCAATTTTGCCATTATCCCTTATTTTGTGTGTCTGTTGTACATTTTAGAGTGGCTACCATCTCCCATTTGTTATTTGGAAAGATGAAAGGCATAACTGCAAAACCCTCAGATTGTCTTTGTGCACTATTTGTTCTAAGTTAGCCAAGAAAACAAGAACATGTTTCAAAATATACAGTGTATTCAGTTTATTGTACTGATTCCTGAATAGTAGCTCATATATTTAACCCAACATATTAAAAAAAGAGAAATGCATGTATATATACTGTATTTCTAATATAAACTCATTGGACTCATCTGAATTTTCTGCTTGCTGTTCTGTTTGAAACTTCTGAAGCATCTAAACAGTCTAGAAATTGCCTCTGATTTGATTTTCCTCACATTGCTTTGATAGAAAAGTCAACCAGCTTACAAGTTGAAAAAAAAAATCTGTTGCTGTTAGAAAATTCTGCCCTGTATAAACACAATTCTTTAAACACTTATTTCAATAGACTGCCACTACACTGGCAGTGAAATCACAGGAAGGACAGATGTGTATTTGTGGGAGGGGAAGAAACTTGTCTGAGAAATTAGTTATTTACAAGCATTTTGATGTCTCATGTCCAACGAAGGCTTCAAAACAGCATCTTGATCCTATTTCCTCCTCTTTTGTTTTACTCTTTAAAAGGCAGGAAAACTAATGAGAGCAGAATGGCACAATTTTTGCTCAAACAACAAGAAAAAATTGAAATGGAAATCTAATGTATTGCACTTCACTTAGGAGCAGGACTTCTATTAGAGATGAATGTCTAATCTCTGCTTTGAGTTACCGATATATTGGATCCACTACCACCCTTAAAATCCAGATGACAGCAATGAGATGCAGTATCTTTTTCTGATCTATAGCTGGTCTAGTCTGTGACTGTTCCTGCTGGACAAAAACCTCACAATAGTAATCTGCAGTCTTAAAGGTGGATTAATGCAATGACCTCACCTTGTGGTAACCTTTGAAAAGCAAATGAACTTTATCAGGGAGCCTCATCTTTTGAGTTCAGAAAGACACAGGGAGCATATATAACCAATATGCTATGCCCTGTATGGCTTACCTATTTTCTTCTGATGTCAACTCAAGGTGTCATTTAGAACCTACAGTGCCTTATAAGGGCAAGGTCCTAATGATTAGTGAGATCACCTATCTGCTACATACCATCAGGACAGTTACAATTTGCTGGTCTGATCTCCCTACATGTTCTTGAGCTTGAATTCTTCAGAATTAGAGAAAGAATGGATGGAGGGCCAATGAGACTAAATTCCTGCATTGAGAGTTCATCAGAGCTTGAGTCTGGCCATCTTTCTTGTACACATCAAACCAGTATCATTAAGCATTTCCCTGGCCATTGACTTTTCCTCAGTACTAGAGCATAAAACTGCTCTGAACTACGTTGGGTTGTGTAGTATATCAATCAGTAAGGTAAAGAACTACTGTTTCAAGTAGTCTATTTTTTTTTCAAAAGTTAAAAAAAACAGCATGGAAAAAAATTAAAGAACCTGATTTTCCAACATCTTGCACCTTATATGATCATTTACAGCTGTGCAAAATGCTGCCAGATCAGAAAGGCAGCATTTTACATGCACTTTGTAATGGCATACACGGCAGCATCAGCAGCACAGCAGTAGAGAATCAAGCTCACTGTGTCATCTCTCTAACCTTATATACTTAAATCCATTTGAAAACAATTTAAGACTTAATGCACAATGGACCCTAATTACTTCACTGATTTATTACACATTACTGTTGAAAGTGCCTCCAAAACTATTTTCTATGCAGATCTAATGATCAAAGTTAAACAGATCTCTGAATTGATTTTTTTAAATGCTTTTCTGTGAGGAAAGCAAAAGGACATTTCAGCCACAGTTTAGACCTCAATGATGCAGTAACTGTGGCTGACCTGAAAAAGGAAACATAATTCTTAGTCTACAAACTAGTAAATTTATTACACGTACACGGTTGATATACATTTTCAAAAAAGGCACACTATGTAACCTTCCTAATAGCAGAAGCAGTCACAGTGAATACATGAGCAAATGACTAGCTAGACATGTAACTGATTATTTTTGTGTTCAGCCCATGAGAATGAATATATCTGTGGTAAATGCGCATGCAAATCAGATACAGAAGTTTGTGTGTGCTTCTCTGCAAATGGCAATAATTATATTTAAAATAATGTTTGAAAGTATAATAGGGACTCAAACTGCAAGCTAATTACACTTTGGACTCTCTACGATTCTTAAAATTGCTTTGTAAGTGACATTTTATGAGTCTAACACACTTTTCTTTGAAGGTTATATGGATATATTCAGGCTGTGAGGACACTTGCAGCATTTGTCCTTTAGCCTTTTGTCTCATAACATGATTGAGCATCCATATACCTTGCAACCATACATCCTGTCGAGTGTTATTCCCATACATATCACAATTTACCTCTCATTCTCTACTCAAACATGCAACCAAGCTGAACAACAAGCTACTTCAGCTGCCATGTCATTTCAGTTTTCGCAAATTTTCTCTTTTTATGTGTGCTCTACATTTCAGTGATGTCTCAGCTCCCCACTCAACTGCCATGGGCTAAAACTCAGGGACAAAGTCTCAATGTCAAAGAGAGTGAAAACAGCGGGGGGAAAAAAATCACACAAGAGAAAGTTAACAGTCACAAACACTACTTTGAAGCTTCTATTCATATGGATTTTGCAAGTTTCTACTATTTATCAACAAAACTTGAATTAAAGAAGAATGATCATGTTTATAGTGTTAATGTTGTGGTTTCTGTTGTTGCTGTCTGCCTAAGTGAACAATACAGTATAGCTATCCACTTGCAAAGACAGATTGTACTATCTTCATCTCCAAAAACTTAAAAAAATGAAGAGCTTGCCTAAAGCTGATGAGACCTGCAGATCTTGTAGCATATGTTACAGTCCTACTTATATGTCAGTCAAGATATATGCCAGACAATTCAAAATGGGAAATTTAAACACACGTACCGGTATATTGTTCTTAGTGGGGACAGTTTTCTACTGAACTCTTTAGGAACTCTGCCCAGTTGAGCAAAACTCAAGCAGAAAATAATCACCCGAAGTTAAGGTTGAACAGATATAACATTGATGGTAAAGAAATGTGTTAAAATAAAGTGTTTTGTTTTGGTTTTTTTAAGCTACATTTTGATAGTTGTAAGGTTGCCTTTTGAAGGAGAAACAATACTGGGAAACGATCCTGTAAAATTCCCTGTATCATTAGCACTAGTGATGACACAGGGGCAATTTTCCTTCATTCACTTTACCATTCCTTATCAGTTTATTGTGTAATATTAGGTTACCATTTTCAAAAGTCCCTGACAATTAGTCCCAGTTTAAAACACAGCAGATACCTAACCTATATTAATAAAGGTTTGCTGGCATAGTCAGCCCAGCTATACCATCCACCTCCTCCTGCAGATGTAGTTTATATTATCAAAAGACTAAAGCTTACACTTGCTATCTCAACAAAATAATTATAGCGTAAAAGGTACTTGTTCTGCTGATATAATGCCATCCATAGTAGACCATTTTTTTTCAGTATAAAAATGCAGTAAAAAGAAACTCGCACATAGCTACAGTGCCAAAGTTTCTAGTGTAGACATGGCCATAAGACTTACGGTTGAAATCCTGGTTCCATTAAAGTCAATGATAAAATTTCCATTGATTTCAGCAGGGATAAGTTTTCATCTTTAAGTGCTTACATTTCATCTGAAAACAGTAATTAGGTTCATAGGTCACTTATGTGCATTCGAAAATGCTACCCTTTATTTTTCTTGAAATAAATAAATTTCTTGAAATTTTCTTGAAAGGCTTTCTGTTAGGAATGTTTTTATTTTTGTAAAATCATTAAGACATTTGCAGCCTATGTTAAAAAAACAAAACACTGTATTTAGAATTCGATCATATGTTCACTGAAATGGATAAGGCATTGACTTCAATGGCATAGGATCAAGGCCTTAGATTTCATACTAACTATAGCTGATGAAATTTGTCTAACTAGTGATAGGTGCCTTTCTGGAACAGTGGGGGATGTGTACAGATTCTAAATAAGGCAGGAGTCCTGGAATACTGTGAGGAACAGTAGACAGAGGCCTAATCTGTTTTAAATATCGCAGTATGTAGTCACTGCGAGCTAGCTTGTGCCCCATGATCTTCAAGACAAGCAAGAAGTCCCGTAGCACTTTTAAAGACTAAGAAATTTATTTATTGCATGAGCCTTCATGGGAGAAAATCCCACTTTGTCAGATGCTTGAAGATGAAGAATTTATAGAATGGGAGAAGAATAAATGCAGGGAAGTGTAAGTCATAGGATCAGGTCAGATCAGACTGTTATAGTAAATCAAAGCAATTGTTTAGACTCAAACAGCAGAATACAGCATACAGAGGGAGGTGCGGTCAACACCTGTTGTAATAAGGGAAAAAAATATGAGATTCCTATTTAACCCTAAGGTAACAGTGTCAAATCTGCATATGAATTCCAATTCTGCAGTTTCTCTTTGAGGCTTTGATTTGAAATCCACTTATTTAAATACAAATATTAACATACCATCAATGGAGTGAGAGGGGACATTGAAATGTTCCCCTTCTGGTCTTTGAATGTTATTTCTTATGTCAGATTTGTACCCATTTATTCTTTTGAGCAGAGACTATCCTGTTTGTCCAATGTATAGGGCAGGGGGCATTTCTGGCACATGACGGCATAAAATAAACTACATTGCCAACTTTGCTCACATATCTGCACAAAAGATACCATCACAGAACCTAATGAAGCTAGCTACTCCATTAAGGGCTCATTCACCGATGTGATTTATGCCATCTGTGCCAGAAATGCCCCTCCACTTTATGTGATAAATAAATTTGTTAGTGTTTAAAAGCTCCACAGGACTCCTTCTGAAGGGGTAGCCCTGTTAGCCTAGATCAGCAAAACAAACAAGGAGTCCAGTTGCACTTTTAAAGAGTAACAAATTTATTTATCTCATGAGCTTTCGTGGGAGAAAATCTCACTTCATCAGATGCTTGAAGATGGGGAACTTGTCTTCCAGCATCTGATGAAGTGGGATTTTCTACCATGAAAGTTCACGCAATTAATAAATTTGTTACTCTTTAAAAGTGCCACAGGATGCCTTGTTTGTTTTACAGGACTCCTTGTTTGTTTTGCTGAACTAGACTAACACTGCTTCATCTTTGGAAATAATCTTCAAGGGCTCTTCCCCATATGAATCTCCCTCTGACAATCTCCTCTTTCTCCTTGCAAAAACTCATCCCTAGAAAAGACTAGACCTAATAATTACATGACAGATACTTCCACTGGTGCAATCAGTGATTTGGCTGGATCCCAGATACTTGATTAACAGTGACTTGGTAGGTGATTTATTTGAGTGATTTTGCATTAATTTATGAGATAATATAATATTTGTGCAATCTGAAGCCATTGTTCCTGAATAATAAAATCCCAATAAAGATCCAATCTGGAATTATTGGGAAGAAACGTATTATTTTATATATTGACATTTTGTGCTACCTTGAGATTGGTTGATCAGCTATTTCACCACTTCTTATGTTTTTGTTGTTTGAAACATCTCATTCACTGGAGATTTGGGACCTAGCCTTTCTGTAATAACTGTGAGTTTAATAAAGAACTTTCTTAATGTCTCTATTGTAAGTAACTCGTGCTTAATGAATATAACCAGCAAAGAGCAGCATTTTATTTATGATGAATGCTTGGTTAAGTTATCATTTCATGTCAACACAATTTGTGTTTTGAATTATGTGAAGCAGATAATCTCAATTAACAAGTAAGTGTAGTTATTTTCATTTTAAGCACTTCCCTTAATTGTTTCTGAAGCCTAAAACTAAAGTTATAATAAATAATGAGCAACTATAACATGTACCTGCACAGAGCTTCATTCAGTTCCTCCAACTGAAGTTTGCTTAAATTGTAGAAGTAAGATTTGTTTTGCTCATGGTAAATGGTGCAAAGGCTGCACAGTGACTAAATAACTCTGCATTGTTTACTGTCCCCAGACTATTTCCTTCTTCTCTGTAAGTCTGGTTGCCTCTCCTTGTCTCTGCCTGCATGTATTACCTCTCTTTCCTCTTGCCTGGATCCATCTGCTGACCTCATCATGTAGCAAGTATGTAATGTGATGGAAGGTTTTGCACCCTAATTATATAATGGCCATACATTTCTTAGCAAAGTAATCCCATCAGTAAATATACCAGAAATTTCCAATACTTTGCAATAATTTGCAGTAGAATGAATAATAATCACTTATATATATCTAATATTAAATAGCTTGATCTATTCAAAATTATTATTTTTTCCAACAAACAGCAAATTTTGTTGGTACAAACAAGTCACTAAAACATAACTTCTTTTCTCATGAGACTCTCTGCATAAGCAATACCTTTGCTATTGACCATCCTGAAAATTAGTTTGCATTTTTGCTACCCTGCTCTTTAAACAAATGTCATACATCAAATTTTTTGTAGTAGTTGGTTCAGGTAAAAAAAGAAAAGAAATTCAAATTTACCTAGTTTTCTTAGTTTTATAATAAACACAGTAATCTTGGGTTCTAGGTGACTTTTCCAAAAATTAAAAATATAATCAAATCCACAGAGACAGCTGCTTTCCACCCCAAACAAACAGCCAGACAAAAATCCCATCCAGCAGACTAACAAAATGCTAAACACCAATCATAATAAAACCAAGTCCAAAACACCGTCTTCCTCCACAAACCTTGGCCCTTGTCAGAGGCTTCCTTTCCCAGAAACTTATGTAAGGAGATAGGCTTTGCAGATGCATTTGCCACCTTCTAGATCTGAGGAGGCCACTTGTTTTAGTAGAGGCATCCTCTTATGAGAGGCCAGGAAAGTTCCCACAAGGGTTCCAATGAAGACGACTTTTTAAAATTCAGCTAAGTCTTCATAGGAATCCCAATGGCAAGATATTGCCTTGAAGAGACACTGAACTGGTGCATTTTCCAACCAGCTTGTCCAACCCAATCTCCCATTTGGAGAGTGCTAGATAGTGCTCTGTCCATAAATAAAGTGCAAAGGTGCCATTGCACACCCACTCCTCGAAACTACAGCCTGGATGGTGCAGAGAAAACCAGGTCAGTGCTGATTTATAGAAATAGAAATGAATCCATATTTGTAATATATATTCCAATATTATAATAAAACCAACCAGCTGCTTAAAATCAAAGACACAGAAAATGATAGGAAGATACTGGCTGTGACACAAAGAACAGCTCTTAGGGAAATAAATACAAATATTTACATAATATATCTCGTTGGAATGTAAGCTTTGTGAAATCCCATTGATTCCTTTTAAGTAATTTTATTAAAAGGTCTATTAATGCTTTGCTTGAACTTTGTGGCTGTGAGAGATGTTGGAATGAAGAGCTATCACAGGTGGCTATCAAAGTCGTCCATCCCCCCCCCCCCCCATTTTAACTTTTTCTGACTATTAAGCAGCTCATTTTGTGGAGAAAATCATTAGTGTCTTTAATGTGAAACAAAGCTTCTGTATAAGAGCTGCTCACTGAAGATCAATATGAAAGATATCATTTTGGTTACTGCTTTAATAACTGCAACAACAGGGAGTCTGGCATTGCTGGCTTTATGCATTAATGTAATTTAGTATCTATCAGGTACAAATCTTATCAAACATAAGCAGTGGTTGCACTGGGCATTTCTAGGTAGGAGAACTCTGTGATAAATGACAAGTGGTTTAAAGGTAGATTTCAGTGCACTGGGGCTCATCCACCATACCATCATGCAAGGAATTAAAAATAAATAAATAAATAAATAAATAAATAAATAAATCAAAATAAAACTAAAAACAAAAAAGATTCCTGAAGACTGATTATTGCTTCTAATGAACTTAACAGCTTACGTCTGTATGTATTTACATATGCATGCATGTGTGTGTGTATCATTCACATATACCTCTATAAACATAGACCCTAAGGTCAGAAAGAAACAGTATGATCATCTAGTGTGACCTCCTGATATGTTTATTTCATTTAAGATAATCAGGCATGCTCCAAACCTTGGGCAGGTGCTGTCCCATTGTATATATGGGATAAATCACTATATATGCAGGAGTAGCTTTTCCTCTATGGTGAGAAGTTGCACGATACATGGGGAGTAGAGATTGTTAGGGAGTCAGAAGCATCTACTTGGTGTCTACTAAGCTAGAGCAGATGCACAGCTGTTCTAATTAATATCAAGGGTGTACGGTCACTAAAGGTTTCAGCATTCCCATCCTGATGCAAACTTTTCTACAGAAGAACCACCTCTCCTGAGCCAAGTGTTCAGCACCTCCACATGCCTGTCACTTCAGCCTCTCCGCCAGCTTGAGATAGGCTCTCCACTGCTCAAATAACTCGCCGCTTCCCACACAGCTTCTTTGGATCCATTTACCTACCAAATCGTTCCTTTGCCTGCCTTTCCTGCTCTGCCCCAAATGCCCTGAAATCTACCTTTAAAACCCCTCTCTCATTCCCTGCAGCCCAGATATCTTCACACTAATGTCACATTTACAGTACTCGCTGTTTCTCCCCTGCAACAGTTTACCCATGACAAGCTGCAGCTTACTGTTTTCCCCTCCACTTCTAGATTTAAAAAAAAAAAAAATCAGTAATGAAGGGGTTTACTCCTTATTTTGAATCTGGTACAGCAGCTGGCAGCTTGATGTTCAAACATCTATTCAACTTGTGTCCAATTGTCTTCAGGTTTTAGTGCTTACAGGTGGCCTGTCAAGATTTACATTTCAATTTTGAAAAAGATCTGCCCTGGGAACACTATGAACTTTCTGTTTATCTGTTGTTGATAAAAATGGAAAGCTCAGAGTTGTAGTAGTTAGCTACTGAAAAAAATAACACCTGGCGTTATCCTTTTCTTTTCTCCCCCCCCCCCCCGGTCCAGCCTCACCCCCTTTTTTTTGCCATGGGTGTACGAAGTAGAAAGCTGACTTCAGGATTTACGGCAAAGAATAATGAGTACTGATTCAAAACTCAGTGTTGGTTCAGATAAGCACCAATATTTTGGATATCTGGGCTCTCTACATTCATTGGGGCTAGGAATGTCTATAGAACAAGAATCTCTTATCACAGCTGCTTCCTTTCTAACCACGGCTGAAACTCAGATAGAATAATCTTTCTTGTAGTATTTTTGCAGGGATGGGGAGCAGTCCTCTGCTCATTTCAGAACCTTTCAAATTTGGTTCCAGAGATGGAGGAAAGGGTTCTTAGTTCTTTGTAACCAGTACATCCATTCCTGAACATTTCATTTGAATTTTTCTACTAGCAAGTAGGAGTTTTCAAAATATGTAATATAACCATTCATCAGGAAGAAATAGGAGGTAATTGACACAAAATCTTAGCCATATTCAGCACTCTCATGAAATGTGTACATATAGCACTAACCTCTGCTATACAGAAAGAAACTTATTGGGTATGTCCACACGTCTCTTTTATTTCGCAATAACACTGGTTACTTTGAAATAAAGGAGATTAGGTCCACACGATGTATTCTTATTTTGAAATGGCAGGCTCCGTCATTTCAAAATAAGAGACGTCATTTCGAAATAGCTTAAACCTTCTTTAAATCAAAACAGCTGTTATTTCGAAATGGTTATTTTGAAATAACACCGTTCAGACATGTTATTTCGAAATAACCATTATTTCAAAATAACACTTTTGCCCTTCTCCTTCCCGTGGTGCCTTTCTTTTAGCCTATATTGGGTGGGGGCATGGCCCAGGGAGGGGGCCATGTTGCCACACCTCCCATGGTGCCCCTCTCCTAAAGTGAAATAGCAAGTCCTGTGTTTGGACACGCTACTTCGCTTTGAGCTTTTCCCTTAATTCGAATTAACTTATTTCGAAATAAGGACTTATTTAGAAATAACTCATTTCAAAATAATGATGTATGTGTGGACATAGCCATTTAGATGTGTATCACAGGCATATACTGTTAACAAACAAAAGATTCTCCTTTAACTCCATTAGTAGGGTGCCTAGGTTCCTGGAACAGGAAGATCTGAATTCCATTCCTCCGACTCCAGATGTTTAGCATAGTATTAACTCTGTAGTGACAGCTGACTCAGGATTTCTTTTAGCACTTAATGAGTGAACAGATCATCATTGAATATCACAAAAATATTATGTTATAGTCATGTTAATATTATTGGGTATGACCCTGCACTTGGGCAAAACAGCTACTGAATTCAAAAAGACATAAGGATGATCTTAGTTAGTTGTTTGTCTAACAAGAGCACCTAAATGTTTGTTTTTGAATCTTTTCTAAGTATATTTAATTATAATATCTGGTTGCTGCATCTCCGTATTGTGCACTCAGGGCAGGTCAAAATAATTCAGTATTATTTCATAATTTCAGTATTACAATTATTTCACTGTAATACAAAATAATTCAGTATTGTTTCATAATTTCAATATTACAATTATTTCACTGTAGTACAAAAAAAAGCCCTGTTTTTTTACTCTCCTGTCATGTTGTATTGGATCACTTTGTGTCACATGACATGATGCAATGTAACTCAATGCAAGACGACACATGTCCCTTCTCATTGGAAATTTAAAGAAACAGAGCTTACTTTTCCCTGTGGGAAACAAAGCAGGTCAGGTGCCCAAAACTAGCTGTGGGAAGTTTGACATAATCATCTCAGTTTCAATACCTACATATTTCTAATTTAATGGCATTTGGAAAGGAAGTGTACTAGATACCATCATTTAGCTGCATTACATCTTTAACAAAAAGTGTCATTCCATGTCACTTGTGCTTCTTGCTACAGCATTTGTTTTAACATACTGGAAAGAAAAATTCTTATAAATAAAATTCTCATTGGAGTATAATTTCTATACATATATTATGAAAGTAGAAGGCCCTGGAGAAAATGTGATACAGCTGGAAGGCCTATTTGCAAAAAATATTCCTGACTAATAAAAGATGTGGAGTGGTGAAGTACTGTTATAGGAGAACAGCACATGAAGGCAACTTAAAGATAAGGGTCAAAATGCTGCTCCAAGTCAGACAAGTGTAAGTTCAGAGTAATTCCAATTCACATTATTGGACTTGCCATGATGAAAGTGGAATTTGCTCATATCATCAGCATGACTGAAGGGTAGTAATATTGCATCTGGTTCCTAGATAAGTGATTTTCCTCTGAAGATTTCAAAGTGCTTTTTACAAAAAGGGTCAGCATCATCATTCCCATTTTACAGTTGAGAAGTCTGAGGCACAGAGAGATGAAGAGGCTTGTTCAAATTCACCTATCAGAGTAGTGCCAAAGCTAGGAGCAGAATCCAGATTTCCTGGGTGCTAGCCCAATGCCCTCTTTCCTAGGCCACATCAGAGGAGGAAAACGGAAGATTTTAACACAAAATCCAACTGAAATATTACTTTTGCAAAATTAAATGTTCTCTTGAATGCCAGATGTACTGTTGCTGAATGTACAGCTCTAGCAATGGGGCCAAAAGCTTTACTTTTGCATTTCTTGGTGAATTTTTAGTTCCTGCATACAGGCTACAATACCCGTGTCATGATTCCATACTTGCTAGCAGCCATAATATGTGAAGTGACAGAGGACAAAAAATGAAAATTTAAAGTGTAGAAAAGTTCACAACAAATGCAGGAAAACTTTTTCATAAAATAAGTGCTGTTTAGAATGGCCTTTTAAGCAGAAAAGTTAACATAAAAATACTGGGGCCATTCTAAGTTCTGTTTGATGTTAATTGACAAAAACTAGTGCAATTAGAGGTTTACTATTTATTTAAAATCCAAGGTTTAGTCTCTCAGATGATTCCGTTTCTTAATTGTGACAGCTGAATGGTTTCATTTTGCAGAAATTTATGCAAACTGCTTCTGTGCTATCTACAGTTCCATTGACCCCTCCTGCATTTTAAAATGTCTTTAAGGTTTGAACAACACATAAAATCAAAGAGAAATTCAGTTGGAACAATTAAGCTTCACCTGGTTTCACATCAAACCCACAAATTTTATGTAGTTTTGAGAGAAAGCCATAAATCAGCCTTTTTTTTTTTTCCCCCCCTCCACTCGAAACTGGGACTGGACTTCTTTGAAAGATTTACAAACTTTACAGAGTCTTTTAGGAAACTTGGTCTGACCTTTGAGTTTGTAATGAAAATAGACAAGTTTAATAGAGTTTGTGGATTCACCACACACATTGTAAAGTTCTATTAATAGAACCTGCAACAAATGACTACTTCAGATTGTAACCATTCTGTAATCTTACCTGTGACGTATTTGATCAAGACGACCTTCTCACATATCCTAAGTGCCTACTCTCATAAACGTTGTCCTGCAAAACTTCCATAAATTATATGTAAGAGAAAAACTCGGCAGTTTAAAAGGGGTAATCTATAACTACATTCTACTTGCTAATGCAGCACTACATTTCCTAAGCTTGAATGAGTAGTACTCATTTAAAAAATAATGATTTTCCTTGATTTTTACTGTTCATAGATGCTGCTTTTTATCAAAACAAACAAGGAGTCCTGTGGCACTTAAAGACTAACGAATTTCTTTATTGCAGAGTTTTCATGGGAGAAAATCCCACTTCACCAGATGCTTTAAAGATGCTTTTTTATCAGTTTTTAATATACTCCTTGAAAATTGATGTGTACTTTACGCTCTCTCAAAAAAGTGAGTAATTCAGCGTCAGGGTAAAAGTTTTTTCCTGCTTTGTTAGAGAAAACTGAGGGGACATTAAATAGATGGTAAAAAATAAAATTAACTTCAGGACATCTGGAAATAGGATCCCTTATTAAAAGCATTGCATAGTCAAAGGAAGGAAATCTCTGTAGCCAACATCTTTGAACCAGGTTGTACCTTGAGAGTGGTGCCTAATAATTCCTTTTGAAAAAATCTTTGTGCTTTAAAGTCCCAAGTGCTGTAACTCTATTCCTAAATTGATAAGCAGAAAAACAAAGTTATACTGCACAAAAACATTGTGAGTCTTCAGGAGCCATGTGTCCTGTAAGAAGGCACATGTGTCAAGCTCAGAGCATGTGTATTCAAGCCAAGGCCTGAAAATAGGACTTAAGAATTTAGGTGACTGGGGGTCATAGACTTTTCAGCTGGCACGCATTCCTTGATGGTGCCAACTGCCTGCTCACCAAATCAAGAGAGGAACTGCAGCCAGATATTTTATGTGGCGTGTGTGTTTTCCTGCCTGAGGCGCTAGTGACCAGAGTAAGAGAGTCAAGAACAGACAGATCCCTTCACAAGTGTCAGCCCCTGAATATGTTCCACTGTGGGAAATTCTGTAACAGCATCACAGACAAGGACTGCTGTAAGTTAGGGCCTGGATATTTGTACAAAGAAGTGGGTAAGAAATAAATAAGGGAAATGTAAAATAGAATAAGTGAAGTGGGGGGGTCTTTGGATTTTTTTTAGATGATGACAATATTTATAATCTACTTTTCAAAAATTTTACCTAGGGCATGGCTAATTTCAGTAGATACCTAAAGCAAGAACAATCATTACTAAATTAACTTCACCTTCCTCTATGTGCTGTTTCCCAGTGTTTGAATCTTAACAATCGCTTTGATTTGCTGTTACAGTATGACCTGATCCCATAACTTACACTCCCCTGCATTTATTTTCCTCCCATTCTGTAAGTTTCGCCATCTTCAAAGCAGCTGATGAAGTGGAATTTTCTCACATGAAAACACAAGAGATAAAGAAATTTGTTAGTTTTTAAGTGCCACAGGACTCCTTGCTTATTTTGCTGAACCAGACTAACATGGCTACCCTTTTGGTACTGGGACAAACCCTCCTCAACTACGTATCTTAATCATTTGTTTTCCTTCTACCAACCTATACTTTTGTAATGACCATATGTCTCCTAAATTGTTTCCTTTGAAACCAAAGTGCAGTTCTATGCTTTTGAGGAATAAATGCATATTTACTTAATACACATAAACTTCTGAAAAGGTTAAAATAGATCTACTACCATGGCAGTACGAAGACCTTATTCTCTCACTAAATATTGGAGGAACTGGAGAAACCTTTATGTGAAGCATACTGTAATGGAGAACATAATCACACTCTTTAAATTATTCTTTAGAAAGGTGTATCAATATTAAGTTCCAAAGGGTTAACCATGTTAGTCTTGTTCAGTAAAACAAACAAGGAGTGCTGTGGCACTTAGAAACTAACAATTTTATTTATCACATGAGCTTTCGTGGCAGACAATCCCATCTTCTAAGTGTCTG
The DNA here is from genome assembly GCA_007922195.1 of Podocnemis expansa. Lineage (NCBI taxonomy): Eukaryota > Metazoa > Chordata > Testudines > Podocnemididae > Podocnemis > Podocnemis expansa. Next base: position 22,704,701 of record ML681984.1, on the reverse strand, counting down.
ATGAAATGGGATTGTCTCCCATGAAAGTTCATGAGATAAATAGATTTGTTATTGAAGTGCCACAGGACTCCATGATTTTTTTTAAGGTCAATATTAAGTAACCTTTATAATTAATTATTCTTAATTGACAGATTATGGAAATATAAATATTTTAATTAATACATGATTATTCTTTAGAACACCTCCCAAATTTAAAAACAAGAAAGTTGTTCTTCATGGAATTGAATTTCTGTAAAATCAAATGCAACTGAAGTAGCTCCTTCACCTGTAATCTCTAGTACTGCTCTGCCCCCTTGTGCCGCTACAGTGAACTCAACTGAATAACAGTTCAGCTTAATTTTGTACATGAACAACACACACAAAAGCCACCACTGTCACTTTTCACTTTTCTGGCAAGTTCAAGGTCAGTGCCTAGCTATTTTCAGCTCATCTCTTCTTGATCCATGCACAGAAATGACAAGGTAACGTGATTCGGGGTCAGCTGTATTACAGGAACCGTTACATAAACGGAGAAAGTGGAAATCAATCCTAGCTGACAGTGTCTTCAGGATAATCAGCGCTCACTCCATGCCGCTGTCAGCTCCCCTGAATCAAACACCATGTTACTTCTGTCAGATCTTTTTAACAAAGCCATATTCTCACTTTTGGCAAAGTAAATAAATATTTCACTTGGGCTTGCATTTAATTCATTGTTTAGCAAACTTTAACACTTTGGATTTGCAAACAATCCCCATATTTACTGAAAAGACATTTCATGCTGTCATATCCATTACTGCCTAAGAAGGTTGTTGGCAAAGATATAATCTTTTCTTGTGACATATACCATTCTTCATTCTATGCGTTAGGTTTCTTCATGGAGACCAGTGCCTCCTGAATGTCAGTTTTCAACTAGATCTCAGCTTCCCAAAATGTTTACTTAAATGATCATCATAACCTAAAGAATATTAGGGTTCTGCTGTAATGTTTTTGGACACCTTAGTCAATTTGTTTGATTATTATTGCTTTATCTGAATCATTTCCTCCTATAACTAGACATCTTCCTTAACACAGAAATATGAACATATCATTTCACAAGACATGCTGTGATAGTTGTGTTTCGATGACAGCACACGGTATGTCAGTTTAGAGAAAGAAAAGCTATTCTATCCCACCCACCTTGTGGTCCCATGAAACTGCCAAGCCTGCAGTACTCTACTGAAGAACAATTTACCATAATATTAGTTGTCAGTAAATTCAAAGACACAACTCCTAAAGCTATAAAATGGATTAGAAGCAATTTTAAAAAGAATTAACAAACTAGAGTAAGAGTATACTGTCAACAAACAAATGCTTCATCATAGCACTGTAATTTGGAATTTTAATTACCCCTCTGCTTCTGTAACAAAACAATGTCTGAACTGGCAGCCATTTGAATCTCTCACAGGTCATTGAGCATTCTAGTTAATTACTCTATGAATAGCCTGTTTTTCTCCCCTCTGGAAACACGTTTCTAATGGCAGTCAAGGTCTGACAAATGTGTCATCTACATAATTAGCTAGGAAGCAACACAAAACATTAAACATGCTTTGTGCCGACAACTATCAAAACATTTCATTTGTTGTCAATTATTCATTACTTTGTAGGTTCTGAAGGGGTTGTTATTATGGAAATAAGTCCAGATGCTAACAAGGTTAGCGTTTTTGATTCAAATTAGTAATCAGAGGACTTACTTTAAAAAAAAATGTATTCGATGTACATTTATGGCAGTTTTCAATCAGAAGTAAAGTATAAATGAATTTAGTTGGGTTCAAATTAATATAGCCTGGAATAGCATGTACACTAATTTGTAGAGTTGCTTCTCTCTTTGAAGTGTCTGGAGCTAAACTGAAGTAGTAAACTTTCAGAATCATTAGCATGACCAATTTGTACTTTGTAAATATGGTGAAGATTTTCACAGCATGAGACGATGTAAGAGTAAAGAAAAAAAAAAAACACTTCACCAGGGTTTTTCAACCTCTCTCCTATCCATGTGTCATACTGAGTAAGAGTCAAAAATCAGCAATTTCAACTTGTATAATATTTTGTCTGACTTTCTGTTTGATTTAGCAAATTTCACAAACTGGTTATGGTCACCACTTTGTCAACAGAGCTGAAATCAGTATGGTTTGGCTTTCAAAAAGAAATAGATACCAGTTGTTTCTTTTTCTGTAGCATCTTGTGATGTTCTCTATCAATTTATGCAGCTGCAATGTTATACTGAAAATGCCTTGAATGTAGACAGAGATTTTAATAATAAAATTAACTTCTGCCTTTTTAGTCGATTGGGTGCACTTCTGGTACCTGTAGAATAAGCACACTCACATGCACACATGAATACACAAGCACAGGCATGCACGCACACACACACTGCATGAACAAAAGAAATTCAGAAAATTTATTTTGAAAACAAAGATTCCTTTAAAATTCTTACTTTCTCTATGCAAAAAAAATTGCAATGAATCTGACAAAAAAAAGTTGCATAAGAAATCATTGGTCAGGAAAAATGGCAGTTGTGTAAATTACATTGTTCTATCTACCATGTATCATTACTTTAATTTCTTAATACCTTAGTTTTTTCTTCTAAACTACCATGTGGGACCAGGCCAACACTAGAAAACTAAAGCTGTTTTTAATGCAGTTTTGCCCAACTAAATGCTGAAGGTCTATTCCCATAAATGCTTATTGACTTTAGTGAGACCAATCACATGCTAAATTTAGCATGTATAGAAGTGTTTCAAGAATTGAAACCTAAGGATTATGACTGGACATACAATTTAATAAGCATTGTATATGCATAATACTCTACTGTACAACAGAGAATTGAGATGAAGTGACATTTTGATCTTATGATGTAAGATACATTTCAGTCACATGATGTAGAACACAGAGATGAGGCATCTGAAAGATTCTGTTTATTCCCCTGCCCTGGTAGGAAAAAGAATGGGCAAAAGGTCTTTTCCATTTCTACCTTCTGCAACTCCACAACCAGTATTGTTGGAATTAGTTTTGTACAAGTCAGCATCAATGATTCACCACAAATCTACTTCTTTTATATATAACACTTACTTGTGTGGTGACATAAAGTGGTTGCCATTATAAAAATAGCATTTAGCAATAGTTATCACATTTTGTTATCTGAAGTGCATTCATGCTTCTACTACTGTTCTAATAGTAATCGTTAAACATTCAGCTGTTACGCCAGATACAGAAATGCTCCAAACTGTGCTCTTATAAATGGTATCTGCTGTATGTTTCATTGAAAGCCAAAGTGGACAGTTCTTTTTAGAATAAAATATATAGTGGGGAGGGGGGTTTGTGCAGTTTATGGTATTTCAGAAGGGGAGAATGATTCATTAAGTCAATTACTTGTTGAGAGAATATTTTTGTCAATGCTTGTTTTTCTCCAGAAAAAAACAAAATCACTCTGAAAACTCCTAAAAAACCCTATTTTTAAAAGAAGCTCCAGTGATTTAATAGAGAGGGAGATAATCCATTTCCAGCTAATACAACCTACAGCAATAAGGAAAAAACATCAAGAAACTGAAAGTATTTTTGAAAGGACTCTAGTCTGCCTCTTAATGAACGTTAAACAGATAACATATTTATGAGGAAGTCAAAATATTTTGGAAGCTGATAATCCTGTAAGCCTTAGTGTGCTAGAAAAACAACAAATAAATGCAAAGTGTTACTGTTCCACATGCCTGCCTGATCAATGGTTTTCACATATTGATCTATAAATGGAGTTGACAGTCTGTGTTGGCTGCACATTTTCCAAGCAGCTCTATTTCTGTACAAAACCAATACGGGCAATTACCTTTGTTTGAGATGCCAGCTCTTATCAATTCAATGTGATTTAGTGTCATTTTAATTAAATATCAGGATCTACTTCAGGACAATCTATACAAAGCCTCAAACTTGACTATAAGCTTGATTTGAAGTAAACATGCACAAGCCCTGAAATCTCATAATATGACTCAAAACTCTGCTAAACAGATGACTTGTCTTTTTAGTCATTTTATTTCTGGGTTTTTATTTATTTATTTATTTGGCTAGTCATAACTTCAGGAAGTATTGCATGGTCAGGAGTAAGAAACAAGAGAAAATAACTTCCTGTTTCTCTGATAATATATCAGATAGATGAATGGACCAATAAAATCTGTTTAATCATGAAAGACTCTAACATATTAGCATTTTGGAATGTCTAAAATAGACCCTAATTCTTAATCGAAACTCCAGTTTAAAAAAAAAAAGATGACATTTCATTGTATGAATTTGCTCTGACTGAAACAAAATGTATTTCTCTGGATTTAAGAGATAGAAATATAGAACGTAAATGTACGTAGGTGGTGGTTGTACTAATATTCCATGCTGAAAGAGCCTTTGCCTACCAGTCTGTGCACAGCTTCACTGTCCATGCTCTTTAAACTCTACATTAATAACAGTTCCAACTGTTGCAGAATACTTGAGTATTTCCATTGTAAATAATCCAAACTAAAAGCCATAAGCATTAAGCCTTTGCATGAGCTAGTTTCTCTATTCCACAATAGCATCTTTTACTACTACAAAATGCACATTTCATATGGCCCTACTTATGAACATTGTATTATCATACTATAGAAGATAGTGTGTCCATCTTTGAAAGGAGAGTCCAAGGTGCCCACAGAGGGCACTGAAAGCTTTAAAAAGTCACAAATCAATTGCACACAGTTATATAGTATCTTCTCTACAAATAAGAGAGATCCTTCATGGGTGAGTTTCTAACTTTTGACACACAAGAATTGAGAAGTCATTTTTTAAAAATATATTTTAATAATATTTTTTCTAACTGTTCAAAATGGACCAAATCCTGAATTGCTTTAATTTACGCATAACTCAAACTGAAATAAATGGATTTTGCAAGAAAGATTTGGCTCATGATCCATAGAAAGAGAAACATTTTATCAATTACTCATATCGCTAATATTAAAAACCTCTAAAATGAAGATGAAGAGACAAAGTTTACATGAAACCAATAAAATGTTTCCAAACAATCAAGAACAATCAATAATGTTTCCAAACAATCAATCAATAAGCATAGTCAATGAAATATATTACACAACATATAACAGAAGGTCAAATTCTCAACTGGTATAAAGCAGCCTAAGTCCTTTTTTTGCCGTACACATTCTGATAAGATGCAATTGGCATGTTGACATATGTATGTATAAGCTCTGCTCTGTTTTCCTCTGAATGGAAAACTGATGATTGTTATTTAAGTCCATCACAATTGCAAAGTAAGAGTATATCAAAAGGAAAAAAATCCATCAAAACAAACAAACAGCCCAACAACAAAGAACTCTCCATTTTCCCAATGTACTTGACAAAGATTGTATTTTCTCCCTTCCATATCTTCTCCCAAAATGCTTCACTAATCAGGCATGTAAGACGTGATATGTCAACATGAAAGTGTCACAGATTTCTTGGTAAATCTTTTGCATTCAAATAACACTACATATTAAGCATATATTTCAATATGTTTGGGCTCTTTAAGAAATGTGTTTTAGTTTGGATTTAGCAAGCAATGTTAACAGGCTTATATAAGTAAATATGCCAAAATACTTTTCAGTATGTCAATATCTAGTCAGAAAATTCTGCATGGCAAAAAGAGATGAAAAGAACTGAAAGAGAAAGGAAAATCAGTAGCATGGCAAGCTTTCAATCTATGATATCAGAGCCAAGTTTGCTTGGTAAAATGACATATACTGAGCTAAATACCACTTTATATAATTAGCTACTAAACAAATATAGCACAAAGCAACTCTTCAGCTCTCTGCTAATGAACAAACATTGTACCTGCTATGGTTATGGGAGCACAGCCTTGAATATTTATGTCTAGTTTAACTTTTTAGAACCCTTATTTGGTAACAGTCCGGCATACTACCCCCAAAACTAAAGTTATGTAACAAGGTAATATCAACAATGAGAAACTGCATGATAAAATCCTGCCCAAAAGTGAAAAATGCTAATTTTGTCTCATTTAGCAGCTGGATACAGAAATGCTCATTAGTTTTAAGAGGGTTAATCCTTTTAACTTTTGCATATTGATATGCCAATTATGCCTAATTGTACAAGAGGCATCAGTCAAGGTAATAGTGCATAAACACATGAAAGTTATTAAGTACATCCCAACATGTAATAAAGTAGGTGTTAATTGGTAGCTGAGTTCTGCAGGCTATTGAGGTGGATAATTCATTGAGAGATGGATCACTTGTAATTTCTCTACATAATTCCTTTTGCAGTCTCATGCTGTGATGTTTTCATGCTTGTCAAAAACAACTGCAGCCTAGTGCCGTTTGTTAAACACAGCCAATAAAATATGTTAGGCATCATTAAATATACTTAACTTTTAAACTTTTTCAAAGGTACAGTTCTTACTGATAATGCGTCATAGTATTTCCAATAAACTAGTGTAAACACTGTTTCAAGTTCATAACTGGAGAACATTTCACTTAGGATAAAAATATAGGAATATGTGCAATGTGTCTGAAGTAAATGTCGCTTTTAAATTGGAAAGTAACCATACTGAAATGAATATCTCAACAGTTGCTGTGATCTAAAGTAATATTTTCAGTCTAAGAATATTAATGATTTGCCTCCCTGAACTAAACTCATTTAAGTCAAACAGAAAAAAAAATAAAAGAATGATAGAAATCATATACCTCTCAGACTATCCTGATGAAAGTATTGTGAGTTATTTTTGCATTTGAAATTGGGAGTGAAACGTACAGGAAAAAAACAATTGGTATAGCAAGTTTATTCCATTTAATAACTCAGCTAGTATAATGGATTCCTATGAAATATTCAGCTGCGTAACAGAACAGCAATGAATAGCTCACATGGTTGTGAAGAGTGATTGAGTCTTGGGGGTCTGTCCCCAGCTAACTTAACTCGTTTGCATTCACAGAGAACAAAATAGATTTGGAGTCCAAAAAAGTAGCTAACGTCGCATAAATAATTTTGTAACATCATATGGCCTCAGCTGCAAGTTGCTACCATTACAGAAGAAAATTAACCAGGGGAGACTCATACCAATCAGTTTGTTTAGTAGCTCAGAATGAGTACAGGGGCAGGGACATAACTGGCAACAGAGTTCATCACTAACGACTATATTTTAAATCATTTTTAATGCATAAAAATGACAACTCTGTTCACTGATAACATATTAAGATATGTTCACTATCAGAACTCCACAAAACAGTAATTTTTAGAGCAATAGTATTTTAGGTTTGTCACATGGAAACTTTTCCTTTATCTAAAGAATTTTAATTTCTGTTTCACTCCTTTTATCTGATTTTAGCCTCTGGCTTTTAGAAGTGATGTCATATATTAGGAAATGTAAGCATGGCACACCAGTATAGTCTGATTTTTTATTACCCTGAAACATGCAAATGGAGATCCTGAGTAAGCATTAAAGGTGCTAGCACCAAATCCATAGTGTATTTTTGGATTTTACAGTTTTACGTTCATACTGGTAAAAATCTTTTGAAAAGTGGCATCTGTAGGTGTACAAATTCCTGCTTGCAGAGTTTCTAGAAGAATTAATCAATAAGCCTGAAAATAGTAATTTGGTTTTACAAAAGAAATTTAGATGAAGAAACACTTCTGAGATTTTACTTACAGGTTCTTTGACCTTCACATTCTCAGAAAGGATCATTGATTTACTTTGGCTATGCCGATCATGGTGACTGTTGGCATTTTTGACCCTCATTTGAACAGCCCCAACATTTTGTTGGGTGGGAGTCAGTTTTTCACAGGAGGTGTCAGAAGCTGAAAGTCCTTGCATCATTAAGTATTGTCCTGAAAAACATAGAACAGTAAAGTTATTATAGATACAAGTGCTTTTTATCTAAAAACATATTGTATTTCATTGCAGTCAACAGCAGACATATACTGAAGTAGTTTAGGAAATCTTAATTTTCATTGAACACCAAGGTACCCATCAGCATAAGCCTCCAAGGTGATTAGTGGACTAATCGCTTGCCCATCCTAACAGAACTGGAATGGTGTTATAGCCACATCAGTGCCAGAATATTAGAAAGGCAAGGTGGATGAGATATCTATTATTGGACCAACTTCAAGAAGCTAAAAGAAAAGATATTACTTCACACATCTTGTCTTTTATATAAAAGATTAGCCTTATTTCAAATGCCATTTTCCTTTATGGTATAATCTCTCTGCAACCTTCTATCACATCAAACTTGGTCTTTGGCCCTAGTCACACTATTCATTTTAGACACTATGAAAAAAAGTGATATGGTTTGAAAGTAATTAGCCTGACTGACTTCTCCATAAGATCCCTACGCTGGAACTTTTTTTAGCACATTCTCAAGCAGACATCAGTTGAATCTTCTTTTAGCTTCAATAATTTTATTTATAGAAAAAATTGTTTTTAAAAAAAGTTGAGTCCTTTGGCAAAGACTGAACTCCTCAGCTCTCATAAACTAAGCAAGGTCAGTCGTGGTTAGTAGCTTGATGGGCAACTACATGGAATATAAAAGTCCTGCGGGAAGTAGTACTAATATTGTGGCATAAGTAAGTTATATATGTACCTCTATGGTTTTAAGGGATACTCTGACTTTGGAGGTCCCATCATTTGAACGACATGCCAATCCATGACTCCATCAAGACTAGCTGTTCTTTTTTAAAGAAATGCTGTAGGAATATTTTGGGGGGTAGTTCTACAATCAGTGGTTAGGCTGGAGGTCATACTAGGGGATCACAACAATCCTTTCCAGTCTTGGAAGTATGACAAAAGTCACATAGATCGTTCAATAGAATGGGTGCTGAACTTAAAGTCCTGGTCACAATGCAACTTCCGTCATTATACTTTGGCTAAATTCTCCATATATTTTCCATTTAATGAAATAATTTGCATTTTCTGTGCTAAATTTTAGAGTACTGTGCACAATTAAATACTTGCTGCATTTCCACCCACAAGTTGTGTATTTCAAAAGGAGCTGAAGTGATACGCGACGCTATGAGGGGAAAAAGAGGGGGTGGTAACAATCCACATATTTAATTATTTAACACTTTCCATTATAAAAGATTGACATTTTTTTTTAAATTGGTCTGCTATCACCATTTGCTTGAGTCCTTTGAAGTCTAGCAAATGCATTGTGCTGGGGCAGGGGAAAGTAAAGTCATTATGATATGACTGAGTGTTGAAAGTCACTATTTCTTGGATATGTTTTCAGAAAACAGAGCTTCTTCTGACAGCACCCCAAAAACACTCAAGTTTTTTTGACCTTTGACCCATTAATTGAACTCAGATGATCAGTTAAATAATCATTAATATCTTGCTAAATTTTTGCAAATAAAAATAAATCTGTAGTGCAAGCAGGAATAAGCAAAGAAACAAAGAATTTTAAAATGGGCTTTGCAGTGAGCCTGAAACCTAGCAATTATCTAGAGGCCTGTTGGTAATAATAGTCAGCATATTTCTAGGCTGACACGATAGAAGTTAGCAGTAATAGGCAACCTTGGCTGGAAGATTCAGCAATATACGTTGTGATGAGGCATCTAAGGCTTTATTTGCCCAGACTTCCCTGACCAAACTGCACAGAGAAACTTCTATCTGCACATATGCTTATGGTAATTGTTAAACCTTAAAAATGGATAATGGGAATGGCAAATATCAAGAAGAGGCCAAGATTTTATCAAATACTGTTTCTGAAGTAGTGGATGGTAGGAATAAGTTCATAAAAAGGTGATCAAACCCAACCCTCAATGGGATTTCTGGATGGTAGAATGGGGACAACCATAACGCTTAATCTCATTTTAAGAGGAACCCACAATTCCATGGAATCATGACTATACCTGATGTGTATTACGCTGTTCCAGAATGTGTATTCTGCTCGTTTTCACTGTGCTATGATTTTGCTTATATTGAACATGGTATTAATGAAACTCAACATCTCTGTGTCTTACCAATCACCTTCTTAATTAAGCTCTAACTAACTACCAAAGAACGAACCTTTTATTAGTAATAAATGCATTTTGCAACTCAAATTGATCCTAAGACTACACTTCCAAAGGTCTGCACACACACCTTGCCCAAGCGTCTCACTGCAGAATTCTACTGAGACCTGAACCTTCTACAATCTGCACAGAACATGGACAAAACATATCAAGTAGCAGACTTGGAGGGGGATACAGAATGCAGGAGAGGAGAAACAGCACAGCACACGTATGGATAAACAGATACAGAATCCTCAGAAGACAGACAGGACATAGGAGGAGCAAGAAGACACAAATTTTGGCTTTGTCTACACTAGTTTAAGTTAGTTTGAATTTGTTAATTTGAACTAACAAGTTTGAGTTTAGTTCAAATTAAACTCAAGTTTATTAGTTTGAATTAACAACAGGGACTAATTTGAACTAACATTAGTTTGAATTAGTCCACTTAGTTAATTCAAACTAACTGCCCTTATTCAAACTTACTAAATTCAAACTAAGGGTTAATCCTAGTCTACACCATCCTTAGCTCAAACTAAGGATAGAACTAAGGGCTTAGTTCAAATTTACCGGCAGGTCTTACTAATTTGAACTAAGCTTTCATTAGTTCTAATTAAGAATTCCTTAGTTCAAACTAATGGAAGCCTACTGTAGACAGGGACTAAATTAGTTCAAATTAAGCCTCCTTAATTCAAACCAACTTGCAAGAGTAGACATACCCAAAGTTACCACATAGTATGCGGATATCACTGGAAGTTGACAGAAGTTTGTTAAGCGTCCTGCTTAATTAAGATGCTTGTTTATAGAGCCCGAAAGTCATTTCTGCATGACAGCTGGTATTTCCGTTCAAACAGTAAAAGTATCAGTTTCAACGGCGAATATCCAGGGTTCAAACACAGCTAAAGATATATCATGGGAGGAGGGGGTAGAACAGCTGCATACACTAGAATTTAGTTAGGGATTTATTTCTTTAGAAAAAAAACTAGGACATGACACACACAAAATAAAAGTTAAAAGTGTATTGTTTAGATTAGTGGTTCCCATCCCTTTTAGCTTGTGGGTCACAGATACCATTTTTACAACCCTGAAGAGCCACCAGTCTGGGCCAGCAGAGCCCACAGTTCAGCCAAATGAAAGGAGATCAGTGAGGAGACTTTCTTGTTGCTGATCTCTGTGTCCCTAGTTGCAACAGGGAAACTGCCTATATCCTGTAGCCCCATGCACTCCACCCAAGTCCTGAGCCAGTGGTTCCTGTCTGCGGCCGTGGGGATGTAAGATTAGCACTCCCCTCCCTCTGGCTCTAACAGGGGCCCCAGTGCCTATGGACCTAGGCAGAGTGCTTTGCCTTGCTCCCTGCTACAGCCAGGAGGGGGGAAGCACTGACCAGTCATCCCCTTGGCTGCATGAAGGCAGAGGCAGCCTTAGGCAATTGCGCACCCTAGGTAAAGGCCCTTCATTGGTAGGGTTACCAGATGTCCAGCAAAAGGAGAACATGTCCTCCTTTTTACCTTCATGTCCTCCAGCCTCTAGGCATTCTAAAAAATAGGTGATTTTGTCCAGCTTTTTACTTCTTATGAGTAGAAGGTTAAAAAAAAGCCCTATAACAGCCAAGTTCCTGAGCCTAACCTTCCCCTAGCAGCTGGGTATTGGAGCAGCGAACTCAGAAGCGGTCACATACACACACAGCTCAATCACAGCTCAGCACAAACCTGTCCTCAGTAAGAAGCTGGGAATCCCTTGACTGTGGGTTTAGTTGGCTCACATTTTCTAGCAGCATCTTAATTAGCTCAGTGGGTAGAGAAGGTAACTTTTAACCTCAGGATCATGGGGTTAGGACCCATATTAGGCATTTTAAATTTTTGGCTTGTTGCTCCCTACAACAGGGCTAAATCAGGAAAAAAAAATAGGAACACTAATAAAATGAAGGAGAATAAAGTACACCATAAATAATTACTAAATGAGTCCAATTAAGTAAAACAAATAAAGGGGCACATTTGAACTGGATAGAAATAATTTAGGACAACTTTTTTTTTTTAATTGTAAAATAGACTTCTGTAGAAAATGAAAAAGGAGACATGAATTAGCTGGCGGTTTTTTGCCTTTTTTTCCTTACTTAATTAGGTGCTTTTTTAGTTTATATTTTCAAATTTAGTTTTTTAACTTCTTTTAGTCTCATGAACATTAATGAAAGGGTCATGAAAAACTTTCATTTAATGAAAAATCCAGTTTTTGGTAAAAGAAAATATTTCGGTAATTTTTTTATTTTAAAATAATTTAAAAACCACATGACATTGCAGTTTTAATGCTGCATTAATTAATCATTACCCATTTTCCATGACATAATATGGTAATGACAGTTATATTAATACTACATTTTCTCCATGTCCTCGTTTTCATACTCCCCTGTCCTCCTTTCCGTGCTTCGTATCTGGTAACCCTATTTATGGGGCCCCCTATAGGCGCCCACTGCCACCCTAACTGCGCCCCCACAGTCCCAACTCCAATAGGGGGGCAGAGGGGGCCGCAGAATGCTGGCACCAGAAACTGCGCCACCCACCTGCCCGCCCCGTCTTTCTGTACTGGGGTTGCAGCAGTGCTCGCCGCCTACCCCCAAGCTGGCTGAACCTCTCTAGCAGGAGGGAGAAGAGCAGCCGGTGAGGCGCTACAGCTTGCCAGGAGTGGGGTGCCTTGCAACAGCCCGCTCCAAAGAGTTCGGGCTGCTTTGCCCCCAGCCAGCCAGGCCTGAATGGAGGCTGCCTCGCCCCCAGGCCCTTGATCAGCCCTGTTCAGGCCTGGGTGTCCGGAGGTGAAGCAGCCCGAACTCTTCATAGTGGGCTGCTGCAGGGGGCCCCACTCCCAGCAAGCTGCAGCGTCGCACTGCGCCACACCGGCCACTGTCCTCTCTCCCCTTGGGGAGGCACGGTCAGCTAGGAGTAGGCAGGGAGCCCTGCTCCACTCCTGCTGCAGAGATGCCAGGTGGACAGCACAGCTTCTGGCCCTGGCAGTCTGCGGCTCCACACTCCCCCACAACCCAGCAAGTGCTAGAGTAAGTGAAGCAGGCAACTGCTACAGGGCCCCCTTACTGCTCAGGGCCCTAGGCGACCGCCTGCTTTGCTTACCCCAAAAGCCGTCACTGCACCAAGGAGCCTGCAATAGTGTTTTAGCTGTGTGGAAACATGGTCCACCTGGATCCTTCAGCAATGGCTCCCTTCTGCTGCTAGCAGGAGGGGAGTTGTGGGCCACTTTGAAAGCACCTGTGGGCTACTTTTGGGAACCAGTAGTTAGATTGCAAAGTCAAGCACTCAAACGCTAGGAAATGCTAGATTTAACATTGCCTCTGCAATCTTAATTCAGCACCTTCTGGATATTCAACATGATACAAGCTTAATGACTGTTGTTTTTTTTCCAGCGAAGCCTCACCTCATTCAATGCACAGTACAGATGACACTCAATGAATTAATCTGAGTGGTGAAAGAAGGCTGTTGGGACACCTGCAGAGGTTGAACTAGGCTGAGAGAATGAAGGAGAGGACTGCAGGAAGAGTTAGGATGGTCATTTGGTTAATGTAAGTGAATATTACTTTGCATAAATTAATATTTATTAGCTTAAGGACTAGAACCTGACTCTTCCACATCCTGGGGGAGTGCACCAGTCACTGGACCATAGAATCGTTCTTTCTTGGTTCTTTGGTCCCATGAATATTTTATACAAAATTGAACTGATTTGATATCAAAGACTAATGTTATCCCCATTACCACAAGTCCTGGAGCCCAGTAACTAAAGCACTCACAGGCTGTGTTCACACAGCACTTTTGTTTCAAAACAACCTCGTTGTTTCGAAACAAAAAAAACCATGTTCACACAACGCACAGTTGTTTCGAAACAAGGGTGTTGTTTCGAAACAAGTTAAACCCCATTTGGGGACGAAACAACCTTGTTTCGAAACACTTGTTTCGAAACAACTCGTGTGAACATGTTGTTTCGGAACAAGAGGTTCCAAAACAACAGGTCAAGGGCTGCCCCCTCAGCACCCTGGCCAGGGTGCTGAGGGGTGTCCCCTGGCCAGCGCCTGCACAGCCGGGCTGCAGGCACCGGTGGGGTTCAGCGCTGGGCAGCACTGAACCCCGCTGGTGCCTGCAGCCCCTCTTTGCAGGCACCGGCAGGGAGCAGTGCTCGGCAGCGCTGCAGCCCGCCGGTGCCTGCAGCCCCCTGAGGAAGCGAAATAGCAGGTTCACAGTGTGAACCTGCTATTTCGTTTCCCGCTTTTTTTCTTATTTTGAAATAACATTTTGTTAATTCGAAGTATGTTATTTCGAAATAAGGTGTTATTTCAAAACAAGTTGTTTCGACACAACTTGTTTTGAAATAACCGTGTGTGTGAACACAGCCACAGAGTATGCATGTGTTCAAGTCTGCTTCTCTGAGGCAATGAGCTGTTGAACCAGGTTTTCCCACATCCTGGACAAGTGCTTTTGTTATGGGGGTGCACGTCAATTTATTTACTTATCTGGTGAGAAAAGGGATGCTTTGACATATGCACCTAACTCCAGCAGAGGTTTCACACCTATGAGTCCCAAGTGGAGACTGGTACCTGTCTTTTCTGATTCCCATTCTTAGCACTGTTCCTATAGGTCATGTAGGTTCCTGAATGCTTAACCTGAGGCTGTGAATTCCACACAGTGACAGGATGCTTAAAATTAGGCTTTGTGACACTAACCCTTAGTTTCCTTTCTGGATTTACTTTCTGGTTCATGAATGACTAAATACTTGCTCGCAATGCAGGCCAGGGGCTTTGCGAAGACTAATCAGGTAATGGCTGCACACTTCTTTGAGCGCAAGCTGTACAAATGCTACATAGTCTGACAGTATAACACCAGGCCAGTTGGAGCATAATCACTGAGCTGCACAAAGTTAATAAAGATTTTTGGCATTGATCTCCTTATGCCTCAGTTCCCCTTTTCTAAAAATGAGATAAAAATACTCTGCTGCCTCAGAAAGATGTTATCCAGTAATGTTTATGAGAAACTCAGAAACAAATAAGCACCACTGACAAGATGTCAGATAATACCTTTTTTAAAAAAGCAGTTACAGCATACAAAGAGCTGGCAGAATCTCAAGGAAACAATGTTGTTTTTTTTTTGTTTGTTTGTTTGTTTGTTTTTTGGTTTGTTGATGTACAATCTGCAACTACTTCTGGAAGGAGCTCTGGTCAGGAAAAATATTTGCAATGCGTAACAACTTTATTGTGCAAGTAAATTTACAAACAATGCTACATGTTTTTTATGCCAGTAGATGGCACACTTTATATTAACTAACAAATTTGTTAGTCTTGCAAAGTGCCACTGAACTCCTTGTTTGTTTTGCTGAGCTAGACTAACAGGGCTACCCCATTGGAATTTTATATTGACTATATGCACAGAATAAAAGTACATACTACTTTTACACAGCATTCTGGTAAGAGCTATGATACACAGATTCTGTAGCACTTCTTTTCTTTGGAATCAGGAAAGAAAAGATTGAAAAGGCCAATGGGGGGGAACTCATGCCTTGGCTTGTCTGCATCCAGAAGTACCAAGAATTATTAGTAATAAGTCAATATTAGCAGGGGTTAAAGGATAAACTGGCAGGCGCTGGAACCCTCCTAAATTGGCAGGCCACCCTCATGCTGGGGCAGGCTTCCCCCTCACGCTGGTGCGGGGCCCCTTGGACACTCCAGCTACTGTCCCCAAACACCTGCCCCCACCCCAGCTACCCCCCACCCCAGCTACTGCCCCCCATCAGACTCTTCCCCCATGTCCTGCTCAGTCTCCATCCTGACCCCTTCGTCCCACCCCACCCCCCATGTACTTTCCCCGCTGGCTGCCCAAAGCCCCCCAGACCCCTTTACCCATGCTGCCGAGGTAGCTGAGAAGATGGGCCGGCAGAGGGAAGCTTCAGGTGGCGCTGGCTGGCCAGTGAGAGGGGGCCGAGGCCCAAGACTGGGTCAGGGCCGTGCTCAGTGCTGGGCCCAGCACGAAAGGGCAGGGCCACTGCAGGTGCCAGGAAAGGTGGGGAGCAGTGGCTGGCCTTACTCCAGTTGCTTCCCTGAGTCGGTCCTGGGGGAAGGTGCCAGAACGCTGTGTTCTGGCACTTTTTCCCCCTATTTTTAGGGTGCCCAAGAACACACGATTCTGGTGCATTCCCCTATTTTTAGGGGCTCAAGAGCACTGCCCGCTAAAAATAGGGTGTTCTGGGGCATTCCAGTTAGATTTAACGCCTGAATATGAGGTCTCACTTTTAAAGGCTGACTGAATATTTTGTTCAGTCCAATGCATGACATTTATGCGAATTATTTAAGTATCTATTTTGCATTTTTAAAAAGTAGTTTCATCTGGCTGTGAAAATCAGATTTGGGAACTGTATGGCTTTGGTGAAAGGTGAAGGATTTTGGTGAAAGGAATTGATCTGAATCTGGATTTGGTTTACAGCACGCCCCGGAGCGGTGGGAACAGACACAGAGAGGCAGAATCTTTTTGCCCAAACCTTTCTGAAGAAAGCATAGGATTTATGGGAAGCCAGAAGCAACGTGGGGGGGAGTTAAGGGGAGCTACAGGATTCAGGAAGGAGAGGGTAGGGCATCGTTGGGCAAGAAAGAACCCAAAGGATGGGGGCTGTTGCTATGGGTTGAATCATCCCTATTCCTCCATTAATCATTACTCTCCTCCTGCCCCCACATTTCCCATTTTCACAACTCTGGCTCTTCCTTAGCTCCTTCTCCTTTTTAATTCCCTTTCAGTAGCTTCTGTCCCCACCTTTCCCTCAAGGAGCCCTTCTCTTACTTCCAGCACCTCTGCTGCATAGCCCATCTGCCCCTGGTTTTGTTCATCCACAGCCACTCATCTCCTTAGCCTTCATGCTAACTTCCATCACAGCCCCCTCTCTGGTGCTCCATCCATGTGTCTGGGAATGTCAGCAGCAGCAGAGAACACCCAAAGGGGATGAAGGGTGAGACAGAGGGGCATCCTGGTTGCTCATCCAGCAGGCAGTGGTGCCTTGCAGTGACCAGGCTGAACATCAGCCCAAACCCCACGGCTTTCCTAAAGGGGTTGCAGACATGGGTAAGGGATACTTTCTGTACATTCACACAACAGGCGTGGCTGTTGGAAAAGTCTGCATTTTCCCAACCCTAACTGGCAAGGACACAACTGGTGACTGCAGGGGTAATTTCTGTCTTTGGAACTCATGGGTGAAAAATGAACACAGCTGACTACATGGGCTAAGAGTGCACATTTAAAAGTAGGCAGACTTCTGAGGATCAGACCCTCTGTCATCAGAGAGGCAGGTTAGATTAACACAGTGTTTTGTTGATCTCATCCAGAAACACAAGATCTCACAGTCACTCAGAAGCTAGCTGGTCCTAGCGAAACAAATTTAGAAGTACCATCCAGAACACAGAAACTGTACAAACAAGTCCACTTTTAACCTTCGGCCATGCTCACTGTCCTATCCAATCAGATTAAGGTGCCCATGAAAAGCCCCACTTTTCGACCAAATAAAAATTTGTTGAACAACGCTGTTTCAGTTGAATCAAAGTGTCTCATGCAAATTTTGATTCCTTTAGAATTCCCTGTTGGCTGAAAAGTTAAATTGAGACCTTTTTTATGATTTTTCATTTCCTTGTGGTCAGAAAATTCCCACTTTCATTCTTTTGATCTCTAATAGTGGGGAAAGGAATGGAGGCAAGTGCAAGAAGGTGGGATTTTCCCACTAAAATATTTTTTTATCATTAAAACAATAGGATTTTTTGGTGAAAATTATTTTTTGACCAGCCTTACCCATTACAATCCTTAACTTTCTTGTTTAATTGTGCTTATCATAGAAATGGGAAAGAACCATCCGATGTCATCACATTCAGTCCCCTGCACTACTGGAAGAATCAAGTTCCCTCTTAAGCCATCTCTGACAGGTGTTTGTCTAACCTGCTCTTAAAAATTTCCAATGATGTAGGTTCCACAAGCTCCCTAGGCAACTTATTCCAGTGGTTAATCCCCCTGACAATTAGGAATTCTTCCTAATGTACAACCTAAAGCTCCCTTGCCATAATTTAAGCAAGCAGTTTAAGCTTCTTTATGTACAAAGAAGACAGCTGTTGGGTCTGGTCTCAGGTACAAATGTCTACCTGGATGGAATAACTTGCAGAACTGAGGCCTTAATCTTTAATCCTTTATGCATCTGTCTACAGAGCGGTGCACAGTACCACAATATTTTCTTACTAACATGATGCTGTGCAGGTACTTGTTATTTGTAGGAGTTTTCATATATTAATTACAAGTATTTTCATTGATTCCATAAAGTCAGTTCCCAGCTTTACCATAAAACAAAGCAGAATGCTTATTCTGAGGGGAGGGCTGGACAGCAGCATTGCTAAACTCTGGTTTGCCCACATTTCATTTAAACAGATGAAAACACAATATACAATGCAGTCATAAATTCATCACTGTCTCATAGCAAGAATTTGCAGTGAGCTGCAGCATTATAAACCATTTTTCTCACTGGAAAAAATTTGGATCTGTGATAATTCAAGTAGCATTACCATTTGTGGCTGTTTTTCATGACAAGACGACAATGATCTTGTATTCTAATTGTAGGGGTCATTTACCAAAATAACCATTTAATTTTAGTTTTCTTCCAATTCAGTTTTCTCTTCTTTCCTCCTTGTAACTTTTGAACCTCTATTAGGCCTAATTTCCCCAGACTACTTCTGTAAATAGAAATCATAATGAATAACAGCCATGAAAATGCCAAACATAATAAAATGGAGACATTGCCAGAGGGAAAATATTGGACCTTGTTACAGTTTTCACAGCCTGGTTCAGATCTTTGTCCACTACTCTCTCTTCAGGGTAAATTGGATGCTGTACGTCAACAGTTAATGTTACCAAATAGCCATATTAAAGAACAAAAAAGACAACTTCTATCCTCCCACATTCACCATTAAACCAACCAATAAATGGCCAAGGCCAGTGACTGGGACAAAAAACAAACCACAAAAGCTGAAAGTGGAGTCTGTATAGGAAATGAGAATTACGAGAATCATACCAACCCTAGTTAACTTCACAGGAAAACAAAAGCTAATTTTAAGACTTGTTCTGAAATCTTCTGCTTGTTATTCTTACTTGAGTGCTCTCAGCATCCTCCATACTGTCCAGGACTATTGTTAATGTGATTTGCATTGACATAGAAATCAAAGCATGCTGGATGCTTAGGGAGCACTGAACGGCAGACCCAACTCCATGGAGCTTACAGTAAGTGGATAATCAAATTGAAGTTAAATGATTGAAGGGAGGCACGCATCCTGTTACTTATTTCACTACCCCAAGTATCTTTCCCTTGACCTGCCTGCCACTTTGAATGGGCTCCTCTATCAGTCCTTTCTGTCACTGATATCATACAAACACGCCTTCTTCCTCAGCATAGATTCAAACTTGACTGAAGACCTTAGGAGATGGACAAAAACAGAAAGTTCCATGGAGACAATATTAATGGTGTCCAATTTAATCATATTTGAAGGTCAGCAGATTGCTGAGGAACAGGCCTCTCCTGTTCCCTGTAGTCACTTAGCCGCTCTTGCTTTCATGTATTCTTCTCTGAGCCCTAACCACCCCCAAAACAATGGAATGGGCCACAAATCTATCAGATTTTCTTTCCTGGAAGATAATAGCTCACATAACAACATCTTATGGGAGAGTACTGATGTCCCAATTATACCCTATGTGTAAACTGTTGATGGGGGGAGAGACATGTATTTTGAAACCACTCTGCACCAAAAAAAAAAAAATTAAAAATATAAACCCTGGCAGAAATCCAGGGGGACATGTTAAGCTGTGTACTCCTTCTCAGTGCATTGTCTCTGCCCAATTATCCCTTAACAGCAATGATTTCTATCCTGAAGACACTACAGCAGTAGGCGAATACACTCTCTCAGTGACTTACAGCAAGACAAAGACATAACAACCATTCCAATTTCAGCAGCAACATAAAAACATAAGGGCTCCAATTCTCAATTGTCATGGGTACATTGTGTGCCCTCCTGAAAGTCAAAAAAAAAGTTCTTATGCCAGTATATCTGAGTATAGAGATATCTCTGCAATCACTTGTAGTTTAGATTTGGTGAAGCAGTTCTTTTGCCACACTTTCTCCCGCTCACTGCACTGGGTGCAGAACACAGCCAATCAGGATTTTTTCAACAAAACACTGCAATTTGGACAGAAAATGTTAATTTGTGGAATCAAATCTTTTCACAAAAACATATGCTTTGATTAAATTTTCAAATGGAATGTATCTCAGCTCCAACTTGTAATTTCTGATTAAAACCAGAGAAAGAGAGCACATACCTCCCTGAAATACCCAAAAGCCCAGTGTCATAGACTTTATCTTGGGTGCAGGAAACCAAGTCTTTCCTCTTTCCAATTCAGAAATGGGCCCCAAAACTGTCTTCCCCACACCCAAGGGGAGTGTCCTAAACTGAAGAAAGTGACTTTTTTTTTATTTAAAAAAATCTGAAAGGTATGATTTTCAATGATTTACAGTGAGGAAGGAAAACAAATTTCTAAACCTCAAATATTTTTGTAAAATAATTCTTGTTTTCCTAGCGTGAAGGGTAAGGGATGTCATTATGGTCTGGGACCACTTGCAGCCAGTCTAATTTAGAGCAGCATAAAAGTCCTTTCCTGAATCATGATCAGTGTATCTCAACCATAGCAGATAAGAAACTATGATCAAGACAAAAAACTATGTTACAAAGTGCCCGCAGGTGAGATTTTCATCCTCACTCTGGCCCCTGGAGGACAGAGAATGGACGTGGAGAGTGCACTAAAGGGATTCTAAGGATCACAGTTTGTTCCAACAACTAATGACCCCTATTGTTAAAAGTATATGCCTTCTTTCTAGTTCTAACTGGTCTTTTTTCAGCTTCCACTGATTGGATCTTTTTACATCTTTTTCTTTGTTAGATTCATGAGCCATCAATTACACATCTTGTTTCCATGTAGGTATTTATACACCATAATCAAGTGACTTCTTGACTTTCTCTTGGATGTATTAAATAGATTGAGTTTCTTTAGCCTCTCATTATCTTTT
The DNA here is from genome assembly GCA_007922195.1 of Podocnemis expansa. Taxonomy (NCBI): domain Eukaryota; kingdom Metazoa; phylum Chordata; order Testudines; family Podocnemididae; genus Podocnemis; species Podocnemis expansa. The sequence goes on along the minus strand of ML681984.1, from coordinate 22,683,572 downwards.
TCCAGGCCTTGAAACACCATAGTTCTTTTCTGAATTCTTTCCAATTTGCCAATATCCTTTTTAAAGTCTTGACACCATAACTGGACACAGTATTCCAATAATGGTTTCACTGTTGATATGTACAGATGAAATATCACACTTTGACTTGTCTTGATGTCCCTGTCTCCTTATATAGCCAAGAATTTCATTTTACTTCTTTGTTACAGAACCACAGTGTAAATCCATATCAGTTGGTTACCTACCATTATCATCAAGTCAATTTTAGTACCAGTGCATTTTAGGACACTTTCTCCCATCTGTATGATGTATATTGAGTCATATTAAAATGTGTTTAACTATATTAAAACATGTGGTGTATAGCTGATCCTATCCTACCAAGTAATCCAGCTCGAACTGTATAATTGACCTGTTCACATAATTTATTTACTATTCCATCAATATTTGTCATCTGCGTCTTTATAATATATTTTCTTCCTGAGTATTGTTGAAGATGTTGAACAGTTCTGGGCCAAGAAAAAATCCCAACAGAATATGGAATGCATCATGTTTTAAGTATATAATTTTGCACAGTTCTTAGTACAATGAGGCCACCCTGACTGGTAGCCTGTAGGCTTTACTGCAATACAAATAAAATAAAGGCATACAACACTCTTCCTAAGCAACTTAAGATCCCAAAATATCAGATCCTCCATCCTGTGAGCTTCTGAACTGATCTGGTAGATAGGATGGTTTCAACTTCTCTCTCGCACTCTCTCTCTCACACACACAGTTGAAACATTACATATATGTATTTTTTTCAGGATAAAGACTGATTAGAGTTAGTGTAAGACAAGAAGTAAATGCCCAAAATTCCAATCATGACAAAAAAACTATAAGATAAATCCATAATGGTATATACTCAGAATAAGAATATCATAGTTTTTATGAAATTATGTTGCCATTTAACATAGTTTCTCATAATCTGCTCAGTACACCATAATTACAGATGCCAAAGTACTAGAGATTTGATTCGGATCTCAGTCCACTGAAACCACTGAAGTTAATGGAGTTACAGTACAAGACATTCGGGCTAAAGATAAATCAGATTCACACCCTCATTCATCACATTTCTTGTGGAACAATCAAACCAACTAACAATGCTATGAAGTCACAGACAAAATTAATGTACAGCAAAGCTAAGATGCTAATGTCATGTATATACATCATACTCAAATGATCAGTCTCGTAGCATTTTGGGTAATATTTTAGTCTGCTGCTTTGCCTCTTTTCTTCCAAGTCTACCATCTATAGTTCTTGATATAGGTATTTATAGTTTAAGAAAAGCATATTTCATCTTACATACTTCAGTTTTGCAGCACCAGTTGGGAATATGTCTTATATCAATGCCTTTTCCATGGTTCCATAGCGTAGGGCCCAACATATTCCATGCTTTAAAGAGAGAGTATTAAATACACTAATGTAACTTGCAAACTGTTATTGTTCTGTTCAGTGATTTCCTGTGTGCTAACCATAGCGCTGAAATATGCTATGAGTGGTTTGTTGCCCAAAGGTAGTAGTTTGGTTATAACTTGATTTTTGGATATTTGCTTCAATGGGTCACTTAGAGTATTTTAAGTGTCCAAAAATTAAGACAAAAGAATAATAAATCTACAGACTGCTGTGTTGCTGTCCTTTTTTGCTTTACATTCAGAGAAAGATAGGGTAAGTGACCCATGCCCACCATTCTTGTTGATAAAATATGAAAATTCAATAAAAGAGATGGGGACTTAAGCAAGCTGTAGTTCAGGTTTGTCTCAGAATTAAGTGAATGGAGATGTGAAGGAAAAGAAATGGAATGCATACATTATGTACAGCGTGAGAGATGTTGAGCAATAGCCCCATAACAGGATGTTGGTGATGGCTGCCCAGGCTAGGTGTAAATAGAGGACTAAGTCCCAGATATTGCCCTGCAATAGGGCAACTTTGTGTTACCCTGGAATCTTACCTATATTACAATTGCTCGTAAAAGGAGGAGAATCAGGGGAGCAAGTCATAGGTTGTGTTTCTACACTGCAGCTGGAAACATGCTTTCCAGCCCAACTAGATGGACTAGTGCTAGACCCGCTTCAGCTCACATGCTAAAAATAGCAGGATAGATGTTGCAGAGCTTGGATTAAACTCTCAAGTCTAAGGCCATGTGACTCCTGGGTCTAAGTTCACATGGTTTCCTGAGCTGCCACCCATGCTGCAACATCCACCCAGCTATTTATAACATACTAGCTCAAGCAGAGAAAGTGTGAAGTATACTCCCAGCTGCAATGTAGACATACTCACAAAAAGACTTATTAGATAGGATCTATGCTGTGCCTTCCACAGAGCTGTGCTTTATGATGATGCTTTTGAAGTAGCATGAGAAATATTTCACAGACCAGGCAAATAGTGGATGACACAGTGATGGGCAAATAATCAAACAATTAAGCAGATCTAATTCTCAACCCCATAAATATAGTTTTGTTGATGTCAGATTCTTCTCTGGTTTTCTGTGACCTGGCAAATGAAGACTTCATTTCCCTCCCCACCCATCCCTGTGGAACTGCTTAGCTCCTGCTTAGTGAGAAAATAATAGTATATGGAATAAGGGAACATAACAGAGTATGGAGCAAAAGACGATCTTCATATGTGTAAGTGACTCAGTGCACTCAGTGTATAAATCAATGCACAAAAACATGTCCCTATTCACGTCAGCTGATTTGTGTTACATAGCAGGAGGGTTATTTTAAAGGATCAGGTGTTTTACAGTTGTTTTTTTTTTTAATGTCCAAGGACCCAATATGTAACAAAAGCACTGAAGCTTTACTTTTCCCCCATTTACCAAAAATGGACTAGGATGTATAAGCTCACTATTTCTGTTTTTAAATAGAGTCTGCAGCTCAAAGTCTACTTTGTAGGTTAAAGTACTTCTGTGGTGTACCTACGTTACAAAAACAAAAGACAACAAAAGGAATCCATATGAATATGAACTATTGCAAAAAGAACCCTCCCCATGCAAACTGTTACTTATTATCCTTCCTGTTTGAAACATATTTAATGTCTTACGTTAACACAGTTGATTCATGAGCAAGGTGCTTTCCATTACTGCATAAACTACATAAAGCATACTTCAGGTACCTTGCATATTAACTATTTCAGTGCAAAAAACAGCTTGAAAAATATCAACTGATATTCAACAAGCTATATATTGTTTCCCCATTATGCTAGTGATTGTAACAATTGCTGTCAGTGGCAGAGATAGGATTACATTAATCTAATTAGTCTAATACTAGACCAAACAGAGCTAGAGGAATAATGACCAAGATGTTTCTACCATTGCTCGTCTTGGGCAATAGCATTTGAGCTACTGCAGGCCACCTATGATCTCAGCAATGTGTGACAAAAGGGAAGAAAAGTCCTCTATCAACAGAGAAATAAAATTACAAAATTGTAACCAATGTATATAACAGGCATGGCCAAACTGTGGCTCGGGAGCCACACGTGGCTCTTGAATGAAAAAGTGTGGCTCATGGAAGAACGTCTGCAAATCAATTTAGTAGGTAACAGTATATGGCTGTATGCCTCAGTGCATCTCTTTAAGGTTTAATAATCAAGTTGTGCAGCTCTTGAGTTCCATAAGTTTGACCACCCCTGGTATGCAAGACTGATTAGCTCTCTGCAAGAAACTCATGCACATGAAGCTTTTTATGTTTCTATGTTTCTGGAATATACATGATAAAAGCTTCTCATTTTGAAGTAAGAAACACAATGTTTTCCACTAGGAAGTTGGACAATATAAAAATCCTGAATTTTGAACAATTTTTAGACCTGTATTGAACAGAATCTTTTTAGAGACTCTAAATTTTTCAGAAAAGTATTGTTTCATTGGTGTTACCAGGCCAGATCAGAATGGATGAAATATCAGAAGATTGCTCTTGCAACATATACAGCAACTACAACTAGTAGTCCTGAAAATCTCACATGAAGTCCATTTGCTATATTTCTATTTTGCAAAACTTATCTGGGCAAGAATCAGATAAGCACCCAAACAACAGATATTTACCTGAGCCAGACAACCAATGATGAGAATTTTGGCACAATTGTACATGTAGCACTCAAGCACTTCAAATGAGCAAATCAGCTAAATTCTAACTGTTAGAATTATACAAGGAACAGAGCCATCAGATAAAGGATTTGAAACAGCTTGAAAAGTGCATTCCACCAACTCAGGAAGACCCTTCTGTATTGTACATGTTCTCTGACTTTACAATTCTGCTAACAGAAATTTCAGTTTCATTTTGACTATAACTGTGCCTTCATTAGAAAAAAAGTTGTGGTTTTTTAACCCATGTTCAGCTAAAGTCTGTTAAAATCCAAGTGAAGATAAGGCAATTGTAGTTTTAGGCTGTTTGCTTGTGAAGGAAAATCTAAAGAGGGTTGCCTCAACCAGCTAACACAGATTAAAACTATAACTACCCTGTCTTTAATGCAATTGTAAATCGTTAGTTAATACAGATTAAAAATACTCCTTCTTTTCCTTGCAAAGAAAAGCTCTGTGAGAGTGGTGGGTCCAAGTTTATTGCATGGGAAAGGCAAAAATAAACTTTCCCAAGTCTTTAAAAACAGGATAATTTTGCTTTTAATGATGACGACACCAAAGACTTTTTCTTTCCAATGCAGTTGGCATCCAGAATAAGTGGTAGGGATTTGGCTAACTAGAAATAGCCCAGGTATTCCTCTACACACACACAAAATTATTTTTGGTCCCTCAAATAAAATCCACCACAAAACTCACCCACTTGGAGTTCTTCCTACCCCACCTTGCCTGCAGTAACTCCAAAGCGATACCTTCTACCACAGCTCTCTTTCCTCTTCCTGAAAATGTGCAGGCTTCTCTGCTCTCTGCCTCCTACATCCCACCTGATGAAAAACAGCAGTTATTTAGCTCTGTGGTCCTCAACCACTGTGTCAGGACACTTTACTGCGTCACCGCACACTGGTAAGCATGTTGCCGCGAACCAGGGAAATGACTATATTTGGCCTGGGGAAGGCGTGTTGGTGTGTTTGGTAGGGTCAGGATATGCTGCTAAGCATGATACAACCTGCAAAAGATTGAGAACCACTGATCTAGCTGATGTGCTCCTATATTCCTTACTCCTTGCTCAGTCACCAGCTTCTACTGCTTCTCCTTTTTCCATTTACAGTCCCTTGCCTACTGTTTCCTTGAAATCACAAGTTGGTGAGCTCCTTACCCCCATCTCAGCTGTGCCCAACTGGGCCTCTGGTATGGCTCCTGAAATGAGGTAATACTCTCTAATGCGGCTGCACCTTTGCATGTTTTTGAAACCCTAAGAGCAATTGGAAAGGTAGCCTTAGCCCTAGTCTATAAGTAGGGCAAATTCAGCTGCAGTCAACTGTCAGTTACCCAAGGAACGCAAAATTCCTTGTTTAACTAGTGGCAACTTTTAAAGCCGCTGCTGCACTTTAGGGAAAAGCTGACCACAAGTCCCTTGAGGTCGACCTTTCTCTACTCGCCCGGCCCCAGGTCTTCCAGGGTTAGCATGCCGTGTTCATACTCACTGCAAATGGCTCCCAGAAGGGCAAACTGACAGCGGCGAAATTGCTGCCATCAGTATAGACATAGCCTTAGTGGCTAGGAGCTGGCAAGCCTCTCTGGTCTCTCACTGTCTCTTTTGAACTATTTGGTACTGCTGTAGTGAAGGGACTAGATGCAATAAGCCAGGAGTCTCAAACACGCGGCCCAGGGGCCACATGCGGCCCCTAAAGCTATTTCCTGTGGCCTTCAACAACAGTTGCAGATATCTGCAATATCGTTGTATGAAAAGGTTTCAGTGGTGCGGCCCTCAGGCTAATGTACTGGTCCTCATGTGGCCCTCATGGTGATTTGAGTTTGAGACCCCTGCAATAAGCCACCCCCAGATTGCATTCTAATGCCGCACTGAATGGGCTACAAACTGACAACACTTTATCCCCTTACAGCACCATTCCCTCCTCATCTCTTGCACTTCTTTCTGTTACATGCTGCTGGAAAGAGAGAAAAAGAAAAAAATAGCCTTTTTTAGGCACATGCCTAAGGGAGGGGATTTACTTGGTGGAGTTTAGACTCATTCATCCCACATTACCTGGCATCATTGTCAATAACCAAAGCATCTAGTTGTCAATAAAAGTATCAGTGGTACCTTAAGTTTTTAGATCCAAAAGGTGGCACATTTTTAAAATATTAAATATTCTTCAGTTGTACAGGAGTTTTGAGCAGAAACTATTTTCAGCATGTCTGAAGAAAATTTTAGTAATTACCTTATGTAGTAGGGCAAATTGTTACTTCAGACAAATAAATTACTGAATGTGATACCAGAAGGTTCGTATGCCTGCTTAGTACAAATGAACTCAAGAAATAACAATGCCTTACTCTTATCTCATGCTTTCCATCAGTAGATCTCAAAGCACTTCACAGACTTTTAATTTACTTATCCTCACAGCATCCTTTAAAGAAGGGGTGTTTATTATCCGCATTATACAGATAGGGAACAGAGGCACAGCGAGACTAGGAAACTTGACCAAGTCAACAGAGGAAATCTGTGACAGGCAAGGGTGTGGAACTTTGGTCTCTCAAGTCCCAGGTTCACTTCCTAACCCCAGACCTTTGTTCATAAACAGGCCTGCTTTTCTGGTATTGCCATATCCAGAGATCCCTTATTCTTGATAAATAAGGTAACAATAAAATAGTGAATAGTAAGAGTATTGGTGCCATATCTTATAGGGAAGAGTGAACTGTTCATAACAGTCAAGTGTTGAGTACAACTGATAGGCCTTAATTTGCTTCCAAAAACAGATTATTAACAGTAATCATTAACAACTAATGCATTTGCACAGGAAAGTGGTATAATGATTCAAAAAAGTTGTCAAAGCATTTATCCACTTTTCTTGTTCAAATTCATATTTTAAGACTGTAACGGATATGTCTTATTTTGTATGGCTCACCAAGTCTGTGGTTCTTTTAAAAAGTGTAGACTATTGTTACCATATACTGAGCAATAACTTCCTGTCTCCACATAAACACATGCTACCTACCTACACCGCAACAGACAATATAACCAGTGTAAACTACTCACTTTGTATTTATGTAATTTTCACTTTGATTTATGATTTATGTATTTCACTTTAATTTAAGTTCCATCTCCTCATCCTACTGCCCTTTGTCTGCCCATGTTACAAAGATCCAAATGTACAATAATGAAAAATCAAAGGGAAAGTCGTCCACTCTTATAGACTTCTCTCCCTACATTAGGACCTACTGGTTCTTCAGCTAGCATCTCTTCATGCTACTTAAATCAATATCACTGGAGCACTAAAGAACAGCCAGATCGGAAAACCAAGAATCAAGTAAAGGAGGAAATCAGTCATTTTAACCATTTATTTAGGATAGAATCCCTCTTCAACTTCTCCACGTTTTACTTTATTGAGGCCAAGGACCTATCACAATTAGGCTGTGCAATGAATATACTAATATTTGCATCGTTCCCAAATCCTTTGGGTTTGTCCTAAAGAGCTATAGGATGAGCCCTGTCTGACATTGTAAGGAGAGTAGTTATAGTTGCTTTGAACAATGATGTACTGTCACTTTCCTCTCTTTTCTTTCAAAATAACTAAAATATAATAATATCTGCTGATGGTACGTGGACCTAATTCAAAGCTCAAACAACCTTTTACCCGGATCTGAAAAAAAAGTGCCAAAATGGGAGCTACTTACAGTCAAGAAGAGACATAAGAATGATGGCTTTGGAGCAAATAAGGCTCTACTATTTTACCAGTGCCAGAGGCAGAATAATGACTGATTCTGTTGTTTAAGACTATTGTTATGAGTGGCAGTAGTCATGGACCACTCTCTTCATAAAATAACTGTGAGTTATGGTTTCCTCTCCACCCAGAAAGAAAGAAGTTAGCAGCATGTTGGCTAACTGGCAAACAAGTACAGATACCAGGTGTACGTGTGCAATATAATGGTAAATGCATGTGTATGTGATGTAATTTAGTAACAGAATATACCCTATATCAGCAGTTTAGCTTCGGGCACTGTGAGAAAGGAAAAGAAATTACAAGAACAAGAGTAAGCACAGAATTAAGAGCAAGCACAGAACAAAAAAAAAAAAGCATTGTTTGGTTTGCTCTCTTTTGGTTTGTCTGACATATCTTTTATTCCTTTTAATGATATTACAGTATGATAGACCACTATGTTAGACAAGAGTCAGGCCCAGCTCCAAGTCACCCTATAGTTCTTTGGACAGGGATTGTATCAACTTATGCAGGTGCCTAGTACAATGATGTGCTGAGTTTGACACAGACTGTTGGAAACTACCACAATAAAAATACCTTAAATTCACCTGAAAATATTTTACCTGCAAGTAACACTAAAAACCCTCAAGTATTTAATACCATCTCATCTGAAATTAGTGGTATTATCCCACTCCTTTGGAAAAATGTAGTACATTTTCACAATAAAGTCAGTGTCTTAACCATCCATTAATCACTTTTTCTAGAACTGATAAAGACCTGAGCTTGCTCACAGTGTTTAAAAAAAGGTTTTTTAAAGGACCTATATGCTCCCTTTGTTAATATTTTGCCTAGTAACTTATAAGCCTAAAAAGTCTTGAAGGTCAGTTTAGGGAATATCAACATCTTTTATGTATTCTTTAAAAGTCATTAACTAAGTAATTCTAAAAACAGTCCTATAGGAAGGTAAGTAAAACCTGCTGTAAAGGTGAGGAAACTAATTATGGGCAAGTTAATGATCTAAATTTTCAAAAGAATTCTAATTTGGGGGTGCTGATCCAATTCAGATGTTCTGGACACTTGCCATTCTTATTGAATCTAACTGAAACAGGAGATGCATTGCCAATTTAGGCCTACCTGACACTAAAACAAAATTAAAAATCACGTCCTTAAAATTCAAATAGAGAAGCCAATGAGAAGATCTAATATAAAAATAATTATTGTAGAGAGAAAATAAAGGCTAAATAGAAGCCATTCTAAAATGCAACTTTGAAAAAATAATTGTTGAAATGCTTTTCAAAATCAAACAAACAAGGAGTCCTATGGCACTTAAAGACTAACAAATTTATTTTTACATTAGTCTTTAAGTGCCACAGGACTCCTCGTTTGTTTGCTTTACTGAACTAGACTAACATGGCTCTCCCTTTTGATCATTTCAAAATCAGGGAGAGATGGACCAATGTGGAATTCAGTGGGGAGCAAGTTCCAGACTCTAGTGCCCAACATGACAAATATAAAATTATCTGTTGACTTAATACGTGACAGTGGCATCTCTAGGAGGTGCATATTTTGTGATATCTATCATATTGAGGTTTAGTGAGCTTCCCAGTATAGCCAGAGGCTATACTGTTAAGCTCATTCAAACCCAGCAGTGTCAACTTATAGTCATCCTACCATTAACTTAAAGAAGTCAAGGCAGTTATAACATGTTCACAATTGCTCAAACAAAGAACATATGTGCTGCTGTATTCTAAACAAGCTGAAAGTAACTAAGACCCCTGCTGTGAGCCTTGCTAAGAGGGAATTACTGTAATTAGGCCTCATAGTCACAACAGCATCTGCTGCTGTTGCAAGGTCATCACATGACAAATAAAGGCACAGATCTGGGCAAACTGTGCAAGTAGAAAATTCATTTTTATACTATTAATGGCAGTTGGCATACTATGGAAGAAGCATGGTCGGAAGTTACGCTGAGATTCTTAAACCAACTCACTATGTCTGAGCTGACCAAGAGAAAACTTAAATTCCCAAAGGGATAGCTGTGTTAGTCTAGTCCAGAAAAAAAAAAAAAAAAAAAACCCAAAAAAAACACAACCAAGGAGTCGTGTGGCACTTTAAAACTAACAGATTTATTTTTCGCATGAGCTTTCATGGGAGAAAATCCCACTTCGTCAGATGCTTTTTTTTTTTTTTAAGAAAACTTAAAGATGACCAAAATTGCTTCATAAAGACCACTTCCATCAGCAACAAAACTATGTTTTCAGTGTGATGTATGTTCTGATGCATCTAGGAAGTGATGTCAAAAAGGAGAAAGAATGAATTAATGAGATCATAGGCTGAGAGATACCCAACTGTACCTTCTGAACTCAAAAAATCAGTTCTGCAAATCAGGAGACTACATGGGCATTTCTCATACAAACCAGAGTAGTTTTAAATGCAAACAGGAACACAGCTGTAACTAAGGAACTGCAACCAGTGCCTCCATAAATACACCAGCATTTTAGCCACACCCCAGATGGCCTTTTAAATCATCATCTCAAAAGACATTATACATATGCTGAGTAGACGGGCAAGAAAAACAAGAGTTGTGAAGAAATTGCTTTAGCAAAATATTTTGTAGTTCTCAAAAAAAAAAAAAAAAAAGGGAGGGGGATTTCAAACGATCACTGGCAAACACTTACTCCATTGTCAAATGAACATTGCAGAATAAAAGTATCAAACAACAAATACAGAGTCTTTCTGTATAAATTATGTTCCTTGGTTTTGCCTTTACTAGTTTAGTACATATGCTTTTGTTTCTGAGAAGTTCTGAAACTTTGGGTTATCATCAAAGTAATAAAAAATACTGTCCTCCAAACCCAATACAACAAGTGTGCAAATTGCAAAATGGAATGTCAAAACATGTCTGATTCTTCTCAGCTATGATCCTGATTTCCAGAAAATAACCAAGCTATTTTTCATGATAAAGAAATCAGCTACAAATTTGCATTTTATGTCAATGTATGTCTAATATGCAAAACAAAAAAACCCCAAACCAAACCTTTATTGTCCCTCAGAATGAAATCTTAGTGTGCTGACTATCATTGAAACATAACATTGTGTGGATGGCTATGTCTATGCTGCCAAATTAGTCCAGACTAAGGAAGCTTACTTCAGACTAATTTGGCTCATGGCCATGCTAGGCTTTGGCTGGGCCGAACTAAGAAATTTCTTAGTTCAGACTGGGCAAAGCTTAGTCCAAACTAATAAGACGCAGTTAGTTCGATCTAGAATTTGTGGCTAGTTTGAAGTAAAAAGCTGTTGTTAGTTTGAACTACCCGAGGTTAACTTGGACTAGCAAGTCCTAACTGAAAAAGTAGACGTAGCTATTGACACCTCTTCCAGATTAGTTATTTCACTGATTAAAGTTAAGGGCCAGATTGTGAGATTCATGCACAGCACTATATTAAAGGCAGCATAAAGTTCGACGGTCCAAAGGGGAGCTTCAGGAAGTGCAGTCCTACTCTGAGCAGATCCAAGTACAGAACGAAGATTCATACTGTGCCATCCCTTAGGCCTTGTCTATATTAACATCTTCCAGGAAGCATCTCACCATTCCATTTCCACTGAAATAGCTCCACCAGTGATGACAATAGTACGAACACCAGTATAGATTTGACACAGGTGTTTTTATCTTAAAACACCTCCCTTCTATATGCATTAGCACTCCCTCTATTGATATCACAGGTGCTGCTGCAATGGTGATAATTCAGCAATGGGAGATTTCCCAAACCATGCTAGTGTAGTCGTGTAAAGCCAGTGTGTTCCAATCTACCTTTGCAGCCAGCATAGGGGAAAGCACAATCATGGCATTGTGTCTTTTTCACCCATTTTGGGTGGCTTATGGATGAGGTGGACCAGGAAACGCTAGTCACTTGGCTTGCTAGACTGCAGGGACTGTAGCTGTCCTACCTCAAAGGTGTAACAGAACATGTAACAATAGTTCCTGGCATCTGTGGATGCTGACTCCATCATGTAATATGCATATTAACTTTTACAGGGAGGGGAAGACGTCTTATAGTCTCCTTTCTCAGAATAGTCTAGCCCTAAACAATGAAGTTCCAAACTCTGCCTGTAAGTGCACAGCTGTAAGAATGTAACTGAGGGCTGTTTTTGGCCCTTTAATGACTTTATACTTCAAAACAAACAGAGTCCTGTGGCACTTAAAGACTAACAAATTTATTTATCACATGAACTTTCTTGGGAAAATAAATAAATGCAATAAATAAATTTGTTAATCTTTAAGTGCCACAGGACTCCTTGCTTGTTCTACTGAACTAGACTAACACAACTGCCCCTTTGGAGCTATATACGTCAAAGCTGCTTATGCCATATGCTTGTAGCACTGGAGTTAATAAATAATGCCAAGAAGAATAAAATATTCATTTAAATATTAAAGCATGTGCCTAAATTTGTCCCTAGGAAAGGGTATATAAATGAACCTCTTACCACACACCTTTCATCATCAGACTCTGTGAACGTCATTAAGGTTAATTTAAAGTTTCTTACCTATAGAATCATGCGCGTCTTCTTCTCATCTCCTAAACTGCCATCAACTTTCAACTGTTTTAACTATTTCAGAAAACGGAAAACATTTAGGTCACATGTCTAAAGAATGCAATTGTTTCAATTGCCCTCAGCTTATAAAGAGAGCAAGAACCCGGGGAGGGAGAGAGAAAAAAAAAGGTGAAATAAAACCACTTCCTGAAAAGGAGGCGCTACCCACCCTACCAGTAAGTTACATCAAAAAATCTACAGAACAAAACTAAAACAGGCAGCATAGTAGTATGAAAATGGCCTTTTTTCTTTTTTTAAAAAAATAAAGCCCTATAAAAGTAGAGGAAAGCATGTATTTCTTGCAGAAGGTAAATAAGCGGTTTAAGAGGAAATGCTGTGAGGAATTGTGCTGCTAAGCTCTGAGGCAACTTCCCTTTTTTTAATTTCTTAAATGCTTTACGTGCTAAAATAAAAAGCTTGCAACAAATTCTCATGTATTTTTGAAATGGAGGTTTAGCAAACATGCTGCTTACTGTGCAATTATTTGAGGGTCTATAAAAACAATTCTGACCGCAGACAGTACTCAGAAAGTTTGCTAGTGAAGTTAGATCTATTTAAACCTCATGCTGGTTAAATGTGCAGTGATAAATGTTTCTTTTTCTTTAATAGTCTGTTTAACATGTCCCTGGGTGCCCCTTTGCAGAGTACCAAGCAAGCACACCTGCTTCTCTGGATTACTTCCTACAGTTAGCCTCAACACTCTTTCTTCACCCAGATAGGAGAAACCTAAGAAACTGAATGTGGACTTTATATCTTAAGACCTCCACAAAAACCCACTTTTACTACCTTATAATACCTCCATAAATAACTTTGACACTTTCCACAAGTGACTTTCCTTTGTTGCAAAGTCTGGCTCTTTTGGACAATGCTGGATAGCCTACAAACTGTTCTATTGATACTCTTGGCAGGATATTGCCAATTTCCAAAGGGGCAGCCGTGTTAGTCTAGTAAAGCAAAAAAAGCAAGGAGTCTTGCGGTGCTTAAAGACTAACAGATTTATTTATTGCATGAGCTTTCATGGGAGAAAAATCCCACTTCATCAGCTGCTTTGAAGAGGGGAGAACTTACAAAATGGGACGAAAAAAATGCAGGGGAGTGTAAGACATGGGATCAGGTCATATTGCAACAGCAAATCAGACCATTTTAATTTGTATATTAGTTCAGAGTGATTAGGAAGACAGAAGTGCTCAGCAACTGGTTTTTGTGTGTGTGTTGTGATTTATGATGTGAGTTTTATGCCCATTTATTCTTCTGTGTAGGGACTGTCCTATTTACCCATTGTATGAGGTGTGGGGGCATTTCTGGCACATGATGGCATAAATCACATTAATGGATGAGCAGGTGAATGACCCTTTGATGGAGTAGCTAGCTTGATTATGTCTTATGATTTGTTAACAATGGTCCACTCAATGGGACATCAAGGCTTCAAACACAAACAGCTGAAATTGAACTAATATGCAAATTAGATTGTGTGAAAGCAGGACTTAATTGACTATGGATTCTTTAAACATTATAACAGGTAATTTGACTTCACCCTCCCTCTATGTGCTGTTTGCTAGAGTTTGAATCCTTACTCTGATTTTCTGTTGCAATACGACCTGATCCCATGTCTTACACTCCCCTGCATTTATTTTTCAGACCATTCTGTAAGTTCCCCCTCTTCAAAGCATCTGACGAAGTGGGATTTTCTCCCACAAAAGCTCACACGATACATCTGTCAGTCTTTAAGTGCCACAAGACTCCTTGCTTTTTTTGGCTGGATATTGTGATTCTTGGTAAGATTTTTATTGTCTTCACTCATCGATAGATTAGCTCCCAAGCCTCCTCCCTGCACATATCACATGCTCACAGATCATCTGATGACTGTGAGAGTAAAATTCTAGTGAGTTAGAAACACTTGGAGGGAGCCTAGAAGACTCATCTCCCAATTCTGCAGAAGAAAGTAGGGTGTTGGGAAATAATGGCTGCTGGTGGTTTGGGAGAGCTGTGGGCAGGGTGGTTAGAGGAATGAGGGGACTCTTAAGAACCGGAGAGAACCTGGAGTACCCTGAGAACAAAATAGGGTTTATGGAGCAGATCTGGGAAAGGACTTGAATGAATGAAGCTTTGTTACACAATATTGGAACATGGTTAATGATCCACTACCCCTGCTAGTCTCTTTCCTTCTGTCCATCCCTCCCACTCTCCCTCTGTCTCAGGATGCACATTAGTGTACCCCTGGACTATGATCTAGATGATTTTTCTGTTCACTTTTGCACTGTGATTGTCTGATTTGATGCCAGTTATGCCATGCAAGGTTCCTTTATGAATGCTTATAACATTCTACATGATTACCATGATATCTTATTTCCTGCAGCATCCTGTATGATGTGAAGCATGTTACACAGCACAGACTCTCAGGACTATCTCTACCACAGAGGCAGGAGAATTACTGAAAGACAATAGGGCTAGCTGAATGCCTGTAGCACCTTGGCCCAGGGAGAGGGAGGGGCTGAGGGGGATTAAAAGGAATGCAAACATTTCGAGTGAAGGAAAAGCTGTGGGCCTTTTGTCTGGGAAACTCCATCTTGAAACATCTACAAGAAGAATTGGGCCCTGCCTTGGAAGAAGCAGAGATGGTGCAAACCACCACAGCTGGATTTGAGGGGTCAGATGAGTATATTTCTAGTAGTGTTATAGTTTAGTATTCATGTTTTATCTTTTATTATCTTGGGGTAACTCCTGACATTTATTAAATGATTGTGCATTGATTTGCTATATACTCACTTAAAATCATATCCTAATCAATAAAACTAGTAGTTGTTTTATCTAAATCTGCATGGACTTTAGAGGGTATGAGTCAGAGATGCTGGGAACAATCCATTTCTTTGTTATAAGGATAGAAAGTATGATAATTGGAGAAGGATCCCAATGCCTGTAAGACAGAAGTTTACACTGTGGTGCCTGGGGTTGGTGGTGCTCATCAGGAGATTGTCACCTGAATAGCCAAAGGGCACCCACTTGCTGCCTGGAATGATCATACACAAGAAGATGGTGTGGAGTGATTCCGAAGTGAGTGGTCACCTGGCAAAGTGCAGTGAATCCGGGTTCAGAAGTGGAGATTGGAGGGTCACAGCAGCACACCAGACAGGATTTGAGGAGCAGTCTGTCACATCCTCCCCAGGTCGTCCCCACCTTTCAACCTTCATCACCCATCCTCGTCTTCATTTTCTGTTCTCCGTCCTCTTCCATCCTCTTTGGCCTGTCATCAGAGAACTCGGGTAACTTGGGTGTTACAAAGGAGCAGTGATGAAGAGAGGCTTTAGCTATTCTGTGACACAGCTGCCCACAGATCTCAAGAGGAGAAATTGCAAGGGACCCCTTGAAGCATTGCTGGAGGCTTGACTTTTCAACAAGGCTGCAATGACCAGCCACCTTGCGTGACTTGATGCAGAAGTGACTTGTCTTACTAGAAGAAGGAGGGTGTTCTGAGCATAGAAGGCAGCATGAAGAATGATGGGAAGATGGAGTGTTCATTAAAGAGGATGAGCACATCAGCTATAAAGGCATGTATCAGGATGTATTCATAGAGGGGAGCAGAGATGAAGGCAGGAATGGAGATGAACAAGGCCTCAAAGGTGATGAGGAAGAAATTGCTATGATTAAAATGAATGACAGTAGGGCCCTGTGATAACTATTTTTAATCCAAATCCTGTCCAACCCCAAAATATCCACTTCCACCTGCTCCTGCTATTATGGCCATGGGATCACAGTTGCACTGCTGGGCTCTACACTACTCATGCACAGTTCTATAACTGACTGCTTTTCCAGGAAGAATACTAATCTCTGCTGCAACAGAATGGAATCTTTTCTTGATTTTTTTCTGGGAAAGAATTTTCATGCCAAGGAGGTTAATCGATTAGCAAAAACTATGAAGTTTTGTCCCCCTTGACAGGGAACATGTGGGGTTTTCTGGGCATCAGAGAGGAAAATGAGAGAACTCTAGAGTTCTAATTAGTTTCTATAGGTTTCTTATAAGTACCTGAACATTTCATCTGAGAGTTTTAAAAGGAGAGAGAGACTGAAAACTCAGCAGCACAAAACTAATCTGTTGTAATTAATCAATAGCTGATTTAGGAATAATGTGATTTTTAACTACTTTTTGATACCTAAAAAACTGAAGGAAAATATTCATGGGCACATTCATGGCCCTTGTAACTGTATGAATTCAGATTTTTCTAGCCAAAAAAAACCCTATTCCATCTGCTTTATATAGTACACATCCATATACAAATTGTGTATGACTACAAATAGAATATTTACCTTTACTTTACTATTAAAATGTGAACCAAGTATTAGAAATCTTGTATGATGCACATGATAAAATTTCAGGCAATTGGTCAGTAAACTGTATCTATGTGCTATTATACCCTTCTAGGGTGGGCTAGAATTCATTCATTAGCCCCTTTCCAGAGATAAACCCCTGTAGAAAGCAAGTGGAGAGCCAGGATCCAGTCTGTACAGTACTCACAGCAAAGACCACTCAGAGTTCCCATCCCGCAACAAAATACTACTTAGAATAAACATAACAATGAATTTTATTAACTAACTTAACAAACCTTATCCTAAGAAACCAAAATGAATTTAAAGAAAACAGTAAGAAACCCAACAGTCCCAAAGTTCAGGTGGAGTCTCCATTATCTCAGCTGCAGTCTCTATTCAAGTCCTTGAGGCTTGAGTGGAAATAGCAGCAATCCTCCTCTTCTCTGGCTGCAGGAATCTTCAGGCAAATTCCATGCAGTCCTTTCTTTCTCCTGTGCAACCAGCAGCATGCAGTCTGTTTCCTGGTTATCCAGCTCTCAGGTCTCAAAAGAGAAAGCTCCTCTGCAAAACACTGCATGGCTGGGAGAAAACATCTTGCAGTCCACTCTTGGCTCAGTTCCTTTTACTCCAGCACTGACCGAATGGACTCTGCAGCTCTCTGTGGTTGCTCCTCTCAGGCAACTCACTCCAGCAACAATAGAAAACTTGTGGAACATGCTACCACACCCTCTTAGCAGAAGGTTCTGGTTTCTGTGCAGCTAAATCCACCCAGCAATGTAACTGAGGCTTAAGTGATCCCTAAAAGAGAGTGCACCCTTTTTCGGCGCATGGGTTACACTATCACATCCAAAACCTGGATAATCAGAAGAAGAGACATTCTTTACTGAAATTCATTTGAAAATGTTAAATGCAGAACTCTAATTTGCAACATTCTTCATCCTAATTTTACTCTCATCCAGTCGACAGCGCTACTGAAATGCTATAAAAAGAGGACAGCTTTGCATATCACATAAGCTTGTGGAGTACAGGTTTCTTGTGTGATCTCTGGAACACTGAGAATGTGCTAAATGTGCACGTAAGACCAGTTTAGTCAGAATGTGAAAGCTGATCAAATCCTAAGTAAGCTAAACAGGAAACAAAAAGAACACAGGCAGTATGTGAAATAGGTTGCTGCTCAGTAGTTCCACTCTTGCATGGCTATTCAGGCAGTTGAAAGCAAGGGTGCACAGATGTTGTTCTGCTTCCGACCTGATCTCTAGTTCCTGGCATCTGAAAAACCAGTTTAATTCTTTTTCATTCATAGCCACAGACCTTGCTGACTATACTATGTTGTTTGAGTCAGCTGGTGGCATATGTGCACACAAAAACAACAGTTAAAAGCAGAAGAGATATTGCTACAGGACATATAGACTAAAAACAAAAAAGTGTCTTAAAGCCAACTTGGGATACTGATTGCTTGGAAGTTCTTACAAATTGAAAGTCTGATATATGCCTCCAAACCAAGTAATAAACTCAGGCAGCAGGAACAAAAGATTTCTGTTTCCAGACACAGTGGCTGATTCCTGTTGGACAGACAATTTCTAAGGGTGAGAAAGTAGCTTAGACTTTTTGTCTGTTTTCTCCAGGGTCTCTGCTAAGACAGCTAGCAAGGAATAGATTACATGCTAAACATAGCATGGCTTGTGCTGTGGACACCAACCCATTAGGAACTGGACAAACTGATTTCACATAAGTCCTTATCAAGCATCAATCAGTAAGCAAACATCTTTCATTCACTCCAATCTGGAAGGGAGGTAAGCAGAAGCCTAGAGGTGAAGGGGTATATGTCCCACAAAGCCAGCAAGCTATACCAAGAATTTTTCAGAGCATCAGCTGACTGCAGATTAAAGGAAATTTGCAATGACAGAGCTGAATAGAGTGCCAAAGATTTTCTTTGCAAGAATGTCACTGGAAAATTGAAATAATTCATAGAAGACTTCATGAATTTCAAGAAGCAATATTTAATGCTGTTTTGCCCACATTCTATCATAAATTGGTAAACATTTTCCAGATTTTGAGCATTCTTTCAAAAAGCAGAGAAAAGAAGGATTGTAGCAGTGTGGAAGATAAGTTACTCTGTTTTTCACTGAAGATGTATTCCTCCTGCACAATGAGATGGCAAGTAAAGGAGAACAGCTGTGATTGATGCTGTCTACACCAGTGGCTTTCAAACATTTTTCCTTGGGACCAGTTGAAAAATGTCTGTGGGACCAGTTGAAAAATGTCTGTGACCAACAATTACATCTTTGAGCAATGCAACAATTACATCTTTGAGCAGTGGTGGCAGCAGGGGTTGCCACGACCCCGTGCCTGAGGGTCTGCAACCCAGTACAGGGTCCCGATCCTAAGTTTGAAAACCACTGGTCTACACAATACCTTAATGCTCAGATGGTGCTTTATATGGTAAAAATGTTGTGAAAACATAAGATCATTAGTCCTAACAGCAGCACTTCCAGGGCTGTACAAGTCCCATTTTACAGAGGCAAAGAAGTGAAGTGACCTGCACAAGAAGTCAGTCATACATTCCTTTGTAAGATGTTGATATAAAAAAAAGACAATAGTTTAGTACTTAAAGGCATATGCAGAATAATTTATTGTTAGTCATAGCATGCTGTAGCTTTTTACATGCATGTTTCCATTGAACAATGCATACTACTCGGGCAAAAATGGCAATTTCCTGTAATATCCTTGGCTGGTGGTAGGGAAGGCAACCCCTCACCCAGCCCTGGGGATTCGAATCAGCTGGCGGGGAAGGTGCTTGCCTGGCCAGGGGACTGGGGCCAGATCTGGCTCCCCGCCACCTTGCTGAATCAGGCCCCAGTTTGGGGGGTGCACCTTTGGGGCTGCTTGTCCTGGTCCCAGAAGACCTAATTATGTCCCTGGCTGGCAGGGCAGAGCACAGCAGGCTCAGGTGCACACACGCACACTCACACGATCCAAGTTACAGCACAGTGCAACAAAGGAAGCACTCCAGCCAATCCCAACTCAGCTCTGCTGTGGTCTGCCAAGCAAGCAGAGTCTCAGTCACAGCATGCTGAGCCAGGCTCCCTGAGAGCCACAACACCTGTCCCCATCCACCTATTCACCGACAGTCAGCATGCTAATCTGACTGACAGTGCACAAATCACAAGTAAGAAAAGGAAAAAGTGGGTGAGGCCCATGTGGGGAATGAGCAATCAAAACCAAGCCAAGATTGAGCCCAACCAAAGGCCAGCATGCTGAATGACTTGACCATGAGTGAGCAGGGAGGGGGGAGCAGGAACCCAGCCTGCCTGTGACTGATTGATTTCCAGGGAACTGGAAAGGGAAAGGGGTCTGGGAGCTACCTGGCAGGGGCAGGGGTCTGGGAGCCCACAGATCAGGGGAAAGGGCAGGTGTCAGGAGCCTGAGATTTTGAGGAGGGGAAAGGGAAGCCCACGCTAACCTGAACATGGCAGACGAAAGGGTCGGGGAGCCCATGTGGACGCACAGCCAGCACCAGGTGTCCTGCCCTCCACCATGGCCCACCACATTAAATGAATTTGACACCTCTGCTATAGACAGACTCAATAAGATAAGTATAGATATACTGTACCATAAGGCTCATAGAGACACTGTTGCTCTTGCCAAACTGGGCAAAAAAGTCCAATTATTTGTGTCACTGCTGGGCTTGTAAAGTAGTAATCCATATTGTAGTCCATGTACTAGTAAAGTACTAATCCATGGTTTAGTCTCTCAGCCTTCCTTGTTTCCCCCACACCATGACACATGTTTTTTAAACTGGTTGGATGACATCTCCAAGAAAAAGTAAAAACTAAGGGAAAGGAAGAAAGAATAAGTGAAACTTCTGTATGGCAACAAGGTAGTTTGCTTTCCTTGTTTTCAAAAGCTGGAGCAGCTCCCAGAAGAGGCTGTTCTGCTCGAGCAGAGCCGAGGAGGAGGAGGAGGAGGACAGGGCAGCTAACTAAAGATAATAATTATACTTAATTAGTGGATTCAGCACCAAGGTTATATAAAAAAGAAGTACAGGGTCCTTCCTACTTGAAGCAGCTAGTTGGATTGGGTGGTTGAGGATGTCCATCCCAATCATCTTCTGTGATATTACCTGACCAGGCAATGAAAGGATATGTCTATGCTTTCTTTTTCCTTGGAGAAATATGTTTCAAAATGTTAACCTTTATGTGGAGAGTTCCAACATTATTATGATTACTAAGTGGAAACTATTCATATTTACTGAAAAAAAATAATTCTACCCTAGCTGTTCCCCTTGCTACTGTGTACCCTGCAATCTTACTTCCTTCTGCAGTGTGGAGAAAGACCCCGTAAAGGGATAAGCTAAGATACTGAGAATGCAATAAACAGGTAAGTCAGAAGAGATCTGCCACAACCCCGTCAAATGGAATGAACCTAAGAAAGGAAACTAACACCAATATACTAATCTCTGCTAGTCTGAGCTAAAAGATTTTATTTTAACAAAATTGATATTATTTATTTGTGTGTTTCCACAATAGAAATGAAGACTCCAACTGAGATTAGGGCCCATTTTGCTAAATGCTACAAACATAGTAAGAGAAATCATCCCTGACCCCAAACAGTTACAATCTAAACAGATAAGATAAAGGAAGGTTATTATCCCCTTTATAGAAGAGAAGTAAGAGATTAAGTGACCCATACAAGAACATGAAGAGGTCTTGTGGAACTGAGCCAGAATCATCTAACCATAAGAGACAAAAATCCTCTTTCCTCTCAAATTCTAGTCTCCCCTTATTATCTCTTTTACAAACTTCCTTGTTTACAAAGAATTCTCCCAGTACATGGTTGTATATATAGCATACAGCACTGTCACACTTATTGGTCAGATCCTGTGCTGTCCTAAATGGACATAGTTCCATTGACTTTAATTCAAAGGCACAACTACATACCACCTACACCCCAACCAGTACTTCATAGCCATCTTAGTTCTCTACATCTTCAATATGCATCTTCCTAGAATTTTTTCCTACTACCATTATCCCATTTCCTACGTCCTCTAATGCATGTCAAACCACATATATAAATATTTACAAACAATTCTTTAATTTGCCTTATGTAGCTATGAAAACAGCTCTTCATGAGTATTCAGATAGCCACTTTAAATTAAATTAATTACTGTAGACAGCATTTTCCCCTGTGGCCTAACATCCAGGGAATCAGAAGTGAACCTCTTTTCAGACATGTCCAACACCCTATAATAATAAACTAAAGATAACTTAAGCTCGCTTCAACCAGGAAGAAAATAAAAACCTATCAGCCCTTACCTTACAGCTTTTAAGCATGACAACCCTCAAGTTTCTCAGCAACTCTTGACATCATGAATTAAGGGAATAGTTTGTCAAACTCATTGGGACAAACTCAGACATGCTGTAAAGAAGTTTAACTCCACTGACATCAACAAAAGTACACTTGTTGGCACAGTATGTGAATTTTGGACCATTTTCATTTCTGAGAAAGGGTAGGAATCTAGATCAACATCTTTCACAATGAACATAGCTCTTGCTTACTTGAACCATTATTTTAATTTAATTTAATTTGTTTCCAGGAAAAACTGGTTAAGAAAATATGACTTCTTTTTCCTTATCACGGCTCTTCTTTCAGTATTCCCCATGCTTCTTCCTTTATTAACCTTTTTTCATGAACCCCTAATTAGCCCTTTTCTTGTCAAACTTAGCAGGGTGTATCACAAACTGGCACCATGCTGCTGGTATATGCTGTGCCTAAAGATGATCACCTGAGTATAAGGAGGGTTTTTTTTTTTGTTTTTTTTTGTTTTTTAAAATCCTAAAGAACCAGAATAACAGCTCTTGCACCCTTTCTGCTGCCAGCCAGGGGGTCATGGTCAGGACTATATACCATGCTGATAGCCTAGAGGCCTTTAACCTAAATTAAAGCACCCTTAATTCACCTCTGCTGGGTGCCCCTCAGTCAGATCAGCCAATTTGTACCCATAATATCTAACTTATACCAAACTTTCCAGATAAACTACTAGGGGATTAGAAGGGAAAAGCAAGAATTCAAAGAGAGAAAGAGAGCAATATCTTTTTTAGGGAAGTTTGATGTAAAGAAGAAGAGAAGAGAAGAGAAGAGAAGAGAAGAGAAGAGAAGAGACAATGAAAGGTACAGTTCTAAACATGTTGTCTGCCTCAAGGTTTGGCACTACTGTCATCATGCCTCAGGTCTCCAATCAATGCCCACACAGCTAGGAGCATTAAGAGAAGGTTACTTACCTATACCTATAGGCTCTTCAAGATGTGAATCCTTCTTTGGATTCCAGGCATGAGTGTGCAATGCATGCCATGCACTGGACCTGGAATGGTTTGTTGCAGTGTTCATTGACCCGCACATTCATTATATATTGACCAGTGGTGCATTTGAAGTCTTAAGAGCCTGTACAAATCAATGCCATTCCAAGTCCTTCTTATCAGCAACCAAGAAAGCCTTCAGGAGCGGGGATGCAGGGTGGACTTTGAATCCAAAAAGAGACCACACATCTCAAAGATCCTACAGTTATAGTAAGTAATCTGCTCTTATTCTCTAAGTGATGGTCCATATACAAATTACAGGTGCGGATACAGCGCTCAATGCATGGAGGTGACTGCCAGGGCTGCGTGAACAGGGGTTGATATGGAGATGGCTGAGAGGTCATGGCTGACCAGTGCATCTGCCACTACTGCTGGGGCCTTGGTGTAGGGAGCAGCAAAGGTGTGGATAGAGGACCACATGCTTGTGCTACAAATGTCCTGCCATGGAAAGTCTGTGAAGAAGGCTGATGCAGTGGCACACACCCATGTGGAATGGGCTGTGAAACTCCATGGAGCAGAGGAACATGAGACACAGCACAGCATTCTTCCATGAAATGAAAGAGCCACTTAGAAAGACATTGCTTGTCAGCACACTGCAATGGTGAGGAGGAGTCTGGGAGAGATCCAGAAGATGCGAGTGCCTTGGGGATAAATGGCCACTACATGGAGGACATCAAGAGAAAGCAACATGAGTACCTTGGGAGAGGATTGAAGTTTAGGTTAGAAAACTGATAGATAGATTGGTTGTGGTGAAATGGAGAAGCCAACTTGGGAAGAAATTTGATGTGTACTTGTAAAAGAGACTTTGTTGTTGAATGGTTGCTAATTGGCTAACCTGTTCTGTAGAGGTGATGGCCACCAAAAAAGATCACCTTAAGAAAGGTGGATAAGGGAGCAGCTCACACAGGGTTCAAAGGAAGGCCTTGTGAGGGCAAAGACGACAAGACTGAGGGCCTAAGGGTGGGTGGGGTTCTACCCTGCCAGGAAGGTGTTGACTATTCCATGGAGAAAGCACAGGGTGTTCAAGTGAGTGAAGGGAAAGAAATCAAGAGGGAGGAAGGTGCTGTGTATGGTTACATATCTGTAGAAACAATGAAAGCCCTGTGGCACCTGAATACTAAAAAATTTCTTTTGGCATAAGCCTGGATGGATGCTAATGGAGGAATGGATGAGCCCCAGCCTCCTAAGGTGGAAAAGGTAGCCAGACAGAACTGGAATGGAAATGGAATCCATACAGTAGCATTAGCAGCATACCCAAGTGGTGAAGTGTTGCTGTTTCACTTGATAGCAGGCCTTAGTGGACAATAATCTACTGTGCATGAGGAGACCATGAACTGACATGAAGCACTCCCTACCAATACATGAGCCCCATCAAAATACAAAGCTATCTGGTGAAATGAGCTTAGACAGGGGTGGCACAAATGACCATATGGCTGTAGGAAGAGATCCAGGACGCTGGGGAGATATATGGGGGACAGGCAGAGAGGTGGAAGATGTCAGTGAACATGTACTAGCAGGCCAAGATGCAGCTATAAGGATGAGCTACACTTGATTGCACCACATCTTGTACAGAACTTGCAGAAACAGGTGGCTGGGTGGCAGAGCATAGTGGAGTTCAGTGGTCCAAAGAAAGAGAAGAGTGTCTTCTTTGAAGCCCAGCCCACAACTCCTCTGAAGCAGAAAAGTGGGAGCTTGTGGTTCACAGTGATCATGAAGAGGTGCCAGCATGGTGTGTCCCACTGGCAAAAGATTGAGTGAAACAAGGGATCATATAGTTAGCTCCCATTTGTGAGTGGCATGGAAGGACCTGCTGAATATGTTTTCCAGGGAGTTCTGGTGACTGGGAAGTCCATTTGTGCAGCTCAAATCATGCCTGAGACACAAGTTCCAGAAGGAAATGGGCTCCATGCAGAGAAAAGGGACCAGACACTATCCTGCTTATTAAAACACACAACTTCTGTCATGTTTTTGGAGAGCAGTTGAGTGGGCAGGAATCTGATAAGGAGCAGGAATGCCCAACAGACAAGGTGGGTAGCCAGCTATGCAACAGAGCCTCACTGGACACCTAAGGCCCCTGAGCTATATGGCATTCTAACTGAGTGCTCCACTCAGTGAATGAAGCATTCATAGTGAAAGAGATGAGGGGAAGAAGGGGAATAAATTGCATGTTGAATAGGACTTTGGAAGGGCTGGTCCACCATCAGAGGGTAGCCAGGATGGAGAAATGGAACAGGACTGGCTTGCTGAGGTGTTCGTTCTGTGACTGGTAGACTGAGGAGAGTCACAGCTGGAGGAATAGCATATGCTGGCAGGCATATTGTGCCAGAGGGAACTGAAGACTGCCATGTGGCCAAAGAGGGAAAGGCACCAGTAGATAAACAAGTGTATTGCAACGCTGTTATGCAGTGAGAAAGGTGAAGGTGGCAAGGTAGCTCATTGAGAGAAAAGCCGGGATCCCAAGAGTTCAGGTGTGACCCAGTGAAGCTAATCATATAGCTAGGGATGAGAAGTGACTTGCTCTTGTTGATGGAAATGCCCCAAGAAGTGAGGAGGTCACAAAGGGTCTGGTGAGTGGAAAGGCCACTGTCACAAGATGGTGCAATGAGGGGTCAGTTGTCCAGGTGAAAACATGGAATAGCTGCGATGATTCATGGGGGCCATGATAAGGGTGAAGACCTTAACAAATATGTGACAGCAAGTGGAAAGACCAAAAGGAAGGACCTGAAATTAATAGAGAGAGTGTTCCACTGTGAAATAGAGGAACTTTCAATGAGGCAGTGATAGCCATGTGATTTGGGAGTACAAAAGAAAGTCAAACTTTGCCAAGAAGGCCTGGTAGTTGTTAATACAGAACTGGAAACCCATAAAGGAGTAGACTTTGCACTCCAGAAAGACTAGTTTTCTGACCCCCCAGTCTGGAGGGATGTCCTTGAAGTGTTGCTGCTGGATACGTTCAATCGCCACAAGTACTAAGAGGGAATAGGAAGGTGGATGGGTAAATAGGAAGTCTGTATCCTTAAGAAGAACAAAATAGTGGTATTGAGCATGTTTCATGATCAGAGCACAGGAAGCTGGAACATACCATGCCAATTGGGCTGGTTGGAGAATGGGCTTGTGAATAGGAAGCTTAGTGTTGGAAGGCCCAAATCGTTACAGGATATCCAGGAACTGGTTTTGTGGGTAATGGACATGCTGCACTGAGAGGTTGAGAACTGCAGTCATGCATCAAAGCAGTTGTGATACTGGCTCTGGTTGTCTGGAGGGAAAAAAGGTGAAATGAATGTTTCATATAGAGACAAGCAGGCGCCAGTGAAATCTGGTGATGCTAGCAGTGCATTAATATCAAGGTTCATCATGGATGCAGGTAGGTATGGTGCAGTGGATGGCTAGTGGTGTAGTAGCAGTGGTACCTTGTAGTCCTGGCAGGGGTAACAAGATGGCAAATAGGACTAGTTATATGGGTCACTGGGCAGTAGCAGGCCCCACAGGTATCGGTATTATACCTCAGCAGAAGGACTGTGCATCTGCAGGTAAGGCGTTTGCTGTCGAGGATGCAGGCTGTAGAATAGTACACAAGAAAATCAGGGGTCTGACTAAAAGAACCACTCTGACTCTGAGGCCAATACCAGCAGGTTTGGGGCCATCAGCAGTGCCTGTATAAGATGGCATGAAGCAGGAGAGACTAATCCACTGGAGAGGGGAGCCCCAAGTTGACTGGCGAGCTGAGTGGCATCAATCCATACAGCTTCTTAAAGCCTCAGATGCACCACTTGGTTGGTGCACACATGCACGTGTGTGTTAACAGACACTAAGTTCCCCCTCTTCATAGCATCTGATGAAGTGGGATTTTCCCTCATGAAAGCTCATGCAATAAATAAATGTGGTAGTCAGTACCACAAGACTCCTTGCCTTTTTTTTTTTTTTTTTTTTTGGCACTACAAACAGTTCTGGCTCAGGCACATGGTGCTCATGCACACTCACAGCTGGAACGTGTACAGGACCCATCATTTAAAGAATGCAATGTTTCCACTCTAGGAATAAAATTTATTAATCCTTCACAAAAAACAGATAGCTCCTTTTAGCCCTTCCAGATTTAAACCATCATATTTAAAACTCATATTTCAGCGCTCGAGGCACACTTTCTATTGGCTTCCTAGCTCCTCAGAGCAAAGGAGCTCTCTGCCACTACTACTATGGATGCCAGGCCTTTTTGGAGAGAGCTGTCCCCAGGTATCTTCCTGAAACCTCAACTCAAAATCCTTTTTTTCTTGGGATGGGGTCTCCACGTTGCTTTTTCTTGGGGCTGTGCTTGAATTCTGGCAGGATTCCTATGATACCGAGCTGGGAAGAGCTATCCTGCAGGTCACCTCCAACTCCAGGCACTCCTTCCCTATTTCTTGTTTGAGCAAAGAGCATAGCTTTCAAACATTAGCCAGTAAGCGGGTAACTCGGGCACCTGTGCCTTCATTTCCAATTTGGTCTAGATAGTGTCCTCAGAACTGTGTGTTCTTAAAGGGGCCATGCTGGCGGACAGGATTTCCCTTCCTCTTAAAGGAGACACGACATCTTTTTACAGAGGGCTTAGAATATGGGGGGAAAACTACGCTTTTAGGCTCCAACTCATCAAGTTATTCAGCAGGTGCATAACTTTATGCATATGAGTATTCATGTCATTGTGCACATGTTGAAATACCTTGTTAAAATGGGGCCAGAATGCAAAGTAATCATACACCTTAAAACCACTCACTGGTGACCATTGCTCTATAATTTCATGTCTCTCACTACAAAATAGTAACTCCCAGCAGAGCTAGCATATTTATTATATGTTTATTGAAATTTTAAACCAGGTATTAAGTTCTTTATACTATGTGAATAGATTAAAAATAGAAAGCAGTGATTTGATGAGATCAGCTTGACAATAGATTCCTTTATCTTTCCATTCTGAAGATTCCCCCCCTCCTCCTTATTATGCAGGCCAGGGTGCAAATAAATCCCCCCTGAATCACTGGGAGAATAAGCCCTAAATTAATGACTGTTGAACCTCTTCCAATATAAGCATTTGAAAGAAAGATACTTAAGGGAAATAGAAAATGACTTTTTTCCTGATCTTTTGAAGACTGAATGATTTCCCCTCACATTCTACAGAAACAGATTTCAGACTAATTTTTCCTACTAGAGGCTTTAAAGTATAAAACTCATCAAACATCTTGTCCTCTGAGACAATGTCATCTAAGTTCAAAGGATGTATAGCCCTGCAAAACTGATGTCTTATTTCAGAGCTAACGCCTTAGCTTTCATTGAATGTTTGATTTGATGAAATTAAAGCAGTTTTTACACATTCTATAAATATGAAAAAAAAAAACCTGAAGACACAGCCAAATCTCATAGGTCTCTGTAAAGATTATATGTATAAGAATATGCAATCGGAGGTAAAACATTCTTTTCAATCCATTTATGCCTATATTTTTTCCAGGATAGATTTATAAAGATACCATATTTTGTGGTTACTTTTTAAATGCTATGACTGAAAACAGAAGTCATACAAGTTATTCATTTTAATGAATGTCATTAAAACAAATAACTATTTTTCACAATTAAATATCAAAAGGAAAGCCTCTGTAGTAAAATCATATTCTGATTTAGTGGCGGGTGAACTTTGAGGAGTTTGGAGATTTTGTTTGGTGTAGGTTGCTGAGCAGGAGTCGTGTAGAAACCCTCCAGAAAATAGAGTCCATTGTTCGAAATTTAGTAATACTTATTTATGATAGGCTTTTCTCACAATATTTTCAGAATTTTAGGAGTATTTCATTATTTTTGCACTTTCTTGTTTCAGTTGAGACAGAAAACTAAAATATTAAAGTCATAGATCTACATCTCCTCTCTGTGTTCCAGAGATCCTTCCACTCACAGGATATAGTCCTACACTGTCTACATCTCACCTGTACCCCAGGCAGCAACTCAGCCCAGGAAAGAGAGCAACAGGCCTTATAGAGTCCATTACAACAATACATAAGCATGTGTTAAGGGTTGCCCTTTAAGAATAACTAAACCGGCACGCTGCTTTCTGGACAAGAAGTATCATTACCAGAAAGTCTGGCTATTAGCCTGTCTTGCATCTGACGAAGCTGGTTGGAGCCCACAGAAGCTTATGCCCAAAGAAATCTGAGTTTTTAAGGTCCCACAGGACTCTCCTTGTTCTGGCTATTAGCATCTCCACAGAAGTACTGCCATTTCCAAGTCCCCTATGTGCAAGAAGCTGAACTGTTCCAGTAAGCTAAAAATAGACTAGTAGCAGTGTTGGCATCTGTGACCCCCACACCATGATTTTGGAGCATTTAATATAGTACATACAAGATAAAGTAAGATACTACACTTTGAGAACATCCTCAAGTAGTGAACTACCAATATTTTAGTTGAATGACCCTTCCACTCTTATCTGCTTATCTGAGAAAATATTGTTTGTTTTCAGATAACAGAAACATATACTGTTAAACAGTCCATGCAATCAGTACACAAATTGTTCCTCAGGAACACAACCCTCTTGCACACAACACAGCCCCTGGTACATAACAAGGCCTCCTAGACTGGACCATGACGGAAGCCCACTAGAGAGTGAGTCATTACCCTCAAATTTTGGTGGAAGCACCACAGTTGACCTTTTGTAAGTACAATTTTCATTTAAGTGCTCTATCAAAGAAATTGCGGGGAAGGTTTTCACATATATTTATGTAATTTATACCTGGTGGTAAAAGAACACAGTTTGCTTTTATTTCAAATGAATCATCAACAGTGTCCCTTGTTCCCATACATACTTTGGAATCTGGTAAAATCTCATTCCTATCTGGGACACACTTTCAATGTATTAAGTATTTGTGGTATGCCTATTTTGCTTTAATGCTGCTTTCTAAGAGAAGGAAGTTTGCCATTTTGCCATAATTTTAACCTTATGACAAAGGATTACAAATCTTTCTGTAAAATGCCAGTAACAAATGCATAAATACTCTGCTTAACTGCCCTGGTGGCTATAGGCACTGTATCCCAAAATCGAGTTATAATCCAATAACTTTTTGGATACATATTTTGAATGCAAGATTTGTTCCTCGTTTTCTAAAGCAGTCTCATATTGTTTGATTAATTGCTGAACACTGAACACAGAGATAAAGGGAACTTTGAAATTCATACCTTGGAGTATTAGCATGTACTCAGGACTCGATGTAAATGTCAGAGAGAAAAAAGATCTAATGAACTCTTTATTGGTGAACTACTCTAATGCAGCTGCATAGAATTCTAAATGGTTTGTAGTTAGCCTGCGACTTCAAATCAAAGTAGCAATAGAGAATTTTACTTACTACATGGACTCTCATTCAGCATATATAATGTTTTCATTTTTAGGCACTGTTGATGTAATTTGGTGAACTAGAAGTTGTAGCAGCTAGTCACTGAACTGAGGGTTAGTGGATTTTACTAAGGTTAGCAAATTGTCCAGGAAAGAAGCTATATAGTCATATACAAGTACTTTTCTTGCTTGAAGATTACACCACCATAAGTTTTCATTTTCCCTGATGTCTTCCCTGCCATAATAATGGCTTCAGGATTTAAATCCTTTGCTGTTATTGTGACTTCAAAGCCTGAAAACTGCAATTGAATGAAGCAGTTCAATCTGTCATTATTCAAATATGAAGCAATTATGATGAAATAAAGATAGAATTCCACTGAGAAATACCCCCAATCAATTTTCATTTATGTTTAACTAGAAACATAAAATGATACTTAGACAAGTAAGTTAGGTATTAAAAATTAGGAACATAAAAAATATGAATTACTGACCTTTAACTTATTCATTTCTGAATGTTAGAAGCCCTGTAAATATAATTCACAAATGTTGACAAAAGTCTAGGCTTAGCATAAAAAAATTTCATGGATACTAAAACCCAAATCCACAAACAGACAAACTTTGCAATGCTCAGCACTGACCTTTAGGTACCTCAGAAATTACATGGGCTCCCTATACAATATATGGGGAGAGATAGGCACTTTTCTGATGCACAAATCATAGAATCATAGGGTTGGAAGGGACCTCATAGGTCATCTAGTTCAACCCCCTGCCAGAGGCAGGACCACTCCCACTAAACCATCCCAATCATGGTTTTGTCCAGCCGGGCCTTAAACACCTCCAAAGATGGAGATTTCACCACCTCCCTAGGCAGCTTATTCCAATGCTTCACCACTCGCCTAGTAAGAAAGCTTTTTTCTAATATCCAGCCTCTACCTAACTGTAACTTGAGACCATTGCTCCTCATTCTATCCTCCGTTACTACCAAAAATAGTTAAGCTCCATCTTCCTTGGAGCATCCCTTCAAGTAGTTGAAGTTTGCTACCAAATCCCCCCTCAATCTTCTCTTCTGCAGACTAAATAAGCCTAATGCTTTCAGTCTATCCTCATAGGGCTTGTGCTCCAGCCCTTTAATCATTTTGCTTGCCCTCCGCTGGACTCTCTCTAGCATGTCCCTGTCCTTTTTGTAGTGGGGAGCCCAAAACTGAACACAGTATTCTAGATGTGGCCTCACTGGTGCAGAATAGAGGGGAATGATCACATCCCTTGATCTGCTGGTAACACTTCTTTTGATGCAGCCCAGTATGCCATTGGCCTTTTTGGCCGCAAGAGCACACTGCTGACTCATATCCAGCTTCCCATCCACCATGACCCCCAGGTCCTTTTCTACACTGCTGCTACTTAGCTGAATGTTCCCCAGCCTGTAGCAGTGCATGGGGTTTTTCCGTCCCAAGGGCAGGATTTTACACTTGTCCTTATTGAACCTCATAAGATTTTTATTGGCCCACTGTTCCAATTTATCTAGGTCTCCCTGAATCCTCTCCTTGCCCTCCAACATGTCTACTGGTCCCCCCAGCTTGGTGTCATCCGCAAATTTACTGAGAGTGCAGTCTATTCCATCATCCAGATCATTGATGAAAATGTTGAACAGAACCGGCCCCAGGACCGACCCCTGGGGCACACCACTCATGACTGGTTGCCAGCTAGACATGGGTCCATTGATTCCTACATGCTGAAACCGTTGATCTAGCCAGTTTTCTATCCACCCTATAGTCCACCTATCCAACCCATTCTTCCTTAATTTGCCAATGAGAATGTGTGCATGAATATGAAGGTGATGCACAGAAGCCAGCAGATTAGCTGGGGAGCCATCTGCATTAGTCAGTAGGAGATGTTGATGAAAGGGGTGTGTTTGAAGCCACATTTCTCCCCTTAACTATGACACCTGTCTTTGCTGTCAATGCACTACTGGGTATACCTCTCACAGAACCAAGCAGTTCAGGGTCCTAAGTAATTCTTTGCAACTAACTCCACACAACATGGGTGGGGAGAAAGGTAAAGGAGACGCATCATAACCTTTAGCTCAGTGATTAGTATACTCATTTAGAACACAGAAGACCTTTTTGCCTGATGAGAAAACTGATTTGAACAGGGATCTGCTCTCTCTCAAATCAGAAATTTTACTGGACTGAGAATAATTCTCACATCCAAATATCTCATGACTTAGGGGAAAGTAGGGTAATCGGCTCTGTGCGCAAGTGCCTGTACGCAAATGCAAGGAGCCTGGGAAACAAACAGGAAGAATTGGTAGTACCAACACAGGCAAGGAACTATGCTATATAGTAGGAGTAACAGAGAGGTGGTAGAATAGCTGGAGCACTGCCATGGATGGGTATAAATTGGTCATGAAGGACGGGCAGGGAGAAGAGGTGAAGGAGTAGCAGCACTATATGTAAAAGAGCTTTATGACTGCTCAGAGCTCCACTATGGAAGTGGAGACAAGCCTGTTGAAAGTCTCTGGGTTACGTTTAGAAGGAAATGCAAGAAGGGTGATGTTGTGGTGGGTGTCTGCTGTAGACCACCAGACCAAAAGGAGGAGGTGGATGAAGCATTCTATGGATAACTAGCAGAAGTTTCCAGATCATGGACCCTGGTTTTCATGGGGGATTTCAATTACCCTGGCATCTCCTGGGAGGGTAATACAGTAGTGCCCAGACAATCCAAGAAGTTTTGGAGAGTGTTGAGGACAACTTCCTAGTACAAATGCTGGAGGAACCAACCAGGGGCTTTGCACCTCTCAATCTGCTGCTCACAAATAGAGAAGAAGTGATCAGGAACTAGAAGTGAACAGCAACCTGGGCAGCAGTGACCATGAGGTGGTAGAGTTCAGCATCCTGATCAAAGGAAGAAAGGAAAGAAGCAGAACACTGACCCTGGACTTCAGAAAAGCAGATATTGGATCCCTCAATGAACTGATGGGCAGGATCCTTTGGGAGGCTACTCTAAAGGGGAAAGGCATCCAAGAAAGCTGGTTGTATTTTAAAGAAACCCTAATAAGGGCACAGGAGTCTACCATTCCAATGTGCAGAAAGAAAAGCAAATATGGAAGGTGTCCAGTGTGGCTTAGCAGAGACACAAAAGCTGAAACACAAAAGGGAAGGTCACCAGAAATGGAAGCTTCAACAGATGACTAGGAAAGCATATAAAAATACTGCTTGGGCCTGCAGGGATAAAATCAGAAAGGCCAAAGGGTCATTGGAGGTGCAGCTAGCAAGGGACATGAAAGATAACAGGAAGGGGTTCTACAAGTATGTCTGTAACAAGAAAAGGATCTGGGATGGTGTAGGTCCCTTGCTCAATGGGGCAGTTATCCTTGTGGTCGAAGGTGCGGCAAAGGCTGAAGTACTCAAAGGTTTTTTTACTTTACTCTTCACAGACAGGGCCAGCTCCCAGGCTACTATAACTGGGCAACACAGAACGGAGAGGAGAGCAGCCTTCAGTGATGGAAAGTAAGGTTTGAGACTACTTAGAGAAGTTGGATGTCCACAAGTATACAAGACTGGATGAACTGCATCTGAGGGAGTTGGCCAACATGATTGTGGAGCCGCTGGCCATTATCTTTGAAAACTCCTGGTGAACAGAAGAGGTCCTACATGATTGGAAAAAGGCAAATATAGTGTCTATCTTCAAGAAAAGGAAAAAGGAGGACCTGGGGAACTACAGCCCATCAGCTTCACCTCAACCCCTGGAAAAATCATGGAGCAGGTCCTCAAAGAATCTGTTCTAAAACACTTGCAGTTAAATAGAGTGATCAGCAACAGTCAGTTTGGATTCAACAAGGGCAAATCATGCCTGACCAACCTGATTGCCTTCTATGATGAGATGACTGGATATATGGAGGCGTGAATAGCCATTGATGTGATATACCTCAACTTTAGCAAAGCTTTTGATGCAGTTTCCCCTAGCATTCTTGTCAGCAAGTTAAGGAAGTATGGTTTAGATGAATGGATAGCATGGTGGATAGAAAGCAGGCTAGATCATCGGGCTCAGCAAATAGGAATCAATGACTCAATGTCCAGCTGGCAACCAGTAACTAGTGGAGTGTCCCAAGGGTCGGTTCTCTTCAACATCTTTATTAATGGTCTGGATGATGGAATAGATTGCATGCTCAGTAAATTCATGGATGACACCAAGCTGCAGGGAATGGTGAACACGCTGGAGGGCCAGGATAGGACTCAGAGAGACCTAGACAGATTGGAGCTTTGGGATAAACAAAATCTCATGAGGTTCAACAAGGACAAGTGCAAAGTCCTGCATTTATAGGAGGGAAAAATCCCATGTACTGTTACAAGCTCAGCACCGATCAGCTAAGCAGCAGCACTGTGGGAAAGGACCTGGGGGTTATGGTGGATGGGAAGTTGGATACAAGTCAACAATGTGCTCTTGTTGCCGAAAAAGCCAATGGAATATTGGGCTGCATCAGTAGGAATATTACCAGCAGATCGAGGGATGTGATTATTCCCCTCTCTTCACTGCTGGTGAGGCCACATCTAGAATACTGTGTCCAGGTTTGGGCTCTCCACTACAGCAAGGATGTGGACAAGTGAGAAAGAGTCCAGTGGAGGGCAATGAAAATGATTAGGGGGTCGGGGCACATGACTTACAAGGAGAGACTGAAGGAACAAGGCTTAGTTAGTCTGCAGAAGAGAAGACTGGGGGGGGGACTTGATAGCAACCTTCAACTAGTTGAAGGAGTGCTCCAAAGAGGAGGGAGCTAAGCTATCCTCAGTAGTAACAGAGGACAGAACAAGGAGCAATGGTTTCAAGCTGCAGCTGGAGTGGTTAAGGTTCAATATTAGGAGAACTTTCTCAATAGGAGGGTGGTTGAAGCATTTAAATGGTCTACCTAAGGAAGTGGTGAAATCTCCATCTTTGGAAACATTTAAGGCCCAGTTAGAGAAAACTCTGTCTGGGATGATTTAGTGGGAGTGGTCCTGCTTTTAGCAGGGAGTTGGACTAGCTGACTTCATTAGGTCCCTTCCAACCCTATGATTCTACTATTAATGGCTGGTGCTTGGTAGAAGGATTGATTTGCACCTCCCATTTTCCCAAATCAACTGTGGACAGCTCTGGAGCCCGGTTCCAGAGGGAACTGAAGCTGCCGTGGAAGAGATAGCCCTCCAGTGTTCATGCACATCTTGAGAGCTGCACAGCTTCAAAGGATCAAACTGTTTGTGCTTACAGGACAACTCTACCCCCTCTCACCCTCTATCCTTCCAATTACAGAACCTGGACAAAATTCTGCAAGTGGAACCAATGTTGCTTCTACCTCCCCTGCATTTTTCAGCAGCTGGGCATGGTCTGAGCACAAGTAATTAAAGACATCTATGTACTGTTCTGAAAATGATCACATACAACTGAGACTCTCCTTCTTTTTGGTGTGAGACTCCCAAATATTGTCATGTCCCCTGGGCATTTTTTTAAAAACTATACCAAAGTATTATTTTTTCCTCTTGCATCTTTAGGCACTCGCATCTTGTTGTTTAATCTCTTCTCACCAGTCTAAAATTAAATCTGATCACAATTAAAATCCAGTGGTACTAAATACTGAATTAAAAATCAGAAACATAAGTAACCAGAAGCATTTTGGGGTATATATTATTAATTACCTCAGCACATAATTATGCCTGATTTTACTTGGAAAGTCATAACTAAACACATTTGAAAACATAGTTTAACATTCATTTCCTATACCAGTTTTCTACTAGATGGTCTTACTGAATAATATGTAAAATACTGACACCTAATGTTAACTTTCAGTATTATTCATTTAATAAAACTTGTATTAAGTTTGTGGGAAAAAATAAAACTAACTGCTGAATTGCACTTTTTCTTTTGTAAAATCTTTATAAACTCTAACATTTAAACATAAGATGTTTGGATATTATAGATGACAAGCAGGCACTGAATATTTGTATTGATCCTCAGGGTTCACTAGTGGAAACAAGAGTATAACTGAAAAAAATTAAGGCATCAAGTGAATTTTGCTTCATCAAATTTCACTCACATAGACTTCACATACATGCTTTTTTAATTAGTTAGGCAACATTTACTTCAAGATTTTCAAGTGCCACAGAAGGGCAAAGTATATAACATTCATTAACAAATTGTTCTTAGGTTATAGGATGAGCTCCACAGGGGCTAGGAAAAAAATTCTTTCTGCTCCCTGCAGGTTTTTCAAGACCCAACAAAATATTATTCACGTGTTTAACTTTAAACATGTGAGGAGTCATGTTCAAGTCAGAATGTTGAAACCTAGGCAAATCCTGAAATGCTTTACTAGACAGACATCATACATTCTATCTCCACTAAACCAAAGGGACTAATGATTACCACTTGTCGTCTAATATTTATTTAGGACCATATTCCAACACTCTTACTCACTCTGGGATTTTTTTTTTTTTAGTAGCAGTCCTGCCAAAAATCAGTGGGACTTCTTGTGGAGTATGATTTTGTTCAGCATGCATAATGGCATCAGAATCTGATCTCTTATTAGTAAACTTTACTACACGTTCTATAGAAGACAAACTGTCTACACCACAGTGCTATATAGCAGTGTGTTTGTTTCACAGGTGCTAGCAGAATTCCTCTTACAGTCTATGCCCTACATCATGTTCAGTCATTCTTTCACTCATCGCATCTTGTGGCAGGGTCATTCCCTAATTTTATGTTATGATAGGCACTCAAGTTTTCTCTCACTGACAGAGGTTCATGGATTTTATAGTGAAAATACCCTGTCTCAAATGAGAAAAGAAAACCATGCTGTAATCACTGATGCATGAACACCTGGGCTGCAATTGAATAGAGCTTCAGTTTAATTAAAAGGAAGCTCCTGTAATGTCATCATAACCTCTTTATTATTATGCTGTCCAAACAATTAACATGCTTTGTTCTTTATATTGGTATTGTAAGAAGGTGATCTTATTTTTGGAAAACAAACAAAAAAAGGAGTTCTGTGGCACCTAAAGACTAATAAATTTATTTTTTTACATGAGCTTTTGTGGGAGAAAATCCCACTTCATCAGACGCTTTGAAAACAGGGGAACTTACAGAATGGTAGGAAATAAATACAGGGGAGTGTAAATCATAGGAACAAGTCACACTGTAACAGCAAATCAAAACAGCTGCAAAAGAATCAAACACTGGGGCACAGCATGCAAAGGGAGATGAGGTCAGATCACCTACTGTGATGAGAGAAAAATCCAATGTCAGGATTAAGCACTGAAGTAATGTCACCAAATTTACAAATGAAATCAATTTCAATAGCTTTTCTTTGATGCCTTGATATAGTATGCATCTGTGTGAGCACAGCAATTAACAAATCATTAATGGAGTGACCACAAAGATTGAAATACTGACCCACTGGTTTTCTGGTGTTGAGATTTCTGATGTCAGGTTTATGCCCATTTATTCTTTTGCACAGAGACTGTCCTGTTTGTCCAATATGTAAGGCAAAGGGGCATCTCTTCCACACAATGGCATAAATCACATTGGTGGGTGAGCAGGTGAGTGAGCATTTGATGGACCAGCTGGAATTATTAGGTCCTGTAATAGTGTCTTTTGTGCAGCTATGTGGGCAAATCTGGCAGCATGGTTTGTTGCAGGGATATGTGCCTGCTTTAATGGTTCTGTTATTAGGTCTGTAGTCGCTGGTAAGTAGCTGTTTAAGGTTCGGGGGCTGTCTGTAAGCAAGGACAGGTCTGTCTCCCAAGGCTTGAAAGAGTGAGTGATCGTCTTGTGGAATAGGCTGTAGATCCCTGAGGATGTGCTGTAGAGGTCTGACTTGGGGGCTGTAGGTAATGACTAGAAGTGTTCTGTTCTTTTCTTTCTTGGGCTTCCTGTCTAGTAGCTGACTTTAGGGTACCTGGCCTGGCTCTGGCAATCTATTTCCTCACTTCCACAGGTGGGTACTGTAGTTAAGAATGCTTGATAGAGATCCTGAAGGTATCTGTCTTTATCTGAGGGATCAGAGCAAATGCAGTTATATCTTAGGGCTTGGCTGTAGACAACAGATCATATGGTGTGTTTAGGATGAAAGCTCAAGGGATGTAGGTAACTATAACAATCAGTAGGTTTTTGGTATAGGGTGGTGCTTAAGTGTCCATCCCTAATTTGTTCTGTAGTGTCCAGAAAGTGGATCTCTTGTGTGGAGTGTTCCAGGCTAAGTTTAATAGTGGAGTGGAAATTGTGAACTTCTCTGTGGAAATCTTCAAGGGCATCTCTACGATGGGTCCAAATGATGAAGATGTCATCAATGTAGCATAAGTAGAAGAGAGATGCTTTGTGATGAGACTTGAGGAAACGGTGTTCTAGGTCAACCATAAAAATGTTGGCATATTGTGGGGCCATGTGGGTACCCACAGCAGTGCCACTGACTTGAAGGTATAAATTAGCCTCAAATCTGAAATAGTTGTGGGTGAGTACAAAATCACAAAGTTCAGCCACAATGCGTGCTGTGGCATCATCAGGGATGATTCTTCTAATAGTTTGTAACAGTAAACCAAAACAGTTGTAAAGATTCAAACACTGGCACTGATAATGTCATAAAATGATTCATTTTTGTAGCTCTTGCATGAAGTGACCACAGAGCCAATGAGCATTACAGTCTCGGAGACCAGGGTGATGTTAGTAAAAAGTATTACCACAACTGATGATTTAACCATCTTGTTTCCCTACTCTTGGATGGTTTCAGATAACAATATCATGAGGGCAATTGCTCTATTTTGCCCAAATCCTAAGGAAAGTGCAAGAGGCACAGGATCAGAGACTCAATGCTTGATCCAGACCAAATAAAAAGAGCTTCTGTGGAGGCACCTGTTATGCCCCCTAAAGTAAGATCTTGCCCGTACTCACTGAGGTGTTGAGGCGTCTCAGAATAAGTGGGGATGTGGAGAGCATGCCTAATGCTCTGGTAATCCTACCTGAAGGGGTTGTTTGTAGGGGTCTTTTACCATCTAATGTACTTTAGTTATAAGGTTTCCCCTACTCGTTTTTCAGCTTAAAATTCCAGTAAAAAGGAGTGCTGAAGTAGGACAAAAGGCTGTTTTCAGGAAGAATTGAACATCTTATGAAACAGATTATTGCCTAGCCTTTTTGTCATATTGAATTACACATAATCTTTGAAGAACTATAAACTTTTAGGATCTTGATTTTTCATTTACACAAACTTTTTCTCTACATGAGAAAATTCCACTGTTGATTTTTTTCCATTAATTTAATTGCACTGGGGCAAATCTCTGTATGGACACTTATTTTTGAGTTTACCACTGGCTTATCTCTCTTTTGTGTGAGACTGAGACATGGGTGTCCATGCCTGGTTGTTAGAGCAGCAATCAGCAGATAGATACCAATGCCAAAAAATCACAGCTAAAGATCAAAACCAGGTTACCTGATACTAGGCAAGGTGGGAGCTGGGCTGAATCACAGGCAGAATCAAGAATAAGAACAAGCAAGCACGGAGATAAATGTTTTGCAGCACCATCAAACTGCTGCTATTGCTTGATTTTAGAGATGGTCTGCCAACTTTTCCAACCCATCAGGCAACGCAGATGGTCTACTACAGGCCAGTTGTGCTTGTCACATTGCCCAGAGACTGGCTTTGCTGCAGGTCCTGATTTCTGACAGGTTTAAGTTAAGCCACATTCTAACTGATGTTGATTAAACCAAAATAAACCTTGTTTAAACTAAAGAAAGTCTCTACTGTTGCTTTAACTACATCCGATTAAAACTATATCAAATGTTTTAGAAAAGTCCCATTGAAATGAACAAAGCATATGAACTCGTGGAGTCAAAGTCAAAGCAAAAAGGCAATATTAGCTTTAATAAAAATTACAATGTGCTGTAAATTATTATTCAACCACTTTTTTTTTTGAAAAATTGCAGGGAATATAGCTTTGTCTAGTATTAGAAAGACAGAATTACTCAGAAGAACAAATGAATCTTAGTCACAAGTAGATTAAAAGATACAGCTGAGCCATCAGTAAGATCAGGATAGCACAGTATTTGTTGTTTGCTTTGCAGATGTAATTGCAGATCCCAGGATTTCAATAAATCTGTAAACATCGTGGAAAGAATTGTAGAGAGGAACTGGGGCAACACGAAGAGCATTTGGTTCTCGCATGTCACACTGCGAAACAGAAAATGGGTGTTCAATAAATTAATATTGCTTTACATTTATTTTTCATAGCAAAATGCAAGAAGTTCACTTCTTCCTTGCCTTCATACAATAATGTTAACTTAGTCAGCCCATCGTGTCTCCCCAAAGTCTGTCTGTTGTAAGTGGGTAGAAAAAAGATCCTTGTATCTATACATTTAGTTTTGAGGCAATAAAGATACCATGAATAATGTCATATTAAAAGAACCTAGGTGTGGGGTCAGTATTCTGGCCCATGCTGCTAATGGTGAAGTAAAGGGCATTCAGGGAACATTAGCAACGCAGAAACAACATAGGCAGCCCTACCCCACACTCTTTAATGTGCAGCCTCTGGCACAGGCAATGTTACAGATAATGGCCAAAATATGCTAAACTCTGGCTAGAAAGTGCTGCAGAGCTGATTTATATCAGGCTCTGCATCATCCTTTGGAGCAGCTCAAAGGTAGGGAAGCACATAGTTGGCAAAAAAGCCACCTTTGCCCCTCACTCATGGGCTATACTTTGTGGACTGTAAAACCTGAGAGGCACAACACTGAATCTTGCTCACATTCATGATTGGAAGTATGAATGAAGTACAATACTATAGTTTTAAACAGTGAAACAAATAATGCCAAATACTTACTACAGGACTACACTTAACTATTTTGCTGAATAAGATAATCACCTAAAAATGAAACATTACTGCATTCGATGACAAGGCAACAACACTGTGACCTGTGCCCTCTTAAAAGCAGTAGTTCCTGGAATTCCTTGGCAGCATCAAAACACAGAAGAATATTCTGCCTATGAGTTTTGCCCTTTGGAAACAAGTCACCAGCAGAAATAGATCTACTATATCATTTATATGACATTAGACTGTCGTCCCTCTAGCACTTCTAACCTTCAAACAACCCATATTACCTTAAATTCACTTTCTGAGCTGTGCTCACTACTAGCATGATTGGCTTTCAGTTGCCTTGCTAGCTTAGCTCTTGAAAATTTGTGTAACGAAATGACAGCTTTTTACTTCTCCTGCTGCATGCATTGGTAAGAACAAAGTCTGGCTTTTTGCAGATCATTAAAGGAGTAGGTTTTATCTGATAGCTCCTTACTGAACATACTGTTTTTGTAGTGGTTTTGTAGTCATGTAGGTCCCAGGATATGGGAGAGACAAGACAGGTGACATGATATCTTTTATTGGCTCAACTTCTGTTGATAGAGAAGACAAGCTTTAGAGCTGCATGGAGCTCTTCTTCAGATCTAGAGAAAATAACTTATAAGGTTATCGATAAGCGTCAGAAGACAATAGTCTTGGGATTTAAGGCATAGAGTTAGGGTTCAAATTCCTGATTAAGCCACAAGCACAGTGTGAGCCTTCCAAAGTGACTTTGCCTTTCTGTGTCAAGGTTCCCATCTATAAAAAGTTGATGGCTTTGCTATTTAGATTTCAAGCTCATTGGGGCAGGGATCATCTTCCACTATGTCAGGTGTAGGCAAACCCCAGCAGGTGTGCCAAAAGTGGCATGCCAGCCCATTTGGAGAGGTGCACTGCACCTTCTGCAGCAGAGCCGTAACTAGGGTGGGGCAAACAGGGCAAATTTTAAAGGGCGGCCACCAGACCCTGCCTGGCCCAAAAGAGGAATGTGCCAGGCAGGGGCTGGGGGAGTTTCTCCTGCCCTGCCCCAAACGTCCCTGGCCGCTCTCCCCTGGTGGCAGGGGAAGCACCCACACCAGGTCTCCAGCCAATCTGGCCCGGCGGTGGGGAAGGCAACTGCCCCCCATTGGAATGGACCAGGCCCTGGGCCAGGTCAAGCTGAGGGGGGGAGCGCCTTTCTGGCTTCCTGCGCTGGGCGCCATAAGCCGGAGTTATGGTTCTGCTCTGCAGCACCACAGAAGTTGCCACTCCTGCCACCAAAAGCCATTCTGGGCAACTTCTTTCAGGACGACATGGGGATGGGGGGTGGGTGCTGCCATTCCCATGACCCAGGCATGCCATGAAAAGAAGCTGCCCAGAGTGGCTCCTCTCCTCAACATGCCACCACCAAAAGGAGCCACTTAAGGCAACTTCATTCTGCAGTATGCCTTCAGACCTCTCAGAGGAGCCACTCTAGACAGCTTCTTTCCATGGCATTCCTGGGGACCACCATCCCCAGGCACACCACTGAGGGCAGCCATTCCAGGTGGCCTTCTTCCACGAGCAACTTCTTTCAGTGGCATGTGGAAAATGCCGAACCCCACATACATTCCAGTTGCGGCTGCTGCAGAATTTTTAGGAGGATACTGCTTTTTTTTTTTCTTTTTCCTTCAGTGGAGGGGGCTGCTGGCACCAACTGAGGTTGGAGGAGGAGGAGCAGACGCAGGGGTCAGGAAAGCTTGCTGACCCCCTGCACTGTGTGTGTAGATCCCATGGCAGGGTCTGGAGGCTTGTGAATTTATGATTGTTCAGATTACTATCAATTCTGGGGAAAACATTAAAAATCAAACCTGTTTCAGGGTCAATCCAAATCACCTTTTTAAAAAATAAATAGTCCAATAGATTCAAAAATAAGAAAAAAATGTGTTTCAATTTCATGCAGATGAACTGTTTGCTTACACACAAACACACACTAGTTTGGGCACTCACCTGGGAGGTGAGATCACCCAGACTCCCCACCAGGTTTACTTCCTTGTTCTAGGACAAGGCCTTAAACACAGGTTTCCTATGGACCCAATAAGCGCCCTAACCACCACACTATTTACCACTGTGAGATGGGCCTCTTTTAGTCTTCCCTTCAAAACTATTTCACTGTCCATAAATAATTAAAACTGGTCCTGGGCACCAGACTAGAACCCAGATGTCCCCCTCTCCCAAATGAACACCCAGATACCAAGCTATACAGACAGTTTCCCTTGCTTGCACCACCTCCTCAGTTTTGTGAATGGTGCCTAAGAACCCCTTGTGAATCTAGCTTTCCAAAAATCAAAACATTTTGGATATACCCAAATTAACCATTTTAACAGTCAATAGTATTGGACAGGCGTGGCCAAATTGCAGCTCAGGAGCCACATGTGGCTCTTGAATGAAAAAGTGTGGCTCGCGGAAGAATGTCAGCAAACCAATTTAGTAGGTAAAAGTATATGGCTACATGTCTCAGTGCAGCTCCTGAAGGTTTAATAATCAACTTGTGTGGCTCTTGAGGTCCATAAGTTTGGTGGCCCCTGGTATAGAAATCGATTTATAAAACAGGGGTAATAATGTCCAATTATATAAATTGCTTTCAGGATGAAGGCTGAAGTGCTGTGAAAATATTTTATTATTTCATTTATTCAGTAAATACACATCTAAAGGCTTTTCAGAACTAGTCACAGCTCTTCAGTCAACAGAATTATCCTGGAAATCTTAAAATTTCCTTCTTGTTGAGATTACTGGCACTTTCCAAGTGGGCTGGAAATATACTGGGAATAGTCTTCCTTTGTAGTATGTTAATGCTAGGAATGTTTGGTTTTGACAGGGAGAAAGTAGAGTAGTGATGTATAAAATTGCAGGATATTTGTTTATGGCCTCTGTGGGGGCAAGGCAGAAGGGAAAAGGTGAAATGACAAGCAAGTTATCCAAAGTGCAAAAAGAGTCTGTTCAAGTTTCAGGTGAAAAATACATGTTCTTTTACTCTGAATATTGATAAACTTCCTCCTTTATTATAAATGAAAAACCTATCTTCTGGGGCCTGATCCAAAGCCTATGAAGTGGACTGGAGTCTTGTTTAGATTTTATATGAAACCACACAAGAACAACAAAATGATTAACTCTGTCATAAAATACAGCACAGGAAAATGAGCAAAAGGAAGACTGATTTACTCACAGCTATTCCTCTCTTCTCCAGCTCTTTTAAAATAGAGTTGTTCGAAAGAGACAAAACTAGTGTGAGCTGGCATCCTCTTTCCTCAACCTGAGGTGGTGTGATTATTTTTACAAAGACTTTCTCTGGATTGGCTTTATCCTCACTGTAGTAATGCTTTATCAGGTACTCCAAGTAACCCGTAAGCAGAATGGATTTCCTTCTCAGTGCTTTCATTGTAGTTTGACTAAACACCTACAAGGATGTAAATAATTAGAAAAAAAAACCATTGCTGCAGTTGAAAACAAAAACCATAAAACATTTCCA
Organism: Podocnemis expansa; assembly: GCA_007922195.1. Classification (NCBI taxonomy): domain Eukaryota; kingdom Metazoa; phylum Chordata; order Testudines; family Podocnemididae; genus Podocnemis; species Podocnemis expansa. The sequence continues at coordinate 22,638,851 of ML681984.1, read as the reverse complement.
AGAAGAATGAAGCCATTTTTGTCCCATTCAATAATTTAAACCATTTCAAGAGCCAAAATAGTTTGAGGTCTGCATTTGCCATCCTTCATCATGTTAAGTAGTGGCTGTCTCTGGAAGCAGTGCCACAATATGCTACCTAGCACATAGGTGCTGCAATTAAGTGTGCTGCACCTTCTGCCTATAAGTGGTTTCCATTATATACAGGGCTTACAGAATGGTTTCATGCTGCTCAGCACCTCCAATATACAAATTGTTCCAGCACCCCGACTCAATGTAAATGATAGTAACAGAATTGTTCCTCAAAAAATGAAATGCAAAGTTATGTATTTTAAGGGCTAGATATAAAGGACTTCCTTATATTGCTACTGCAATAGTTCTGAACACATTTACACATACATGACCATGGAAATCTGCACACACAAATCAAGTGCCTAGCACACAGCAGGTATCTGGTTTGTATACATAAATATTGTCCATTGATAGTGACTCAATAATTCAGCTATAATAAAGAAGGTGGATGCTGGGCCTGGAGTGAGAATGCAGTAGCAGTTTCAAAAATCATGGATCAGACCCTGGAACATCACGAGATTGGCTTTAAATTCATATTTTTTTAAGAATATATTTTGAGTAATTTTTATTTGCCCTCTAACTTTTGGATGCTTTAGGATTCCTTTTATTAAGCTTTTCTCCACAACTACAATATTTGGAAACTTTATTTCTTTCTTCCAAAATGGTTCCTGCATTATGGCTCCTGTGGGTCTAGGCCTTGCAGTTTGGGGCGTGGGGGCTCTTCAGCATGGTAATGGCAGTAGAAATAGTCTGCTTGGGGTCAGGACAGGAATATTTGCCCCCAGAATGGAATTTTTCAATTTTTTTTTAAATGTGGCCAAGGAAATCTTCCCACAGTTAAATCCATAAAAGAGAACAGCTAGTGCATAACAGTTACTTTAAGCATTATTGCAGCATAACATGTTTTAACACTTGCAATTTTCATTGTTTCCACTGGAAAAACTGCCTTCTGCTTAATGTGCCCCAGTGCAGAACTGCATACAATTTCATAAGCCATCTCTTGCCAGACATGAAAACTTTTCTGTTTCCCACTGTCCTAGAGCACTGGGAAATCCTGTCTGTGCCAAAAGGATAATGCAGGCACGAAAAAGGGTGTTAGCAGAATAGGATCAGCTATTGCTGTCTGAGACTCCCTGAAGTGGGCTAAATTACATGCACCCACACAAACCGGAGCAGTGACAATCTGGGTCACAGCAGAGCTGTTTTTAGCTTATCTCTAAGGTCACAAAGTTTAAAAATACATTGAATGGTTAAGAACTAAGAAAATAAATTGTCAAACAGAATAAAAAGTACTGCTTTGACCTTTTGCAGTTCTTCAGTTTAGCATGTAATGTTGAGAGAAAAGATAGCCTCAAATGGTGATTTTCTGACTTTAATGGCTTATTTCGTACATGCTTAAGACACTTGTGGTTTTCATAACAAACAGATGGAAAGCTAGTGTGAGGGGGAGGTTTTTTGTTTCAAAATTGGCTTTATCAGTACAATTAGCGCAAGTAAAATGGTTTTGGAATTTTTTTTTTAATTACACCCTATTCAGACTGGACCTCAGAACATTGCTAACGATGATTGTTTTAAAACAGCTTCTGAAGACTGTGAGTATTGCAACATAGAGAATGCTATTCATAACTTCACATTTCACCCACAAAGGATCCTTAAGGGATTAATAACCCATTTGTACAAGTATAAATTCATTTATCACAGAAATGCAGCCACATCTGGAGATGAAACGTGGCAACATGCAACTGGAGCACTCCACAACACATCTAAAGGAGTCCTGAATGCTTTCCTGTGCAGACTGAATTCTGCATTCAAGGTCTGATCATGGGACTCTCTGTACACTGATTACTCCCATCCTACCAAAATTCTCCCATCCCATGGCCAGCTGAGGGAACAATCTCCTGCTCCAGGAATAAATGCAGGAGAAGAGATCATGGAACATATGTGGGCCAGGGAAGTACATATTATCCTTCCATTGATTCCACGTGTTTCCCGTAACACTAACAGCCTCAGCTCCTTTCCACCCCTAACCTGGTAGTAGTAATTCCTCCTTAAGGAGCCCCACAAAGGACAGATACCAACTACTGTAGTTCTGCTATCAGGGAATAGAGAAGATTGGGTATTGGGTTCCAAGAATCAGTGCAACTATGCAACCTCCATGATACAGGGTGGCTAGAACCTGTTTCATCCATTGGGAACAAACTGCATCCTCCTGACAAAAAATATTAAGATGAAACCCTGTGAAGGGAATCTTGCGGAGTTTACTGGACCTTTCACAGGTCAGCTACAAAGAAGCGCAATCACCCATCAGTTACATCAGTATGAATCTGGAGGATCTCCACTGAAAACAACAGAACAAGTTGAAGTCAGGAAGAGACACTCTGGAGCCAGAAGTGTGTAAGTGATGACAGAATTTGACCCAATATGTTAAAGACACTGAAACCTTTGACGTGAGAGGTCAAATCAGGAAAGTTCAATGAAACCGGAAATTAGATGATAAGTTCCCTAGCACTGGATTTTTGAGTCCTGTTAACAAATCCTATCAAGATTCATCTGATTCTTTTGACAGAGGCAGACAAAATGATTCCAATGGAAAGATTGCCTGGAAAAGGCTAATTTTATCACAATGATTTTATACCAGGGTGGTGAGACTCCAACATTTGTATCTGATTTTTATCTTAAGTTCGTGTATGCGGATCAACCCAAAATGCAAAACAAGTTTGCCATTGTAAATCCCATGCATACGTAAGCCAGAAAGGTGGTTTGTGGAAAGTCAACTATAGCACTCATGAGCAGGTAGTCCTAGTCTAAGGCTTAATTTCAAGAAAGACAATATTGATGAAAAATCAACTATTTCATTCCATGGTCTGTAGACTCTTAAAATGCAGTCATAAGAAATGTAACTACTTACCTCTAAACTAGCATGCAGTGCACAAACCAATAGAATTGGAGGATTTGATAATCGAAATCCATTGATTCCAGGACTTAACTGTAATTCTGAAAAATGAATAATTACTGTTAATTGGACCAGATCTTGACTTTTATTGACTTAAAGCTTTTATTAATGTCCATGGACATCCGAATTTCAATCATCGACAAGAAACATATTTGCTCTTCTTGTAGTTACTATTTTTCTCTTTGGAGATGCCTAAATTTTATCTTAAGGTTACATCAGCAGTTTCTCAGGAGCCAGGAGACTCCAATTAATTTTCATAAAAATTGAACATAATAAAATTGCTTTAAGGCCTGATTGCCCCCTCACTTCCACTGGTGTATACCAGGTGACTCTATCGAAGTCAATGAGAGATAAAATCAGATTAAGTGAGGAGAGACAAGGGCCTTTTATCTTTAATATGAAGAAGTGGTTTGTGAAACCACAGATTGCAGTTCTTCATCTTGAGATATGCAAGGTCCACTTGGATCAAATGGATTATTACATAGAAGAGAAATGTAGTGTCCATAAACCACTCATTTTTGAGTGATGTTAGGCTGCTGCAGAACTTGTGGGGTGCAACTGACTTCCAGGCCAGATTTTGGCTACCGTTCTTTAGGCTTTGAAATGTCATGTGATCTGTCCTATACTTCATTCTTTGAAATCTTGTTTTATTTTTTTGTCTTTTCAGAAAAAGGATCAGGACTTGTTGACTGGAAGGGAGCACTTCTCACCCACTGCAAAATCTTGCTAACCTCATATATCCTATGCTATCCATCAGCTGCCCCTACAAAACGATTTCAAGATTGCACCTTCCTGAGTAGAAATCCAACAGAGATGGAGTGGGGAGTGTCTGAGGTAACAGATTTCACGTTTTTATGCTTTAGAGGATGAGGTGACTGATTCTGGCTCTCTAATAAGACAAACTTAGTCCCTCTTTATACTTTATCCAGAATCCTTGCAGAATCTCAAAGAGAGGACTGAGATGAGCAGTACTGACACAAAATCAAATTAGCAAGGAATGGCATGGTAAAGTCACAAAGCAAACGTCTCTCCTTCCTAAAGGCTCTTGGTGAAGGAACTGACCTCCAGATTTAGAAAGTAACCTTGTGTGTGAGCACATAAGTCTGGGGCACAAATATTTTGCTTCTTTTAAAACAGGTTACTGTTTTATTTCATATCTCATGATGTTCTAGCTTGGGGTAATGAAGCAAAAATAGGTGGCTGTTTTCAGTTAGGGTCAGATTCTGCCACCTTTACTTATGCTTCCCAATAATACCAAAGGGACTAACCCTCATGTAAGGTACTACTCACTATGAAAGAGAATAGATTCTAGCCCTTATGGAATTTAGTAGGTTAAATCAGGTGTTTTTGGAAAATCTACTCATAGTTCAAAGGTCTTTTTTGTGTGTTTGTTTGAGTAAAATATCCTGAAGCAAACAACCAGACAGACATGACAATAGACTACATTACTTCTGGTTGTGACTTCATTGCTGTAAGTGAAGCTGCACAACATCTGGGATGAATTTGGCCTTAATAGGTTTAACAACAGTGAGCAAATATAAAGACTTATCCATTCTATACAAAATAATAGTGAACAGCAATGCATGCAAGTTATATATCATGTGACACTTAACATTGAATGTAGAAATGTACCTACTGTTTTCCATGAGAAACCTAGTTTTGAATTCATGACCCCACCAGCCTATTAGCCTAAAACATAACAAAGAAAAAAATTGAAAAAAAAAACCCACAATGAAATCATGAAATGATATATTTTAAATCTGACATTAATGTCACTAAATAGCATCTAATACACTAAAACTGCATCAGAAGTACAGTAAGTTACGTGGTTAGCTGGCATTAGGGACTTATTTATGTGACCTGGCAATTTCTCTTTTAATACGGAAAGATTATATTTATTATAGTTTTCAAACAATCAATCTACTGAGAATCTATAAACGTTCACTTTGTTTAAATTCATCTTACAAACTGAAAAATAAAGCAGAAATATTTCCAGTGTTACATTTCTAATGACTATAAGCACAAACACAAATCTGCTTTGGTATATACTGAAAACCAAGGGCCATTATAAATCTGACTTAAGTCCACAAAAACAAAGATAGGGACAGAAAACAAAAGATGGACGAAGAGGCGTCAGAGTAAAGGGTGCAACTGCATCATCATTCCATTGCAGATTTGTGGGTTGATAGTAATATCAATCTAGCAATAAGATCGCAGATCATGAAAATCAATTTGCTGAATACTACGACCCTTTTCAGAATGATATTTAGTCCAGCTTAAGTCACAGCCAGATTTTTTAAACAAAATACTAGAGCCATTTATGGGTTTTGTTAATTTTTAAAGTAGCAATTTTGTGCAAATTTAAATAAAATCTGAGACCATAACTGGACTTTTTCATCAAACATTTTGCACTGACCCAGTATTTATCATGAGGCTAGATCGTGGTGCAGCTCCTGTGGCCACACAAGGATATAAAGGAAGTAAGACAATCCCACTTCATCACACGTGTGATCTCTGTAGACCTGGGGTCTCAGCATAAAGTGTTAAGCAGGTGCTGAGTGCCCAAAATGCCTCTCTAAGCAGCTAGGTGGCTTTGTTTTCTGTGGCTCCATCTGCATCACACCAGCCAGCATAGTGAGTTGTCACTGTGTTGAATGTCTTTTATGTGTGTTTGTAATTTGCTACTAGTAAGAACAAGAAGGAGATTACTTCCCCCTGGAGCAACAAGAAGGAAAGGAACTGTGCTTCTCTGTACTACTCCTGGAAAGACCCAACCACGTGCTGGCCCTTTAAAAAGGCCAAATGAGAAAAGTCAGAGACAGAAGAGACTAGATTTTACATGCAGTCACCCTGTTGTAAAGAATTTTTATATGAGCCACGTACAGTGTGAAATAAAATGCTTACCTATAATTTTTGGCTAATATGGGTTTATGTTTCAGCCCTATAAATGGCACCATCACTTTCATCTCAATATATCAGTCATGTGAAATGTTATAATTGCAGAATAATAGTCTTACTGTTCAAAGTCACATGGAAATCAATAGTGAAATATCCATTTGTTTGAATGAAATTGTGTGTCAAAAATAATATATTTCAAATAAAGCACAATAAAGCTATTGTCCAAGTAACTCAGATGCTGATGCTTTGAATCATAAAAAAATGCATTAGCAACTGTTTCATAGTATTTTACAGTATCTTTCTCCATAATAGTTTACCATAAACCACAATATTACACAATAATATTATTATAAAATCCCATTGAAATTAATGGCACAAGTATTCCATTTATTCCAATAGGCTTAGCATAGCAAGAAACAAACCAAGCAGACTATCTAGAATAATAGTGCATAGTAAGGTTTTAAAAAATTAAACAGCAATTTTCCTGTTGGAGCAGATCACGTACTCCTTACACAGGCAGTAGGAGACCCAGAGGCATGAACAGGAGTACTGTCCAGGTAAAGCATAATGAAGGACTACAGGTTTTAATTCAGGCTTGGAGTGGTATTTGAACTTATTGACTCTGTGAAATTGGCCTAGAACAGAATCTCTGTTGGGGTTTCTCATATCTAGAACTTGGAAACTGAAATTTCAGGATTTTACTAAAGTTTGGTGAAAGTTTAATTAGAAATGTGTGAAATTTAAAGGTGGTGTAATTTTTAAAACCATTTTCCATGTCCTTACAATAACTAAAACACTGACATTTCTTTTTGCTATTTTAGAATTCTATGGGCATTACAAATGATGTGTTTATATGCAATTTTTGTTCTAAACCATCGATCCAAATTTTCCTATGAATGCCACTTTGTTTGGCATATGCTATGTCAATAGGCTTTGAACAGATGACATATACACATACAATCTATAAATTAGTGATTAAAAGTTATTAATTTTCCAAGAAAAAATTGAAATCAGTTCTGCCACTAGTATGCCAGATTTCAGCCTGTGATGATGTAAAATAGCTGAGGTGTTAAATTCTAAATAACGGTTTATAAATGTACAGTAAAAATAATAGGCAGTAAAATTGCACAGAAAGATGATATAATAAAATTTCTTATTAAGCAATAGCTACTCTGCATGCAAAGTGGGTATTCTGAGAGGCGTTAGTTATTTCAAACATTCTTGTTTTCAAAATAAAACACTAGGCACTAGTGTGTAACTTTTTATTTTAAATCTAAGGCATAATTTTGACAAAATTTTGTAATACAAAAATGCATGAAATGGCAAGAGGTTTTTATGTTCCTGTACTTAAAAGTAATTTGTCCCTAGCCAAGTTAAGCAGTTAAACTATGTTAGGAAAACCAGCTATTGTGAATGAGGCTTGACTGTTTCATGAACCATGATAAAAACAAATGCATTTCAGATTAGAGCAGCGGCTAGTGCTGAAAGAATGTTTAAGAATCCCCACCAAGAACTGATTTTTGCTAGACATTTGCACATACGGTTATTTACACATAAAGGTAAAACTATGCTGGAGATTTGCTATGCTTCATTTTAACACAATTTTAAATGGCCATTCTAACTTCATATGTGTGTTTGTTCTTCTGATATGTGCTGGACTCACAGCTTTCTGCCATCCCACAAGCAGCTAGAGAACATGCAAAGTGCAGCATCTCAAGACAGATCTGCCAGTGTGCCTCTTAGAGTGATGAGGTATTTCAATCAAAAAAAGCAGTGCTAATTAGGGTGGTGTTTTCTTGTGAAAGGTACATGTGATCATATAACCCCATCTAGATCTAAATTCTTTATTTTTGTTTTTAAGTAAAAATAATTAAATTAAAAGGGAGAAAGCACTTTGGTCCATTTTGTATCTAAAATAAAGCAGAAATCCTAATGTTTTGACAAGAAAGAACACTTGTGGTGGCAAGGAGATGTTCAGCTACCTACTGAACTATACACAGCTATTTTTTAAATTTTTAATACACTAGGTTATTGTACATTGTTGTTTGCATAATTTTGTGAAACACATAAGGCAAGGAATTAAAGATTATGAAGCATATTTCATTGGTCTTGTTTTATCCAAAAGTTCTCTCTCATTTTACAAATCAAGAGGTAAAGACAGCACATTTATGGAGTGGGAAAATTATGCCAGATAGGCGCATCATCCTCTCATCTGTTTCTATTTCTTTTAAGCAAATTTACACCAGGGAACAATCCCTTCAGTAAGTATTTTTATTTAGCTCAGTTTTTTTCCTCACATCTGTGTGTGTTAGACAGAAGCACTGGGTATTCATAACTTCAGTCTTTTCGTTTGTAGTTGCATTAATGATGCAAGAGTGTGGGATATAATGATCACTATGTATGTGCGGTAAAAACATCAAAGAAGATCCAGTTAAAGCACATAGAAGACATACAAAAAAATTCCTTTGACCTTTGCTTCTAAGTAACAGATGATTACGCAAGTCATTTATAATTTACAGCCTGAAGAAACATGGTTCATTTGCTGTCTTGGGGAGGGAGAAAACCTCAAAACTGCTGAGCAGTGACACAGAAAATAGGTACACACTGTTAATGTAGCCTAACTTTCAAAATCCAGGATAAACCCTTTAGTGCACCATTCTGTCATCCTATTTTATGAAGAAGCATTTTAAATATGGGGAAGTACAGTACTCTAAAACAGATATAGTAGGAAAACAACAATGTACAATTAGTGACACTAAATATTGAACTCTCAAATTTCACTATGTACTGAGACCAGTGTTTTTATTAGTGAGATTAGATCCTTCCCTAGAAATTTCTTATGCCTTACTCAGATGATACAGCAATACTATACTATCGAATGTTTATAGTTTACCTATACTCGGCTTTTGAACCCTAATGCCTATACGGATCAAGAAGGATTAGAAAAGAAGAGACATGCAAATCAGATAAGAAGAAAAGTATGACAGACTCCTCCCGCCTCTTCCCTGCTAAACTTTTGCCCATTATCAGAAATAAACTTATGCCTTTAAGCAGGGCCGTCCCTAAGTGGGTGTGGGGCCTTGGGAGAATCACCCTCTGCAGGGCCCCCACTCAGCCGCGGGGGCACTGGGGGTGGGGCAGGCCTGCCCAGGGGAGAGGCAGGCCCCTGCGCTGGCAGTCCCATGCCAGGCACCGGGAGAGCCAGCAAAAAGCGGCAGAACAGGAGAGCAGGGTCTGGTTTCTCAGCCACCCTTAAGCCAGTGGTTGTCATACTTTTTTCCTTGGGACCTAGCTTCGGACCCATCTGCCATGCAGCAACTCTCTACTGAAAAAAAAGGTGGCTGCTGCCGGAAAATTAAACACCATGGCTGTTGGAGGGGATGCAGTTGGAGGGGTGGCAATCCCTGATGGCTTTCATCCTTGTTCTTGAGGCTTCTATTGCATCTCTGAAATCTACACATCTAATTTGAGATCACCTACATGGAACATGGAGAGGGTGATCCCACATGCCATACTCCTGTCTCAAATCAGGATGTATGTCAAGTCTCTAAAATTGCATGTAGTAGCCTACAGTGTGTGTGTGGGAGCTCCTTGCAAATAGCGGAGGAGTGGCGACTGGGTGGAGTAATGAGATGGAAATGCTGAGACAGAGGAAGGAGAAGAGAGCCAATGGCAGGCTGGAAAGAGAGGTCCTGGAAGATCCTGTCTGCTGCTGAGCCTGTCCAAGTCCCTCCAGGTCCTGCTCCCTTCTCCACTGCCCAATCCCAGCAACTGAAACAGCCCCCCTGGGTTCCCCTTTCACCTCTGCGCTTCGTCTGCTCCCTGAATCTGCATGATTTTTCAGGAACACACAATTGCCCAAAATAGTGTGATTGGAGGGGTGCTAGTCCTCTCTGCTTGGGCCGGTGACCCCTGGCAGTGTGAATAAGGCAGCAACACAGTGGAGCTATCCACTCCCGCCTTCAGATTAGGACCTTGTTATAACTTCTCCTTCCAGGAGATCCATCCCTGAGACGGATTTTATTGTTACGTAGGCTTTCTAATTGTAGAAAAAAATACCATACGTTGTAGCACAGGCTCTTACTAGGACAGTTTGCTTTCCTCTTCTCTTTTTAATTAACAGTCAAAAAAGTCTCTGGAGTTTTTGTTAAAACCTACAAGTTATAATTTTTTGTTTCAACTAAGGGAATTCTCAACCCACTGAAAAAAGATGCAAGTCCTAATTTGCAAAAATAATTGCAATCCCCTATCCCAGAAATGGTGGAATAAGGTGGTGTTCACAGTTTTTTCTTTTCTTCATTGGGTCTATTGATAAAAAACACAAAGGTTGCTTGCCAATGACCTCAGTCCTTTTCATATGAATGAGAAGCCCAAAGAGATACTGACTCAGAAAGGAGGCAGAGGGGTTGTTTGAACAACAATTAGCACCTCATTGTTAGTCCTAATGACTCACCTTCCTTGCAAGGTTGATCTACTGTGTTACAACTGGCTGCCTTAAGCAACTTTCACACCAAGCCACTCCTCTAGCCTCACAGTAGACCTGGCCCCATGAACCAGGCAGCCACTTTTCACCATCTCGCCCAGTCCCTGGCATGGGGGGGCAGGGGCAGCAGTGCAACCCTACATGGCCCCCCAAAGCACAGAACCCTGGGCAGCTGCCCTTCTCACCCTACCCTACGGCCAGCCCTGCCTTTAAGATTTGGAACTGTTAAACCTTTCTTTCAACATACTCTCTTCTGCTCTCCAGATGGGAATGCAACCATTAATACTGGAAATCTCATAAGAAAGTCTGATCATAGTGTTTATCAAGACATTTCAGAATTCAAAATTGATAAAAATACCTTTCTTAATAAAGTTCAAAAAACCCAGTTTTTCCCTCCATGTAATTCTTGCTTCAAACCCACAGAATCACCTTAGCTTCAAAGGGTTCATTCCAACACTTTGCAAAAATGGTGACAGTCAGGGGTTAAAGTATAATTTGGGGGGCCCTGGAACCTCCTAAGTGGGTGGGACCCCCTCCTGCAGCACCCCAGCTCCTGTCCCGCACACACCAGTGCCCAACCCCACATCCCCCAATAACCACCCCCCAAATCAACCCCTGCCCCCAATATCCGCTCACCTGTCCCCAATATCCCCCAGCCTCCAATACCCACCCCAAAATCCACCTCTGCCCTCAATATACATGTCCCCACTATCCACTTCCCTGTCTCCAATATCCCTCAGCCCTCAATACCCACCCCCAGCCCCTCCCGAAGCACAGGCCAGCCACTCCATACTCAACAGCAGCCGCACATGCCGCTCTGTGCTCCCTCGCCTGCCACAACACAGCAGAACGCCATTCCAAGACTTTCTATTTTTAGGGCTCAGCATTTGGGGCCCCTAAAAATAGAAAATGGAACTGGAACGCTGCATTCCGGGGCCTGCTATTTTAAATGGTGGGCCCTGGAACATAGCATTCCAGGGCCCCTAACTATAGGAAATGGAACCAGAACACTGAGCTCCTAAAAATAGTGGGCTCCGGAACGACATTCCGGGCCGTTCCAGCGTGCTTTAACTGCTGGTGACAGTGTTAGTGAAACTGTTCATTATATTGACCATTTTCTCTGGGAGTTGTGGTCCAGAAGTTGGGACCTTGGCATAGGATTCAGGAAAATTAGGTCTTGTTCCCTTTGCTATTACTGACTTCCTGTGTAGTCTTGCACAACCCATTTATGCTTGGATGCACTAGTTAAACACCTAACTTCCAGTTTTAACACTACTGTGATGCACAGAACTCTTGAACTCTCTAGGCACCTAAACTCACTCAGCAAGTCAATTTTTTAAGGAAAAGACATCTAGGCATCTACGTTTCTGCCTGTGGACATGCACACTGCTGTCTCCCTCCAAGCACCTAGATATAATCTACTGCTGAAGCTTCACCACAGTTCACAAGCTAAGATAAGACTTCAGCCACATGAGTTGCATGCAGGGCCCATTCACGGAGGCACCTTCTGAGCATGCCTACTGGATAAAACCCTGCCTGTGAGGTCACAAAAAACAATTGGGTAGCAGGTAATTTGCATCATAAATTTTAGCCCTGTTGTTAAGAATATTCCTCCGGGCTCTGGGCAATACACAGTTCAATTCCTCCTTCCACCTGACAAGGAAAAAGCACTTTACCACCATCTCTCACCAGAGTGCCCTAGCCACTGTGCTATGGTATATTCTGAAGTGAGGCTCTTAGTCTCACCTGTTGAAGTTGTTGCACTGTAGCTAAATAAGATACAAATTAAGTGCAAACTTCAGAGATTTTATTCCTGGAGCAAGTGCAAATTTTCCTATGGCTCTGTAATATACAAATTTGACTAGGGTTTCCACAGAAGCCAATGTCCATTGAATTGCAATAGCATTCAGGCACCTAACTCCCTGAAAAATTTCTGCCAAGACACCCAGCAGCTATGTTTAGAATCCTATTTGTTTCTCTCTCTCAAGGGATTCACTTATTGAACAAGAAATGCCCTTTCTCCTGTGTGCTATGGTCTGACAATTTCATAGTTCTTTTCTGCACTGGGTCAGCACTTAATTACACATACAATTTGTCTATGGCACTGATTTTCAAACTTAGGGTTGGGACCCAAGTACTGGGTCACAGACCTTCAGATCCTGGATCACAGCACCCCATGATGCCACCACAAAAAGACTGGAATTCATTGTTCAAAGATGTAATTATTGGGTCGTGGTCATAAGTGATTTTTTTTCAACTGGGTCCCAAGGAAAAAGAAAAGTTTGAAAATCACTGGTCTATGGCATTTGAAAAGCTTCGGAACCATGGATGATAATTAATTTCATATTAAAGTAGTTTTGGTCTTTCACATAGGCTGATGTGCTTTCTTTTGCGTTTGCAAATTGTTACATGTATTTTGTAATTATTAGGTGTATGTAACTCATGAATATTCCAGTATATTAATGGATTGTTCTCTTACCCACTTGGTAAAAAAATAATTTAAAAAATCCCTTGGAAAGCTGTTACTGGCTATGTCTACAGTGCAGAGGCCCCTGGAAATTGACTTAACAAGGTCGACTTTAACTTTCAGCCCAGAAACAAATTTTAACAGCACAAATCTAAACCTCTAAAACCTGTTTTATGCCCTAGGTAGTGACACTATGGTCTTATGATCAGTGATATTATAAAGCAGGGGTCTCAAACTCAAATCACCTTGAGGGCTGCATGAGGACTAGTATGTTAGGCTAAGGGTCACACCACTGAAACCTTTTCATACAATGGTATTGCAAATATTGATAGCAACAGTGTTGTTGCAGGCTGCAAGAAAGAACTTTAAGGGCCACATGCAGCCCTCAGACCATGTGTTTGAGACCCCTGTTATAAAGTGACTTAGATCTGAATAATCCTTGTCCTACTTTCTCTAAAAGCAATTGGCCAGCTCAAGTTTCACTTGTGTCACAGGTGGAAATTTTAATGTAGCAAGTTACAATATTTTGGGACAGGGCAACTTCAGTCCACAGGTAAAAAACCTAGGCTGTTTAGTCAACTAAGTGCAAAATAATTTACAGCTGATAGGTATTTGAAGTAAAGGTTGCATATATCCTCTTTCAGGACTGATTCTTTTTCCTTATTAGACTTTTAGACTCAACACAACTGCAAATATTCCAATCTCAGAACATGTCCCTCCATATTACCCCTTCAGGTCAAAACAAACAAGAGATTGAGTTCACTTTTATAACAGGAAACAAGTTTCTGTGATCAGAGTATGTGAAAGAGAAATGACCATTATGTTGAGAATCCAATCAGAGCTTGGTGAATTCACATAGAACTCTTTGGGAAACCTCTAAGGCATTTGCAATGAGGGATCATAATTTCATTCTCAGTGGTCAGGCGGAAAAAAGGTATGACCAAACTAGAAAAAGAGCTGGAGCCTAAATTAAATCCTAAGAAAAGATCTTACAAGAAACAATACCTCCAAGGCTAATGAAGTTGAATTAAAAACTGTTAAATCAGCTCATGAGCAACTGTTATCACAGAGTGCTCATATATCACTTCTACTAGCCAAACAGCTGATATATGAAAAAGGGTGGGGGGGAACCAGCCAGCAGTATGTTAGCACATTTACCAAAAGGAAATCAAATCTCCTGTCTAACACCAGGAATTAAAAATTGAGCAGGGAGTCAATTTACTTATAACAGAGATATTAATAAAGTTCTCAGCAATTTCTATAAAATACCGGACAATGCTGTATTTTTTTTTAAAAATATGATCACCCTTTCTAGGGTGCTTCAACCAGATTAAATTAAACATGAAGCAACAATCCCACCTGAAGATATTGCTGCACTGTGACTTCGGACTTAAAGGAGACTCAGATAGTTTTGATTTTTATGATATATTCACACACTCCTTAATGGATCTTTGAGGGTAAAGTATCTAGATGAAATTCTAAATAATGCATACATGTGAGTGAATTATAAAATAAAAATGTAAAAATCCAGGGCATTATGCTTCTTGCACGGGCATCACTGCCCTGGGGATGCACCCGGGGCACCGACCCAGGCCACGCCCCCACCAGAAGGCCACGCCCCTGGCCAGGGACAGGCCAGGAGCGGCCACAGCTGTGGGTGTCTGAGCCCCAAGATCTGCCACCTTGGGCAGCTGAGCCCCGGATCCCTGGCTAGGGAAGGGGCCAGGGGTGGCTTCCGTGGCTGCGGGTGGCTTAGCCCCGGATCCCCAGCCAGGAGTGGAGCTGCTGCAGCTGTGGACGGCCGGGACCTGGATCCCCGGCTGGGGACGGGGCTAGGAGTGGCCTACAGGGCCGCCACGGCTGCGAGCAGCTGAGCCCCAGATCCCCGGCTGGGAACAGGGCTGCCACAGCCGCAGGCGGCTGGTCCACACAACTCCGGCCCGATCGGGCTGGAGACTGGGAGAGGCATGGCCCCGCCAGACCCAGGGCACTGACGCCGGGATTTGGGGCACGTGCCCCATGTGCCTGGCGCCAGCGACACCCCTGGCTTCTTGTATACCTTGGCTGTTTTTGAATACAGAAATCACAATATTAATGCAAGCCTCAATGAGATTGTAAACCTTGTTAGCCAGAACTGATGAATTATGACCAGAGTAGATTAGTCTGTAATTGGTATCAGTCCACATTAGAAGACATTATAGGTCCCTGGCTGGAGCTAGTCAAATATTGCAATAGGATGTTTAAAAGGCAGTGTAGTTGGATAGGTTTCATTGCTGGGGTGCAGGGTCAGGAGCTCTGGGGCCTCAGGCATTGCTGCAGAGGGGGTTAATTGGGCCGTGGCTGGTGCTGCTGCTAGCCAGTGTGACTGAAGGCCAGGCTGCTGGGGGACCCTATGCTGTTTGGATGGGGGCTGCAGGGCTGTGGGCCACACTGTTGGGGAGATGTGTTGGGGGGGGGGAATGCAGATCACCACAGCTGCAGAGGGCTGTGAGGGGGGTCGTGTAAGCCACACTGCTGAGAGGGGTCGTGGGGAGCCCATGCTGTTGGAGGAGCACAGGCTGAGGCTATAGGGGAGAAAGGTGGAGGATGGAACTGCTACTGGAGAGGGGCAGACCAGAATCTGTCGTACTCCTGCCATACCCCAGGGATGACTAGTGAGCAGACCAGCGAGCATGAGGGCAGGGCAGGCAAGCTGAAGGTGAGCAGCAGCAGCTGCCACTCAGGCCACCTGGGTCAGATTTTTGGGGGACTGTGGGGCCCCCCTTTAGGCCAGGGCCAGGGATTGCAGTCTCTAAAGCCCTTGCCTTCATCTTCCCTGCTTGTCCCAAGGATATTTAAAATATAAATAAGTCATAGAATCATAAAGCAGGATGGAATATTGAGAGCTTATCTCACGTAGCCTCCTGATGCTGAGGCAGGACCAAGTATACCTAAACTTATTCTCAGAACCCTTGTAGCCTGAGATTTTTGCCATCTCCTTAGTATCACAGAAAAGCAAATAAATAAATAAATTAAAAATACTAAGAAAATATAAAAACCCATATGAGTAAGAAATGGTAAGGCAATTTAGCAGAGGTTTTATGGCAAAGCTAGAAAATGGCATAATATGCAATAATTAGGGGTAAAGAACTCATAAATCAATCATTTAACAGTGTTTTAAAATTAAATAAATAATTAAATAGATAAATAAATAAATAAAGGAGCATTCAGCAAGGGACAAAATGGAGAGATCATAAAGGGGAAGTTACATAGCTCCACTATCAGATTTGACAGGAAATTCTAAGTAGGTCAAGATGGAGGCAAGCCTCTGAACTTTTGAACTCACTCAGTCCCCCTCCCATCAAGTATCTTAGGTATCCACCCACCTGTCAAAAGGACCCGTCAAAAATATTGATTTTTGTCATGCACTGTCCATGCACCAAGCAGGTGGACAGTGAAGTCACTCTTTTTGATTGGATGAAGATGAACTCACCTTTTTGGGACTGGTCAAGAAGAAACTGGGAGTGGCAGAAATTGCAAATAAAAAAGGCAGTGCAGAGATCAGCTCTTCGGAGATCTCTCCCGCTCCTTACTGGGTTCCAATGGCCTTTTGGCTGTGTTACCTATTGCACTAGGAGCCTAGAGCTAAGTTTGGACTTAGGCTCTGAGAGCTGGGTTTCTAACTCAGTTTCTAAGAGCTGATTGTCTGACTTAGTCTCTGGCACAGGGTCGTGTCTCTGAGCGGTGACTCAGGACATTATCCTTGAAGTTGGGTCTCTGTGCCTGGCTTCTAAAGGGCTTTCCAGGACCTCACAGCCGAGCAGATAACTAAGTCCTGCCTTTTAGGTCTGTGAGCTACGCTGCCTTTGAAGCTCCTTCCACGATCTCGCAGCCGAGCAGATAACTAAGTACTGCCTTTAGGACTGCGAGCTACGCTGCCTTTGAGGCTCCTTCCACAATCTCACGGCCAAGCAGATAACTGAGTACTGCCTCTAGGTCGTCTGAGCTCCACTGCCTTTGAGGCCTTCTCTCTCTCACAGCCGAGCAGCCAACTAAGTACTGCCTATAGGTCTGTGAGCTCCGCTGCCTTTGAGGCCTCTCCAACCAGCCTGCCAGCCGCTGTTCCAACTCCGCTCGCCCAGTAACCAAGCCTGCCTGCCGCCGCTCCAGCTCCGCTCGCCCAGTGTTCCAGCCTGCCTGCCGCTGACCGATCCACCGCGCGCCTGAGGCTCCGCTCGTCTATCAGCTACCCCGGTCTGCCCTGAGGGTTCCGAAGCCACGGTGCCACGGCAACCAGCCCAGAGCTGTGCGAGGCCTGCCGGAGTAGCCAGCTCTTTTCCCGTCGTCCCACCTTTTGCCTTTTTCTCACCTCTTACCTTCTTTCCTTTTTCCCAAACCCCCATTTGCCGCTTTTTCTAAAGGTCCTACATTCCAACGCAGCGTTTTCCAGCCGTTTGGGGTAAGCGAAAAGGGTCCCAAGGAAGGGAGGAGTGTCCGTAGGGAACAGTACCAGAGGAAGCCTAAGCCCTTTTTAAGCAACTTCCTAAAGCAGTTTATCCAAGTTAAGTAAGACAAGTAACCCAGAGTTAGACCTTAAGGAGCAGTATTAAGAACTGAGATCTCTCCATTCGGCCAGCGACTGATCCCCGCTCGCTGAATGTTCTTTTAATTACCTCATTGTCTGTGTGTTATAGTTATAAGTTAAAGTGTTGCATATATGTTAATTGTATCTGTAAGTTATAGATGTTATAAGTTAAGCAGTGTCTTTATATTGTAATTTCCTAGAGTAATTTTGACGCGTTTAGAACCTGATGTTCAGTAGCGGTTTGTCTTAAAGAGACAGGAGCGCTTTAGCCAGTGCTTCTAATATATGTTACAATAAAGCCGCTTTTGATCAAAACGAATTACTGCGTCTGCATCTTTGCTGTTTGTGAGTCTGTGCTTGATCGGTGGGCTGTAGCCGTAGTCCTCAACTTGGGACATCTATCCAGGGTGTGGATATTTGTCTGTTTAAGCGAAATAACCTAATTTGGGTTACCTCCTGAGATAGTAATTTAAACCCAGACTGCTGGACGGTCTGAAAATTGATAAATTAAGTGATTGGATTTTGGGGATAAAATTTTTGGGGTAACACCCTTCACTGATGAGCGATTTCTAAGAATAAGGTACACAACCTCTCTCAGAAATATTCTAGTGCTTAACTGTTTCTACAGTTAGAAAAACAAGCAAGGAGTCCTGCAGCACTTAAAGACTAACAAATTTATTTATAGTTAGAAAATTATTTATAGTTAGAAAGTTTTATAATTATTATAAATATATATATATTATATATATTTATACAGTTTAGAGAGACAGAGAGAAAGTTATTCATTTATAGTTAGAAAGTTTTGCTAATATCTAACATAAATCTTCCTTGCTGCAGATATAGTCATTACTTCTTGTCCTACCTTCTGTGGACACAGAGTACGCTTAATCACTGTCCCCTTCATAGTGGCTCTTAATTGAGAGCTACTATCAAGACCTCCGTAAGAGTTATTTTTTCAAGACTAGACATGATTTCTCAAGAATAAAGTTCTTTTTGTTTGTTCATTCTTAAAATTCTCTTAGGTCAGGTTTTCTAAACCCTTTTGTAACTTTACCTGATCTCTTCTGGATTCTTTCCAATTAGTCTGCATTTTTTCTATTAAAGGGAATACCTCATATTGGACACCGTATTCCAGCTGAGTTGTCACTAGTGCCAAACAGAGCAAGACAATTAACTCTTGTGTTTTACATAGATATATATGACACTCCTATTGATAGACTCCACAATCTTAATTTTTTGCAGTGATATCACATTAGTGACTACTATTCAATGCATGCTCCACTGTAACCTACAGATTCTTTTCAGAAGCACTACTGCCTAGCCAGTTAGTCCTCATTTTGTAACTGTGCTTTTGATACTTCCATCATTAATGTAGTACTTTGCCCTTGTCTTTATAGAAATTTCATCCCATTGGTTTCTGACCACTTTTGCAGTTTGTCAATCTCATTTTGAATTCTAATCCTGTCCTCAGAGGTGCTTGCACCCCTCCCACATTGGTATGATCCTAAAATTTTATAAGCACACCTTTTACAATGCTATCTAAGACAGGGGTGTGAAACTTATGGCCCGTGGACCAAATCCAGCCTGCCAAGGGCACTGATCTTGTCTGCAGAGCTGCTGCCTGGGCTGAGCCTGGAAGCCATCTGCAGCAGTAAACTACAAAGACAGGCTCCTGGCACAGCATGGCATGCTTCTGACTCACTCCTTTGATTCAGGTCACAGCACAGGGGAACAAAGGAAGAACTCCAGCTAATCCCAGCTCAGCTCTGCTGTGGGCTGCCAACCAATCAGAAAGCCACCATATTGCCCCCCATACCAACTTTTTGCTGTCAGTATGCTATTTAGATTGACAGCACATTGCACGAATCACAAATAAAAAAGAAAAAGTGGCTGGGGTCCATGTGGGAACAAGCCAATCAAAGGCTAGCATGCTGAATGACTAACAGTGAGTGGGCCCAGAGGGGGAGAGGCAGGAGCCCAGCCTAACTGTCCATGACTAAGACTGATTCTTTTGCCTGCCACCAAGAGGTAGGGGAAGGGGAAGAGGGAGGTCTAGGAGCTAGCACTGGAAGGGGAGCCCAGAGGGCAGGGAAAGGGAAGATGTGGGAGAGCCTGCAGGGTTGGGGAGGGGAAAAGGGAGGCCATGCCACTCAGAACATGCAGAGGTAAAAGAGAACTCAGGCAGCCACGTGGCCTGCAACAGATGTCCTTCCTTCCAACGTGTGTCCCCACATTGAATGGGTTTGACACCACTGATTTAAGACATTAATGAAAATATTGACTAGTGCCATAGAATCCAAAGGGGCACTCATATTAGTCTAGCCCAGCAAAAAAACACCAAGGAGTCCTGTGGTACTTAAAGACTAACAGACTTATTTTTTGCCTATGCTTTGAAGATGAGGGAACTTGTCTTCAAAGCATATGTGAAAAATAAATCTGCTAGTCTTTAAGTGCCACAGGACTCCTTGGTTTTTTTCTGCTAATATCACAGAATCATAGGGTTAGAAGGGACCTCATGAGGTCATCTAGTCCAACCCCCTACTAAAAGCATGACCACTCCCACTAAATCACCCAAGACAGGGTTTTGGCTAACTGGACCTTACATATTTCCAAAGAAGGAGATTCTACCATCTCCCTAGGTAACCCATTCCAATGGTTTGCCATCCTCCTAGTGAGTAACTTTTTCCTAATATCCAACCTTGACCACTCCAGCTGCAGCTTGAAACCATTGCTCTTTGTTCTGTCCTCTGTTACTACTGAGAACAGCCTAGCTCCCTTCTCTTTGGAGCACCCCTTCAAGTAGTTGAAGGTTGCTACCAAATCTCCCCTCAGTCTTCTCTTCTGCAGACCAAATAAACCTAGTTCCTTCAGTTTCTCTTTGTAAGTCATGTGCCCCACCCCTTAATCATTTTTGTTGCGCTCCACTGGACTCTAATTTGTCAATGTCCCTTCTGTAGTGGGGAGCCCAAAACTGGACACATCACTCCAGATGTGGCCTCATTAGCTCCAAATAGAGGGGAATAATCACATCCGATCTGCTGGCAACACTCCTACTGATGCGGCCCAATGTGCCATTGGCCTTTTTGGCAACAAGAGCACATTGCTGACTCATCTCCAGCTTCCCATTCACCACAATCCCCAGGTCCTTTTCTATAGTGCTGCTACTTACTCAATCAGTCCCCAGCCTCTAGCAGTACATGGGATTTTTCTGTCTGAAGTGCAAGACTTTGCACTTGTCCTTGTTGAACCCCATGAGAGTTCGTCTGGCCCAAAGCTCCAATTTGTCCAGGTCTCCCCGAATCCTACCCCTGCCTGGTGTCCTCCACAAATTTACTGAGCATGCAGTCTATCCCATCATCCAGAACATTAATGAAGATGCTAAAAAGAACTGACTCCAGGACAGACCCCTGGGGCACTCCACTAGTTAATGGTTTCCAACTAGATACTGAGCCATTGATCCCTACCTGCCGAGCCAGATTATGCAGCCAGCTTTCTATCCCCCTTACAGTCCATTCATCTAAACCATACTTCCTTAACTTGCTAACAAGAATTCTGGGGCAAACCGCATCAATAGCTTTGCTAAAGTCAAGGTATACCACATTGACAGCTATTCCCGCATCCACATATCCAGTCATCTCATCACAGAAGGCAACTGGGCTGGTCAAGCATAATTAGCCTTTGGTGAATCCATGCTGACTGTTTCTGATCACTCTATTTTCCTCCAAGTATTTCAGAACGGATTCTTTGAGAACCTGCTCCATGATTTTTCCAGGGATTGAGGTGAGGCTGATTGGTCTGTAGTTCCCCAGGTCCTCCTTTTTCCCTTTTTTGAAGATAGGTATTATATTTGCCTTTTTCTGACCATCAAGGACCTTCCTGATTCACTACGAGTTTTCAAAGATAATGAATAACAGCTCTGCAATCACATCAGCCAACTCACTCAGCACCCTCTGGTGCAATTCACCTGGCCTCATAGACTTGCATAGTTGGACCCCTGTGGGATGCCACTAGATACATCGCTCAATCTGACAAGTCATTGAAACTACCCTTTTAATATGGTCTTTCAACAAGTTTTGAATCTACCTTAAAAATAATTTTATCTAGACCACATTTTTCTACTTTACTTAAGAGAACATAGTGCATGATTATTTTTAATGCCGTAATAAAAAAAGATACATCATTACTACACTTTTCCACCATCAACTAGATCAGAAACTCTGATGAAGAAAAAAGATAATTAAGAGGACCACAGCTGAAAAAACGAGAATGGAAATAGACAGAGCGTGCATTAAGCTGCTTCTCTCTCCTAACCTAAAACTCCCTCCAAAGCAAAATAATGCTCTTGGATATTTGCCATTCACATGGTGAATCCAAGACATACCCCTGCAGCCTCGTCTTGGGTCTAGATTGGCCTAATAAATCACTTGTCCCAAGACAATGCAATTAAACCTAATTAGCCAATGACTTTATTCTTAAACTGTCTCTTCCCGGAGGACATATTTGCTTTTGGTTTTTAAATTAGCTTAAGGAGCTAAATTGCTCTCATTGATTTGTCAGGGAAATAGTTTAGTTCTTCTATGGTCTAGGATAGTTTATGCACTCAGGAGACACTTGTTGCATTTTGGGAACAGCTTACAGCCACATTATCCAACAATTTGAGTCCACTACTACCAATATCTATTCTTCCTGAAAATTGCATCCTGCACATCCTGACCTTGCTCCACTGAACACAGTTTCTTCCAAATCTCTCCCTGTGTTCCTTCCATCCTTCCTTCGGCCAGAGTGCTCTTTATTAGCTTGATTTTAATAACAGCTGAAATCTGCAGATTCAGTTGACTTTAAGGGGAATGAAGGTAAGTGAAAATCAAGCCATGCATCTTTTGGCTGTATAAATGCCTTCACAAAAGCAGCCACAGGTTTTCCAGTAAAGATTAAGCAACATTGTTTGGAAACCTTTTTTTTTTTTTAATTTCCTTAGAATCCCTCTTTACTCCCAAAGGCCAGCAGATGTATTATTTTTTTTAGCAGCTTCAGCCATTTGCGTTTTTTTGCATTAAGGGCTTAAATGTCAGAACGTGGTGATGTGGCATTTCCTCAGGAACAAAAACAACAGTAATAACCCCTCCACCCCCACAACTAGGGGAAAATGTTATAGAAGCCAAGGTCTGATTTTCAGAGATGCTGAGCATCTGCATGCTTGTCTGTGGAGCTGTAGGTGCTAAGGACCTCTGAAAAAATCAGGAAACTCAGATGGTATTTGCTTGTCTTTCACCAACTTAAAGGTCCATCTACAAAAAAGGCATACTGGGATAAGGTTTTTGTAAGAGGATTAACTGAGGCTCTGAATTTTTTCTTAAGGACCATGCAGCCACAAAGAAAAATGATCCTCCAAAAAAGGTTGAATCCTTGCCTTTCTAATGACCAAGAATTTGTCTGAAGATTCTAAGCTTTTCGAAGTCGGGGAATGGTATATACTACAGAGCTATGTCCTTCATGTTTTTCCTTTGATGGTTTATTTC
The DNA here is from genome assembly GCA_007922195.1 of Podocnemis expansa. NCBI lineage: Eukaryota > Metazoa > Chordata > Testudines > Podocnemididae > Podocnemis > Podocnemis expansa. The sequence continues at coordinate 22,615,898 of ML681984.1, read as the reverse complement.
GGTAATAAAACTAAGAGGGTTTTTGGACATCATCTGTTTCTCCAGTGTGTACAATGCTCTACTACCACATCACACAAACCTTTTATTTTCAACTCAGCTTTAAACACAGATTAGCAGCAGGTAAAGGCTGGCAAATCCTTTCATTTTAAGCACTAGATGGTGTACAATATTTTCTTACTCTTCTGTAAAGAGTATTATTCTCCATGCTACTTTATGCACATTTATTTCCCTTTCATCTTTTTAAATTATGCTGTATTTTTTAATTATTAGGGTTCTGCTAGGTCCTCCTTTTCCCCCTAGTTCCTCTAACCCAGGACTCAGTCAAGTTGGTTTGCTTGTCAGTTGTGCCAGGAAACAAGAAGTTTAAACACACCGCTCAATTATAACTGCAAATACTATAATACAATACTTGTTTCTCTAGTGCCTTCCATACTATGGACTTTATAAATATTAATTTTCCCTTATAACAATCCTGTCAGTAAGATTTATTCTCATTTTTTGTGAAATGGGAAACTGAGGCAGAAACATTAAGAGGAAGAAATTCAAAAGGCATAAAGGAGGTAGACAACTGTTATTAGTGCCTTTGAAATCTGTCCAAGTGACACTCCTGTGGCTACACAGAAACTGTGTAGTATAGCCAAGAATATAATAAAACCTACTGCTTCAAAGCTTTAAACTCCCAGAGTTAGATCCTCTTTCGTATCCAGAAAAAAAGCAACATTTAATATTTGGGTTTGTTTTAACCCAAACTTTGTGAATCAAAGGGTAACCACACTGCTTCCATCCCGATCCACACTCCTTGCTTCAATTGCAATGTTGAAATTTCAAAAAATTGTGGGATAAGAAAATCAGTTTTCACTCAATGCCCTGGTTTACCTTGGCTACTAATTCACACTCTGTTGATTACTGGCAAAAGGGACCCTGGCATATACCTTGCATCTTCATCTTTGAAAGATGGCCAGAATGTACATTTTACATTACAAGGCAATAAAATATTTTGATTAATATAATTAGCTGTTCAGTAGCTTGAATATGAAGGATGAGATAAATTAAATAAATCAATATGGGTGGTTAAAGTGGTTTACTTAATATTGGCCATGGGTTAAAAACAATCCGTCAAATCATTTAAACGACACAGATCAACTAGATTGGAATTTAATTACTCAGTTGTGGAGTGGCTGAAAGAAAGAAATTAAAAGATTATTGGGGCTCTGTGTTTGAATGAACTTGTCTTACCACTGGGTGTCATCCTTGATTCAATCAACGATTAAAGACTTTTTAGATACAGCATAAAATCTGCAACTTCAATAGCAGTTAAATTCCACTCTGTTTGATTGTACAGCATACAGCAAATTGTTTTGCATTTAAATCAGCTATAAAATTGAATAGTTTGACATAGACAAATTCTCTTTTGTCTCATTGCTTTATTAGGAAACTTGAAATGGCTGGCTGATGTGGGAGGGGGAAAAATGGAATGAAACTGGGGCATATTAAACACAAACAATTTGATCTTCAAGTCTAGTATATACAAAATAACTGCAGCTGTTAAGGTCCCAACAAAAAATTACAAGTGCCAACTTGGGTTCATATTTTATTCCCACTTTTTTCACTGTCTGGTTCTTGAAACTTGACTGAGAAATGGGCTCAGGTTACAAAATTTGCATCCAGCGTTCTATATCTCAACATTTGTAGCTGTCTGGACTCAGGCATCTGATCCTGAATTCTGATTCTGAGTCTATTACAGAGATATAGGGGATCACCTCAAATTTCAGCTGCAGATCTTGATCTGAACTTTTGTGTGCTGAAGTGCTTGGACACAATCTGGTTTCAGCACCACCTCCAGTTTAAACAGAAGAAATCTCTGGGTTACAGCTTGGACAGTTCAGTAACATACAGATGCATCTGTACTTTAAAATGCTCAGTTACTTAGACATAACACAAGACAATCACTACATATGGGGAAACTTGTTCTGTAACAGACTCTAATCTTAGCCCATTCTACAGGGCCAAGCAGATGCCTTTACCAAGTTTTCAGAAGCTGAGGAAAGGGACTCATTCCCATCTCTGTTTTTCACTCACCCAATGTAAACAATCCTCCCATTCTGTGTCTCCAGAAGGCCCACCAAAATGTCCCTTTCCTCTCTCTTGTCCCCAACAACTTCCTTTGATTAGATTCCTTTTCTCCACCTCCCCAAACCACAGAGGTTTAATAATCCCTGTAAGATCCCATAGGCCTTGCCACATTACCCCCTGAGGTCCTGGTGTGCATTTAACTGGGTATGAAACTGAAAAATTCTCTTGAATACAACAGCAGCAAGACACGAAGGCTAGTCTGTACACCCTGTTGGACAGTTCCACAAAACCATAAAAAAGGGTGACAAGAGTCATGGTCCAGATCAGTGATTCCCAACCTTTTCTCTGCCGTGTCACACCTTGATACCTTCAAATATTTTGAGGCACACCACAATTTAAAAACTCATGAATATTCTAATTAACTTAAATTACTTATGAATATTCATGAACCATGGCACTGTGTTTCAGAAATACTGCTATGTAGCATAGTGGGGTAGCAGAGCAGGAGCGGCAAAACAGTGGAGGTCAGGAGTCGTGTGCAGTGGCAAGAGTGAGTGTGGGGAGCAGAGCAGGGCAGGGCTGGCGAAAGAGGATAAGGGCAGCCATGTGGGGAACGGCACAAGGGTGGCAAAAGAGGAGAGAGGAAGGGAGAATATGAGTGGCTTTGTGGGGGGCAGGGGGGAACCTGGGAAGTGGGAAGGCAGGGGAGGGGATCATGGTGCAGCACCCACCTCCCCCTTCTCCACAGTATCTCCTTGCCACCCAGGGCAAATCCTCACCCCACTGCTGATCCCTCCACCCCACTGGATCCTGTCCTCCCCTCCCCCAGCCCTCTGCTGCCTGTGATGGACCCTCCCATCACTGCAGAGGCCAGAACGAGGCCTCCAGCCCCCAGCTACACCCCCCAACCAAACAGCCACCCCACAACCCCAGCTACACACCCTCTGCTACATAGCCACTCCCACCCACCTCTGCTACACAAACACACACCCCTACCCCACACAACCTCCAGCAGTCCCCCCCCAAAGCCCTTACTTATGCTGTTTGCAGGCTGGCTGAGCTGCTGGGAGTTGCTCCACCCTGCAGGGAGAGACTCGCACACTCCCAGCCTCCCCCAGCTCTCTGCTGGCTGGGTTAAGATGGAGACACTGGAACTCTGTGTTCCGGCTGCTCCTGCTATTTTTAGTGGGACTCCTGGAAGTCCAGGTTCCGGTGCCTTCCTCTATTTTTAGGGGGTCTGGAAGGCTGCCTGCCTAAAAACAGGGGCCCCCAGAACTGTGTTCCACTGCCTTCCCCCTTACTTTAACCCCTGCCTTTTCCAAGCCCTGCACAGCCCACATGGCTGGGCTGAGCAGGGAGGGAACTTTAATCCCAGCTCTCCGGGATGCTTGTGGCACACTTTGGGTGTTGCCGCGGCACACTGGTTGGAAACCACTGGTCTAGAGTGGCCTTGAGTGGGTCTAGATGGCTGAGAGCAGGGATGGCCAAACTTATGGATCTCAAGAGCCACAGAGGTTGATTATTTAACCTTCAAGAGCCGCACTGAGGCACATACCCATATACTTTTACCTACTAAATTGATTTGCTGACTTTCTTCCGTGAGCCACACTTTTTCACTCAAGAGCCACGTGTGGCTACCAAGCTACAGCCTGGACTAGAGTGATGGAAAAATGAGGAAAGGGCTAGATTAGGTAGCTTGTTTGGTTTTTTCCCCCCAGACCTAAAAATCTATTGAGGAATGGGGGACAGGAAGTGCATCTTTTGGAGTAGATGAATTAATCTTTTGAATGGAGGAAGAAGAGAAGGGATCAGACAGAAGGGGTAGGAGGCAAAGAACAAGTAGCTCAGAGAAAATAGTAATGTGCAGAAAGAGAGATGGGAGACTGCAAATGGGAAAGAGAAGTACTTGATGGAATAGTTCAAAGGGGCATCCAGCCCTGCTGGCATTTACCTGAAGCAAATCAAAACTTGAGGATCAGTTTATAAATGGCTGTAAGCCCTATAATGAGTTCTCAGTTGTGAGCAGTTGAGATGATTCCAAGAACCAATCACCATTATTGTGTTATCTATTAGGAGTCTAGACAGCCTTGGAGTTCCATGTAATGTAATGGACCTGGTTACAATAAAATTATTTCTCCTTGAAACTAGATTTTGTTTTCCTGGTTTTAGCGAAATAAAAATAAGTACCAGGAACTTCTCCAGGTGTTATAACTGAAAAAGATGTGTTTACATTTGTTGATATATTAAAAATCACAATCCAACTATTTTTAAAATAACAGCTTTATAATTTTTTAAACAAGTATTTCTTTTTACACAGCTGATTTTGTCAGACAATATAACATTTTATGAATGAGTCTCTGGGAAAAACAGACCTTCATGTAATGCTTCCTAGCTTTAAAATTAGATATAATTTTACTGAAAATATGCCAGTATTAGAGAACAATTAGTTGGAGATTAAATGGTCTTTGCTTTTGTTCACCAGCTAGAGGCTAAGATATTTTTAAAAGTCTAATTTTGATAGAGAGACAAGTTGGGTGAGATATCTTTTATTGGACCAAATTCAGTTGGTAGAAGGGACAAGCTTTGAGCTTACACAGAGCTCTTCTTCAAAACCCCAAAAGGTAGCCAGCATTTAAATTTTAAAACAAAATTTGACATATTCTCTTTATATTAAACTGCCATTTAGACATGATTGGGATTATTTATTTTTACCATTATAACCATTTCCTTCTGTTAGACAGCATAAAAGGTGAAAGAAAAGTTCAAGGAGAAAACCTATTTAGGATGCAAACAGTTGTATTAATAAAATTTTAAACTATTATTTAGTTTATTATTTAATAAATAATACTATTTATTAAACTATTAAATTTATTAAACTATTATTTATTTAATAAACTGTTACTAAGAATCTCAGTCATTCAGTTTAGCTTAAAATGGGATTAGTTCATTTTTGTCTGAATTTGTGTTAGCCAGTACTCACAGTACAGGGGAAAAGTGAAATCAACAATTAAAAAAATCACTGTAGTCAACAAAAACTGGAAATCCTGCCCCATTTTAGGACAAGTTTAAACATTTATCTTCTGTAATCTGAAATGTCTCTCCCTATCTATATATATATTTTAATTCCAACATCCTTTCTCGCTACTTTTTCTAATTTAGGGCAAAACAGCAATTCCATAGTAATGATGCAAGAAAAACAAGAAGCCACAAAAATTATTTTGTTTTCATGATACTGTTTGAGATTTTTTTTCTTTTAAAGCAATTTGTCTCCATATCCTGCAATGAACTCTGAGCAGATGGAAGCCCTTACCCCATTGCTTTCAGTGGAGCATTATATAGACTCCTGGGCCTGTGTATGTGGAGCTCCTTGTAGCATTGTGGCTTTAGCCTATGACCCTGTAGACCACATGCTGATATGACTAAGACTTATTCACATGGGTAATCCCATTCAAGTTTGCAGTAGTGTTACAGTCATACTGTCTCAGGATCTTAGACACAAAACATCTCTTATTGGATCAACTTCCATTGGTGAAGGAGACAAGCTTTTAGGGTTACCTGGAGCTCAAGAAGAACTCTATATAAGCTTGAAAGCTTGTCTCTTTTACCAACAGAATTTGGTCCAATAAGAGATACTACCTTACCTTTCTTGTCTTTCTCTGATAACATTCATAACAGTGGAATCACTTCTGAAAGTATATATTTGCTGGATTGGGCCTTTACAAACTTGACTTCCATTTGTTTAAAAACTCCCTGAGGTTTGAAACTTGGAGATCACTTGGTTTGATTGAATAAAACTGATTCATTGTACCCACAGACTCAAAACAAAAGTCAACGGGTGAAAACCAAATGGAAAAAACTCATGAACCTTTGGGAAGCAAAACTGCTGAGATTCACACTGATCTATTCCTATCCCCTCTGGTCACATTCCTCTATTTTCTTTTGGAGGGTAAAAGGCACATGACAAAAACATTAGATGTCACATACTGAGCTATCTTTTTTCCAAACCTAAGTACCATTATATTATATTATATTATGAGACAGTCAGAACAGGAACTTTACAATTCAATAGCCTTCACTCTATTGATATGAATCTCTAGTTACAAACCCTCCCTAAAAGAGCCTTCTGTTTCAAATGAGCCTCCAGCAAACAGCCTCTTTAATCAAGAGACATCAGTGCAAGACTGTGGAATTATCACCAGAATGAAATATTCTTGTGATTTCTTATATTCAAGATACTGAGCACAGAAGACTCCAGTATCTAGGGCCAAAAATCTCAGAAGAACTACCTTAGGAAGTTTTAATTTTGTTGACCCAGACCTCTAGTCTTGGTTGGACCTGCAACTTGAACCCTTGAAATCTTATCCTTAGTCAGACAAACAAAATAAATCAGTAACATCACAACAGTAACAGTATATGCTTGACAGAGAGAAAGAGAAGGGTTTTCCAATTTAAACATGACAATATGTAGAAATACTTACGTTGGTTTTATAGTGTGACAATGTTTCTTGTGAATATAGGCACCAGCTAGGCCTCCTGCTCCAGAATTTAAAAACTGTAAAAATACATTAATAAGAAGCCAATTACTCTAATTGTTTCTCACATACAGTATTATTTGTCACATGCAACACATGCATTAGTTTTCTTTATCTACCTTCCACAAGAACAGGATGATTCTACAATTTCAATAAGGCTTTAGTTGAAGCTCTTTGATCTCAACTGTTGTCATAAAGTGGTGACCTTGGTGAAAATAAATATTTTATTTCCTTAGATTTATTTTATAAATTACCATATCCAGGATATCTGCATCTATCCCTTAGACAAAGGTTCAGTGCGAGTCTTGGCCCAAGGATCTATATGCAATGCATACTTAATCTGAACCTCTTAGCCCATTCCTCTCAAACATAATTATTAAAAAACATTCTCAAATACTAGATCAATTCTCACTTTGTAGGAACACCAGCAGGCAAAATCCACTCCCCAGTCATGTAAATGCAGTTCTACGTTACCAACAGCATGAGCCAGGTCAAAGCCAACATAACAACCCTAGAGGAAAGAGAGAGCTTTTAATAAACTTCCTAAAAGAATAATCACCATGCAAGTGACTCTGCATAAAGATATTTTATAGCTGTGCACATCTGCTACCATACAAAAGCATAATCAAAGTCATATTCATTTGATTTGCTTTATAAACAAGTTTTCTATCCAGTATACACACTCGCACATGCATCTACTCCCAAATTAATAATTTTATGGGTTTCTATTCAAGGACACAATTTTAGGCCCCTGAATGTGATCTATTATAACACTAACACTGTCTGAAATAAAATACATCCATAATAAATAAAATTATCTAAAATTACATTTAATTTATTAAGACATGCTGCAGAGATAAGCATAACCATTTATTTATATCAACTACACAGAAAAGGTCTTATTTTCAGAGTTGCTGAATAGCTGAAGTGCTCAATGCCTTTGCAATTTTGGGAGCTTGTCATTTACAGAAAGTTATCCCATAGAATTTTGTAATTGGTGAGTTAGCCACATATATATTAACATGATTTTTAAAATTTTTGCACTTGTCCCTATGGTATCCTGCCACCTCCCTCTACTATGTGAAAAGGTTATAGGGTGGCCATACTTAGAATTAAAAAAAAAAAAAAATGGAGTAACTGAAGACACATGAAAAAAAGAGTTGTTTTATACACAAAAATAACCACTAGATGGTAGCATTTTTAAATTAAAAGAGATCTAAAACTTGTACTGGAATACAATTATAGTGAAGAAAATAATAGCCTATTTTGTGCACAGACTACAAATTAATAGTATTTTACATTTTTCTCTAAAGACACAAACAGCTCATTTTACAAGCGGTATGGTAGAAATAAGAGTGAGAGAATGGACTTTACATCTAAGCCCTGTAATAAAACAATGGATTTTTAAAATTTCTTTTGCTGTCTCTTGCAGAAAAGGCATCTTAGCTAAATTATTAAAAGAATACTTTAGTATACTTAATCCCATCTATAAATGCTCTGTGTAACTCAATGAAATAGCATTTATAAAAGTTTGACATAATTCTAATGAAGCCACTAATGATGTTTTGAGGCTGGAAAACTCTCTCAAAATGCTGATATGAATCCCCACCACCTCATCACTTGTCAAATATAAATATTAATGACTGATGAACTGAAACAGGGTCAGAGTTCAAGTTTGATAAGCATTCTATCCCTTACATACTGAGAGCCTGTCTATACAAGAACACTCAATATCCATAAGATGAATCAACAGAAGATGTGACGTCAATGAGCATTAAACACTTTTGGCCTTAATTTGCAGTACCTTAATCCTGGACAATAACTAGGGAAAAAAACAAACAAGGAATCCTATGGCACTTTTAAAAACCAATAAATGTATTTATCGCATGAACTTTTGTGGGAGAAAATCCCACTTTGTCAGATGCTTGAAGATAGAGCTCCTTCAAGTGTCTGATGAAGTGGGATTTTCTCCCACGAAAGCTCATGTGATAAATAAATGTGTTAGTCTTTCAAAGTGCCACAGCGTTCCTGTTTGTCTTGCTGAACTAGACTAACATGGCTACCCCTTTGGAACTATATAACAAGGGAAGGCCACTTTACTTCTGAATGAGAGCATGCACACAGGTGTTCAGTGAACATTAATTTCACACCTTCTGTTGATTCCTTTTAACCTTCCTGAGTGTACACAAACCTGGAGTTGAAGCTCATCTGAAGATCTTCCATGATATTCTCATTGGTTACAGTCAAAATCAAGAGTATTGTGGAAATAGCCTTTCCCAGGGTACTGTGACATTTTTAGTCTCAGCAGAAACTAGTAATTAGCCAACACTTCATCAGCAAAGTTTTAAATTAGTGACTTTTTTGTTTTTAAAGAATCTTATGAAGTTCAGTTCATGTTCAATTTGTGTGTTATGGTCTACTGACTGGTCTACTGTGTGTTAACTCTACTGACAAAATTTGCCCAACCCCAAGGAACATGCCAACTTCCCACAGAAAACGCATATAAAAGCACACAAATAGTGTGTAGTTTAAATAGTATGTTATACAGTGATTGTAGTTATACTGGTCCCAGGGTATGAATGAAACAAAGTGGGTGAAGCAATATCTTTTATTAGATCAACTTCTGCTGATGAAAGAGACAAGTCTGTTAGCTACACAGAGCTCTCCTTCAAGTCCTTCATACTATAATGAACAGGAAGTTCCATGAGGTATGATAAAACTCATTAGCAAGATAGATGGTCCTGTGTTTAAGGCACCGGAGTGAGACCTTGATGATCAGAATTCAGTGCCAGTGGACTACTTCTATAAACCTGGGCAAGTCTCATTTCCCGTCACCTGTAGTTGTCATTTCTGTAATGGGATTAGCAATGCTTCCTTCTTTGTTGTGTAGCATTCACTTATACAAACAGTAACTCTCTAGATACACAGACTGTTAACAGAAATTAAAACAAACTGAAGAGCTCTCGCTGCAACAGCCAAGCGGGAAGGGAAGCTGTGTGGGAACATTGCTTCCGCAAGCTGTGGAGACCATGGGGAGTTTTCCATCTGCTTTCAGTAGAGGATGGAGATATGTGGTCCTCATTGCCTCCTCTTTATTTCAACCTTGGAAAGGTGTTGCTGGAAAGCGTAAGAGTAGCTGCTGATAACTGGCAGGTAGCAGCTCAGCATGGTCAATGACATTTGGAGAGAAAGAACTGACAGCTTCATGCAAGCACAGCTGGGACATTTTAGAAAGAAAGTCAGACAGAGAAATGAAGATGAAGGATTTTGAAGCACTTCCTACTGAGACTCGAGAGATTAAAAACAGTATAAATGTTGTACATAGTGGACTAAAGGCACAGTAGTTTTATTACATTAGTTAGATACAAAAGTGTACTTGTAAGTTCAAGTTTCCCAGAAATTGGTTGTTACTTCACTAAGTCAGGAGACTGTGGGGTTACTCCACTAAAAGCAAGGATGAAAAATGAAAAAAAGGAAAGTACTCCTATATCCTCCACAGCTTGCACCCTGCTGAAGACAGCTTGGCACAATATGTAGTAATTTTCATTTATCTGAGAGACTGAAGATGGAAAAATTGCTTGAGGTGATTTTTCAAGCTTAATTTAGTTCGTTTAATATTTAATGGTTTAATGAAGCTGTCTGTGTTCAGAATTTTCACTCTGGGAGGAATCTTAGTTTAAGCAGAGAACTTAGAAAATTGATTTAAAAAAATTCAAAAGGAAATCAGCAACTTAAATTCATAAATAATTGACCATCTTCTTAAAACATTTTTCAGAGTTTTCTACACTTGCCTTTTAAAATTCTGTTTAAGCAATCATAGGGCAAGGACCGTGATACACCATTTAAGACCCATGGTTAAAAGATTTTAAAGACTTTCTGTGAAAAACATTTCCCTCTGCTACATTGTTTGTTTATATTACACATTGGGTTGCTTTTCAAAATATATTTATTTCTTCTCTCTCTTATGATGCTGTCATCTTTCATTTTAGCCTTCCTCCTTTCTTTTCTATCTTCCCAACTTTACTTTATGCTCATGAAATGTGCTGGCTTACTAGTCATCAGTGTGGTGGGTCTTGCATTGTGATCTGAACATGATATGATTATGGGAAATTTCAGGCTCTTTTAATAAGGCATCTTAATGATTACAGCTTTCTTTTGATACAGTTTTGCTTCCGAGCTTTAGAGCTCAGTTCTAACCACCACCAGTTTCATCAACCCAAAAGAGGCAGAAAGAGACATATTCTTTAAGGTACCTGGGCCTCAGTCCACCAAAAGCCTGAAAGACTGGGGTCAGGAATTTTGTGGGGAGTCATGGAGAAAACAGAACACAGGCATAATGTGATCCTGCAAGTCTTTCCTATCTAAAGGTGAGGCCACTAAGCGCCGACATGGAAGGCTGAAGCTTTCAGAGGGTGGGGATGAGGTCAGCTCAGGATAGTTTCTTTAATTAGCATTTCTGTCTTGTCTGTGTACATCTTAAACCAACTTTCATCCATCTGCTTATTTCCATGGAACATTATGACATCTGTGCAATAGTCCTATCTACTGAGAAGAGAAAAACTAAGTGTCACTGGCATATTGGTTGAACAACCTTTCCAAAATAGTTCATATATAAACTGAACAGATGGGAGGAGGGGAGATAGTTCCATGCAGAATGGTACATGTGAAAGCTCCTGTGAAAGAGGAACAGTTGCTCATCGTAACTATCTGGGATCCGTCCAAGATGAATGAGTGAAGTCAGCTCAGTGCTATGCCTGACTACACTTAGTAGGCTGTGTAACTGAGTTAGTAACATTTTATCCTCAATGATGATGCAGGCAGTAGTGCATGTACAAATATTTCATTAATGGTTGCTGGTAGATTGCCTATCTGAAGGAGGCGTTGACAAACATGGTAAAAAAAATAAAGGGCTAAGGTTCCTTATTAGTTTTCCATCAGCCCAAGGGACATTATTCTGTTACACATGAAGTACTCTGAATAATCTTCATTTGCCATTAGAACTTTTCTTTGGGTGACAGGGAACATAAAGAATTATTCCTAAATCTGTTGATAATCAATATGTGAAAGAAAGAGTTGGCTTTGGATGTAGCCAGACACATCCCTACTGCTGTACAATGAACATGAGTTCTCTAGCTAGTGAGTCTGTGATGGAATACAATGTAAAAAAATAATTCTGTCTGAAGTAAAACAGGTTTTTAAATATTTTTACAGTGTGGATAACATCTCAATCGAGAGATTATCATCCTCATCTTTTCCCACTGACACTTGATCCCCCTAGAGATTGCCTAATAGTTCTGGGTCAGTTACATCAATAGCTTATATAATAAAGCAGTATTGAGAAACTATTCATGTATTTTAATTATCTTGTATGTTAAGTGACTCTTCTTTTTAAAAAGAGGTTAATCAAAATATCTGATTTACCTCTACAATTCATCTCTCTTCCTTATTGTGCTATTCCTCCTGCCCCTGCTGATCAACAATGCCTGCTTCTCCGCCATCTTCTCCTTTCCTCTTATAACTTGAGCCTTATCTACACAAGGTTTAAAACCAGTTCACTTCAGTTTAGCTTACACTAACTTCTAACTGATGCCAGATAAATCAAAATAGGTCTAATTAAAATCAGACTAAGAGTGTCCAGGCAAGGATTTGCTCAACTTAAACTAAACTGCTTTAAAAAGTGACACCTTTAGTTAAACTGATACAACTTGCTTGGATAAACAAGGCCTTGGTTCCTTTTTCTCCTGGACATTCCCTCCTTTGTGACTCTCAGCTACAAGGATTGCTCATGTTTCCACTCTTCCTTCTCTCATGTAACAGGCACCCCTAATATAGGCAGCTAGGCAGGATCCTCCTCTATGCTTCCAGTTGCTTTTAAAGGCTTTCCAGATCTTTTCCATAAAGAGAAGCCTGAAAACCTGTAGATGTAGCTGCAAACAAGAGCTGTCAAAACCAACATCACTTATGACCTCTCCACAGACCAGCAAGCATTACATGGACCATAGTCTGTAAATTGCAGAAGTAAATGTTTTTAATATTTCAGGTGTCTGAGTATGGCAGGAGAGCTTGTTTCATGATACCTTGGCATAAATGTTTAATAATTAGATATTTCAGAAGGCATTGTCTATAAAGGTCTTAGAATGTCTAATACTTCTTGCCATGCTTTTAAGGCCTCCCAGGCCAGCAATGCTTGAATAGTGCTTAGAACTTTATCTCTGTGTTTCATAAGTATTCATTAAATTTAGGAACCTGAACCCAGTCTCTTCAAATTCTGAATATTATTGCATCAAAGAGGTTAAAGCATTTGACTTTCAAGAGGAGTTGAACCCTCACTTCAGTAGGTGCTTTTGAAAATCCCTAGAGGAGCCAATTGATACATGTTTCATGCCATCTGTATTTGGAACCACTAAAGCTTTAAATCTGCAGACAGAAGAGGCTGCTTTTGGCTTTCAGTTGTAGATGTTAATGGTGCGAACGGCAGCTGGAAATTCACTGTCTTTTTAAGCACTGCTATCACATAGAAGTAATAAAGCCAGTGACTTAGCTATATATACAAAATCCATCAAGAGCTCTAATGGGGACACTGTGGTTTGCATGCATTCCTATATACATCTCTAACCCATAAGAGTAATAAAACAACATTATCATCATCATATTATCTGGACTGCCTTTCATCAAGGGATATTTGTGGTTTTTCCTAAAATCAAGGAGAAATTCTACCTTATTAAGTCCTATGTCTTGTAAATATCCCTACAACCAAGGTAAATTGTCATTCTATTAAGAGATGGGCAACAGTGACACAAATATTTACATGACTTGTCAATGTTATGGAGCATCCACAATGCCCTCAAGAACTTTTCTCATTCTTATTTGAAGAACACAGTTTTTTCTGCGTCTATGACCCATTGTGGGAAAAGCCATCTTCACCTTTCTCTGCCTACTCTACAGAGTTCACTTTTTCTGTAATCATCTGCTCTTACCCCAGATAACATTGTGATAACCTTCTCTGAAAAGCTTACACACAGTACAATGTGTATGGCTAGTTTTCATAATACTGAAAACATAAAATGAAAACAATTGAACACATGTATCCTTAAACATATAGGGCCAGATTCTCCACTAGTATAGAATGACCTCTATTCTGCTGAATGGAGCTTCACAGCTTTGCAACAGATGAGGGTGTAGCCCATACTATGGTGAACATTTTTAGACTGGCAGTAAAGTTGGAGGCACGCAAGATTACTTGGATTTACAGTTTGGTAGAAAGTTTTTTGGGCTCTTTGATAGGTATCATATAGGAATATGACATTTCTGAGATGGTGTGTGCTCTACATCTGTGAGTGGGCATGTGCGCACATGTAGACAGACCACACTAGATTTTGGCTACATGTTCTATCACACTATCCCTGCCTTTTAATCAAAAGGCAGTGTTGTGAAGCTTGGTTCATTAGTGCTAACAAGGGGTAGAGGATTCTCAAGAAAGATGCTATGAAAACATAATTATTAGATCTGTGGCTCTAAATTGTGTGAACCAAGCTGATGCAATATTAGGATTCAGCCTGGCAGAGGGCAGACACCGTTCTCAATGCTTTTCTACTTTGCTGTTTCTGGTACAAAGGAAAGCAGCTTATTGTTTCATTTAGAAAACAACTGGATTATCAAGTTCTGTTCAGTAGGTGCACTCAATTTTTGCATCCTATAGTCACTGTAACTAACTGCACTGCTCCTGAGGGGCTCAGCAGGGGAGAGACAGAAGGGTATGATCGCAGAAGGTAGAGCAAACCTTGGTGTGATCAGGGTCACAGTCAATGTTCCCTCTAATTATTCATAGAATGTGTGCGCAAACAATTTCTTTGTGGGCACAAAAACATTTATTTCTGAGCACCAATATTAGCACTATTGAATTTTTTTGTGCGCACTTTATTTTGTTGTGTGCACAGGCTTCGTGACCTGTGTGTGTGCGCACATGCGCACAGGTTAGAGGGAACAGTGGCCACAGCCTCCAAAGAGTTAACTGTTCAGGTACAACTACTTTGCAGATTTACAGCTACATTGTAGTAACATCCAGCAGGTTAATCTCTTGAGTATTTTAGGCCAGATAAACTTTATTCAATAAAAAATGTCCCTCCTGAACAGTTTGCCATCTCTTGCTGATAAGCAAACTTACTTAAGACCCTACATTCCCCTGCATACCCCAGGCAATCAAGATGGTTAAAAGAATCCTTTAGAGACATAGCCACAATAAGTTTTACTACACTGCCTGCAAGTTTCCAAGGCTGAGTCATTGAAAACGAGTCATCTCATGAAGGTGATACACTCAGTATTCTGTCTGTCTCTTGTTAACTGATCAGCTGAGTCAGAAAGCTGTCAGCTCTACAGGGAGCTCACCTTGCCCTGTTGACTGCAAGCAAAATGCTGTGATAGCAGCTGCCAGTGAGTGGGTGAGAAAGAGAGAACATAGCTAAATTCTGGTTAAATATAGAAGTCTAGCATACAGTGCTGTAGATTTTAAAGAGTTTGGAAGTATCATTTCCTTCTCCATTCAGAAGGAAGAACCTCACAGCATTTAATAAAGAGTAATACCCTTTCTGTAGAGGTTGAAGTCAACCCATAACATTTTTATGAGAAATACAGGAATATGATTTAGACAGAACCCTATAGTTTATATGCCTGTCCAGTTCAAGACAGCAGAAGGCGACAGTTAAAAATATTTGGGGGGGGGCAGGAAATTCTTTAAAACTGATTTTAGAGAAGTAGTCTTGGAACAGTTCTACCTTGTCTTGGCCAGCCTTTGTTATTCTGGGGATGTCAAACAGCTGTCCCGTGTAGTACTGCACTCCACTCAGCAGAATTACAGCAATAGAGTCGCCTTCCTTCTCAATTATGGAAAGGATATCTTCAATTCTCAAGGTTTCCTCCCCCTAAAATAAAGTTAAAGCACACGTTTTACATCCACTCTGGCAGTAATGAAACCGTCATTTCTTATTTCATAATCTATATTTTACTAGGTGCTGTGCCACCTGCTTAGGGAGATCAAAAGCGAATCCCTAGCACAGAGTGATCTACCATGGTAGAAGCAGGAAACAGCCTTTGAGTAGGTTACTCTTCAAAAAGGGAAAATCATTAAAATGTTATTTGCAAGGTAGTAGAGTCTTAAAAATAAATATTCATTTTGCTTTCTAATATGCTTCACTGCTCTTAGTATTTCAGACCGTTTTAATTTAAAATATAAAAAGATCTTGGTGCAAACAGAATATATAATGATTTTTATGTGGCATTTGAAAATTGTGACACCCACAAGGCTTAAAAGCTGTCTATCATGTCTCACACTTACTTTTCAGTACACACACATTTATATATGCACAAGAAGCTATTCTAAATCTGCCATATTTATATTTCAAAATACAGCAAGTATGACAATCAGAAGTACAAAAAATCCAAAACTTAAAGTCATTAAATGTAAAGAAATTCCAACAGACAAAAAAAATCTAATTTTTATTCTTTGCAGCTAATTTTCCACCTCCTTCTCTCCACATTTCTTCTTGGTGAGGTATCATGTAAAAACACATTACCTAAGTGATCCCTAGGTAGTGAAAACTTGGGAGTGAAATTAAACTTGCTAATACAAACAGCTTGCATAATATTTGCTAGATTGGAAGGAACTGCTATTATCTTAATCTTCAAAAATCTGTCAAGGATTCATAAGTAGGTTCTCTCTCCTCACAAGATTACTCAGACTTTAGAATCTAAAAGATCATCATATCTATTAGAATTCGTGGCATAGTTATTCGTGTTGAGAAAGGATGGTAATATAATGTTTCAAAAATAAATCTGCATGAAATATTTCTTGAAGCAGACATTCTTTAGATTGCGGTAACAAAGATATAGCATGTTGTCTTTACTGAAAACTATAAGGAATGCATTCTAATGGTTCTGAAGTTTGCATTCTTTTAGGAACCTGTTCCTTTATGGTAATCAGAAAATATACTATAAGATTATTTTCTCGCTCAGAGATGAGTCCAGCAATTTAAGTCAGACAATAAAGAAACCCCAGGGGGTTGGACTAGATGATCTCATGAGGTCCCTTCCAGCCCTATGAGTCTATTCTATTCTAAAAATAATATCATTCCAGAAAGTCAGAAATATAGTAGAGGAAAAGCATAGACAATTATTGGCAACTGATAAGTTTATCTGAAAAGTCTCAGCACTTGAGTAGAAACATAAGAGGAAATGAATGTATATAACAAGTGGGCAGCAAATGTTAAAGCATTTGGGGAAGACACCGTCATTCTCGTACTAAATACTCATACTGCTAATGTTAGCAAGGAGAACACAGTTGTGACATTTATATCACTCAAACCTTTCGTGGCTTTATCATGAGCATGCATTTCTCCACATCAAGTCCGTGAAGTTGAAGCTGAGACTCAACAGCATACTGAAAAAGAATTGCATGTACTGAGAGTTAGCAAAAAACCCCAGCAAGACAAAATCTTAAATGACTGGGATTTTTATATCAGCTATAGAATTTAGACACACATCTTTCATTAAAATGAACAGGTGACATCCTGGCTCCATTAAATTCAATGGGGCCAAACCTCCTATTGATTTCAGGGAGCAAGGCTGTTTGGAGTACAAACTGTCCTTTGTTCTGTGATCAAACAACACCTAGCTAACACAGCAGGATCCAAGGCATGACTGGGGTTCACAGGCACTCCAAAATACAACTTCTAATTCCACCCAATGTTTATATCTCCCAGACTGCTTCAAATATCTTAGCCCACTATTTTAGTGCTAAAGATACTGTACTGATAATCTTTTGGGGATAATGTCTAATAGAGTCAAACACAAATACTGTGATGAAGACAGTTGGTAATTACAGTACAGTGATCTGAGGTGAAAGCAGTCATACAGCTTATTATTGGGTGTCAAAGGAACATAAATGGAGGGCACAGAGTGTGCAGAAATGAAGTTATAGCGAACAAAGGGACTAATCTGACCATTGAGCTCTTTAGCTTACAATAAAGACAATTGGAAGTTCATGCATCTGTGCTACTGTCTTTGTTACAAATAATCCTATGAGTGATAGTTGGAGTCATTTTATTGTGTCTTAAAGATAAAATTTCTTATCTGTTCCCAAGAGTATACTGAGTTGATGATTAAGTAGCACTGGGCCACAAACTTGAAGATTAATTTACTGTAAGCTGTGAGGCCTGGGCTGTTGTCTCCTATTTTATAGCGTACACAATATATTTTAAATAGTAATTTAAAGTGCTAAAAACACAAGAATTTCCATCTCTGTCTGGGGATATACAAGTGTGAATGTTGTAAGTTTTCTATTGATTTGGTTTCCATAAAGTAAAACAGCAACATGAATTAATAAAACAGCAACAACTTCAGTTGATTTAGACCAGCAGTTTGCTCAATGTTGTTAAAAAGACTAATAAATCAACATACCCATTCAATCTTTTTCTCTTGTAACATTTTTTATTTGAACGGAAGGAGCAAAACTACAATCTGTAAAACATGCTGAGCTCAAAAGCAATGACAGTTTTTATTTTTATTATAATGTTACATGGACAAGATTAGCTAATAAATATTCAAATCAGGCTACTGATACTCTTTCCAAAATACAATTAATAATACAAGTATGGATATCTTACACAGTCAGAGGGAAAGGCTTTGGCTTCTAGAAGAATTTTACAGCGACTTGGGGTAGGCTTAAAAAAAGATAACTGTTTAAAAAAGGAGAGAGAGTTACATTGAAACATTTATCTAACCCAAAACTAAAGAACTGATCCCCATGCATCATTTAAGAACAAAGAATTTGCATTTATGTACAGCATGTTAAAATCACAGAGCTCTTGAAAAATATTCAGTCTTTACAATATCTTTGATGAAGAAAACTTTTATAATGTACGTATTTTACAGATTTGTAAATAGGGCCACAAAGAAGTTAAGAGTGAATTTATCATCTTTTTGAAGTTAGTGGCAAACTTCCTACCAAATTCAGTGGGGTCAAGATTTCATCCTGCTTCTATGAGCTTGATCCTTACCAGCAGAGAGAGAAATTTAAAAACAAAAAACAAAAAAAACCAACCAGTCCTGAAGTTCCATACCCTTGTTCTGATCACCAAGGTCCAGATTATTTCATTCTGTAGCAAAACCGGTGCAGGGAACCCAGAGCTTTCTGTAATGTTCCCACATACTATGATGTTGGGTGTTTGCTGCCATCTGCCTATGACCAATGGTGTAGGGCCTACCTCCAAACCTAGATAGTCAACAGAAAGCCTGGGCCATTCAAACAATGACTGTGTCTCTGTATCAACTCTTGATCACTGCATTGTCTGTGGCTGCCTGACAGAAAGCATTCCAAGGTGATGTTCCATAAAACATATGATACAGCTTCAAGCTTAATGGCATCTCCTACCTATTCTGTCTGTAGCCTCACCCACTAAATACAGCCCATCCATGTTCTACCTCTTCATTAACTGTGGGAAGGATCCAAAGCGTCCAAAATACTTTTCACAAGATCCAGCGGAAGTGGCAGTTTGGACTTTATACAGAACTCAGGACCATGAAGTGATCTGAGCCTAATGAAGCCAGCTTTATACTGCCATAATGACTGGTAAAAAGATTCTTTACCAGATGTTATATTTATACTACCTGTAACCTGTCAAAAACAACAGGGGAAAATCAAGGTATCTTCCCCAAGTGAGCACCACATATAATTATCTGAAGAGTCAGCATGAAATATTGGAAACAGCTGAAAGCTGTGAAGGGGGGCAGGGGATGGGGTGCAGCTATTTGTCAGTACCATATGCGTCAGAGGTACAAGGAAGGATGGGGCAGGGGGCATGGCAGAAGTGAAGGTGAGATGGGGGGGTGGGGTATGGGTAGAAGGATGAGGGCATGGGATGTGGAGGGAGGGATGAGGAACAGTGGAGCAGGGGCAGGAGGTAAGGGTGTTGAAGGGGTGACTGGGAAGCTGCAGGAGATGGTGGCAGTGAAGGGGAGGGCTGGAGAAGAGGGCCATGGACAGTAGATGGGGCAGAGAAGGGGTGGGTGGTGGGAGGAGATGGGGGGCTGGGGCAGGAGGTGGGGTGGTGAAAGAGGGCATGGAAAGGAGATGGAGGCAGAGAAGGGGTGGGCGAGTGTACCATGTGACAGGCCATTGTGATGTCAGAGGTGACTCAACCAATTTCTCTTTGTTCCCTCCTTGGGAGCAACTGGTTGAGTCACCTCTGACATTACAATGGCCTATCACATAGCACGCTTCACATCACACACTCATGCACGCACATAGCAAATTAGTATAGCAGATACTAGTTTTTCACATGATAAGACCATATACACGATGCATTTGGGGCTTAAATTGTACAGAATTTGGTAACACCTCCATTTCTGCAGATGAGAATCTTCTTGAACTCTATAGTGTTTTCAGAGGAATCTCGGAGCAGCTGTCAAAATGTCACTCTGGCAATGCATGTGGAAATCCAAGAAGCAAATAATAAGTATGTGCATACACTCCTCTTGAACAATAGTCTTAAATGCTACCTTTTAGCCATTGACAATATAGTGCACATGAGAAAAAGACCAGATTTGTTCTTAATATGTTTGTGGAAGAAACTTTGCTGGCCAACTTACATGCCCCATGTTTCCTATGGGCCAAGAAAGGTATTGTATGTACCAAACCTCAGAGCACACAGCAAGATTCAATCCCTGATCCTCAGGCTTTTTGAAAAGGGCATCAAGATCATTTTCCTGTGCTACTTGTAGGAACCTCCACAAAATATTTTAATTAACAAATTCATAAAGGAAGAATAAAATCTTTCCAGATTCAAGAAATAAGAACCAAGTTGATTTGACAACATCAAATTTAGTAAATATTGCATAAAGGAGTGAATTTACCAACTGGAGATGCAGATTAACAGTTAGGCCATTCATTAGGGCTACTTCTTCTTTACGAGCACCTGAAAAGAAATAATATAAAAGTTTCTCTTTTCACCCTTTGTAAAGTCTGGTAAAATGATGTAAAAAGCAAAGGCCAGGTTTTCTGTCAATGTCTCAAAGACTAGAAGGTAAACACAATTGATGTATCATCCCACTGAAATAAAAAGTTTTTCTGTCTGACTCACTGTGTCAAGTCTGACAAAAAGTATTTATTTTTCAGGTTTGATATAACAATAAGAGATAACGAAGTAGCTTCATTTCCGAGGAAACCACTGGTTGATTTATTGTTATCATTAATACCTTAACTAAATTCAACAACAGTGTATGCTGGCCATAAGTACATCTCAAATACACGACAAAAATATACATTAGGGAAAACATCTTTTTTCCAAGTGGTTAGTTTGCAATGCCAACCAAAAAGCTGCCATCTTAAAAAGAAAGACTCTTGCCAAATGTAATTATTCATTATTATTTCATGTGCACAGTGACTTACAAAAAGAAATTATTCACAACTAAGCATTTGGATTCAGAATTAAGTACATGACTCTGAGACAACTCATATAGATGTATGGAAGCTAATAGGACATTCAGACACAATTAATGGATTTTTCCAGTATTGTTCTAACTGCTTATTTATGAACTAACTTTCAAACTCTTTGCTGCTGCTGGAGAAGCTTTAGGCAGGATGATGGTACATATTATGCAAGCCAAAGTATAGATATGGAAAATTACCAATTCCTGGCTTTGGTTTCATGTTTTTTATTGCAAAGAATTATAGCCACCTGTGCACCCTAGAGATGAATTAGCAGATTGCCAAATATCTTTTGCTGGAAGATGGGCTTGTCTGAGTTTTCTAATCATCTCTACAGTGATGGGGTAAGCTTGAAGAGAGAAAAGCCATAGAAGAATGAGAGAGGACTAATGCTTGAAGAGGAGAAGCAGACGAGGAAGACTTTACACACCATGACTGTCCAATCTGTTGTGCTGCAGAGCAGTGGTTTTCAACCTTTGGTGAGTCATGACACATTTGGCAGTACACTGCAATCCTACAGGACACACCAGTTCACCATCTCAAAGCCAAAACCAGCCATCTCCACAGCTCACCACAATACACTTACTGCTGCGTGGGGACACTGTAATGTGTCCCCACACAGTGGTTGAGAACCACAAATGGGCCTTAAGTAGAATGAGGAAAGGCCAGCGGGTTTAGAAACTTCATGTATTTACTGTAAGAGCTCACACACCTGCAGTAAGTCTCAGTTGCTCCTACTGGATGAGCAGCTAAGCACTGCACTATCTGGAAAGATTTTTATTAATTATTATTCATCTTTATTACCATAGTTCCTAAGGACCAATAAAGAGTGGGGACCCATTGTGCCAACTACCATACAAATACAATAGCAGATAGCTACCTTGAACAGCTGACAATCTAAACAGATCTTTTGTTGCTCCTCATGTGTATCATTCAAGCTGCCATTGTACCAGATGGAGGAAACTGTGGCAAGGTTCTAAGGAGTTAAAAGGTCACCTAAAGAATTCCCCAGATAGACTTTCCAGACTCAGTGGGAAGAGGTTTGAAATACAGTGAAGTTTGTGGAGAACAAGCATGTCAACCCTGCATGTCCATGAATAGGAAATTATTCCTCTCCCTCCCCAACTATCCTTCTCTATTATCTTTCTCTTGGTAAGATGCTCCTTTAGGTGCCATGCTGCTACATGGCTGCTCAAACACAGCTGAAGACAACAGCCGAAGGGAGTTAGCGCCACTCAGAGCTATGTTAATTGAATCCGCAATTTCTATATGAAAAGACGGGGCCGGACAAGGGTGGCACCATGAAGTGATGTGTCTCCTGTCCCTACTTCTCCACCTTTACGTGTGCACAGAACCCCTTCTAATGAGGCCACCATTTGAGTTGGATTTACCTTCTCTCTTTATGTGTCTTGTGGTACCATTCAGCACATGAATAAAAATGCATGCCAATATCCCAAATCAAAAACAACACTATTTATCACAAAAGTCTTGGTCTCCTATTCATTTAAAGTATTCTTTATTGACTTTCACAGCCACAAAAGCAAGCTTCATCCAACCCATAAGAATCCTTTATAGCCTGCATTGTACTTAAGAAAAAACCCTTGTATGATACACTTAACCTATTACTATATTAAAAGACCTAGCATACAAGAGACAAAATGATGTTTGCCATCGCTATCTCTTAACTGTACCATATCACTTTACATAGACAGAACAATCCCCTATATGGTCAGTTTGATAAATTTTTCCTCTAACAAAAGGAAGCAGTGTTTGTAAAATATGATCTTTGCTACAACTTTGGAAATAATTCTGATTCTTAGGCAGCCATTGCCAGTCTCTTCCCCATCCTCATGGCTACAACAGGGGCTTGGTTCCAACCAGAATAAGTTTTTAAAAAGCATTTTTGTGCAATGATTGGAAAAAGCTAAAGGCCCCATTCCCACAAATCTGCTCAGTGCTCAGTTTTTCCTCAGAGACCTGCCTGAACACATTATACAACAGCAGCAATACGGTTAGTCTTATTTCATCGGAAGGTGATCCTACCAAGGCTGTAATGTTTTAATAAAGTATAGGAAGAAAAGGCAAGATTAACATTTCCCTGTTATGCCACTTGGCTTAAGAAAAGAAAAAAAGATTTGGCATCTAGTGACCTTGACTCAGTATTTCACAATATATTTGCCATTGTAACTTCAGTTTGAAAAGAAAATCTGTGTGCATTTAATAAGCAAGGTATTATAAAACTATAAATCGACAAAAGAAAATCTTTACAGGCATTAGTTCACTCCTAAGTAAATCCCACCAGACAACATACACTTACTGCTTCTCAAAATAAGCTGTGAGAATTCTTCCTCTTCTATAACACGTAAATATTAACTGCCAAGCAACGTTAACATTCTGTTTATGTCTCCACATTAAATCTACTAAAGGAAAAAATCAGAATTCAGTCTTCCTCTCTCCTTGACACAAATTGATATACTCAGAAATACATGTTGCTGGGGAGAATGCTTAATTATAAATACCACACCATACAAGAACAGTTTAATAGTGTTTTTTTTGTTCATATTTACTCTCTTTCCTTTGTCACTTTACATAAAAAGAAAAAAGGAGTCTGAAACAAACAGTCCATATTATGCAGACTTTACTAGGCTAGGCTGCTGACAGTTGAGCCATTATTTCGGGGAGCATTCTTATGATCTTAATTTGTGCTATTTTGCAGAAATAATGATCTGGATTCTGCAAACAAGTTCTAACAAAGTTTCCCACAAATACAGTCCTGCTAGTTTGATTCTCTTAATGCCAAATTCCAACTCAGGTCACATTTTACAGCCCAGTTATAAAGCTCTTGGGGGGGAAAAAAAAGAGAACAAGGGTACATAATAGATGTTAACTGCCATAGGGTGCCACAGGGCTAGAGAACCCTGCCCACTGAAGAACTGAGAACACAACAAAAGCAGGTTAATGGTGTATTGACCTTTATTCATTGTTCACACTGCTTATAACGGACGAAGGTGTAACAACTTCAAAACATTTGTATTCTGGCAAAAAGACAGGCAGAAATGTTTATAAGATACACTATAGCAGCTTTATGAGTGCTCTGAAAGAGAAAGAGAGAGCAGGGAGGACATAAACAGAATGTTAACACAGTCAGTGGAAGTTATTATTTACCATGTTATAGAAGCAGGATTGTCATAGCTTATTCTGGTAACAGCAGAAATGATATGGCAGATACACAAAAATTTACATTTCCTACAACTCATCAAGCTGTGCCTATTTTCTTTACAGAAATACTTTAAAATACACTGATTTTTATGGTTAAATACAGACTGCAGCTCTGCAACACAGAACACATTGCTCCAATTCTCTGCTCCCTACCCTAGACATAACATTTTCAGCTAGATTCATCCCTGCTCTAGTACTAGCAGAGGACCAGAATGGAGGATACATGAACCATGACTATTGCGCGCTGTTGGGAGACAAGGCACGTGTTGGTGTGCTGCGACCACAGGCAAACATGCTGGTCAATGTTGTCCCATTCTTTCTTTATAATCCTGTTAGTCTCTTGATATCCATTTATTTCTTGTCTTATACTTAAATTGTAAGCTCTTAGGGGCAGAGACTGTCTTTTGATTGTGTTTGTACAGTACCTAATAGAGTGGGGGGGGTGATGAATGCTCCTCATTGTTACTGTAATACAATAATACAGGCGCGCAGAGGCATAGCTCATACAGGCCTCGTGGCAGTGGGAATCAGGATGTAGGTCTGCCTGGATTACACGTGCTCTTATTGAACACCCCTGCAGTGCTTCCTATGCCAGGGCTTATGTGGAGGCAGTAGAGAATTTGCAAGGCATCTCTGAACTGTGTGTTGCTCCATGCAAGGGTTTGTTTGTCCCCTTGGTGGGGGTGCAAAGTGGCCACAGCAGTGAGACGTGCACTTCAAATGCTGTTAAAGGTCTGGTCTCTCTCCTGACTTTCAAAAGACTTGCATGGTGCTGGTGCTAGCTACCTGACATTACATTTCTGTCATTGAACACAACGTCCTATAAGAACTACACAGCAAAACAGCAAATGTTGACCAGTAGCAGGAGACTTCTGACTGCGGGAGATAGATCTCACAGAGGACCTGGATCAGAACTATGGAACTCTGCCAGATAAAATAGGAATGACCACTAACTTCTCTGTATTCAGAGCTAACTGCAAAACCCACCTCTGCAGAGAGGTTTTGTCGTATCTCTGACAGAATTATACGGTATGCTTGATAATAACAATCTTAGATCCTACACAGAAAAAAATAAAGTTGTTCACACTATTCACACTGAAGTACTGATTGGAGTTGGCTTTTATTTACTTTTTTTGTGAATTTTTCATGAGCAGATTACATTTATAATTGGGGGTGGTAATTGCTGGAGGGTCAGGCTTTACCAGTGTACTCAGGCTTCTTGGGTTGTTCACAAATTGACATCTTGATATTCATAGCTCTGTGAATAGCCACAAAAATGGTATGGGGGTTTGTTCTGTGGTTTCACAACATTTATGCACAAGATGAGAGCTTGAAAAATTCATTGGAGGTGCTGAAGGGAATATGTCGGAAGAGCTATATAGCAGGAAAGAAGCAGTGCTACTGAATATTAAGACATTTAAAGTCTCACCCTCTTCCACATAAAAAAAAAACCTGTTTGGCCATATATGTAACACATGGGCTTAAACGAGGAATGTCTCTTTTGTTGGGTCAGTGTTGCTGTACAGGTTTAGCTGCCTAGACTGAGAAGTTTCTAGCACGTGGTGTGTAGCTTAGCATGCTCGACAAGGTTCCCTGAGTGCAGCGGTCTGATGCCTGAGAACAAGCAGCTAGCCTGAGGGAGTTGCATTGAGGAGTGCACATGTGCTTGGTGCAAAGGAAGAAGCTAAGCCAGGAGCAGAAAGCAGGCTGGTTTCGCCAATTCTGAGGCATTTTGCTTCAGGTTAGTAGGCTTGTTAACCTGCCAGCAGGGAAGTCTGGAGGCAGTCGTTGTAAAGAGGAGACCATTGGGAAAGAAGGGTGGTTTCTTTGAACTGTATACTTTGGGTTATGGCAGGGGTCTCAAACACACGGCCCTCGGGCCATATGCAGCCCCTAAAGCTATTTCCTGTGGCCCTCAACACCACTATTGTTACCAATACTGGCAATATTGTTGTATGAAAAGATTTCATTGTTTCGGCCCTCAGGCTAACATATTAGTCCTCATGCGGCCCTTTACTAGTCCTCATGTAGCACTTGTGATTTGAGTTTGAGACCCCTGGGTTATGGGCTTAACTACAGTTCTTTAATGTAGTAAGGGGAAAGAGGCCATTCTATTTTGTTATTCTCAGAGTTGTATTTTCTTGTAACAGGGTTTTTCATTTTATATATAATTTTATTTTATATATACACGTGTGTGTGTGTGTGTGTGTGTGTGTGTGTGTGTGTGTGTGTGTGTG
>ML681984.1:22516641-22586549 GCA_007922195.1 Podocnemis expansa | reverse complement strand
GCTGCAGGGTGAGCCAGCAGCGGCTCACCCCCAGGTGGCTGCAGCCCCCTGCAGCACCTAATGAAATAGCATGTTCACACTGTGAACATGCTATTTCGTTTCCCGCTTTTTAGCCTATTTCGAAATGACTTTTTGCTAATTCGAATTAAGTCATTTCGAAATAAGGCGTTATTTCGAAACAAGTTGTTTCGACACAACTTGTTTCGAAATCTGCTTAACATGCAGAAGGTCCTGGGTTCAATTCCCAGGGGGTTGGACTCGATGATCTCATGAGGTCCCTTCCAGCCCTATGATTTGATTTGATTTGAAATAACCATCTGTGTGTGAATACAGCCTAATTCTTGAATGAGCTTACATCAAAAAATTCTACAAGACCAAAACACTGTGTTACCAAAGGATGATCACCTCTTCACAAAATGATCACTCCATATATGATGTCTCAGTCCTTGTTCTGAAAGGAAAGCTGCATAACACCTTTAATAAAATGAACCTGGGAGCAGAGGCAGTGCATGGATGATGTGGGGTTGTGTCTCCCCCCAGATTTGCTGCTTGATTTGTACCAAGTATGCTCAGTAAAACTGCTGAAGCTGGCAACCCTCACTCTGCCCCCTCATTATGGCAGGCATGGATCATCTCTGCACAGGAGGTTAAATTAATAACTTTGTTAGGCACCTGACGTCATGTCTTAAAGACACTGGATTTATAGCTTATTACAACCATCTGTAACTCACTAACCCCCCCTTTTTGGTCATATGACTGCAAGGTGGTAATGGAACATTTTACCATGAGTGGTCTATTAGAAAGTGTGTTAACTGTTTGTGTCAAACCATCTGTTCCACCTTGCATTTATCTGTGACAGTGAATAACTTTTCCAGACTTGAGGAAGAGCACTATGTAGCTTGAAAGTTTGCCTCTTTCTTCGACAGAAGGTGGACCAATAAAAGATATTACCTCAGACACCTTGCTTTTTAGCACCTTCACACCAACTTGACTGCCATCATGCTAACTCTAGAATAACTAGATGAGTTCATTGTTCTGTTTGGCAGATTCTTTAAAGATGTCCAACAAGAAGATTGGTGTTCACAAGCAGCGCCAGTCAAATCTTCTCTTTTTTGGCACCTGGTTCTGCCCCCATGCTGATCAGATAAATGCTTCCTAGTCCAAACATGGAGCAGGGTTTCATGCTAGATCGGACAGTCATAGACTGTAAAGCCAGGAAAGACAATCGTCATGATTTAGTCTAACTTGTACATCACAGGCCACTGAACCTCAACCACCTAATCCTGTAACAGACCTATAACCTCTGGCTGAGTTACTGAAGTCTTCAAATCATGATTTAGAAACTTCAGCTTACAGAGGATCCACCATTTATGCTGGTTTTAAACCAGCAAGTAACCTGTGCCTCATACTGCAGAGGAAGGTGAAAAAGCTGTTGGGATCTCTGCCAATCTGATGTGGGGGAACGTTCGTCCCCAACCCAAAATATGGCAATTAGTTAAACCCTGAGAAGGTAGGTAAGACACAACAAAGGAGGAAAAGCAGGAAACATCTAGATAATCATTTACTTTACAACCAAAGACATGATCATTATTTCACTCCAGCTGTCCCTTTAAAAGAGAAATGTAGTGATGCCCATCACCCTTCAAAAAGGGCTTTGATTTCAGACATTAGACCAAGAGGTTGATGTTAACTCCAGAAGCCCTCATTGAAATATGAAAGACACATTGGTCATATAATGTTGTCTATATTCATCTCCTAAATCATGTACAGACCTTAAAATAAAGTGTAATGCAGCATACTTAAGACGACTACTGTGAAATCAAGTGCTGAAAATTAAGTTGTATATAGTGTTTCTGGGTTTTCAACCACAGAATAAAAAAAAAAAAATCACACATTTTCAAAAACAGTTCTCTCTCTGGATCACACATACCCACAATATTAGCCATAAGCTCCACGATGCACTCATCTCCTAAAGCCCAGGGACGTTTACCATTGAAATGACCATGAACACCTCTGAAAAGAAAAAGAAACAAGTGACTGAAAACGTATGCTGTTCTCTTTGATACATTGCTAACAATAACTCGGTTTTCTTCAGTATGGGTTTGTATGATCTGAACACAATTCATTTATGAGTTTGTAGCAAATGTAACAACCAATTAATCATTGGCATCTAACAGGGGGTTTAAAAGCCTTGAAAATATCTCATCTAAAATTTTTGCCAATAAAAACAAACCAACCAACCAACCAACCTCAAATGGATGTTTAGAAAACCACCAAGTTTAAATTACAACTTTTCACAAACACTGTACAGAGGGGCAGCATATAGTTGTCTCAGGATCAGATTGCATACAAGACTATTATTTGGTGGGGCGGCTGTGTGTGTAATTTGTATCCCCCATATACCCCTCATAACTATGCTGGCTGGTGTATTGGAACAGGCACTTCCAATCCCTGTCCACCCTCTTCATATGCAAGAGAGGAAATAGTGATCATGCAAAGCTGATGTCCCACATGAACTGCTAGCGACAATTCTTGTAGTTGGTGCAGAAGATTAGGGGATGCGTTAAGGTCCAGGTTATCACAGGGGCTAAAGGGGCTGAAGCCCTGAACCCCAGCCAAAAGGGGGGGGGCAGGATCCAGCCCCTAAAACGCCTGCTATAACCATGCCCCCTGCCCCGCTCAGCACCAGCAGGGCAGGAGCAGTCCCTGGAGCCAAAGGCTGGGCTCTGTCCTCCCACCCCAACCCTGGGCCAGCTGCTCTGTCCCCATGGGCTGGGCAGTCCCAGCACCTGGTTTACTCTGCCTGGGGACAGGGATGACTGGCGCGGCCTCTGCTCCAGCACAGCTTTCCATGGCCTGTTCCCCCTACACTGGAGCTGCCCTGCCACACACCAGCTCACACCCCGCCCCCAGCAAAGTGGTTGGAGTTGGCTGGGGCAGGACTGCCGTCTGACCCCAGACCCCTCAGCAACAGGAAGGATGGGGGACCAGCCCCCACTGTTTAGGGGTGGAGGGAGCCTGATGAGACACAGCCTTGGGCCCCTGGCCTGGTTAATCTGTGACCTGGATGCTTTACACCCCCTTACTCTTCTGAATGGATGCATAACATAAGCCAAAATCAAGCCTGAAAGCAGCATTTACACTGAAACAGGGTTATGCAGGTTGGAGGAGGAAGAACAGGAGGGTTTTCTTTGCTGCTAGGTAACAGCAATCCTTATGAGGTATGATTTACATCCTCTCTGAATAGGAAACACTTTGCCCACTTGAATTCATCATATTGTACAAAATGGCATGCATTTCACTGTATAGTCAGGGACTTTATTTTATTTCCTCTCTGCTCCTAAAAAATTATTCAGACACGTAACCCCAGATCCAAGCATACACTGAATTTGGAAAGTGCATATGAAACTGTAACCAGTATTTGTAAATTGTATTTTGAAAATGATTTTACTTTTTACAGGGACCAAACCATACTCTTAGAGCATTTGGAATCTACACCTGGATGTGAATTTATGTGGCATGAAGTCATTTCAACTACCAACACTGCAGAAGGATACATTTGTAAGGTAACCAATGTACTTATAAATCTGTACATGTAAATCTGCAAAGGTTTAATTACAAAATAAATCAGTTTATGAGAAATAATACTGGTGTTAATTTAAGAGAGCATTACTCCTGGATTCCTTGCTCATACAATGTATAATCTTCTTGCTCTCTGAACACCAGAGGGCACATCTGGAATCTGAAATGCCTGAATGCATGTGGCTGAACTGAAAAAGAATAAAACCACTTCAGAGAAGGAACCAGGCCAGTGGGGAACTAGGAGAAGCAGAACAACAAAAAGCTGTGACCAAAAAAAAAAAAAAAAAAAAAAATCATCTGAATAAACCTTCAGAATTGAAGCAGGGTTATGATGTACCCCCAAACTCAGGGGGAGCCCTCTGGCATATTAATGCATCAGCAAACAAGTTGTATGAGCCAGCCACCAACTTCAGAAGGGCCCCCACCTACTCATACCGCTTTAAAATATTTTCCCCAAGCAGTTCCAAACCTTCCTCCAGATCAGATATCGTCCTGCAACACCTCCCCCACATGTATGATTACAATGAAATGGTTTCTGACTGACATGAGCCTCATTTACACTTCATAGGGCAGTTCCTAGATTTAGAACCACTGGTCCAGGGTAAAGAACAATTTCTGAACAAAACAAAGATTTGTTACCCATCTCATCTCCATTTTGCTCAGGAAGTGCAAACACATGCACTGACCACTGTTCCCTCGAAGCTGTGTGCATGTGTGTGCGCACACAGGTCATGAAACCCGTGCACACAACAGAATAAAGTGCGCACAAAAAAAAAATTCAATAATGCTAATATTGGTGCTCACAAAGAAATTTTTTTGCGCACACAAAGAAATTTTTTGTGCACACAGCCTACAAATAATTAGAGGGAACATTGGCACCGACCCTTCTGAAGATGCATCACAGAGCAAGAAAGCACAAAGACACTGCCATTTCCCTCACCTTGCTTACAAACTACACAGTTTTGTCCTAAGATATTAAATAAGAGGAAATTTATTATGTAGGTTATGTCTACATTACTACTTAGGGCAGCAAAACTGGTTGTTAGAGGTTTGAGTACATCACCCACCTGAGCGACGTAATAACACCAACATATGATGTTTACTGGGGGTTTTTCATGCTGTCCTGTTGCCATAGATCTTCACCACACGTGCTGCAGCTGCTTCAGTACAACTGTGCTGTTGCAGCACTATATGTGTGGCCATGGCCTGAGACCAGAGGATATCACTTCACCCAATGGAGGTACAAACATGGTGAGCAGGACTAAGGCTTCTTTCCCCAGCCTTAAAATTAACTTCCAAATAAATAATTTAAATGGGAAATTCGCAAAGTATTAATTCCAATTTGATAGATGGGGAAACTGAGGCAGAAATGCTACGTAATGCATGGTTTGGGGGCAGAAATGGCAGTAACAGCGCCAGAAGGATAAGTACTAAAGAATGCCTAGCTCTTGCTCCTGGGCTCAAATCTATAAAACAATTTCTTTCTGTCTCTGTGCAGAGGATAAAAGGTAGATAACAACCAAAAATGCTTTAGCAGGACAAATTATTGAGAGGAAAAGAGAAGGATTTTCCTCAGGCTGAATTACCTCTCTGTCCTCATCAGATCCAAAGTTCTGAAAAAGCCGAGTGGAAAGTGACAACAACTTATGGGATTTTATTCTTTCTTTAGCTTTTCCCCTTTTTATAGGCCTTAATGACCACTTAATGTGAATTTACTGGTGAAAGGTCTTTTTACCACACACAGCTCTCTAACACAATTTCAGAACTAATTTCCAATTTACCAGGAAAACTGATATGAACCTAGGACATTTTATATTTTATTTTCGTGTTTTCTTCTCCCAAAATAAAAGCATCAGGGGGACTAGGAGAGGCAGTATTAAATATTATTATTCATGTTATTATTATGGAACAGCTTGCAACCTCTCTCTTTCCTGATGACCAGCGTAAATGCTAAGAGACAAAAATTATTACAGCTAACATGGCACTTAAAGCCATATTCTTGGCTTCTTTTTAATTTTAATCACATGGAACTCTGTAGCCTTTGCTGAAGGCACAATACATTCTATTACATTTGGGTTGTAAAATTCTATGCTCTGCCTCAGAGAATTTATCTGTGTGAATATTATGCTACCTCATTCCTAAATCTAGTAGACACAGGGGATAATAATCTTTAAGGATTCAGTAACGACTGCAGCGCTCATGGCGTTCTGCTCATTGCACATCAGACAGATATCCTACTGTCTCATTTTGTTTCTGTTCTACCCTTCAGTAGTGACAGAGATTTAAGAAGAGGTAGCCAAATAAATGAATATATGCATGGTTCATCAAAGTACTAAGGAAAGTTAATACAGACAGAACCATTGTGTTGACTACGTTGTGAGTTTCTCACTGAGTAAATTAATATGTATGCAGTTTCTTGTCTGCAATTTGGCAACACGTCGTGCCATTTCCCCCTCTAAGTCATTGGGGGGGGGCTATCCTCTGGATGATTTGAGGTTCATTAGAGAAATAAGAAACTCATCTTCAGCCATAATCCCAGTGTTTTGAAGAAGGCAAGTAAAGGGATTTAATCAATCACCAACTTCAAGGGTCTTCTGGTCTCAGCCAAATTTGTACAAGGGGGAGAAAATAAGAATCTTCTTCCCCAGTCATTTATAATTAAAAGAAAGGATCATTCTTTGCCAGTGTTTTATATAAAGTTGAGCTAATACAGATCTTTAAATTTTGATTGCCAAGGAGGCATATAAAGATATTGCTAGGGACTGCAGGGATCAAATCAGAAAGGCCAAAGGACAAATGGAGCTGCGACTAGCGAGGGATGTAAAGGATAACAAGAAGGGGTTCTACAAGTATGTTAATAACAAGAAGAGGATCAGGGATGGTGTAGGCCCCTTGCTGAATGGGGCAGGCATCCTTGTGACAGAGGATGAAGAAAAAGCTGAAGTGCTCAATGCTTTTTTTGCTTCAGTTTTCACAGGCAGGCTCAGCTCCCAGCCCACTACCATGGGTATGGCACATGGGAGAGAAGAAGAGAGGCCCTTGGTGATGGAAGGTCAGGTTAGGGACTGCTTAAAGAAGCTGGATGTGCACAAGTCCATGGGGCCAGACAAACTGCATCCAAGGGTGCTGAGGGAATTGGCCGATGAGATAGCAGCACCGCTGGCCGTTATTTTTCAAAACTCATGGAGAACAGGGGAGGTGCCAGAGGACTGGAAAAAAGCAAATGTAGTGCCTATTTTCAAGAAAGGGAAAAAGGAGGATCCGGGGAATTATAGACCAGTCAGCCTCACCTCAATCCCTGGCAAAATTATGGAGCAGATTCTTAAAGAATCCATCCTCACACACTTAGAGGAAAATAAAGTGATCAGGAACAGTCAGCATGGATATACCAAGGGTAAATCATGCCTGACCAATCTCATTTCCTTCTATGAGCAGATGACTGATTTTCTGGATGCAGAAAGAACCGTTGATGTCATATACCTTGATTTTAGTAAGGCTTTTGATACAGTTTCCCACAGCATTTTCATTGGCAAATTAAGGAAGTATGGGTTGGATAGGTGGACTATAAGGTGGATAGAAAACTGGCTAGATCAACGGTTTCAGCGTGTAGGGATCAATGGTTCCATGTCTAGCTGGCAACCAGTCACGAGTGGTGTGCCCCAGGGGTCGGTCCTGGGGCCGGTTCTGTTCAACATTTTCATCAATGATCTGGATGATGGAATAGACTGCACTCTCAGTAAGTTTGCGGATGACACCAAGCTGGGGGGAACAGTAGACACGTTGGAGGGCAAGGACAGGATTCAGGGAGACCTAGATAAATTGGAACAGTGGGCCATTAGAAATCTTATGAGCTTCAATAAGGACAAGTGTAAAATCCTGCATGTGGGATGGAAAAACCCCATGCACTGCTACAGGCTGGGAAACATTCAGTTAAGTAGCAGCAGTGTAGAAAAGGACCTGGAGGTCATGGTGGATGGGAAGCTAGATATGAGTCAGCAGTGTGCTCTTGCTGCCAAAAAGGCCAATGGCATACTGGGCTGCATCAAAAGAAGTATTACCAGCAGATCAAGGGATGTGATCATTCCCCTCTATTCTGCACTGGTGAGGCCACATCTAGAATACTGTGTTCAGTTTTGGGCTCCCCACTACAAAAAGGACAGGGACATGCTAGAGAGAGTCCAGCAGAGGGCAACCAAAATGATTAAAGGGCTGGAGCACAAGCCCTATGAGGATAGACTGAAAGCATTAGGCTTATTTAGTCTGCAGAAGAGAAGATTGAGGGGGGATTTGATAGCAACCTTCAACTACTTGAAGGGATGCTCTAAGGAAGAGGGAGCTCGACTGTTCTCGGTAATAACAGAGGACAGAACGAGGAGCAATGGTCTCAAGTTGCAGTTAGGGAGGTCGAGGCTGGATATTAGAAAAAAATTTTTTACTAGGCAAGTGGTGAAGCATTGGAATGAGCTGCCAAGGGAGGTGGTGGAGGCTCCATCTTTGGAGGTGTTTAAGGCCCAGCTGGACAAAACCATGACTGGGATGGTTTAGTGGGAGTGGTCCAGCCTCTGGCAGGGGGTTGGACTAGATGACCTATGACGTCCCTTCCAACCCTACGATTCTATGATTCTAGTTTCAACTACAGAGAGAAAGGAAGAAATGCATGGAGATAAGAGATAAATGGAACGTTAAGACAAGGGCAAAGCAAGAAAAATAAAAGCACAGGACATTTAATGCTCTAGCATATACCCCAATAAAGATTAAACACATTTTCCCCAGAATGAAAGATTCCTATCTCCTCTGACTCATGTATCTAATTCAATCTAATGAAAACAGAATGTAAAATACCAATGAAATTTTCTGTTTTGCCCTGGGTATTTTGGGGGGAACTAGGGGAGAAAGGCAAGGAAGATGCATCAACTTTCCTTCTTCTGAGCTACACTATCACCCATTGAGATTACAGTGAATGGCTTCCAGCTATCTATAACTAGTTTTCTGACACGTCCTCATCACTGTGTTATTGAAGCTTTTTAAGATTTACGGGCCCTAAAAAGCTTGTCTGCATGGAAGATTCTGGGTACAGCACTGATGCAGTCCGATCAGTGTTATCAACCCTTTAACCCTGTTCTGGAATGGCTTCAGACATCTATTCTATATTTTTATTGTTTGTTTGTTTCCTTTTGCATAAGCTGGCTTTTCCAAGTACGAACTTCTCTATTCTGTTCTATTTTGTACTGAACCTTATTTTGACAACTTTAATTGCCTTAAGTGTTTCAGCAACTAACAAGGTAATCATTTTTATGTATTTATTTTAACTTTCTGAATCAGGTGTTTTGGGCCAAATTGTATTTTCAGCAAGTAACCTTTGTAAATGTGTTACCTCTGTTCAGGGGGTTTGAAATCATTGTTAGCCAGACTCCCCTCCAATCTAGTTTTTGTTTTGAAGACATTTTTTCTATTATAGAGTGCCTTGCTGTATCTACTTTCCTTTTGAATTTTTATATTCAAGTGTGTGGGGGGGAATCTTTCATGGTCACAAAGAAACAGAAGAATGGAAAGACAGCCAACAAACAGGTACAGTGAAGCAGTTGAAAGACACACACACTCTGTATTATTGTAACAGTCAGAGAAGAGTACTGTTGAACTTTAACCTCCTGAAAAGTCACCTGTTGCCTTGGTAAAATATGATAATCACACAGAAATGAAGAGGGTTGCAATTTTTTTTGAATGAATACAAAAATTGCAGAGCTGTGCTGAATGAATAGCCAAAGGAAAGAGTGCTTCACAAAGTTCAAATTCATTCAGAACAACTCCCTCCTCCCCTATAAGAATGCAGATAGATACATAAATAAGTCAAAAGCCCATTTTTATTAAGTGCAACTTTCATTTTTTAAGGCCTAAATAAGCAAATGTAATATTTCCACATTTACATGCTTCTTTAGCTGCCAAATGCCTTCTGTAGAAAATATATCCATTTGGCAGAACCCACTCTCCACAGTCATCCTCCCCACCTTACTTTTGACCACTCAACAAAGAACAGTGGGTTACTTAACTGTAACCATCCTTCTTCGAGATGGGCTGCTCACACACATTCAGTGGTAGGTGTCTACGTGTCACAGCACATGATTGGTTGGAAACTTTTTGCTCTAGCCTATCAGAGCTGCGTCGGCAGCCAGCACCCTCTCCAGCCACTCCCCTGGCTATATACACGGCCCTGACCCGGAACCCTCTCAGTCCCTTTTAGCCGCCAACTCTAAGTAGCAGGGATTGTGGGAGAGTTCTGAATGTACGTGAACAGCCCATCTCAAAGAAGAATTGTTACTAGCAAGTAAGAAGAGGTTACTTACCTGTAACCGGTGTTCTTCGAGAGGTGTGCTCCTGTCCATTCTGTTGTAGGTGTCTGCACGCCCTGTGCACGGCACGCCGGAAACTTTTCCCCTAGAGTACCCATAGGGTCGGCTGTAGCGCCCCCTGGAGTGGCGCCGTTGCTGCTCCCTATATAGCCACCAGCTGACCCCGTCCCTCCTCAGTTCCTTCTACCCCACTGTCTGAGGGGAGGTGGGAGGGATTGGAATGACCAGGAGCACACCTCTCGAAGAACACCGGTTACAGGTAAGTAACCTCTTCTTCTTCTTCGAGTGCTGCTCCTGTCCATTCTGTTGTAGGTGAGTATCTAGCCTTACCTTGGAGGTGGGAGCCATCACAGCCAGCCAGCCTGCAGCACCGCCCTTCCCACTGCCACATCCTGCTGTGCTTGCTGGGTGATGGCATAATGCTACGCAAAGGTGTGCGGGGAGGACCATGTCGCCGCCTTGCATATGTCCACGATCGGGACTCCCGCTAGAAATGCTGAAGAAGCCGCTTGGGCCCTTGTCGAATGGGCCGTCGCCCTTGGCAGGTGTCCGCCTCCCAGCTTGTAGCACTCCTTAATGCAAGCCTTAATCCAGGAAGCGATCCTCTGCGTAGACACCGGCTAGCCTTTCTTGTAGTTCGCCACTGCCACAAAAAGCTGGGGGGGTCTTACGAAACGGTTTTGTTCTTTCTATATAAAAGGTCAGTGCCCTGCGCACATCCAGGGAGTGGAGACTCCTCTCCTCCTCTGACGCATGGGATTTTGGACAGAAGACAGGCAGGCAAATGTCCTGGTTCACATGGAAGTGTGACACCACCTTGGGCCTGAAGGATGGATGTGGGCGCAGTTGCACCTTGTCCTTAAAGAACAGAGTGTATGGCAGCTCTGCCACCAAGGCACGCAGCTCCAACACCCTCCGGGCTGACGTGATAGCCACCAGGAACACGACCTTCCATGACAGGTATAGCAGTGAACACGTCGCCAATGGCTCGAAGGGGGGGTCTGGTGAGTTGCGACAGGACCACGTTTAAGTCCCACTGGATCATAGGCGGTTTCACGGCCGGGTACAGCTTAGAGAGGCCTGTCAGGAATCTTTTCACCATGGGGACGGAGAAAAGTGAGCTATGCTCAGAGTTGCTGCAGAAAGCCGCGAGTGCCACTAAGTGGACCTTCAGGGATGACAATGACAGGCCACTCGACTGCAGGTGCCATAAATAGTCCAGTATGCGGTGAATCGTGACCAACGTTGGGTCCTCCCCGTTGACCCCAGCCCACTGTGCAAATCTGCGCCACTTAGCGGCATATGTAGTCCTTGTGGAGGGCTTTCTGCTGCCACACAGAACCTCCCTCACCGGTGAGGAGCACAACTGCTCGTTGTCCATCAACCACGAAGGCACCACGCGTGGAATGCAAGGCCTCCAGGTTGGGGTGGAGGAGTTGTCCACTATCCTGGGTCAACAGGTCTGACCTGAGGGGCAACCGAACCGGGCTGCACCTGGACCACCACATTAGAGCCGAAAACCAATGCTGTCTTGGCCACGCCGGGGCGACCAGAATGGCCCTCGCCTTCTCTTCCTTTATCTTCCACAACACTCTTGGCACTAGCGGTGTTGGGGGGAACGCATACAGTAGGCCTGCCTGACCCCAGTGGATCTCGAAGGCATCCGCCCTCGACCCAGGACTGCGCCCGCGGAAGGAGCAGAAGTCCTGGCATTTTGTATTGAGCTCAGAGGCAAACAGGTCCAGACGGGGATAACCCCACCTCCGGAAGAGCGACTCCGCCACTTCCGGGTGGAGGGACCACTTCTGGGTCATAAACCTCTGGCTGAGCTCATCCGCCAGGGAGTTCCGGAGGCCCGGTATATACGATGCCACTGGGTGGATCCTGTGGCGAATGCAGAACTCCCAGAGGTTCATGGCTTCCTGGCAAAGAAGACGCAAATGCGTGCCGCCTTGTTTGTTGATATAGAACATTGCGGTGGTGTTGTCGGTGCGAACTGACACTGTTCGGCCCTGAAGATGCTCTTGGAACACCTCTCACGCCAGACGCACTGCCCTGAGCTCCTTTATATTGATGTGTAACCAGGAGTCCGCATCCCTCCACAGCCTCTGTGTCTTGAGGCCGCTGAGATGCACACCCCAGCCTACGTCCGAGGCATCTGTCGTCAAGTGAAGCGACGGTTGAGGAAGCCGGAACGGAACCCCTGAGCACAGGTTGGTCTCACAGCCCCACCAACGAAGGGTCTCCAGCACTGGTGCGGGCATGGTGACCA
This sequence comes from Podocnemis expansa, assembly GCA_007922195.1. Classification (NCBI taxonomy): domain Eukaryota; kingdom Metazoa; phylum Chordata; order Testudines; family Podocnemididae; genus Podocnemis; species Podocnemis expansa. Next base: position 22,574,348 of record ML681984.1, on the reverse strand, counting down.
TAGTGTCCAAACTGTCTCTCACCAGGCGGAACACCCCCACCAACCACAGCTGGAGCAGTCGCATCCATAGGCAGGCGAGGGGAACCACAAAGGTGCAAGCTGCCATGAGGCCCAGCAGGAGAAGGCATTCCCATGCCGATACAAGGGGGAATTCGTTAAGGAATCCACCACCTGCTTGATGGATTGAAAGCGGGTGGTAGGAAGGCTCGCCCTTGCGGATGTCAAGTCGAGCACCACCCCTATAAATTCTATCTGCTGTGTGGGAACGAGCACCGACTTTTGAACGTTTATCAGCAGCCCTAGGCGATCGAACACGGACTGCATCAATCTCAGGTGAGATAGCACCTCCTGGCATGACTTGCCCACGACCAGCCAGTCGTCCAAATAAGGGAAGAGGGTGACCCACTTCTTCCTGAGATACGCCGCTACCACCGCAAGGCACTTTGTAAATACCCGCGGAGCAGCGGATAGGCCGAATGGGAGCACCGTGAATTGCAGGTGCTTCCGCCCAATGATGAAGCGTAAAAACTTCCTGTGCCGTGGGTTGATCGCAACGTGGAAGTACGCATCTTGTAAGTCGAGAGCGGCGTACCAATCGCCCGGATCCAGAGACGGAACAATTGAGGCGAGGGACACCATTCGGAACCGAATTTTGCGAAGGAACCAGTTGAGGCGCCTCAAATCTAAAATTGGCCGCAGGACCCCTTTCACCTTGGGAATAAGGAAATAACAGGAGTAAAACCCCCTGCCCCTGCAGTTTAGTGGCACCTCTTCCACCGCCCCTTTCTGCAGCAGCGCCTGCACCTCCTCCCATTGTACTTGCTGGTGGGCCTGATCCCGCAGGGAACCACGCAACGTAGGGGGGGCCGGCGGGGGTAACGAAGAAAATTGGAGGGAATAGCCCTCCTGAACTGTTCTGAGAACCCAGCGGTCTTTTGTAATCTTGCGCCACTCTGGCGCGTAACGGCACAGTCTGTTGAGGAACAAGGGAGTCTCTGGATCTCCGGTGCTTGCTAAGTTGCCCTCATGCCGACCATCAAAAGGTCTTTTTCTGGCCAGTCGATTGACATGAGGCCCCCTGGCCGCTGGGCTGACGCCCTGAGGGCCTATGGGATCCCCTGCCCCTACACCTGTCATCGTCCTGGCAGCGGAGGTAAGGCCTCGCGAGAGGAGGAGGTGGTTTGAATTGCTTCCTTTGGCTCGCCGGTGTATGGAGTCCCAAGGATTTAATTAACGCCCTAGAGTCCTTCAAAGTCTGAAGACGGGCGTCCGTCTGCTGCGAGAACAGCTCTGGACCTTCGAAGGGCAAGTCCCGTATTGTGGCCTGTACCTCCTGGGGCAGCCCTGATGCCTGCAACCATGAGCTGCGCCGCATAGTAACCCCAGAAGCCATGGAGCGAGCCGCTGTGTCGGCTGCGTCTAATGCCGATTGTAACAGGGCCTTCGACACAACCTTGCCCTCCTTGATGGATGCCGACAGGGCTGCTCTGGAGTCCTGCTCCATTGAGTCACTAAAACGCTCCAGGGCAGACCAGGCATTAAACATATAACCGCTAAGGATAGCCTGTTGATTGGCTATCCTTAGCTGCAACCCCCCCGTGGAATAGACCTTACGGCCAAAGAGGCCCAGTTTCTTAGCGTCCTTGGATTTGGGGGTTGAACCAGGATGACCTTGCCTCTCCCGCTCATTTGCCATGGCTACCACCAACGAGCTGGGGGTGGGGTGGGAATAAAAATCTTTGTAGCCCTTAGAGGGCACAAAGTACTTCCTTTCAGCTCGTTTGGCCGTAGGCGGAATCGAGGCTGGGGTGTGCCACAGCGCCTTAGTCGTGTTCTGCATCGTTTTAATAAAGGGCAGAGCCACCCGGCCCAGGCCCTCTGGGAGCAGGATATCCACCATGGGATCAGCGTCCTCTGCGATCTCCTCGACTTGAATGTTTAACCCGGAGGCTACTCAACGGAGAAGCTCCTGATGAGCCCTAGCATCGTCCGGAATAGCCAACGGCTTGGCCCCAGCCACAGCCTCATCCGGAGGTGAGGAGGACAACTCCTCAAGATCTGAACCCACCGACGGTGACCTGGACCTCATGCTGTGGCCTCCACTGGCCAGGCTGGCCCGGTCCTGGTCGTCCCTTAAGGATTCCACCTCTGACGTCTCCCCGGTACCGGGGGGAGCGCCGAGCGCTGCAGATGGAGGAGGCCTGACGCCAGAACTCGGCATGGGGGTCCCTGAGCCAAAGGCTGGTCCCTGCTGCATGGTCCAAGGAGTCCAAAAAGGCCACTGCATCCCAGGCTGCCAACCCGACCACTGGGGGTGGAACGGCGGTACCACAGGGGCCTGTTGTGGCTGAGTACTCATATCCTTACGCGAGCCACGCAGTGCCGACTCTTCCGCCAAGCTCAACGATGAGCTGGATCATGGAGACCATGGTGGTGCCGACAAGGACTGTACTGGGGAATGGTGCCGACCTTCCTCTCGGCGATCGCGGTGCCGGTGGAGTGGGGACGCACGGTGACGAGTGGAAACCGGGGAGCAGAAACAGGGAGCCCCGGCCGCAGCCACTACAGAAGGCGGTACCGGCAAACGGTGCCATTGGTCCAGAGACGGTAACTGGCTTCATCCCCGGCCAGCTGCAAGCGGAGTCGGCTTCCCACGAGACGGTATTGGCCCCGGCACCGGACCCGCAGCCGATGCCGGCAGTGCCGAGTGGCTCAACAGAGCCTGCGCCGCCGCGAACGCCTCAGGCGTGGCCGGCAGGATCAACTCCTTTTCCAGGATGTCCCTGGTAGGCGAGGAGGTTGACATGGGGCTGAGCGGTCTCTCAGGACGGTCGTGCCCAGAAGCCGGAGACAGGGAAATGGATCAGCTCACCTGGCTCTGTACAGAGTCCTTTCCCACTGTCGCTCAGCGCGGTGAACGCCCCCTATCTACCCGCTTCTTCTTGGGCGGTACTGGCGATGACGACCGGCGCCGGGGCTTCAGGTGCGTCTTCGGGCGGCTAGACTTCGGTGCTGATGACGGTGCCGAAGACACCGGCGTGCTCTGCACCGACGGTGCCGTGCTGGATCCCGAGTTGCTGGGCGCCGGACGAAGGGCCTCCTCCATCATGTGGAGTTTTAGCCACTGAACCCTTTCTTTTTGCGTTCTTGGCTTGAAGCCCCTGCAGATCTTGCACTTCTCAACGAGGTGAGCTTTGCCCAGGCAGAGTAAACAGTTGCCGTGCGGGTCGTCCACGGGCATGGGCTTCCTACACTGCCCGCAAGTTTTAAAGCCCGGCATAGCCTGGCCCCAGGCCCGGGGCGGGCTCTTACTATCTACACTCTAACTAACTAACTAACTAACTAAGAACAAACAAGAACAGGAAAAGTTCAGGTACTCCAAATGTCACTGGCCACGTGCAAAGCAGCTCGAGGCCAAGGAATGTTCCAGCGACCGACAGGGTGGTAAGAAGGAACTGAGGAGGGACGGGGTTGGCTGGTGGCTATATAGGGAGCGGTGACGGCGCCACTCCAGGGGGCGCTACAGCCGACCCTACAGATACTCTAGGGGAAAAGTTTCCAGCGTGCCATGCACAGGGCGTGCAGACACCTACAACAGAATGGACAGGAGCAGCACTCGAAGAAGAACCCACTGTCTGAGGCATCCCATGCTGCTAAGAGTGAGTCCCGGGATGCTAGCGTGCGCTCCTCAATAAGGGAGTCAAATTCCTCCCTGTGTTCCTGGGAAAGGAGATCCTGGAACCTCCCCAAAGACTCCCAAATATCAATAGTGTATCTTCCCACCAGGGCCTTGTGATTTGCAATGTGAAGCTGCAAGACGGAGGTTGAATATACCTTCCGCCCCATAAGGACCAGCTCCCTTGCCTCCCTGAATGTCAGAATGGGGTCTTGTGAGGGTTGACCCTCACACCCCAGGGTTGCTTCCATCACCCAGGAGCTCGGTGCTGGGTGGCTAACCAGGAAAGGAAAATCCTCTAGCGGGACCCAATATTTATGGCCCACTATGTCTGAAACCAGGAGGATATAGGTAGGAGTTTGCCAGAGTGCCTGGGCAAGGTTGTGCACACTAGGGTATATTGGCGCCACTATTAGATCTGAAGGAGATGTTAACCCCAGAATAAGGGATCTTGAATCCCCCTAACTGGTTCAACTTCTAGGTCTACATGCACTGTTATGTGACAAAGAAGGTCAAAGTGCATTGAGGCATCCTCTCTATAGGAACAAGGCCCAGGAGTTAGGACCATATCTGGGGTTGCAGGCAGCTGGGGAGGGGATCCGTGCCTCTCAGTGCTGTATGGAGCTTTGTGTCAGGAAGCTTCCTGTGGCGGGGACCACTCGTGGGGTCAGTAAAGGTACGGGCACAGTGCTGGTGATTCTCCGCAGGCCTCGTCTGCCCCTGTGTGCAGGGGCGACCTTCCTGAGGCTCAGGGAGCATGATATTCCCTGGCATCAAAATGGTGGACTTGGCCCGCCACCGATATGTGGAGTGATCAAAATGGCTAGTGCCAGAGATTCCCCATGGGTTCTCCTGCCCCTGTGAGTTGGGATGATCTTCTCAGGGCTCGGGGAGCATGATATTCCCCGGCGTCAAAATAAACTTGGTTCAGCACCGACACAGAGTGGTAACAGTGGTTGGTGCCGGCAAGGAGGGGAGCGCAGTCTATGGTGTTTTGCCCTGGGACCAGGGTTGGTACCAGTGGGCCCTTTAGGTGAGGCAGGAGTCTCAGACTGTGGTACAGGGAGCTCGCTACCAATACCGATGATGGGGATTGGTGCCACTCTGTGGTGGAGTAGACCCCCAAGAGGAAAGTTGGTTTCCTTCTCCATTATTGAGGCTTGGGCATTGGAGGTATGGGCAGAAGTTAAAAGGGCCTTTGCTGCCTCGAAAGCCTCTGGCGTAGCTGGGACCACCACAGCCTCTGGGCCCCAGTCCTGACAATGCCCTGGGTGGGGAGAGCTGGATCAGTGCCTACACTTTGGCACCAAGGTGGATGCTGAGTGTGTCTTCTTTTGCTCCTTAGGGTAGCAGTGCTGAGTGGGCGCCGATACTGATCTGGTACATGGTGCTGGTGGTTCCAACGGGGGCCCCAGTTCTCCAGGGATAAGCGGACACGTTTGCTCTAGGGCCAACACATGGCGCCTCTGCTCTCTGTCTTTTAGTGTCCTAGGCTTAAAGGACAGACAGATAGAGCAATCAGTAACCTTGTGAGATTCACCCAGGCACCGAAGGCACTTCTCGTGGGCATCATCCCGCAGGAAGGCCTTGCCACAAGCAGTGCAGGGTTTGAAACCTGGCATTGTAGGCAGCTGTTGGGAGCGATCGACTGGCTCCAGGTCTGTAGACTTAGTAAGATCAGCATTCTTCGGTGGAAAGATGTCCACGAATAGGTCTTCCCAAGATAACGGGAGGTTCATGCACAGAAGCAGACAGGCTCTTGTGTAACACAAGGGACAGGCTGTTCCAAAACTGTCACTGAGGATGGAAAAAGGAATGAAGGAAGTTCTGGTCTGGGGCCATATATATAGCCACGGGAGTGGCCGGAGGAGGAATTAGCTGCTGACCCTGCTCTGACAGGCTAGGGCAAAAAGTTTCCAACCAATCTTGCACTGCTGCATGTAGACACCTAACACTGAATGTATGCGAGCAGCGCTCAAAGAAGTTGCACTTGTTCCAGTCATACCCTTATGACTCACCCCAGGGCAACCCAGAGTTCTGAGGCACCTTTCCCATCATCTGTGTTCAGTGTGAAGCATTCTTGTCTGTGCCTGATACAACTCAGCTCCCTGAAATCAATAGCCTCAGGCCACACAAGCCATGCCATCAAGGTCTTTGAAAACTTCACATTTTTCTATACAGCCTAGTGATAGGTACACACCAACCCAAATCCTTGGAGGGCTCCTTGCTGATTCCAACCTTTGGCTATTGGACACTCATGGAAGTTGCTAGGTAAGCTGTCCCCAAAAGAACAGTATACACATCAGCTTGTTTAAGTCCACTGAGGTTCAGCCAATATAATATTACCACACTAATACAGTTATAGGGAAAACAAACAGAAGTTTCAAAGGGGAAGCCATGTTAGTCTAGTCCAGCAGAACAAACAAAAAGTCTGGGGGCAATTTTAAAGACTAACAAATGTATTTATTGTATGAGCTCTTGTGGGACAAAATCCCACTTCGTTAGACACTTTGAAGCATCTGATGAAGTGGGATTTTCTCCCATGAAAGCTTATATGATAAATAAATTTGTTAGTCTTTAAAACAGAAGTTTATGATCAAAGGATAAGATGTAGGAGATAGCAAATTAGGATAATGGAAAAAAATTGTTACTTATAAAACAAAAATATAATGTGAATATGGGTCTAAATTGACCAACAGTTATCTTAATAGATTTTACCTCAAGTATTCAGTCTTTCAGAGCTTGCTTGTTTTCAGTCAGACAAGGATACAAACATTCATGCACTTCAAGAGGTTTCCTCAGCGAATAGGAAAAAAAAAAGGTCTTTCTGCCTTCCTCTTACAATCCCTAAAGTCAATACACCATGCCCCTCTCCCCGCCTCTCCGGCTGTGAGTTCATTCTCCAATGCCTTGTCTCTTGTTGGACATCCTCTCCCTCTGTTGACTCGTATATAAATGGTGCTTTCATTGTATTGACCTGAAATGCTTAATCTACATGACTGACAGAAGAGCAGGTGAATCAATGTCTTTTGTCTGACCCTGTCTGTCATCTCTGCCTTGGGTACAAATATAAAACATATTTCTAATACATATATACACACCTCCCTACATATTATTTGTACATGATTATGAGAATCTGTATGATAAACTTTTATTAGATACCTCCCCCCTGACCCTCTTTGGATAAATATAATGAAAGCAATGTGTTCAGCATAGCAAGCCTCAGGCCTTTTTAGATTTTGTTTCAGAACAATGAAACCTTAAGCAAATGACAGAAGGGGGCACATAAGGTCACAATACTCTACGTAACCCAACTGTCTGTTTTCCCTCTTTTTACATCTAACTCACTCATTGATTATTCTCTTCCCTTCCAGTCTCACCCCTTCATTATTATGTACCTCTTCGCTCTCTCCCTGCTTTTGCAGTTGCCCGGGTAGATGTGGGACACCTCACAAAGCATGCTAAAGTATTTTTCTTGTTCCATAGAGCATCCTATTAAACAAAACTTGACAATCCCTTAGTGCAGAGGAGGAGGAGGAGCAGAAGAGTGACAATAAGGTAACATTAGAATTTAACAGCTCCATTCCTTGTCCCTCTCTAGTTTTACATCTTTTCTCCTCCACTTCTCATAAATAAGTGGGGCAACTGTGAAAGAAGATATAGAAAATTAGAGCAGGTTGAAAAATAGGACCCCCCCCATAGAAAATTATGACTTTTCACAGAAAAAAAAAAAAACAATTGCTGAAGTTTTTCCTTTTTAGTTCTCCAGTGGAAACAAAATAAATGCTTTCAAGGAAATTAGATAGGTTTTGTGAATGTTTTTGCTTAGCTGAAAGTCCTGGTGGAAAAAACCAAAAGTATATATTGACTAGCTCTAATAGAAAAGTTTGTATAAAGAAAACCTGGAAGATTGCAGTAGTTGCAGCAGCACATAAATAGGAATTTGGCTGCTGAGAGTGACAGGAAAGGAAAGACCTCAGATGTCTTCAGGAATCTTCTCTTCTGTCTTTGTCTCTCTCCTAGTCCCTCCTTCTAATTTCTTCCCCCTTCTCTCTTGTCTCTCCCTCTCCAATTTTAAAAAGTGAACCTGGTTCCATTGGTGGTGGGAATGCTCCAGATTTTCTAACATCAGTTCCACAGGGGAAGCAGTTCACTAACTGGTATGGCTCTTCCCATTTTTGCTACATCTCTTGCAGTGTGTTTACCAAAGTCATAATGCATATAGAGACCCTCTGCTCATAACACTTCTTCTACAAGTGATAGAAGTAGGTCACCTTTTAGTCACCTGACAGCTGTTGTCTTTGTGACTTTGTACTCACCCACAACCACTTCAGATTTGAGGATCATTTATATCTCCAAATCAGTGGCACTTCTATGGGCACCCGCATGGCCCCATAATACGCCAACATCTTTATGGGCGACTTAGAACAATGTTTCCTCATGTCTCATCCCAAAACACCTCTTCTTTACCTGTACTACATTGATGACATCTTTATCATCTGGACACATGACAGGGATGCTCTTGAAGATTTTCACAGAGATTTCAATAATTTCCATGACACCATCAAATTGAGCCTGGAACACTCCACACAGGAGATCCACTTTCTTGACACTACAGTACAAATCAGGGATAAACGCATCACCACCACCCTATACCGAAAACCTACTGATCGATATAGTTACCTACATCCTTGGAGATTCCATCCTAAACACACCACACAATCTATTGTCTACAGCCAAGCCCTAAGATATAACCGCATCTGCTTTGATCCCTCAGACAGAACAGACATCTTGAGGATCTCTATCAAGCATTCTTGAAACTACAGTACCCACCTGGGGAAGTAAGAAAACAAATTGACAGAGCTAGACGGGTTCTCCCAAGTCATCTACTACAGGAGAAGCCCAAGAAAGAATGCAACAGAACACCACTAGTCACCACATACAATCCTCAAGTCAGACCTCTGCAACAGATCATTAAGGACCTACAGCCTGATCTAAAAGATGATTCCTCATTCTCTCAAGCGTTAGGAGACAGACCCCTCCTTGCTTATAGGCAGCCCCCTAATCTTAAACAGATTCGCACCAGCAACTACAGATCTAACAACAGAAACATTGAAGCAGGCGCACACCCTTGCAAAAAACCATGCTGCCAAGTCTGCCCACATATCTGCCCAACAGATATCATCATAGGTCCTAATCAAGCCTGCTGCTCCATCAAAGGCTTATTTACCTGCTCATCTACTAATGTGATCTATGCCATCATGTGCAAGAAATGCTCCAATACCTTATATATTGGACAAACAGGAAGATCACTGCGTAAGAGGCTGAATGAGCACAGAGCTGATATCAGAAATCAAAGAACAAAGAAACCAGTTGCTGAGCACTTCCACCTTCCTAATCACTTGATGACTGATTTGTTAACGACTGTCATTAGAGATGCAGCTGGGACATCAAGACTTCAAAGAGAAACAGCTGAACTCAAATTAATATGCAAGCTAAATTCTGTGAAAGCAGGACTTAATCGAGACTATGGGTTCTTTTCCCATTACAAAAGGTAATTTGACTTCAGGCTTCCCATGGTTTGAACCTGAAAAATGCTCTGATTTGCTGTTACTTTATGACCTGATCCTATGTTTTACACACCCCCCCGCATTTAGTTTCATTCCTTTCTATAAGTTCACCCATCTTCGAAGCATCTGAGGAAGCTCATGCAAAAAATAAATCTGTTAGTCTTAAAGTGCCACACAACTCCTTGTTGTCTTTGAACCTCACTGTTCTCAATACAGCTGCACACATAGCACACCAAGCAACTGCTGCCCGGCTATTATTTATGATTCATCTCGAAGTTTAATTTGTTTTCAGTAAATTCTATTTTAAGTAGCACTTAGAAATGTTTCTGAAGTCTTCAGCACTGGATTTCTCCAGTTTCTCATATCTACCAGGTCCACTAGGTGGTGCTATCTCTAATCCTCATTCAGCTGCTTGCTTGGATTCTGCTATAGACGAAGTTTGTTCTTCCCATACAGAACACATTTTAAAGGCATGGACCTGGTATAGGACCACCTGGGAAACTGCCAAGACTGCCTGCACTGCGTGCCATCTAAAGGGGAGTTAACCTATTTTAAGGACTGTTGAGATGAATTATGAGCAAGTAGGAATACTAAAAGACGATCATCGGAAATAACATTGAATCATGTATATTGGCAAGCAACATTAATTACAGGAGCATGTGCTTTCTCTGTGCAAGCTCAGCTAGAACTTGAATGGAGTAAGTTTAAATCTGTAGGCTGAAGATCTTCCAAGTAAGCCAAATGGGAACCCCCTCTGGCTTAACCAATGAAAGCTGGGCTAAACTTAGCCTTTCCCATTGTCTGTTTTATAGCTCACACCTTCTAAAGAATATTTAAATTTTGCTAGGAAGACATTGAATAAGTATTACCCTTGTCTTGGGGATAGTTTTAACATAATACTCTTCTAAAAAAATCTTTTCAGGTTAGTTCTCCAGATAAGATAAAAGGTTGCCCCCCTGAAGCAAAAATGATTAATGTTTTACATGCCATGTAATTACTCACATTCTAGCCCACATATTCAATTCTTCATCCAGGTAAGCTTTAACTTTTTTTGGCTGAAGCCCAAGGGAATTCCCAGCAAAGTATACACAGCTTTCATTTTCATTCACTAAAGTTGGGTCAACTGGGAGAAGAAAAAAATAAAATAGCTCAGTTACAACTGTACTCATGATTCACACAGCTATATGACAGAAAGCACCACTGCTACCCAGAACAGCATCTATTTCTTCATCTATCAACCTATGTATTGTGTCCTGCTACCACAGTTCATGCCACAGACTGTCCAAAGTGACAAGTTACAGAGACCATGTAGGAGAACAAAGCAATTTGCATTTATCCGACATGGATACACATAGCTCTATCACCCCACCCCCCTTTGGCAAATGTGCTCACTATGCATCAATGGAAATATCCAACAAAGATGTTAAACAAATAAACCTAGAAACAAAAATTAAGGTTACATTTCTTTGTGTAGTAATTTCATTTTAGGGGCTTTGGAAAAATAGATTCAATGACTAGAAAACATTTCTTGCTAGGTTTTGTAATACTTCATGGAACCACTAGTACATTTGTCAGAAGTAACGACAACTTGGGTAACTTCTTAATTAAACCTTAAAAGGCTTTTAAAAACATAAATCAGGCAGCAATTTTAATCTAATCTGTTTTACAGATGCTTTGTGCCTGGGTTTCATGTACCGTACTTTCTTTTCAACGTGAACAAAAGATTGGGGTAAATATTATTCACACTTCTAAATTGGTTCTATTAACAGTTCCTTTGTGATCCAGGGGACAATAATAGTCTCACTGAGACTAGAGAAAAGATTTTTATTCTGAATTTAGAGCTGTAGCATTTAGCATGCCTTAAATTCCAATCAAGCATTAAAACAGGTCATGAATTAAAAGCTAAACTGCTCCCATACACTCCAGTCCCTTCTTCAGACATAAAAGCCCATTGGCTACTGATGTAGAAAGCTGGCCCTACCTCCTTTCCATTTTATTCTTTTACATCTGTTATCTTGTGGGCTGCTTGGGGGGGGGGGGGGGGGGGGAAGGTGGCACCATCAGCTGTTTATAGGGCTTCAGCATGGACCTGGCCTTTTTCCTTTTACAAACTGCTGATCACTATCCTTTCCCTGACAACTTTATTGTCCCAGGGCATCATAGCTTCTGTATAAACTAAGCTTGCTTTTAACACCATATTAATTATGCCACAATTTCTCTGACTGGCATTTTATAAAGCCATAACCTTGCACTAGTCACTATTATTGCTCTTTAATTCACAGAGCTCTTCATTTTATTAGCTTACACCACAATTTTGATCTCTATATAACTGTTGTACACCTCCTTTTCTTCACACATTCACCCTCAAGTTATTTCTGGAGGGGCTTTCACAGTTGGGCATCGCTCTGTATTGCAGTGTTCCAACACACTGAGAGAATGTTACAAAGCACTGAAGCTTAATAGGAACAACAAAAAAAAGTAATGGTGCAGTTAAAACATGTCCCCATACGTAAGGCAAAATATAAAATAATAAGTAAAATATAAAAGAAATATATAAGATTAATTAGATACAATGTAGTAAGAGGTTTCCATACCTTCTAGAATGATTCTAACAGGTCAGATTTAAAAACATATTTCCTTTGCACATGAAAGCATTACTTTGCTCTACATATGAGTTAGAAGTGTATTCCTAATGAATTTACATCACTTTTAATCCAAGACAAAACATCTCTTTCATTGAAGATCAGTCTAAATGAAGGGCAAATGTACAATTTCATCATTATCTCAAGAAGGAGCTGCTAGATATTTTGGTATGTTATAAAGTCATATTTCTTGTAAATGAAGAAATGTTGGTCAAAGAAAAGATTAGGAAATTTACTGCTACTTTTCACCATTTCTTTAAGCAATTATAGTTCAGCAGCTTTACCTGGGGGCATTCGATCAAAGTAAGTGGGGACTATAGAAAGATGTGCTCAGAAGTCTGAATATTTATCTAACTTTTCCACTGTCATCTCTCTGCATTTGTTCTACTGAACTTCATCCTCACGCTTGCCAAGCTCCCAGAACAACGTGACATGGAATTAGTCTGTTGGCAGGTTTTCACTTGATTTATATAGCGTAAACAGTTATTACAATTTACATTTTGATAACAAAGTTAAACTATCATTATGATATTTGACACTTTTTATAGTACATAATATTACACCTGTCTCCTATGGATGTTCTCATCTCCCTCTTTCAAGACTACATTAAAACCTCATTGTAATATTTTATGTAAATATATAAAGAATGCTTGATGGCTAATATCTGTAATGACATTTATCTTCAGGAGCGAGTTATCTAGGATCCGCTCCTGTGTGAAGATAAATGTCACAAGAAATCAGTCATTGTCATAGTATACATATCTATACAATGTAAATATTTTTTACCCCTGCTGTTCTTCAGGCCTTGAGCTGTTTTTGCTGACAGTTCAAAAAAAAAAAAAAAAAAAACCAACAGAACTCAGGATACATGAGAACAATGGATTCTGAACACTGTTCAAACTTCTACTGCCTTGGACATTGTTGCGCCAGCAAACCACACATAACTGAGCAGTCTGAAGGCTTAGGTATGATGATGAATGGATGGGGCAGAAAGGAGAAACAATATTACAATCATGTTAAAATGGAGAAAACAAAGCATCAGCGTCTCTTTTTAGTTGTGTGTATAGAGATATACTTTCTTGGACTCCAAGCTGCTGAGATACTGAGCTGTTAGGTGCCCTAGAGATATTTTAGACAGAGACAAAGAGAAAGAACGCCTCTTGTCCATCTGCCTCTCTGCCATGCATCACAGAAGGAAACACAAAAGGGAGTAAAATCAGCCAAAAGTGGGAAGAGAGAAGAAAGTAGGTATTCCAAAGAATCCCCCAAATGTATATCTGCCAGAATTCTCTCTATGCAAACTCCATTTCAGATCAAATGGACCACAAACAACTATGCAGCCTCTTAGACTAAAACATCTAATGTGTGGACTCAGTCCTGCTTCCACTGAGGTCAGTGTCAAAGCTCCCACTGACTTCAATGCGAGAAATAATCAATCAGTCTCCCACTTGTACATGCGGGAAACTAGTTTGGGTATCTTTCCATATGCCATGACCGATCACAGCAGGACACTTTGTTGGGAATCTAATGGCAGCATAGCAAATCATGTTTCTGGTATTTAGAATGAGCAGGAAGGAAAAGGAAAGCAGAGATGCTTTCAAAAATTTGTCCAGAGAGTAACAGAATCCTGTCTGTCTTCTACCAAGGATCTCTACCTAATACCCAGTTCAGAGGCTTGGTTTTATCTCATGTTTCTCTGTGCATTTTTTATAAGCTACCTGGAACCCAGTTGCAAAGGAACATGCAGTTGAGTAGATTATTTGGCAACAGTTTTGTGGAGAAATATTTCTTCCTGTGTTGTTACACAGACGGTAAACAGAATTCTTTATTTCATAATGGAAAATTTTGCAGAAGGAAACTAGTTGTAGATTTACCAGCTTTGAATTTCTCTTTAATTATTAAATGTCTCTTGGAAGCTTTCAACAAGAGGATGGAACAAGTTGCTACACAGATTTACCATGTAAGGAAACAGCATGATGTCCTTGAATTATATTGATTTGAACTGGTGTGCACTTTGTGCTTCGACTCATTCATGGGAGATATGAAACAGATCTGGTTCCCTACACCTAAAGTTAGATGATACTAGGAATACTCCAAAGGTAATCTTTTTTATCTGTCTTTTGTGGAATTTCAGTGTCAACATCTCATTTCAGACTGCAGAGCATGACACTGGTATTGGCTGTGGAGGGTGCAGGGACAATGTTGTATTGACAGCCACTACTAACTGTAGGATCTTTAGTGAACAAGGGTAGGTGGTGTTGGGTAAAGTGAAAAATTCATTGAATTAATTTATGAAGCTGACATCAGGTGTCCTTAGTGAAACAAAAAAGAACCCCTCCCCTGCCCTTGCAACTGAATATAATACGCTAGTTTAAACTAGCCAAGATACTTTATATTAACCCTCTAATTTAAAACCATATACTGCAAAACTTTCACCATTAAAACAAAACAAACTTCCAACATGTGCCCTATGGATAATGTTTTTCCTTTGAAATGCTTTGCTAAAAAATTACAATTACTATAGCCATTTATTCACTCAATTATCTTGTGCCTATACCTAGATACTAGATCCATAGTGCTCATATGAGCATAGTAAATAATAATAAATCGATCACAAAACCCCACATAATCTGCTCTATTCTTCTCTGAGCTTCCCAGTACATTCTGTATACTTCTGTTTAGATTATCAATTCTTCTGGGCAGAGATTGTCTATGTTTTGTCTTGTGTACAACTCAGACTATTACTGGTACTTAGCAAAAAAACAGTAAGAGCCTTCCAGTTACTCAGTCAATATGAAGCAGTTGGGTATGTCCAGATTATCACTCTTAACTTTTCTAATTTGAATAGGAAGTCGCCGGTGAAAGGGATTAATTTCTGTAATAAAAGGTTCCATTGTAAATACATTAGGAAAGTTAGGATATAGTCCATCCGTCGTTACCTCCCCCCGCCCCCCGAACTATGTTTTAAAATAAGAGTCATTATTTCAATACTATTATTCACCCTGAATAGTAAGTTACTATTGCAGCAGGTTCATTGACTTATATGGGACCATTTGTGGTTAGGGTCATAAGTAAAGATATCAACACTGCACTATATATTTTGGTCAAGACAAAAGCACACATTGAAGTGTACCTTTTTTGTTGTTTGTTTGCAATAAGCTGCAGGGGTTTTAAATTGTTATTGGGTTTTTTGTTTCTTTTGGTCTGGGTTTGGGTTTTTTTTTTTTTAGCTTTAAGTTTGTCATGCATTTCTGCTTTACTGGTCCCAAGCCTGATATTCAGACTCTAGACAGACTCTCTTGTCTATAATTCAGAGTTCCTTCTATTTGATTGTGTACTATTAGTATCCATTCTTTTTTAGCACCGCCTCTTTGCTTCCTCTGGATATCTATGCTGTCAGGATTGTTTGATGAAATAGGGAATATTAATTGAATGTTGTTATGCACACTGACTTTATCCAATCAAAACAATTTAAATTTCTAGCACTCACAATGAGCTATTCACAAGCAAACATTCACTGAAATCTAGTGAATCATTTCATGTGACTGTATTTGAGAAAGTCTTGATCTATTTGCAGACAATTCATGAACAGAAAAAGAGTAGCAATTGTTCAGGTAATTCAGTATGAACCATTTATGTGCCCACATCAATCTTTTTATTTAAGTGATAGCACTATTTATCTCTCTTAGGATCCTGTATTAAATTCCTCAAGCCCTAACAATAAGATATTATATACTACAACATAACATATATACTGCCTCTTTCATTACCACAAAATAATTTTAACAAAACACATTACACTAAACAATGCTGTACCGAAGAAGCAATCACTCTGAGCTATAAGCTCTTGGAGATATTGCAGTTTCAATCCATTAGATAAAAATTCTTTTGCCTATAATTTTCAATCAGTCATTATATTGTTCAAAGCAGTTGACTGACAGCATAAGCATCTTGCAAGTACTGTATTTTCACATTTAATTCAGAACCAGAATGAAAGCATAAAGAATTCTTTGCCAGAGTAAGTTGATGGATTGATTTAGCAACACTGAGGACATACTGTGCTCAGATACGACTGCAATTGCTCCATTATCTTACAGGTTACAATACTTTCCAAAGACTTATAAAAAGACGTAGATAGAAGATGCAAAACTCCTAAATATAATTATGATTCTCACTTAGAGGTAGATCCTTGACTTGTGGAATATGGAAACATTCACGGAGGTGTTTCAGCTCATCTTCTTCATCTAAGTGCAAAGCAAGTTTCTCGTCTGTGGGACTGCATCCTAGCTGTGAGGCAGTCTGCTCTAAAATGGTCACTGGCAACCCATGAGAAGATGAATCCATTTTCAAGTCATTCAGTTTCACCTTAAAATGAAAAACACAGTTTAAATTCTGTAGGATATCTATTCACTAGAGGCTGATAAGAGACCACTAATGCTGTTTCAATTGAAAGCCAAGATTTATTTGATTCCAAGCTTTAAAATGAAATATTTGAATTAGATGGCAAAACTAAAATTGATCAATTCAAGAATTTACAAGGCAACATATTGCTATCTCCCCAAAGGCATCTTTTCCCCAGATACAGTGCTATATCAGCAGCTTCTAAGTTTTACCATTGCACGAATAGCAGTAACAAATTCTATAGTGTCATTCCCATTTGCAGGAACTCAAAGCCAGGGGCAGCTTTATTATTTTATTGTTTTTGCAATCTGTGCTCCAAAAGAAAGCAGGTGCATAGCTACATCTGAAGCTGTTTTCCAGTCTGTGCTATCTTCAAACTCTTTCAGGTTTTGCACTTACTGAAATAAAATAAATGAGGGAAGAGGAAGAAGTAAAATGCATACAAAGGCATGAATGGAGTGTTGTTTTACAGAATCCAGACATAATACTTCACTCTGACTAGATCACATACCTGTTTTGTATAACATTACACTTGTTCTACACTGAGGACAGAGGTGGGGGGGGGCACAGTCCAAGCAATGAATATGATAATAGACCTTTTTTTTCCAAACAGCATACAAACTGCAATTACAACAATTGCAGGCCCACCACTCTTCGCATAAAAAACTTATAGCCCTATAGGTGAAGGATGTACATCATTAGAAGTATCCTTAATACATTTTTTTATACATTTTCACAGAATTACTTGAAAATTTGGCCTTATAAATCATTTGTCAAAGCATATTTGTCTTTGAAATAGTTTGTGATTTATGGGCCATGTCTTATGCACCCACTAATCCCCTGCTGTGCTCTGCAGCCCAAAGAGCACTTGGGAAACTGGCTTAATCAGCTGGTTGGGGATTGCCCCAGTTTAAGGAAATCTCCAGGCAGCTAGAATGCGCTCTATATCACTCCCTTTAATAGCCCCAAAGGAAAGGCTGCTATAAATTACACACTAGACCAGATCAGCCCTGAAATCAGAGAAAAGAAAAAAGTTGGTTTAAAGTCACCTTCCCCCACTCCCTCCAGCTGTACCAGACAGAGCTCTGGTGCAATTGAGAACTGGGCCAAAACTCTTCCACTATTCTTTTCTTAAAAATTGTTCCACTAACAAGCAACACAGCTACATAGCCATTTGCTAATTCCTAGGTTTATTGATTTGCCTTTATTGTTCCATAAAACTACAGACACTAATCATCAGGCTAGAAATCAAAGGAGTGAACTATCTTCATATGATCTCCATCTAATAATCCAGGGAAACATCAGCTGGGGTTAAAGCCCCTAAATCACAAAGCACCTTCAGTGGCAGTTAATATAGTTCAGCCCAGTAACAAGGATGGGTGGTCCAAATTACTACCAGTTTCAGTTAGTTAACATTTAGGTTATGATCATTATGCCAATTGTATGGCAGCCTGCTAGATTTTAATTGCATAGCAGCAATTCTTCCTTTGCTTCCAAGATATAGTTATAAAACGAGATCACACATGAAATCATAGCGACAACAGTTTCCATGTAGTTTAAGGCTGCTGCACATGGGACGCTAGTTTTTGCTACTGTGACACAAGTTCCGTAGGTATTTAATTACCTCTCTCTGGCTTTCTCTCTGTCTGTGTGTCTCTCACACACACAGCTCATCCAATAACAGTGAAGGAAAGGGCATAAAAAAAACCAAAAACCAAAAAAAACACACACACACAAAAAAAAAACAAAAACAAAAAAACAAAAACAAAAACAAAAAAAGAAAAGGTTGACATTTAAGTTTGAACTTCACAGCTGATCTTTCAGTTTCCCAAGCCTTTAGGGTGGTTGGTTGCAGATGTGGAAAAACAGTTGGTGATGTTTTGTTTCTAATTACTCTACTGAGCAGCTTAGCATTAATTGACCAATTGGCTAGCTGACTAGGAAGTTCTGAATGCTTATCTGAAACAAGTCTAAATATTGCTAGTACTACCAAACTTCTTACCCTTCAGAGGGAAGCCATGGACGGGAAACAGGCCTGTCAGGTACTGTGACACTGCCTGGCCCAAACCAAAGAATCCTCCTTTGATAACAACTCTTACGGACTGTGATGAGAGCTGGGCAAAATTTTTCAGACAAATAATTTATTTGCCAAGAATGCAATAGTAGTTGATTGATGGTGACTCCATGCATCTGATACAAAGTCACTTGAGAGTAGATGATGGAGCTGGTGCCCAACTTACAGCCTTTGGCTCAGTAGATAAGGCCCTCAACTAAGATAAGGAGACCCAAACTGTGAATCCTCTCCCTGGAACAGTAATTTCAAATCTACCTGATAAGCATCCTAGCCACCAAAATAGAGGCTACTCTGGGGTGGGTCTCACTCCATCTCTCCAGTTGAAGCTGTTTCTCTTTGCGTAAAATACATGAATATTCACTGGGTTAGAGAAAGACCACGAGATTAACTCCAAGTAAATTGGATGCTAAAAAGATTAGACTTAAATTCAGGTCTCTAACTCATCTCCTTTTTCCTTCCCTCCCTGTCACATTTTTTGTGCTCTTTAAAAGACATCCTAAAACGAAATGATTTACTCCAAACAAGTGGTGTTCAACCCAGAATTAACCTTTTTGCTTTCCAAAGGTTTTTTAAGTCATTTCAATAAAATTCTTTAAAATCATTATTATTATTTTGGAAATGCCAGTGAACAGAGAAAGGCTCCGACTTACTGTCTTTAAGATCAGAAGGCACCATCATGATCATCTAGTCTAATCTCCACATTGTAGGCCACCAGAACCTCAACTATTCCTAAAATAGACCCCCTAACCTCTGGCTGAGTTACTGTTGTTTTTCCATCTCTAATTATAATATATCTTCTCTCTCCCCCTCTGGGGGTCAGAACAGGCTTCACACTCTGAAACCGTTTGACACTGACAAATTAAATTTGATTCAGTAATATTTATGAAGGAGTTTTCCTCAAATTAGCCAATGCTATGAAAGTCCAAAAAATCCAGTCAGCCTTATATGCTAATAGGTAATGCTGGGCATCACAGGCCTGGGCAGCTCTGCTCTTCTTCAAAAATACTACGTGCCAGTCTATGTTCTAGTAACTTTCATTTAAAATGCAGAGGAAAGTCTCAAAACAGCACTGAAGTCCATAGTGGAACCCTAGGCAGTGTTTCCTAATCAGTGAACCATAGCACACCGGTGTGCCATCACGCCTGAGCAGCTGTGCCACAGAATTTTTTGAAAAACAGGTACTCGAGTGCTAGATGGGCTCATGAATATTTATGAATTCATTTGGAGACTATACAGTGGTGTGCCTCAAAATAATTAAAAGTATCTAGGTGTGCCATGTAGAGAAACAGTTGGAACCACTGCCCTGGGACACAGACCTAACTTCCACTGTCTGTGGCCTGTCTAAACAGCAGAAACCTCTTCTCCAGCTATGGTTATCGCCATTGAAATGAGAAAAAACAAAACAAAACCAAAAACACACCTCAGAACAGTCTCCCACTACAGGGCAAGCCCATTACCTCCCCAACCACAAGACAATTCTGAAACCAACTCCCCTTCAAAAGCCATTTACAATATTTAGAGAGATAAGACATATAAATAAGATTGATATCATTGATAACAAACACCCTTTGTTTCATCAGCACATTTAGTCAGTTAGTCTTTGTGTAGTCTCTTTAATTTAGCCAGTTGTCATCAAATGTACAACTTCACATGCAAGCTTTTTATCTCCCATGGCTGTAGTAAGATCATTTGCACCATTACCCTGATCTTCCATTATTTAATATGCCTCATACACCTCCTCACATACATACATGATATGCTTGTATATTGGTGGGCAAACAGCTGGTGTATTTTAAACCATTTTGATCTTGCTATCCCAAACTGAGAAAGTGGGAACACTGAATGCAGCATTTTGAGTTGGATATAGAAACTTTGAATCTTAGGTTCCCTAGTCACTAGTGTATTGGGATAATAATGCAAATCTTTAGACTCATATTTTACAAAAAAAAGAAAAAAAAAAGCAGGACCCCTCCCCCCCCCAACTGGCAAATCCATTAAAAACCAAAACCCAGGCCAGTCAAACATCAATCAGGTGGTAACCCTCTCAGACCTAAGAGCAATCCATGAGCAGGAGAGTGCAAAGGTGATTTAAGACCACCTTACACTCCACATACCCTTTTCTCCCAGGCTGAGAAATCTATTCTGCAACTTTCAGAGCCATGACACAGAATCTCACCCTTAACTTGCTATTCACCATTTTTTAATAAAGACTACATGCCCAATAGCTATCACCCTGGATTAATGATCACTATACTTCAGATGACTATCTTTTGCCTGACAAGCAATTCCCGCCACCCTTGAGGCATGATTCAAAGCCTACAGAAGTAAAAGTGAGTCCCTCTATTAAGGCCAATAGATTCTGAATCAGATCCTTGGTCCCCTGTCATTATTCCATTCTTCTTTACCTGATCAATGACTTCCATTTACTAAGATTCTTATTTATATTACATTTTGACAGGAAATATAGCAAATACAAATATCCAGAAGCTGAAAATGAATAAGTGTTTGGAGATATGTGACATAAACATTATGAAAAAAGATAAAAACTCTCAAAAAAACAATCAGTCAAAATCCTGTTGGGGGACTGAATCCCAGAAATCAAGTTCTGAAACCAGAATGAGTAAATATTATTTTATCTTTGGAAAGGTTAGGCTTGCTGAATACTAACCTATGAAAGTCATGCATCCTTTCAACTACCACAACTGTTAATTGCTGCTGACCAGAGCCATGCAATTACTTCATGCACTTCTCAAAACTTGTTAGTTTCTACTTGTACAGAAAAGATAACCTATCTTATTTGCTGACAATTTTGTAAACTTTGCTTTGTAAACATTGTTTTACTCAATTATTGATAGTTAACTGGAAAAATATGCCCCATCTATTCCTCTCTCCAGTTGAAATTTAGAGTTATTAATGCAAAGGCCTCATCCCACCTTGACAGTATCAAATAGCCCACTTTAGGATTCTTGTCATAAAGAAGCAGGTTTTAATTGACTGAAATAAAAATGGTCTGAACAAGCATGTATATAAAATAAAAAACTCAGCTGAGGTGATGTGACTTCATCCTTCATCTTTGCTCCTTTAACTTTCTGATGCCTATTTAGCTTTCTAGAGATAACATTTCTTTTCTATAATCACAGGTTAAAGTAAGCTCAAACACCCCTGAACACAGTCCCGGGGCCCAGAAATCTGATGGGCCAGAATTCCCAGACCCAGACTCCAGAAAAATCAGGCCCATACATGCATAAAGTGGACCTGGACCATACAGGAAGGGGGCCCAGAGATTAGGAAGGTTCTGGGGCCCCTCAAATTATACTTTAACCACTGTTTATAACTGAAAAGGAGCAATCTTTCTAGTGAGACTCAGTTTCTTTCTTAACCCCTGTTAACACTGATGTCTGTTCCCCTATTTCTATTCCTTTACTGCCACTCATTGTCCATACTTCCCTTCCTTATCTGCGGAGTTCCTTGTTCTCCTCCTCCTCCTTTATGTTACTGCTTCCTACATACAATGATTTGAAGGGAAAAAAAACCCCACAAAAAACAAACAAAACTCACAAGTAGCTACTGGTAATCTCCTGTTGGCAAGCTGAAAAAACAAACAAACAGTCATATGTTATCAACACAAATGTCAGTTTTATAACTATATATCCCATTAACACTATAAACCACAAAGGACATAATAATAATTAAACACTGTTGACAGCAAAAGCAGCATGATTATTTCTATTTTGCCCTTTATATGAAGTTTACTGACTGAAAAATATAGGAAATATATTTACAACCATCCTGTCAAATTTACAGGGAAAGGACCAGTAGATTTAATTATAACAACTATAATTTGATTATGTTTTATCCATTTAATAATATCTGTATAGCTCTATTCTTTGCCTATGTAATTGTATCAGTATATTTTTATTAATCAACATAATCCCCCATTGTTTCCTAAATTGTTCCAAGCTGATTACTCACAATACTTCCCACCAAACAGTGCTACGGTAACACATACCATGAGTCTCTACTTAAAGCTGAATCAGTAATCTCTCAAAAGAGCTTATCAGGCAAATAACATTTGCTTTGCTTTTTGCCTTCTAATAGCACTTCACTGGACTGCAAAAGGCAGTTTAACCCTAAGAATGCTAAAGTTTTCCACATTGCTGGCCAAATAAATGCTTGAGGGTTAAATGAATGAAGTGCAAGTCTGTAGTCTCAAGGATTAAAAGACACCAGCAGAATGCACCAATAGCATTGTCAGAGGTGGTAAAGGACTAAAATATTACCAAAAGTTACCCTTTAAAAAGCAAAGTTCTGTACAAGGGTCTGATCTTGCAACTCTGAGTCACGTCAATAATTTTGATTTGTATGAGTACAGTTTGCAGGAACAGTCCCTAAAATACAAGCCACAGTCATTTGCTTTCTAAATTTACATAATCTTAACTTGTCTCATCTTAGTTTTCATATTACTGCATTAAATTCAAGTAAGTTACAGAACTGTAAATAACAGGAAAGAATCAAGACCCCTGCTACAATATAAAGACAAACATTCAGTAAACAATAAAAAAGTTACACACTGCAGTATCACATTTGCAGCAGCAGAATGTGACAGACTGGAAAGACAATACATGCAGTTATTTATGTAGGCATATATTGATCTTAATCTAAAAAACTGACAGTGTTAAATGTAATTTCACACACAAAGCTCATTTTTCTACACCATAGTGAACCCACATTACCGTGCAGTTAGCAGCCATTTCAGACAAAGAATAAGGAAGTTCCTAAACAGTGTAGTGATAAGAACGGCTTTTTCCAGTTGAACATTTTCTACGTAAAGACTGAACAGCACTAGCTGTGAACACGTGACCACCTGCAGTTAACCAGAAGTCAGATTCATGAAACAGTCTCTGACCACAGCAAAAATCAATTGCGATGCTACGAAAAATGAAACAACCAATTTAACTTTCTCATACAGAGATACATTAATGGATCCCTGCTACCAACTTAGAGTTTATCTACACTTGGAGCTGAGAATAGAGCGTAATCACAGCTGTCGGTTATAAAGGAACGTAGATTCAGTGGTAGAAGTGACTAACCAAGGAGAGGTATGTGCCTATTTGAGTAACTAGGCACATACTCTGGCAATGGTACATTAGCGGACCTCTGGTGGTGCTGAGAAAATTCACGGGGCAGCAAAGAGAAATCCCTGCTAGTTATTGGCTGGAAATCTGAAACAAAAGTAAAACATTAATAGACATTTTAAAAGCACATATAGTATAGGACAAATATTTGTACCCGAAAAAAGTGTAACTTTGAGAAGTATGAACAAGGACCAGCTTCCTCACATAGCTGTGTTTTGGGGGGGGTTCATGACGATGATGGTGCTTTCATTTTGGTGATGTTGGCTGACCTTATACTCTAAATTATGATTTGTGAGCAAGGTCTAAATGAGCTCTCCCCTTACAACTAATGATGAGCTGGAACGTAAAGGCACCATGCTGTATTTTAGATATCCAGCAGACAGAGGATCTGTGTTGCCCAAGTTAACAATTTTGGCTGGTGGTGGGTTACAATTCACTTTGGGTCCCCTACAATTAGGGTATGCTACAGCCCTGAGGAGTTGTTTGGTGCTACACTCGCCTGTTGCATCGCCTCATGCAGGAGTGTCACTGGTGTTGGGCACAAGGGGCACAGTCCCCTTGTGTCCCAGCCTGGTGCCCTGAATCCCACTGAGTCCCAGCAGCACAGGGGCACAGAGTCTGGGCAAGCTGAGAGCTGCCAGAGACAGCTGGCCCCAATCCAGACTAGACCCACCTCTTTGGGGCCAGCAGTCCGGCTCCGCCTTAAACCAGCGGAAGCGTGCTCTCACTATACACTCATGGGATGGTCTCCCACCAAATCAGCCCCAGCTGCAACTACCATCTGAGAACTACCATCCCGAAAGGTTCAGTGCAGACTCAATGGACTTTGCAAGCTCATTCACACTTGTCCATCAACGTAACAAAGAAATTAATATGTACCAGCTTTGCTCTCAGTGTTTATGCAAACTTCCATTCAACATTGCACTGTTTTAGATAAAACAAACAAGTTTATTGGACTACAATAAGATTATAAGTAAATATAAGTCAAACTAATATAAAATCAAACAAACATTCAATTAAGGAGATAATCACATTCAATCAAATAAAAATCATATTCTAAACTAAATTTACGTTATAGTCTATTTCCAAAGGGGCACATACCCGTGTAACAAACCATGTTACAAACTTTGTCCATATATCTACACAAGAAACACCATCAGAGCACCTAGTCAAGCTAGCTGCTCCAACAAGGGCTCATTCACCTGCTCATCCACCAATGTGATTTAGGACATCGTGCGCCAGAAATGCCCTCACACCCTATACATTGGACAAACAGAACAATCACTGCACAAAAGAATAAATGGGCACAAAACTGACATTAGAAATCACAACATTCAAAAGCCAGTTGCTGAGCACTTTAGTCTTCCTAATCACTCTGTTGATTGTTACCAACTGTGCTCAAGCAAGTCAGTAAGACATTAAGACTTCAAAGGGAAACAGATGAATTAGAATTGATATGCAGATTAGATTGTGCAGAAAGCACAATTGAATTGCAACTATGGCTTCCTTTCCCACTACAACACAGGTAATTTGACTTCACCCTCCTCTGTGTACTGTTTCCCAGTATTTGCATCTGAACAACTGCTTTGATACTCTGTTTCAGTGTGACCCGATCCCATGACTGAAACGTCCGTGTATTTATTTTCTTCCCATTCTGTAAATTTCCCCATCTTCAAAGTGTCTGATGAAGTCGGATTTTCTCTCATGAATGCTCATGTGATAAATAAATTTGTTAGTCTTTAAGTGCCATAGGACTCCTTGCTTGTTACAGTCTATGTTCAGCTTAACCACAGGCTTGGCTACTAATGGTTTTTGGCCAGACTCTGTCCTGTGTCCGTGATGCTGCCTGGAAGATGGAATCTGAGGAAGAGCCTCAGACAATGAGTCTCTTACTTTTTGCAAGTTTTACATGACCTCCCCTGCCCTGGCCCACACCCCCACCCACCAGGTCAGGTGATCACCCTAGTCTCACAATGGGCATGATCTTTCCCTCTCAAGCCAAAGTATTACAGATGTGATGCTGTCTGGGTCGTGGGGACTGTTTATGATTATATTTTATATTTGCAATAATCTGTGTGTGACATTCCATGTTTGGAAATAGAAAGGCTGTAATCTACTAGGAATGATTATATGATCTATATATAGGTATCATATATGTATCAGAATTTAGGAATCTCATTTGTTTTATGTGTTTTCCAAGTTGTTTGAGCTGAGGCAACCCCAGCCTGGGCATCTGCAAACTACTGTCCTGTTAATGACCCATCATGGAGGGGCTCCCAGCTACAGTGGGCCCAAGAAGAAACCTGTTTGACCAGTTACCCAGACTGACCATGGGGCCTGCCTCCACTTTGATCTGGCAAGGATTCTGAGATAAGAGGCCATAGCCCATTCTCCATTTTGTCTTTAGTCTGTCTGCAACCAACACCCTTCTCTGGAACTGTTCAACTGGGACTGAACAAAGGATTGAGACTCACCCAGCTGCTGCTGCTGCTGCTGAATGCACACCAAAGGAGTGGGACTAACCTGCAATCTATAGGATATTCAAGGATTTGTTTTCTATGGACTCTAAATCATTTGTATGTATGTGATTCACTTGGACCCTTTAACATTTCTCATATTTTGGTTGTCTTCCTTTTATATTAAACTTTTAGCTGCAGTTACTAAAGGACTGGCTGGCAGTAGCGGACTCGCTGCCCCAGGGAGAGATCTGGGGCACGGCCCCAGGCTCTGCCCCCTGGCTGGGGACAGGGCCGGAAGCTGCCACGGCTGCAGGTGGCTGGGCCCCGGATCCCCCACCAGGGACGGGGCTGCCGCGGCCAGATCCCCAGCTGGGGACGGGACCAGGAGCGGCCTCTGCGGTCAAGCCCTGGAACCCCACCTGGGGACTGGGCTGGAGATCTGTGGCCCTGGCAGCCCTATTGGGCCAGAAACCAGGGGGGCTGCCAGACACGTGCCCCCAGTGCCCAGCGCCAGCGACGCCCCTGGCTGGCAGTGTGGTATTTTGGGTAAGATCCAAGCCAACACTGTTCGGGGTAATGTGGCTGACCCTTTGGGGTCAGGAGAACTTATTTCTTTAAGAGACCCAGGGGCTAGGGGGCACCATAGGAGCTGATGTGCATGAAGGGAGTTGTTTCTATTTTAGTATGCTTGGTGATGACCACAGTGGGGAATCAGAAGCATGTTTTGTTACTGACTGGGAGACTGGTTTACGTACCACCCGTCAGTGGTTTAGAGATTTGGCCCCTGATTTTACAGCTTGCCCTGATTTTAGCATATTCAGAAGGTTATCCCAGGAGGTCCAGGTCACAACAGATGCCTATCTAGACCATTGTTCTTGTTTGCATGCCTTTGCTGGGTGCATAAACACAGCTCTGCTTCTCTGCCTCTGTTCAAGGCATGTGAGATACATCTGGGGACATGAACTGGAAGAGTTTCATATCTGTACATATGTATGATGTTACAGGAAACATTACTATAACATTAATGTTCAGTTTACCATGAGCATTACAAAAACAACTTATGCAATATATTTTGCCTTGCATAATATGCAGTTACATTGTATAGGTGAGCATGAATGATACACAGATAGATTCCAAGGCTATGCAGCGGGGCAGAACACTATACCTGGGTAGCCAGAAAATCATTGTGTAAACTCTGTGCACTGTATGTTCTTTTAAATATTATCTTTTTATACAATTGAATGTGTGGATAAAGAAATGCATTGTCTTTATTATCTAGGTAAAAGGCAGCAGAACTTTACCTGACTGAGAGGGTCACCCTCAGTTAAACTGCAGTCACTAAGCAGGGGGTTGAACAGGTGTCACAGCTCACTGGAGGAGGAGGAGAGGGTGGGTGTTTTGCTTGGTGGCATGGAGTCTTCCAAGATTCACAAACACTATTTGACCTGTTATTCTGTCCTCTGTTAAAAGATAAAGCTGTTTAGGCTCTGTGGAGAGTCTTCTGTTTTGAAACTCTGACCACTAGAGCTGAAATCATTGATAATCAGATCTAAATGCTTAGACATACCAAAATCACTGAGTACTGGATGGAACCTTAGGAGACTGATTCAGGGAGGTCAGAGGGACAAGTGGCAGCAGAAGGTGAGGGCACAAGGTCATAAACAAAGAAGTGAATGGTGCCACCAAACAATAGCAGCCAGGATAAGCAGCGAGTGGCTAATGCAACAATCAAGGGTCTTTCTCCTTCCCTCCCCTCTGGAAGGTTAACTGACACAAAAATGCCTCTGAACTTTGGATCTCCACTGAACAAGGACAACAATGGTGAGTGGGGTGTGGTGGAAGGAGAAGGGAGGGGAACATTGAAGGAATAATTCACTTGTTGTACTATGTTTTGGGAAATGTATATAAATATATTACCTAGTAAGCCAAGATTTCTAAAACACATTGTTTGCCAAGGTTATTCTCTTATTGTATCTATTTCAAAAGCTGGTTATTATTGTGGAGACTTTTGTGTTAGTTATAATTAATTTTACATAAGATAGGCCATTCTGGGTGAGACCAATAGGCTATCTATCCTGTCTTCTGACAGTGGCCAATATCAAATACTTCAGTGGAAATGAACAGAATAGGCAATCATCAAGTGATTCATTCCCTGTCATCCAGTCCTAGCTTCTGGCCAATAGAGTCTAGGGACACCCAGAGAATAGTGTGGCATCCCTGCCTAATTGCCATTGCTATTGTCCATGAACTTACCTAGTTGTTTTCTGAACCCTGCTAGTTTTGGCCGTCATAACACCTCATGAGAAAGAGTTGAACAGGATAACTGCATTGTGTGAAATCCTTCCTTTGGTTTGTTTTAAATCTTCTGCATATTAATTTCATTTTGCAACGATTAGTTTTTGCGTTATGTGAAGGACTAAATAACATTTCCTTACTGACTTTTTCTACATGAGTCAGGATTTCATAGACCTCTATTATATCCCCAGTAGGACTTCTCAGCTTGGAAAAGAGATGGCTAGTTATTTTAATCTCCCTCATACATAAACTGTTCTATATTTATCATTTTATTTATTTTTCTCTCTCTCTTTTCCAGCTCCAACTTTTTTTTTTTTAAATAGGATGACCAGATCTGCACATAATATTCAAGATGCATGCCTACCAGGGATTTATAGAGCTGCATTATTACATTTTCTATCTTGTTATCTATCTTTCCTAGGAGCAGATGTTTTCAGAGAACTATCCACAATGACTACAAGATCTCGCTCTTGAGAGGTAACAACTAATTTAGACCTCATCATCTTGCATGTGCAGGTGAGAATATATCTTCTAGCACACATTAGATTGCATTGATCAACAATGAATTCCAGTTGCCATTTTGTTGCCCAGTCACCCAGTTTTGTATAATTTGTTTGTAACTCTTCATAGTCTGCTGTGGTTTTAGCAAACCTGAGTAATTTTGTAGTGTCTGTGTAACCTTGGGTGGGCTAGAATTCATTCAGTTGCCTTTATCCTGTAACTCAAATAAGTTAGATAGATAAACCCCAAATCTACAGAGAAACAGCTGGAGACCCAGGATTCAGTCTGTAAGGGATTCATACTGAAGATTGTTCAATTGCCCTCCCCACATTAAAGCATTACCTAAGAACAAACATAATAAATCTTAACTACTAACTTGATAAACCTTACTCTAAAAAACAAACAAAATTTAAAAAGAGAAGTTGCCACAGAAACACTGTGAGACAGAAACTCGAGGAGTTCCAAAGTTTAAGTAGAGTCACTCAAATCTGTTACAGTCCCTGTTCAAGTCCAAAAAGCTCAAGTTGCAAGAAGCCGTAATCCTTTTCTCTGGTTCAAGGGACCTTAGGTAGAAATCTATCCAGGCTTTTCTTTCTCTTCTGGAACCACCATCATACAGTCAGTTTACTGGTTAACCAGCAATCAGTCACATATGTATATAAGAAAACTCTGCTGCAAAATGCTCCACAGAAGGGAAAAAATATCTTGCTGTCCACTTCTCACTCAGTGCCTCCCAGTCACACAGGCTAGGTCAACTTCCAGCCTCCCCCCCTGAAGTGTAGACTTAAGGTCGACTTTAAGTCGACCTTATTAAGTTGACTACAGGGTATGTCTGCCCTGGACACAAGGCAGACATACCTGGCGTGTCCCATCCCCCTGTCCCAACTGGGTAACTGGAGCCTAATTGACCCCAGGAGCTGATCCAGTCTGGGGGGTCCAATCTGGCTCCTGCTTTCTGGAGACGAGCTGGGAACCAGATCCAGCTCCCAGTGCCTCTCCACAGGTGGCAGGGCAGCTGAGAGGGGCTAGGAGCCTGACCTGGCTCACAGACCCTCTCCGTGGCCAGGGATGCATGGTGCCTGCATCTTCCCTACCACTTGCAAGCAGCCAGGGGACAAGCTGGGTCTCCACACCTCTGACTGCTTGCAAGTGGCCGGAACAGGAATGAGATGCCAGCCCCCCCCAGCAGAGGGGGGCTGGGAGCCTGATGATGAGCTGGACAATTTCACAGGCTTGGTGTCTGTGAAACGGACCAGACTCTCAGCTGCTTGCTCCATGGCATACGCTGCTGGGAGCCAGACGAGTTCGGAGCCAGTTCTTGGCCCCCACAACCTCCAGGTATTGGCTGTCCGCCCCCACCGCCTGCATAGAGGGGTCGGGAGCCAGATCCATCCCCCAACTCCTTCCTCACCGGGCTCTTCTCATTGCAAGTCAGTGTGGCTGCCAGCTCAGGTTGCTGCTCTCATGGCATCTGACTACAGCTGGGAGCATCGCTGCCCCAGGAAAGGACCCGGGCACCAGCCCAAGCCCCACCCCCTACCCGGAGGCCATGCCTCCTGGCTGCAGGCCACGTCCCAGGCTGGGGATGGGGCTGGGAGCAGCCGCAGGCAGCTGGGCCCAAGATCCCCACCCCGGGACGGGGACGGGAGTGGCAGGTGCAGCTGCGGGTGGCTGGGTCCCGATGGGGCCAGGAGCGGCAGTGGGCGGCTGGGCCCCGGATCCCTGGCACAATCGGGCCAGAGACCGGGACAGGCGGGGCCCTGCCAGACCCGGAGCACTGGCACCAGGATTTGGAGCATGGGCCTCAAGTGCCTTGTGCCAGCGACACCCCTGACTACAGCAGGAATAGAAAACCTTGTGGCACATGTTCAATGCAACCACCCATTTAATTTCCATAAGCTTCTGGACCTGGGCAGCCAAATCCGCCCAGCAACATAACCCAGCCTTAAGAGATCCCTAAAAGAGAGAGCTCCTTTAATTAGGCATATGGGTTACATCTGTAAATTCTGCCACCTCGCTGTTTACCCCTATTTCCTAATTGTTTGTGAGTATGTTGAACAGCATTGGTCCTAGTACTGACCTTTAGGGGACATCACAATTTACCTCTCTCCATTCTAAAACTGAACTGTAACTTATCACATCAAGCTATAAAACTATTACAAAAACAATCTTTGAAATAACAATGGAACATTAAGAATGTGCAGCACTTTGGACCAAACTTCCTTAACTATGTCATGCCCCCTCCTCTGTCCCATACAGAAACATACATGAGAGAACATGTTCAGAAAATCCTTTTTATTCATGTATCTTAACTTCCTTCCTCTCTTATAAGGTCTTCTAGGCCCATTATCACTGAAGTATTCAATTCTACAAGATATTTCAGCCTCTGCATAGATGCCTCTCCTATAAACAGTGACAGTTGTGTTGCATGAGGCACTACCAGCCATGGGGCTGCCACATGATTAGGACTGAATAGAGATTTTGCATACTGAATGGGTATATCATATGATGAATGAATGAAGATTTAACCTCAACTTTTTCTTTTTTTTTTTTTTTTTTAATCATCACTAGTGGCTCAGCCTAGTTTTTGCGCTATGTTTTTTTCAGATGAAAGTGGAATTCATCTCTCGCTACTCCAAGTCACAACAGCTATAGGTTGTTTTTCATCACTGAATAGAATGTGTCCTCTCAAAAGTTGCCTTACGCCTGCTCATGTGAATGAGCTAATGAATGTATAAACATATAACTAAATGTCTAAATCGAAGGAATGGAAGCAATGAACACCCATGAAGCCACTAAAGAGGAAAACACTGCATTTGAGAAGTTCATTAAGACAGTTGTACAAAATTATAACAAGAAACCAAAAAAGTATGTAGATGTAATGCTTCACAGAAGGCTGGAGTAGCCAACTTTTTGTGATGATTTTAAAACATGAGCTAAATCTCATAAAAGGATCAAGAAACACTTTTTACTATGGTTCAGTACAGTCCACCTGCAACCTTACTGTCTCACCCCCCATCACCTAACAGCCTCCCTTCCCATTTCAATTCCTGGAGAAAAACACTGGTGGCTAGTCCCTGCTGTTACTCTAGCCACAGCAGCTACACTCTAGTTTTTGCATACTAGCTGGATCACTTAAGTTCACCCATCTTCAAAGCATCTGACAAAGCGAGATTTTTCTCCCACGAAAGCTCATGCGAAAAAGAAATCTGTCAGTCTTTAAGTGCCACACGACTCCTTGGTTTTTTTGCTGGACTAGACTAACACAGCTACCCCTTTGGAAATTAGTGTGGGTATGTCTCCTTCACCTACAATTTACATCCCTAGTTCCAGTTGTGGACATACATTCAGTGAACATGGTATTAAACCAAACTCCCATTGCCAGATGTGAAGAGAAAGTGATAAACTTTTGACTAGACATGAGACTCAATTACACAATCCTTGCTCACATAGTGGCACTCATTCATTCACTTGAGTAGTACCCCTGAAATAATTATTTTAACTGGTTGTTAGAGAAGTGATAGAAGTTAGAAACTGCAGCAGTAGAAATCAAATTTTTAGGAACGACCTGGGAGGTAAGTGATTGAAACAGCTGAGTAAATACAGTAGCCTCCAGCTAAGGGTTAACAGCATTAATAAGGATGATTGAAAGTACGGGCAGATGGATGAGCAGTTGGAAGTGCATTGGATATCTAGTGGTGCATATATTTGAATTTCTGTTTGTGTCAAAATAGTCAAAAATAAAAAGTAATAGCAATTTTTTTTCACTATTCAGCCTCTGAAGTGTCAGACAGAAGGGGCCCTGGGTTGGCTATATGTGAATTGAAACATATGTACCTCCATCCATCTCATTAATTCAGCTCTGTCACTATATTTCTCTGTGGTGTTCAATAATTACTCAGACAAATTGCTAAAGAGATCTGTTTCATGCAAGGTCTTAGGTTGGGAACTACTGTTTTAAAATCTATAAAACAGAAGTGGTTGGGACTATCTGTGGCCCTCAAGCCAAGAATGATTTTTACAACCCTGAAGAACCACTGGGCTATCTCCTCTTCCACAAATGCAGCCAAATGGATGGAGATCAGTACAGAGGCTGCCTGCTTGTAGATCACTTGTCTGCCTGGCTGCATCAGGGCAACCATACATGTCCTATAGCCTTGTGTGCTCTAGTTGATTGAGTCCTGAGGCAATGGCTAATTTCTGAAGCCAGGATGATGGAAGATCAGTGCTCCCCTCTGGCTTTAGCAAGGACCCCAGCAGCTAGGGATCCAGGCAGAGCCCTCTGAGTTCTTCTGGAGCAGGAAGAAGGAAACAGTGATCTCGCATCATCTTGGCTGCAACAAAAAGCCTCATTGGGTTTTTAACCCTGCTCAACCTGAGTCCTTAGGCAGCAGCTCCCTTCTGCAGCTATCAGGAGGGGAGTCGTAGGCCATTTTAAAGCCCCCATGGACCACTTTTGGCCTCCAGACCACAGGTTGGGAATCACTACCTTAAAAAGGTAACAGTTCCCCAGAACTTTCTTTCCCAGCCAAATTAAACAGTGAACAATCACTTTTTTATGAATACAGAGCTTCAAATATTTAAAGCAACCTACTAATTAAATATACTAACAATGTTCTATTAGTTTGAGGTAAGTTGTGTTGCCTCTTGCATTTGCACATCCTTGGGTCTCTCTTGAGATATCAGTACAACTGTTGTCAGGAGGCAGTAAGAGAATTTGTTCTGACAGTGCCATGTTCTGGGACTCATCAGTCTTAACCTGGTGAGATTGTTGCCTGTCAGAACAATTCAGGCAAAAGTCAAGGCTCAGTGCTTCTTATTATCCCTCCCTCCTGGAAGTTACAGAAGGTCTCACCTATTACTCCTCAATGTGTGTCTGTGTGGGGTGACAGGATTTATAAGTGGGGACCCGTTAACAAGTGACCGGTTAGCGCGCAGATACGGTTAACACACACTCCGGTCATGTCCCCCAAAGCCAGCAAGTTAACATGTGGGACTCAGTAACACGCACTGCCTACAAGCGGAAGTTGGCCGGGGCAGGAAACACGTGGACCGAGCCTTGGTAGTTCTGCCTTTTTCTTTTCATGAGCTTTGGACACAGTCTTAGGGCTGGCAGGGAGCAGCGGGGATCTGGATGCATCCCCAGCTGCTTCTGGACAAGCTGGGAAGCTTCCACCGCGGGGGCCATCCGGATCCGCTCCTCTCCCCCTCCCAGGGCTTGCCAGTTCGGCGGAAGCTCCACTGCTTGTCTGGCAGCAGATGGGGATGGATCCGAATCCCTGCAGCCTGCCAGTGGTGGCAGAAGTTTTGCACCATCACTGGCAGGCCGGGAGTATCTGGATCCGTCCCCAGCTGCCACGGGACAAGCGGAGGAGCTTCTGCTGCACAGACAAGCTGCAGGGCAGGGGGGGAGCAGATCTGGATGGCCCCTGTAGTGGAAGCTTCGCAGCTCGTCCAGAAGCAGCTGGGGATGCGGCTAGATCCGTGCTGCTCCCTGCCAGCTGAAGATTGTGTCTTCAGGCTA
Source organism: Podocnemis expansa (assembly GCA_007922195.1). Taxonomy (NCBI): domain Eukaryota; kingdom Metazoa; phylum Chordata; order Testudines; family Podocnemididae; genus Podocnemis; species Podocnemis expansa. The sequence goes on along the minus strand of ML681984.1, from coordinate 22,540,071 downwards.
GCAAGGGTCCCTAGCTGCTGGCTCTGCACTGATTTGTGCACCGGCGAGAGCTTTTTGCTGCGCATGCATGCACAGAGCTTAGGGGGAACATTGGTCCCATTTACACGTGGTCTGCATAACATGTTGTTGCCAGGGCTTGTCCCCCGATGCTCGTGCGTTAACGGGTCCCCACTGTATATGGTAATGTAAAATAAGTAGAATCAACACTTTGATACTGTACTTTCAATAATACATCTTTAGTGATCATTAGGAACCCTCTTGATTTTTACAGCTTTCACAAGGGAAATGCACTTTTCAAAGCTCACATATGATCCCTGCAGAGACCTGTAACCTTCCTTAGAGCAACTCACCAGAAATGGAGGGTTCTGATCATAGTACAGGTGGGGGAGTCAGTTTATAATGTTGCAGAAAGCCTTTAGGACATATTAATAAAGTCCCCTCTGAAAGGTAAGTCACTGCCTGAAATGTTTGTTTCCAATAAGAGTAATATCTGAAGATTATAAACGTCACTAACAGGGGGTCTCAAAATCAGAGCCCAAGGGCCACAATGCAGCCCCTAAGTTATTTCTTGCGACCCGCAGTGACACTATCACTATCAATATTTGCAATACCTTTGTATGAAAAGGCTTCAGTGGTGCAGCCCTTGGGCTACCATACTAGTCCTCATGTTTGGTGCAGCCCTTGGTTTAATGTATTAATCCTCATGCAGCCCTCGTGGTGATTTGAGTTTGAGACCCCTGATCTATAGGAACTCAAGATATTCACACAAGTTCATTTAGCCCTGGGCCCATTTTTCTAGCTCATTACATAATGAATTCACTGGGAAGTCGAAGGCTAAAGCTAGATTAGGGACATGTGCCTACCCAAATTCAGGTGTGTATATGTGGGGCGTTGGGTATAGAGACCAGTATATGAATTTCAAAATAAATAGTACAGTAAGTTAGTGTGCTTTTGATTCTACAAGGGGCTACATATTCCTTTGGTCATTCCTGACCATATTTGTGCAGGTCACAAAAGATAAAATTGTCATCACCTCCGTGACTAAGCGAGACATTTTGGCTATGTCTACACTAGAAAAAGTTAGGCTGAACTGATTAATTTGAACTAATAAGTTCAACTTTAATTTGAACTAAACTCAATCTTATTAAGTCAAATTAACAAACTGGATTAAGTCGACTTAAAGGTGACAATTTATTAAGGTCTGTTAAGTTGAATTAAGAAAGTGATCTAAGTCAATTTAAAATTAACTCGACCTAACTGCCCTTAATTTAACCTTAATAAAATCAAATTAAGGGTTAATCCACGTCTACGCCATCCTTTGTTTGAACTACGGAGTCGAATTAAGGCTTACTTTGAACTAACAGGCAATTCTTACTAATTCGAATTAAGGAACTTCTTTATTCGACTTAATGAAAGTCTAGTATAGAAAGGGACTAATTTTGTTTGAATTAAGCCCCCTTAATTTGACCTAAATTGCCAGTGTAGACATAGCCAAGAAAATGCACACTCTAACCAACCTTCATGGACTACCCATGTCTCAGGGCATCGCACGTGAGAGAGAATAGCCTTCAAGTGGCTTCTACTCATTCACTCCGGGCTCCTCTTTACTCACCCGAGAAAGAGAGAAAAGAGGATAACAAATGGAGCTTGACTGTCCTGTGGAAAAACACAGCAGACAGAGTGCTTTAGTTTTGCTGTGCAGTGAACTAGACAGGGTCAGGCCTAGCAAACTGTATAGTAATGACCCTAGCTACCTACGTTCTGGTAAAGACTACAAGTGCTTTGTCTCCAACTAAGATTTTATAGTAACGCCATATACGACTGGGAGAATTTGACAGCAGTTGACTAGTTCAGCCAAAAGCCTTATTTATTCACCATGGTCCCATATACGCACAGTTCATTTAACACGCGGCCACGGGGGCTTGTCCTCCGATACCCGCATCTTAAGGGATCCCCACTGTATAATATATAATGAAGCAAGTAAATGATGGACCATTGACCTCTGTTTTTAATTTTGTCCCTTTATTCTATAACATTGTTCATTTCAGAACATGCCATCATTGGGTCACAGTCTTAATGCTTTTTATGGATTTCAAAAGAAATTTCAGAAAAAAAATCCTTATCTATATATGTGTTACCACACTGAACTGTAACACTCTAGAAGCCAGGGAAATCTAGTGAGTAAATTACATGGTCTTAAAAAGTTCCCCAAAAGCCAAAGTTGGGGAAAATGGCACAGGAAAAAAAAGTCATCCATTTTAATGAAACTTTGGTTGGAAAAAAACAAAGAAACTAAGTGCAAGCCCAAAGTGTTTTTATATGTATATGATTTGTGTATACATGTATCTTGTCAATTTCAAAAGGGATAGCCGTGTTAGTCTAGTCCAGTAAAAAAAACAACAAGGAGTTGTGTGGCACTTTAAGACTAACAGATTTATTTTTTGCATGAGCAAAAAAAATAAGTCTGTTAGTCTTAAAGTGCCACAAAACTCCTTGTTGTTTTTGTATACATGTATTCTTTAAGACTTTAGCAATGTAGAAAATTTGATGAGATACTTAAAAACTGTGTTTTAACATAAGAGTCCAATGAAACATTGACAGAAACCAAAATGCTAAAGCAAGCTAATTTACTATCCTGTAACCAAAACAGATTGCTAAATTATCTTTGAATTTTACAAAAATGTCTTTAATCTGTAAATATCAGAATAACATGGGTTTTTAGACAAAGTGCTGTTAAAACAGAGCTCTAAATGCTGAATGTGATACGAAACTTGTCAGTTGATGACTTTTTTAAAAAAAATGCATTTTATAAATAGGTTTTTTTTGGTTTGTTTGGTTTTTTTTGTTTGTTTGTTTGTTTTTTAAATATGGCCAAATAAAAAACATTCCAGACAAAGGCAAACCAAACTCACAATTAATCATGAGTGCGATTGGGGAAAGCAAGATAAAGGAAAAAATCCCACAGACTAACATGTTTATCTACTTCCACCCACCGGCCAAAAAAATAATCAGTAGCCACCCTTTAATGCATTGAATAGCGCACCAAGATAAGTAGGAGGTTTTGCACTAGCTTTGATAGAATTTATATTGAAAATTCCATATAGTCACCCTCTTTTTAAACTTAGACATTTATTCCACTGTACTGTATGTCCATTCTACACATTCATTAGCTCCACAGAGAAACAAGCTATTACATGTTAACATGTCTCCCTCTTCCTGGTATGTCTGAAACTCATAAAAACAAAGAGCCTATTGGCACTTTTAAAGACTATTCCCCGCCCCCATGAAATCTCATGCAATAAATAAATTTGTTAGTCTTTAAAAGTGCCCCCAGACTTGTCATTTGTTTTTCTGAACTAGACTAACATGGCTACCCCTTTGGAACTTGTCAGAAAAAACAATTCTACAATAGCCATTAGATAACACAGACGCCTCTTATGTCACCTCTTACTACCTCTGTCTCAAAAAGAAATCAAAACACTTCTATTAAAAACTAAAAATGAACATAGTCTGAAATTTGAAGACAGAAATAATCGTCAAGTGAAATTAATGAACGCTGCTTCAGAGGCATTGCTGGCCTGGGGAGGGACCCGGGGCACAGGCACAGGCCCCGTCCCTGGCCTGCAGGGCCCGCATCCCCAGCCGTGGACGGAGACGGAAGTGGCCGCAGGCAGTCGGGGCCCACATCCCCGGCTGGGGACAGGGCCAGAAGCTGGGATTTGGGGACACTGGTGTTGGGATTCGGGGCACATGCCCCTGGTGCCTAGCACCCGTGACGCCTCTGTGCTGCTTATTGATGGTTCTGAGGAGGCATTAGAAAGAGACAATCATAAGAAAAGGCAATATATAACCTTAAGACAGGACAATTAGAGATCAATTATTAGTCACAGAACAGTGTTCTGAAGCCATCTCCTCCTTAATCAAAGATTATCCCAAATTAAAATATTTAATTATTTGCAGAGAGAAAGATTGTGTATATAGTCTCAAAAATGCTAACAGTCTCATAAAAAAGTTTCAACTCCCATAGATCGTTTAATTTGGAAATTATATAGCCATAGTTAGAGAATGTTTAGTTGCAGCCTAAAACCAAAAGACAAACCCGATTCCAGAAATATGTAAACAGAAGCTGAATTTCAAGGCACTGAGCTATCTGACAGTCCAAGTCAAAAAAGGCATAGCATGCAGTCTCAGTAGGACAATCCCAATATTTCATCCAATGTCCTAGTGACCTAAGCACCTGATATCCCCATTTTTATTGCATTAGTCAAAAATATATTTTAAAATAAGTTCACAAGCCTAGTCCAAAATCCATTGAAATCAGTTGAAAGAATCTGATTGTCCTCAACAGCCTTTGCCCACTAGACACTGCTATCATGAGTAGAATTTGCTTTGTATTTACAAAGAAGAGTTGAGGAACAGTGAGGCACAATGTTTGGACTGAAAAGGGAAAAAAAAAAAAAATCAGATGAGTAAACCACAATCAGAACTGCTCTTTTGCAAAAGCATTAACATTATTTTCCTAGTACAATTATTCAGAGACCCAATTTACAGGGGGATAAAAGTCCTCCAGTACCAGAAATAAATATACGTCACTGTTGAGTTAAAAGCTGGCAATAGCAACATCTGTGAATACTTTATAAAGCATACTTTCTTTTGTGTAAGTATGTCACGTCCTTCAAAAATGTTGCCACAAAAAGAGTAATGATGCTTTCTTTTGAAAATATGGACATCTTATCCAAAACAAAATGAAATAAACTTCTTCACTAGAGCAAAGATTTGCACTGAAAATAAAGAAGCTTTGTTCAGCTAGATCCCCAGCTAAACATAGATAAAACTTCCTATCACTTAAGCCCTGAGGCTTCTTTAAGCCTAGAGCCCATAGAGTGACAGATTGTCTAAAGTACTCTTCTTGTTACTGATTACATTATGTCTCTGAGTCAGGTGATTGCTCTTTATTAGCTCTGTTAATTCTCTATGAGCCTTTCAGACTTGACTGGTTGATTTGTAGTTAGAAGTATAGTACTGTTATGTTTCAAGTAGAGTGAGTGAACATGATCACCCAAAGTAACGAACAATATAGGCCCCGACCAATGTTCCCTCTAAGCTGCGCTGGCGCGCTGTGGTGCAGCCCGCCACAGCCGCCAGCACAGCGAAAGCTGCCGGCAGCGCACTGCCGGCAGCCTCCACAGAACTCCTCTGGGGCTGGGAGTTTTGAAAACTCCCGCCCAGAGAAGCTCCAACGGAGCATGCCCAGAAAATCTGGGCATGCTCCATAGAGCTCCTCTGGCCCGGGAGTTATGGCTGGGCCCTCTGGCTCCAGTCCAGCTCCAAGGTAAGTTGGGGGGGGGGGCCCGAGCGGGAGCGGGGGGCGAGCGGGGGAGGGGCTGTCAGGAGCAGCAAGGGGGCGAGCGGGAGGGGGGCTGTCAGGAGCAGCGAGGGGGCGAGCGGGAGGGGGGCTGTCAGGAGCAGTGGGGGGGCGAGCAGGAGCGGGCAGGCTGCCAGGAGGGGGGGGCTGACAAGGAGCAGCGGGGGCGGGGCTGTCAGGAGTGGGGGGAGGGGCTGCGCAGCAGGGCCCGCCGGGAGGGGGGGGGAAGAGCGCAGCAAGCAACCGGAGTTGCTCAGCTGCCCTCTGCCCTTAGAGGGAACATTGGCCCTGACCCTTCAAACACTTATGCATGCGTTTTACTTCACTATGGTTATTAGAGCCATTGAATGGAAGGAAGATGATGAGGAAAGAGGAAGGACAATGAAAACAGTAAGTTCCCACAGTCGCTAAATAGGTGGACATTTCAATTAAAACTGCTTTGAATTTTGTTCTCTCTTTTTGAGCAGCTTTCTCCCCCCTTAACTTGTCCCAGGCTTCATGGTGGAAGAGTTTTTGACTGAGGTGAGGAATAGGGGGCAGCAAACAGGTTTAATGAAGTGGCACACCAAACTCCTTGGGATCCTCTACAACCCACTAGAAGAACTCAAGGGCTATGTCTACACTAGCAAATTAGTCTGGAATAAGGAGGCTTAATCTGGACAAATTCGCTCTGTATCTACACTAGGCTTTGCCTACTTTGACCTAAGAAATTCAGACTAAGATCTCCTAAAAATTTTTTAGTCCTTCCTCTCTCCTCATCCTCTTCCTTCCTTCCAACTAGTTGCAGGTTGCCATCAAATCCCCCCTCAGTCTTCTCTTCTGCAAGCTAAATAAACCTAGTTCCTTCATGTCAGCGGAGGTGGCAGCCATGATGGCCACCCCGCCCCACACATAGCCCCCTGGATTATGCTACTCTCAAGGAGAAATGTTAAGTATCTATCTCCTTGATGGGCCTCCATCTCCAGGCCATCCAGCACAAGGGGGAAGAACGTTAAGTATCAGTCTCCCCTGATGGCTCTCAATCTCCTGTGTGAGTTTTTTTCCTCCCTAGTTTCTGTCAACAACAAAGGGGGTGAGTTTCTACCCCCCCCAACAGTTTCTTGGCACCCCCATCACCATGAAGGAGGGGTCATTGTCTGGGGTCCCAGATTTATCATTGGTCCTGACCAGGATCCCACTCCTAATTGGCTATTTTTACTCTGGCTGGGCAAAATTCTATTAAAACCCCCTGTCTCGGCTAGCTTGTTGTTCTCCCACCCTCGAATGCTAAAGGGCACGTTGCGACCCAGTCGGATTGGCCCCCGACTGAGACAGGGAGCACCCACCCACGAGACCTTCCTTTTTGGGATGTACACGGATTGCCGGCCGAACGATTAAGTGCTGAGATGCTGCAGCTGGTCTGCCTCCTCGCTTTGGGTTCTACCGCGGTCCTGGGACAGGTATTATAAATCGATATAGGCCTCCTACTTTTTCTTAATCATTCTACTTGGTACCATTTATATATAACCTGTGATTGTAGCTTCTTTACCTGAGTTTTGCATAGTTTGTGTAGTTGTTGTTATTTTCTCTGTACCTTGCATAATCTTTTTATGATATAGTTGTTTATGGTCTAGCATAGTTTATGTTGTTAATTTGACAGGTGTTTTGTTAGTCATTTGTATTTTGCATCCTTCTTACTGTATAATTGTTCATTACTCTGCTTTTGCTCTAAACTGCTGCCCCCAAACTTCCCCAGTGTACACGGGGGGGAGTGTGGGGGTTTATTTTTCCTCTCATCTGATTTTTTTTTCACTCTGCCGCCCACCCTTCTTGGCTAGCAAGGAGGAATGGCTTTCAGCCATTGGTAAATATGCGTCGGGTGGGCTGGTCAGTGCCTATACCGATGTTGAGGCAGTAAAAGGCCAGAAAAGTCCTTGACTTATTATGGCCACCCTCTTGTAGATCATAAATAACAGTACGGATTAAAGTACTTTTGTAGGTTGTAAGTGTTTTGCATAGACTTTCATGCTTTACCCTGTTTGGTTGGAGGTGTTTTACAAGTGCTTTATATAGACTTTCTTGCTCCATGCTGTTACTTGGTTATAAGTGGTTTGCATAGGTTTTTAGCTTTATATTATCATTTAATTATAAGTGTTCATTTAAATTTTGCTTTATGCTGTTAGTTGGTTATAAGTGTCCTATATAGATTTTTGCTTCATATTGTTAGTTGATTACAAGTGTTTTTGTATAGATCCCCTTGTTTTACACTGTTAAGTGGTGAAAGGTGTTTAAGGTGTCACTATAAAAGTAGCTTCTTTGTTTACTTGAACTGGTGTCTGTCTCATTGGTGGGTGTGGCCGGTCCATCCCAGTCACATTACGAACCCGGGGTTCAACACTTCAGTCTCTCCTCATAGGTCACGTGTCCTAGCCCCCTAATCATTTTTGGTGCCCTTCGCTTGACTCTAATTTGTCCATATACTTTTTGTAGTGGGGAGCCCAAAACTAGACACAGAATTCCAGCTGTGGCCTCACCAGTGCTGAATGGAGTGGAATAATCACGTCCCTCAATCTGCCGGCAACATTCGTACTGATACAGCCCAATATGCCATTAGCCTTTTTGGCTATAAGGGACACTGTTGACTCATATCCACCTTCCCATCCACCCTAACCCCAAGGTCCTTTCCTATAGTACTGCTGCCTAGCCAATCGGTCCCCAGCCTGTGGCAGTGCATGGGATTTTTCCATCCTAACTGCAGGACTTTGCACTTGTCCTTGTTGAGCCTCAAGAGATTTCTTTTGGCCCGCTTCTCCAGTTTGTCTAAGTCTCCCTGAATCTTGTCCCTACCCTCCAGCATGTTCAATTTCCCCCAGTTTGGTGTCATCCATGAACTTAACTGAGAGTGCAATCTATCCCATCATCAAGACTATGCAAGTCTAAACTAAGCTTGTTCACGTAGACATAGCCAGGGTGTTTTAGTTAGTAGGCTTTATAGGCAGAAGACCTGGACTCAATCACCACCAAAAAACATGGCTATAGTGAAGGAATATTTTACAAAGTTTCAAGAAAGGTTGTAAACTACCCCAGATAACAGTGGGTAAAGCACTTAGACTCTAAACAAAGCCATTCCTAGCTTGGCTTATAGAGACAGGCCAACAGAAGATAAAGCTTGTGAGGCTTACTTTTTGGGATGCCTTCTCCAGTACATTCCTTGATTAAAGGCAAATAGATAACTTGCAAGGTTTCCTGGCTAGGATCAGTCCATGATCTGTGGGAGTTAGAATGTCCTATGTTGTCTCTCTGCTGCTGCTGCAGTGCTTCCTGCACAGTTCCTGATAATGGGCTGCTCCAAGCATTTCAGCAGACTACAAGGCCCTTATGCCCACAGTCAGAAACGGTATATAGTTGTCCTGTACCTGAACATCAGTACCTCCTTAAGAGTCCAATAATCCCTCGTCAGAGCACATCTCCCCCTTCCCAGATTAGTCTCCAGTAGCTACGACACTGTCTGCTATAGTCTTCTCCAGGTTCCTGTTGAAAAGCCTGCATGAGACGCTGGTTCTTAGTCACTGAGAGTTTCTTTTGAAATTAGGCCCTGTTCTGATTTTTCCGCCTCAAGTTCCACATAGACTTGCACGCAGCTGAAGTGTCTGCCAGATATAGTCTACTCTTCTCACAGATTTTCAGTTTTTCTTCCTTAGTTTCCTGCTCTGCACACAGTTTCTTAGCTTCCGAAGCCTGCTTTCCAGATCTACTCCATCCCATCTTATCATGCATCTAATGCCCATGCTGTTCCTAGCTGATGCAGCTTCTCCAGTTTCCTTGTCACCTCTCCTAGCCCTCCTGCTCCAGTCACTGCCTTCCAAAGGAGAGAAATCATTTTGCAGTGAGACTCAAAGTTTCTTCAGCATATAGGTTTGGGGATTATGTTCCAAACATATGGTGGAGCATGAAAGATGGCACAAATGAAACAATTTGTTGTCGCCCCGCAGTCCCTTCGTACTCACGAAACTTGTAGGGAAGATGTAAAAGCACTCCCCAGTGAAAAGCACAGACACAGATCTGTTCCCCAAAGCAGAGGGGGTAATTCAGGAAATTCTACAGTGGGCCAACAGCACAAGGAAATACAGCTGTGGCCTCCTTGGTCCCTGATGCACTTCAGCAATAATTTTCACAGTGGTATGGCAGTTATGAGTTACGGCAAACCTCAGGGGAGGCACTAGCCATTTACCACTGATCCCTATGAATGCTCTGGTGCAAGCATGAATCTCTCCAGACACATTTGGGAAAAGGGAGGCTACCAAAACTGAAGAGCAAGGAAGCTGAATAACAAAGGAGATCAGTTCTGACATGTAGGAAGGAGCTGGTTGATAAGAGTCTCAAACGTAAAGGCAAAAAGAAGTTAGAGGTTGTTGTAAGATCAGCCTATCTCAGCTCTACCAGCAGCATAGAGGAGGGTTTTAAACTTGCATTATGCCAAGATTCAGAGTCAAGCCCTTTCATCCCATTAGTCTTTCAACTGTCTCTTCATTCTTTTTGTATCGCATTTCTGAACACTAATTCATCTTTCACATATGGCAGTCTGCCAAACATGAAGGAAAATGATGGATAGCTAGTCACACCATGAGGAGTTTATTGTAGTTAAGGTCAACTCTTGAATCATCTTAGTCTTCCCCCCCCCCCCTTTTTTTATGCTTAAGGGAAAAAGTCCATTTCATAGCTTGGTTAAACCTTGCAATTCTCTCCCCATGGGGAAGGCAAGTGCTGCCTAGAATTATTTAAATGTTTTAGTTGAAAACATTATACAGAAATTTTGCCATGAGAACTATCGTGTTAATCCAGTTACATTTTGGAGAGGTGGTAGTTAGCATAACTACCATCAGTGTCTTATGTACAATGTTGTAGCTTTTACCGATTTCCATCAGAGTTGGGTCAGACCCTTAGCAATTCAAAAGGAAGAGTTTTTACCACTACATCAAAATCCCATGCTTTGATTTATCTTACTGTTTAAGAGGTGCACAACTTAACTGTGAATTTCAAGAAAGGCCACCATCAATTCTATCATTCACAGGCATAGAAATTGCTTATTGAGACAATTATACGACAAGAAAATGCTGGTAGTATTTTACATAAGAACCTCTGTGCTAAAACCTTTCAACAACATTGAGGGCTTTTCTGAGGCACCATTAAATGAAGGAAATGAATTTTACAATTCAGAAACAGTGAAATGTACTGAAAAAAGTTTTGGAAAAAGTTAAATACCAGAACATTTTTCTGTAATTTTCATCTAAATTACAAATAAATACATCAAGTATACCAAATTCCAGCAAATCAATGTGTAACTCTTCTGCTTGGGCAGATTGGCAGGATAAGGGCCAGGATCTATATGTAGGGGTTTTCAAATGATGCAACACCACCAACTGGCTCGAGCCTCCACCCAGATTTCTGGGAATCCTGCACTGTTCCCTGGGCACCCAAAAAGGGTAAGGCTTCCCCACTTGCAAGCATGAAACCGAATGTAGTAAAACAGAACTTTTAATAGTAAAACAGAAGGCAAAAGGCCAAATACAGAGACCAGCACTAATCTAGAAAATTAGCATAAAGCGAAGCTCCCAATAACCCAAACCACATGACAGAACATGCAAACTTAATGGCAAAACTAGCACTGATCTGGAGAATCAGTGCTAACTAGGCTCCCAACCAACCCTAGGGTATGTAGGGAGTGTCCTTTACACCAGCTATCTACTGGTCACTCACTCCATCCCCAAGAACTGTTTCTTGGCTCCACCCGCTGTCCACTGGCTCCACCCTGCAGTCACTCATGCCACCCAGCTCGCTGCTAGCCACTCTCACAATTCACTGGCTCCACCTGCTGTCCACCAGCTCTACCCTCAGGTTACTCATGGCACCTTGCTCACCGCTGGTCACCCTCACCATCCACCAGCTGGTCACCCCATCACTGTTTCTCTTCAGCTCCGCGAAAGAAGGACTCTCTCCCTCTAGTGAGCTCAGTGATTTCAGCTCTCTTAATCTTTAAGTCGCTGCTAATAGCTACTTCCATAACAAAAAAAAAACACAGGAGAAGCAATAGAGGAGGTAGCAAACTGCCTCAAGCATTGAAACAATGCAACCTGCCCCACTCCTGTTTTTGACTCTGAGGCTGAAACATGCCGTCACCTTTCCTACAAGCCTCTTTTTAACTAAGGGTAGTTTTTACCCTTTAACTAACCCAGACAGATTTCAAAACAAACAGAGTAGCAGTTCACATAGACAGTATTTCATATTTCCCCTGAGTAGAATGAAAGATAGATAGATTTGGGAGCAGACTAACCCCAAATACAATTACCCACTATGTCCTGCATTTAGTATGCTAATCAGCTAATTGTACCTTTTTGCATTCATGCTAATACAAAACTCATGCAGATTAGAAACTGCCCTCAGAAGCTGTTAGGCACAGCTTCTAAGCCTGCCTTAAAAATGTAATCTGTTCCAGAGGTGTAGCCATGTTGGTCTGTTGACAGCAAGAACAAAGAAAGTCCTATGGCACCTTGAAGACTACGAAATTTCTTCAGGCATCAGTTTTTGGTAGGCTGCAACCCACTTCAGACGAATGAACATGAACCCCCATGAAAACTTAAGTCTGAAAATTAGTCTTTAAGGTGCCACAGGACTTTCAATGTAACCTGTATTACACTCCACTGTCTTGATGCAGAATAAAGAATTATTTTCAGCAATACAACTTATCACATCAACCTCTTAGAAATGCAAATACAATCTTGGAAAAATTAATGAAACAAAACACGTGCTGCTGCACTTTGGACCAAACTACCGTAACACTGTCATTCCCATCCTTTGTTTCACACAGAAACAGACATGAGTAAGAGGGGTTTTCTGGACACAATCCCCTTCTCATGTACCATAACTACTGTTGCCACTTAAAGGATCTTTTAACTCTAGCGCCACTGAAGTACTCATTTCTAGATGACATTGAACATTCTGGTCCTGACCCAGCAAAGCATTTAAGGACATCAGTGAGGTGACTCATCTAATTAAAGTTAAGCAAAGCTTAACTGCTTTACTGGATCTAGCCTTTTATGAACATGCCTAGAGTTGCATCAACTCCTCCATTGAAAATACAAAGATACAGTACTGATTTCCTCTTCAGTATTCAGTGGAGACTGAGGCATGAACAAGAGATCTGTCTCTAGCCTCATGCATCTGCAAAAGGCCAGAGCCATGCGTATGGAGGCCTTTTATGCTATGTCAAATTCCTGACAGCCCTTCCACTCCGTGGCAGCATCGCTCCAAAAGGACCTACATTCCTTTGGATTTGCCCAGGCCCTAGAAACCCTCTTAAAAGGAATCCCAGAATGGATAATGTTAATTATCTTTTACAGTTAATTCCTGCTGCTCTGCAGACAAAGCTATACCAGTTCCTAGTCACCTCCTCTTCCCCAAGGTCCATCCAACATCCATCCTCTCCTCAGCACTGATTCCCAAACCAGCAAGAGAGTTTCCGAGAGATCCTGAGGAGACAGACAGACAGTGCTACAAAAGAGAGATGGAAAGCTGTGTGAGGAGGCCCCTCTTTGCACTTGGATCTGAAAGAACATTCACCCCCCCACACACCCCATATCACTGCAGTATTTTCACAGCAATTTTTAGCTAGTGATGGAGCATTCCACAATCTCAATATGATTAGTGTGGGCACTTCCTACAACTAGTCACTGAACTAGTTTACAGAAGTTGGAGTATTTGAAAGCTTATTGACATAGCCAGTAAATTTATATTCTCTTAGGGACAGTTATTCGTCTCAGAAATTAAAACAATATGGTAATTATAGTAATCTTTGTATGTTTCTGCCAGATATTAACCACTAGTGAGGCCTTCAACATCTTCCTACAGGGCAGCATTTGCTGAGAGATGTTACCATGAGTGAATGGTAGATTAGTCTCAGTAAAATCCTTGGTGTGAAGTCTTTTAACTCCCCTTCTCATTAGACATGTGCCGAGTCCCAGTTCATAGTTAAAACTATTTATGTGCTGCTACAATGCAAGCAACAATCATAATCATGTTAGTATAGGAGCTGACTTTTTACTCAGAAGTTTCAAGATGCCACTGGCTGGAGTGATTCATGACCATGAGTGCCTTCCTCAGAACAGGCTGTCAAAACAGGGCACACCTCCCAAACTGTTAGTATGTTCATTAATTAGATTTCACCAGGCCTGTGAAAAATGTGAACACCTGGATCAGTGTAACAGTCTTACCATGAAACAGTGATTCTCACCTTATTCACCCATTATGGGATACATATATAGCTCTCTCTGTGTTATGCTGGGTTCAGCCACACAATAGATATACTACCTGCATGGCCCTGAGAACGTCACATGGGCTACAGCTGTATGCCGACTGGACCACAAGCAAGTCATGGTGAAAAAAACAGCCCCTGGAGTCACAACCAGTCCCTTTAGTTTCTCCAATCCATCTTGCCACCTAGACAAGCTAGACTTGGTGATAAAAGGTCATTTACACCACAAAAGTCACACAATGTTCAGGTTGCTTTCAGTCCCAAGACACCAGCCCCTTTCCCCAGATCAAGTGGTATCTTAGAGCTTACAAAGACATTGCTTGTAGACAATTACCTAATAAACTAACTTAAAGGTTTAATAACTAGGCAAAAGAAATGAGAGTTATTTACCAAGTAAAGCAAACAAACATACACAATCTAAATCCAAAGAATGGCAGAACTGTAGTGATCTTCCAATTCAGTCTCTTTCAGGGCAGACCCAAGTAGTAACCCCTGGAGATCTCTGGCTTCAGTTTAGTCTTGTTTCTGTCCCTGTGAAAGTTCAAACAATACAGATATGGAAAGTTTCCTACTATCTTTTTTTTTTTTTTTTTAATTTACTTTATTTAATCTCCTTGTTCATGGGATGAACTTCCTTGTGTGTACTGTTCCAAAGATGCAATAGGGCCATTAACCAGACCTCTATATTGAGATGCTCTTTGATGGCCCATCTGATTTTGATAATTCTTTTGGATGGGGACGGGGGGCAGGAATACTGTTTCCATCTGAGTTCACAAGCTTAGTGCAAACATTTTCAAAGTTACAAAGCAAAATTTGTATACAAATATATATTTATATATAATATATATTTCATAACATGGACTATAGACATCACATATCAGATAAATTCATGCAGTAATTTACAAACTATTCTATAAAATCTAAAACATTAAATGCAGTCTCATAAGACTACCTATTTCTGTGCAACCCTAACAAAAGTGAATTGGTCTGGTCTCCAACTATGAGTTTGTCAGTTCTTAGCTAATGCTTGCAGTCTTGGTAAAAGCTGAAATCATGCCAAACACCAGCCACAAAGCGTTGAACAGCTTTAATTTTTAAAAGTAGAATAAAATTAACTATATTAGTACAAGAAGCATTTTACATAATCAAATTCCTATTGTTAAAACAACTACTATTGTTTAGAAATAGCACACTGATTCCACTTGAAAATTGGTTTCAAACTTTGACATAGTGGGGCTCTTACAGATTATTACTAAGCTTAACCTGATAGCCACAAATATTAACTATCTAATGGTATGTCTAGACAGATGGCAGCAAATTTACTGCCATCAGCTCAGGGTTACAGGAGGTTCTAGTGGGTCTGAACTCACCGTACTGCTCCTGGAAGTTGGCCCTGGAAGCCCTGGGGCCAGAGGGCATAGGGGAAGGCTGACTGCAAGGGACTTGTGATCAGCTTTTCCTGGATGTGTACCAGAGGCTTACAAAGTTGCCGCTAGTTACACAAGGAATTTTATGTTTCTTAGGTAATTAGTGGTCTACTGCCATTGAAAAGCCCTCAAGTGCAAGCTAGGGCTAAGCACAGGCATAAGATTTATTATGGATCTTCTTGTCTAGCCTTACAAAAATGGAAGATGATTATTTGCTTCCCTGGATAGAAGCTGTCACAAAATTGTTAATTAATATCTCATTTTTGTTTATTCCAAATGACAAACAAGCATTTTAAATTCTCATTGAGACATGTTAAGATGTGAAACATACTAAGTTGGGATCAATCTTGCAAACAGACTGTGGGCCAGAGGCTTAGTCCTATTGTGTAGTTCCAGTAGTTCAAAGAGTCCATAAAGCCACTTTAATGAACAGACTGAGAAATTCTTTATACAGGAAAATGCTTGGGTGCTCTAGATCAGTGATTGTCAAAGTTGGGGTCACAACCCAGTACTGGGTCACAGACCCACTGGTACTGGGTCGCAGCACCAGAGCAGAGTAGGGGAGAAAGAGAGGGAGACAACTGCCTCTGGCTTCTCTGCTGGCCACTGCAGCTCTCCAGGGAGCCTGGGAGAGGGGAACACTTAACATACAGTAGTATCAGCCTTTGGTGGAGAGCACTGAGACAACAGTTGTTGTGATTAACAATGAGGTGCTAATAGTTGTTCAAGCAATCTCTGTGCTTCCTTCTCTCTGATTCACCGTCTCTTTGGGCTTTTCTCATCCATATGGAAAGACTGAGGTCACAAGCAACCTTTGAGTTTTTTGTCAACAGACTCAATGAAGAAAAGAAAAATCTGTGAACATCCCCTTATTCCACCATTTCTGGGATCTGGGAATTGCAGTTATTTTTGCAAATTAGGACTTACCTCTTTTATTCAGTGGGATGAGAATTCCCTTGTTTGCAACAAAAGTTATAACTTGCAGTTTTAATTAAAAAAAACCAAACCTCTTTCCAGAGATTTTTTGACTGATGATAAAAAAGGAAAGAGAAAAGCAAACTGTTCTAGTAGGAGCCTGTGTTAGAAAGTATGGTATTTTCTCCTACAGTTAGAAAACCTAAGTAACAAGTCAACCAAAACACAATATTGTGGACAATTGTGCGTTCGTGGAAACTCACACAGACTCAGGGAGCAGATGAAGTGCAAAGGTGAAAGGGGATCCCAGAAGGGCTCCTTCAGTTCCTGGGACTGGGCAGTGGATAAGGGAGCAGGAGCTGGAGGGACTTGGACAGGCTCAGCAGATAGGAACTTACAGGACCTTTCCTTCCAGCCTGGCATTGGCTCTCTCCTTCTTCCCCTATCTCAGCATTTCGATCTCATTTCTCCACCTAGTCACCTCCCACTCCAGGCTACTATATGCCATTTTAGAGGCTTGACATACTTCCTTATCCGAGACAGAAGCATGGCATGTAGGATCACCCTCTGCATGTTCAATGTAGGTGATCTCAAATTAGATGTGTAGACTTGGGGCATGCAATAGAAGCCTCAGGAGAATGGATGAAAACCATGAGGGATCCCTCTCCCCCAGCCATGATCACTGTTCAATTTTCTGGCAGCTGCCACTTTTTTTTTCAGTGGAGGGTTATCTTGTGGCAGAGGGGTCTGGAGCTGGGTCCCAATGAATAAAGTTTGATGGCCACTACTCTAAAGCTACCTTCACAGCTCTGTCCTTTCTAATTGCCTGTTGCTCAGCCTGCAGTATAAGGAATGTTTCCAGAGGGTAAAAGGGTGGGCTAGAACTTCCCAATGCCACATAACCCCTTAGGATGATGAACAATCAGAACTACTTAGAGCAACTTTGAGGCCTCATAGTTGCACATGGCACTGAACTGGTCTCTGGACATTCTCAAGATCAGGGACGTATATAAGGCTATATCCATATCTACTTATTTAGTTCAGACTTGCAAGCTTAGACAGAAAAGTGATTCTGAGCTAGTCCTTTTCCTAAAATACGTTCATAAACTTAAGCTTTTTAGTACAAATTAGCCATCCGGCTTAGTTCAAACTAGTCAGCACAGCTAGTTCAAACGTTTTAAGTTCGAAGTACCATGACTATTACATCATGCTAGCTTGAACTAAAATTTGAACTAAGCACTTAGTTCAAACTCACTATTCGAACCAACTACTTTGAACTAAGCTTTGCCTAGTTTAAACTAAGCAATTGCTTAGTTTGAATTTGGCAAAGCCTAGTGCAGACCTGTGTTCGTGCCTGATGTACTAATAAGGGGCCGCTTGCCCAGGCACCCCATTTGCCACCAAGCGCACACTAAAAAAAACCCCTTATGGACAGCGTAAGAGGCTCTGGCCTGGAATCTGGGAGGCTGCAGACTAGCATACCTCAAAAGGTACTAACTTCGTGGGAACCGAAACCCACCTAGGAATTTATGACCACCTGGAACTTTGGGTCCCACCTAGGCATTTATGACCCTCCTAGGAATCTGGGCCCACCTGAGAATTTATGACCCACCTGGAAATTTGGGTCCCACCTAGGAATTTATGATCCACCTAGGAATCTGGACCCACCTGGGAATTTAAAACTTAATTGGAAAATTACTCTCTCAATCGTGGGAACCACTAATATGACAAACCCACCCCAGTGTGGGAACCAGAAAAACACTGAGCTAAAAATCCTATAAAAAAGGGGATGCCAACTGGCAAAAAAGTTATGGAGGTTCATGTGTTACCTGCCAGAACTGATCACTCTGACAGTTGGATCTCCCGAGGAAAGCTAGCTCGTGTCGTGTCTCTTACCGTGCCTCTTGTGTTCATGCTGCTGGTCAGTGGAGCCTGGGTTGTGGTACGTATATAGGAATCCCCTACGAGTACACTGCAGTTTGTTTTACCTTGCCATTTTGTCTTGTTGGGAATACCTAGCAGTTTTACTTTGTTGCAAATACCTTACAGTTTTACCTTGCTGTTTTACTGTGTTACTTATATAGATTTGCGGTTTTGCTTTACAGTCTTGGTGTGTCACTTATATAGACTTGCAGTTTTGCTTTACTGTGTTACCTATATAGATTTGCTACCTCAGTTGGTCTTGTAAGGTTGCTGTTTTAGTTGTTGATTGCTACCTCAATCGTCACTGTGATTACCCATTGACAAACTTTCCCCGTTGTTGCTCTAAATAAACGAACCCATTTCTCAGTTAGAACTACTGAGTCCGGTGTCTCCTTCTCCCATCGCGGTTGGGAACCAACAACCTGGACCAAATTAGGCTGGACTAACTGGCCAGTGTAGACATAGCCTAAGCATCTTAAAGCTACTTTTATCTCATCTCCTCCAGGAATGCATTGAACTCAAAGCGACCAGCCATGTGTTGATGTCACGCTAATTACGCAGTCATTGATGGGTCTATGCATGGGTCTTTTACAACTCTGGGATCATAAACAAATGACTCCTAGGTAAATCTTAAATCATTTAAAAAATTGCTTTAGGTTCTTTGCCACCACCATGCACGTGCACAAACAATGTAAATTGTCTTTCTTGAGACCACTGGATTCATATTAAAATATGTATTTTATAGAAATTATGCACATTTTATGTTAAATAAGTAAAAAGGCATTAAAAAATTACTCACAGCCTGTTAGCTCATTTTGTCATTTAATTTGTTCTCTGTTGCTATGGTTAATTTATATGTCATTTCATGTGTAATCAGTGTGTGATTAACAGAGTCTAGTTTTAGGTGCAAGTGTAAATGTAAATAGAACAGGATTATAGGAGCATGTGTGCACACATTAGGTACATAAAGTTACTGCAACATGAGGCCTACAGGCTAAGGCCTGTAAGATTCCAGTCTAGTCACACTATGTCTCAGCCTTACGAATGCTTGACATAAGTAGGTGACCCGGGAATAATCCTGTAAAGCTGCAAGATTACTGTGAAGAATAAGCCAATAGGTGAAGTTCCAAGAAAACTACATTGCAATGTACCTATGTAGCTCACAAGATACCTCATTGTAACATCATGGAAATTTCTGCTCTTATCACAGGTTAACATGGGAACATGCTTATGTAACTAATAAGATGTTACTGAAAATAAGAATTAAGAAGAATCCACAAAAAGCAGGGCACCCCGAAGTGTAGGGGGTGACAAAGTACTGACAAGGAAAAGGAAGTTGGAGCCTCCATGAATATGTACTAAGTGTTAGGAATGGTCTTAATGGATAAAGAGAGTCCCCTGTTATGAATAAGGTGGGAAAACTCCATCAGGAAAGACCTTGTTATCCATGGCCAACTACTGAAATCCACCTGATTATATATCATCTTTAGGTATGCAAGGATGAATGTGGCACTGGCCATTGCTTGGACTCTCTCAGGGTCTATATGGGCACATCTACACTGCAGAGGTTTTCCAGGATAAAGAGCTTTATCCTAAAAAACCCTTTTCCATGTCCAGGGAACGATTTTTGTGTTTCAAAACGAATGCTCTGGTGTTTTGAAATGCTAGAACACTTCTTTGAAAAAGTTAAACCAAGCTGTTTTTCAAAAAAGCACCTTTTTTCAAAAAAAGCTTTTTCGAGGAAAAAATGATCCAGTATTTTGAAATATCAGAGTACTTTTTCAAGAGTGCTAAACCTGGCTTCTTTTTTTTTTAAGGGGGTTTCGAAGGGAGGCTTTTTTCAAAAAAGCTTTTATCTTTTCCATGGGCTTTCTTTTTTGGAAAAAGAGTCCAGTGTGGACTATCTTTTTTGAAAGAAAAAAAGCTGCCTTTTCAGGACAGTCCCCTACAAACTCTGTTCCTGAAATGACATTTTTGGAAAAAAGTTAATTTTAAATATTTTTTTTTAAAACACTTTTTTTTTAAAAAAAAAATGCTCTGCAGTGTAGACAGCCTATAAGTCTGTGTGTATATAATTTACAATACAAACAAGAACTTTGTTTATTTGCAATTCTGTGGTTATTATATTCATTCTTTGTGTGCTCCTACACGTCTCCCAAATTCAGAGAATTATGAAGCGTAACTTTCATCTCTTGATATGAAAACTGGCAGACAGGAGCTGTTCCCATAGGAATACTATAGTTTTACACAGGACCATATATTCTGTTTTAAAGAGGCTACAGACTTCCCTCCCACCACACTACCTTCCCCCAAATGTCAGGAGGATGCATGGGCTTAACAGAGAACTCTTTAGACTGCACACTGAGGAGAACCAAACACCCTATACAGGACCCAAAATAACTTCTCTGGCCCAGGACTATGTTATCCAATGGGCAGAGTAGGCACCATGCCTAGGGCATACAACATTTTTTGACTTCTTTTATTTGCATGATAAAAAACTAACAAAAAAATCTCTTGAAGACAGACAGAGACAGATACGCACAGTGTATACACAAAGAGGTAGAGTCATCTACCCATAGAAATTGATACACCCATAAAATGCATCCACCAAAGGGCCTATAAAACAGAAGTGCCTAGGGCCTTCAAGGACCTTGATCTGGCCAACCATCACTGTACTGATGACTGAAGATAAGGCACATTTGAAATTTGCCCACCATGAGAACAACAACGGGGGTCTCTGACACAGTGGAGCATTACAACACCTCCGTGCCCTCCCCCCACCCTCTCTTTTGCAATTCTTCTGGGCCTTGTCAGGAAACGCAGTTAAGACCAAATTGTTATCCTACACACACCATTTGGTGGCAGCCTATAAGGTCCTTATCACATAAGGGGATTGCATTATTTTCTCTTCTATTTAGATTTTGTTACCACACACACTGCCAGAAGATTCTGTGCAACTTATTAGACAAACTGATTTTGTTCAGAAAAGCACACAACAAACTTCTCAGTTGAAAGCAAATTGTGCATTTCTCTCAGATATTAAATTTTTACAACTGACAATTATAAATGCTTGAAGATCTTGATTTTTAATGGAAATGTGATACAGTTTTAAATATGACATCTCTGGCTTGTATACATGGGGCTGGTAAATTCAAAGTCCCCCTGCTGCAAACACATGAGGGTAAGATAAAATGGTAGTTTCTATAACAAATTTGCTATTGGATCTGAGATCAGTCCACCTCTGACAGAGTTAATTCAGCCTAGAAGCGTAGTTATAGCCTAGATCAGTGGTTCCCAAAGTGTGCCATGAGAATCTGGGAGAGCTAGAGTTAGATCTCCCTCCCTGCTCAGCCCAGCCACGTGGGCTGTGCAGGGCTAGCAAAAAGCACTGGCGGCTTTTGAGGTAGGCGAAGGAGGCAGCCGCCTAGGGTCCCAAGCAATAAAGGGTCCCATCCTCAATTTGGTGGACACAAATGAAAATATAGAAATTTTGTTCCCATCTAGCAGAGCTAGTTGGGCTGGAAGCCTAAGCACTTTTCACTCTTGGCTCATCAAGGCAAAATATCATTAGGATCTGTGCTTCATCTGAATTGCAGATTTCACCATTGTCTGTCCATCACCTTCACATTGACATGCTAAAAAAGCAGGAGCAAGCAACAGACAGCACAATAGTAGGAACTTTTCCCTTGGGCTCAGCTTTTAATTCCTCAGTGTGACCATTTATTCTGCCATTTTTTTAATTTTGTGAAATATTGCCTTTTCCTTTTCTTTTTTACCTGTTCTTTTGCCTTTGTGACAATTTTTAGTTTGGCTTTGGTTAGATCAGTTTACCAGGCAGATCCATATAGGCTGCTACATATAAATACAGTGCTGCCCTCTTAGACGATCATTACAGCTGTGTGTGATGTCTGTACTGTATCTTTTTTTCTAAGTAATTTTTTAGCTTCTTCTGTACTTACTATTTAATATTTTTGAGGGGGCAAGAGTCAAACTTGAGTACTTCAGAGAATTTCACTGAAATTTGGTGTTTTTCATTTATAGCTACAAACTAGGAACCTTTTTTTACCTATTTTTATTTATTATAATTATTTGTATTAAATGTCTAGTGCACATAAACCCAAGCCTATATGAAACATCTGTAAGATTTGACTGCCAAAATTTTAATGTGGTATTTGTTAATTTTTTATTAATTAAATGCTCATACTTTAAAAAAAAAATTAAAATGTTCATTTTAACTTTGTAGTTTAGCTTTAGCTCATTTATGTTAAGTGAAAGATGGTCAACTTACAAGCTTCATGATGGGAAGATCTATAAAAATATCATACCCAAGAATAATTTATGCGTTCCAGAGGGATAGTCATGTTAGTTCAGTTCAGCAAAACAAAAAAGGAGTCCTGGGGTTTGTGTGGGATGGTTAAGGTTGCAGAGTGGGACTGGGGCCACAGGGAAGGTAGCAGTGGGGGCTGATAGTGAGCCCTTTAGGGGGTCCCACAAAGTAGTTTGTCACAGGAAAGCAGCTCCCAGCCTGTCAGCCAGCCTGCAAACAGCCAAGGTAAGGACTTTGAGGGGGGCTGCGGGGGGCAGGTAGTATGTGTGTAGCAGAGCTGGGTGGAAGTGGATGTGTAGCAGAGGGTGTGTAGCTGGGGTTGTGGGGTGGCTGTTTGGTTGGGGGGGGTGTAGCTGGGGGCTGGAGGATAGTTCTGGCCCCTGTAGTGATGGGAGGGTCCATCACAGGCAGCAGGGCTGCGGGAGAGCGGAGCGGGACCCACTGGGGTGGGAGGGAGCAGCAGTGGGGTGAGGATTTCCCTGAGTGGCAGGGAGACACTGTGGAGAAGCAGGAAGTGGGTGCTGCGCCATGCTCCCCTGCCCTACCTTCCCACTCCCCAGGGTCCCCCACACACACAACCACTCCTCTTCTCCCTTCCCCTCTCCTCTCTTGGCACCCTTGTGCTGTTCCCCACATGGCTGCCCTTGTCCTCTTTGGCCACCCCTGCCCAGGAACGGTGCTACCATTTCTGGCGCCTCCCTGCAAGCAGAGCAGGTACTAGCGCCCCCCCTGCAATGCTTACCAGGCTTACTGGGTTGCCCCGGCCCTGCCCCTGCCCTGCTCCCCACACTCACTCCTGCCACTGCAAATAACTCCTGGCCTCCCATCTTGACATCCCTTCTCTGCTACCCCTGTTACCCCACTTAACCGCATTTCCAAACCACTGTGCCATGGTTCATAAATATTCATATTATTTTGAGCTAATTTGAATATCCATGAGTTTTTAATGGTGGCGTGCCTTGAAAAATTTGAAGGTATCTAGGTGTGCCACAGCAGAGAAAAGGTTGGGAACCACTGGTCTAGATATATTGCCATTCAATTGTTATATTGGTCTGAGGTAACAACTACATTTTTAATAGTTGTTTCACAAAATGATCTTTCTATAAGCAAACTATTCTGTCACTTGGAATGCTAACTTTTGCATCCATCATTTATTATGAAACCAGAATCCTTAATATATCATTCA
>ML681984.1:22402392-22506641 GCA_007922195.1 Podocnemis expansa | reverse complement strand
CTCGTGGGGTCCCTTCCAACCCTATGATTCTATGATTCTATGAACTCGTGAGTCAGTCTATTATATCCAGTGCTGGTTAGTGTGTTACAGAAAAGATCCTTAAATGCAACAGAAACAAAAGACAATCACTTATTGTTTTAGGTTCTGATGAATCTGGTCATATACCATGGCAATGGATGCAGCCCTAACTCCAGTACAGAATATTTTTATTTGATTTTTCTAATGGAAACAAAAACAAGTCAGCAAAATCTGTTTTTTCATGGAAGATTTTGATTCCACATTTTCCATCGGAATAAAAGCTAACAAATACTCCCAGTGTCCTGTGATTTCCAGAGGCAAGGAGATTAAGTGACTCACTGTGATCATCACTGGTGTGAATGGAAAAGAAGAATAATTAGTATTAAGTCTGATCAAAACTTTATAGATCTATCTTTAGAGATCAAAGTTAACTCATTCACAAGAAAGAAGAATATTTTGTTAAGTCTCTTGCTGCCTGTGAAATGTATCAAGATTTTCCTTTCTGAAAGAACAGATTTAACCGTTTAAGGCATTTTTTTTCTCTTTAAGATATAAATATAAACAAGCTGAATAACAAACTGTAAAGGCAGATACACAGCAAAAAGCGTACATGCCAGCACAGAAGGGAATCAGACATAACATGGAAGCTGGAGAAATGGATATTATCTGCTACAATAAATTTATGTCACACAAAGGGTCCCAGTCCTGCAATCTAATTAATAATGATGTCACTGTGAGCAAATGTTAGATTTTGTGCTGAAGCTGAAATGAATTCTGTTAAAAGAATACACAGATTGTAGGAGAGCATCTGAAAAGGAATCTTCAGCTCATCTTTCTCCACTGTGAGAAACAACATTTGGAAACAGATATTTACCATTGATATTTGAATCCTCCCTGACCCTCACTATTCAAAGTTGCTATAATGGAAGCTGGTTTCTGATTCATGATCAATATAATATGGTTTGATTTTTCCATTAAGTGAAAAAAAATCCCTCAAGGAACAGGTTTTTCATGCACATCCAATTGAACAGAAAATACATGTTTAAAATCATGAATAACCCCTCACTTTTAGCTGCCAATTAACTCCTTTTTAAATTTCACACTAACGTTTCTTGCTTTCTCTATATTGACTCTAAATAGCATTTTGTGATGCCCTGTATGTTTATTTTATCTAAAAATAAACCACAGTATTCTATTTTAAAGAGATTAGCTTTTCTTCTGGTGAGTTTGTACAGGTATCATTAGTAAAATGATTATTTTATTCAGAAGGATCTCATGAAAAGCTATTGCACAAGGCAATCTATTTTACATCTTTATATAACAAAAGTAATGGCTCGATTTTCCACTACATCAATGTAAATCAAGTGTAACCCATTTGATGTCAATGGGCTAAAACCAGCATAAGTGAAAAGAGAATCAGAAGCATAATTAAGTGTGAGTTTAGCCAGAAAATCTTTGCTAGACTCTGAGGCTATGGCTATACTAGAGAGCTTACAGCGATGCAGCTCTCCCACTGTAAGCTCTCTAGTGTTGTTGCTCTAAGCTGATGGGACAGAGCTCTTCCATTGACTTATTTAGTCCACCCTCAACAAGTACCAGTAACTATGAGTGTGGGAGCAGCTTTCCAGACAAGACAGTACTGTTCACATGATGCTTAGGTTGGTGTAATGTATGTCATTCAGGGTGGTGGCTTATTCAAACCCCTGAGCAACATAAGTTAGTAACAGACTATGTCTACACGAACACTTAAGGTTTGATTGTGGGCCCGCTTGTGAGCGAAGAGCAGACTCTCACTCTACTCAGCTTACATAACCTAAAATTTGGACTTTTGTAAAAAAAATTGTCTTTTGTAATGTCACCAGAATATGCAAGATGTTACATGAATTAGAGTTTGTCTACACAGCACAAAAATGCTGTCTAGTGTAATTTGTAAAGCATGTTTATGTTCCACATTAATTAGTTCACCTAGACCCTGCTGATGTGCGCCACAGCATCCCTTGTGGGCAGTTACATATATGGTTTCAAACAGCACTATGCTCAAGCACATTGGCAAGAAATACATAGGCCAGTTAATGCACAACACATTAATGAGCTTTAGAAATTTCACCCTCCATGGTGTGTATTAACCCACAGCATAGATGACTTTTACTTTAAGGAACTGGATCCTCTTTCAGAGCCCCTTGAATTCAAGATCTGATCCACAGTGGCAGTATATTACTGGCTTAACATAGCATACATAGAGGTTTTATCAGTGTCATAAATATGTTACATTACTTTGTAGTGTGTACTAATGTTATGCATTTTTTGACCATTTGATCTGCCCTATGCTTTCTCATCCATCTCCCCAGAATTGACTGATATTCTAAAATCCCTGAGCATCTTCAAATAATTTATATTTGCATTGTTTTTATTAAAATGAGCCTTCCTAGTATTTTTTTTTCCTTCTCTGTAATTACCTTTTCTTTGCCTGTGCAGAGAGCTCACATCTAGTCTCACTTAGGTGACAATGGATTTGTTTTGAAGATATGCTTTAGTCAGACAAGTTATTGGGTCCATACCTGGATAACTAAGTGAGGTTCTATGGTCTGCATTATACATGAGGTAAGACTGAATCATCTAAAGGTCCCTTCTGATTTATAAGTCTCTGAATATACATGCTAAATGACTCTCTTAATTGGGTCAATGTGATTAGAGAGAAATTATAAGCATCAGTTTAGCAAGGAGCTCCATATGGGTGAACCCCTGTGGCTTCTTGGACTATTAAATCAATGGACGCCTACAGGATGTGGTCCACTTTCACAGAACTCATTGTAGGACTGGGGGTGAAAGGCAGTTTAATCCTCAGTCCCCCTCCAGACTTTTTAAAATTCAGTCATCTCTCCAAAAGAAACATCATTACTGCAGGTAGAGTCCAGTGTCTATTTTTCAGAGCTTTCCATCCATGTGGATATATCCACACTTTCATTTATTAAAGAAATTAAACGATTCAGTAGTCAGTAAGAACAATTGTAATAGGCTTCATTATACAAGTATTTCTATTTTTAAAAGCCTCTTACAGAAAAGCAATAGAGGGTGTTCAGATCTTCTTAATTCCTAGTTTCAGGAATCATTCAAGCAAGTAAACTCAAAACAGCTGCAGTAATTGGCTAAAATTACCACTTTTAATGACACGAATTATATTAGAGTGATGTTTAATGAAAGCTACAATTCCCAGCTTCTACAAGCAAAATGTAAAACACTCCCCTAAATCGTGTTGCTGACCTCCCTAGTTTAATACCCTGCTAATCTTTGAAAATTGGGAACAAATGCTTCAATTAAGAGACAATTAATGCAACAATAAACAGATGGCCAGACCCAGCTTCCTACTGCAAATGAGTCAGACCTGAGAGGGGAAGCATTTGACCTTTATTATTTGAAATAAAGAAAACTTAAAAAAAAAAAAAAAAGACACATTCTTGTATCATGCCATATGGTGTTATGGTTTGAAAAGTGAAAATAAAAAAGCTTATTTAAATAAATATTCTGGTCTAGGGAATAGGAAGCACATGCAGATAGGACAGGTGGGAAAGGCAGTTGTTAAGAGTGAGTGTCCTAAGAACTAGCAAAGAAAAAAGCCATCATTATTGCTATACTACTGGATTTTCAAATAAATCTACATGCTATATCCAGGTAGGTATTAAATTACTTTCCAGTGGAGTTAAAACCAAGCCCCACTGAGTTCAGCAGAGCCAGGATTTCACCCAGTACAGTTAGACTGCACATAGATATGCAGTTGCATCAGGAATATTTTAATACAAATTGGTAAATTACTCTTTCCTCAGTTCACTGCTTCTTTAAAGATGATGCTGGATTCAGAAATTAGCACCACCTCATATAGAAATATACTGCAGGAATTTGAGGAGAAAAAATTTGTACACTGTTTTGGAAAGAGGAAAAAAATTCTGAGTCACAAGGGTGACTCAGGCACTTGGTTGCCCCTTTCTGTGCCTATATTCAACATTTAGACAACTGTGGCATTGACAAAAAAACCCACCACACAGCTGCAGGCGAAATCCATAGTGGCCTGTCATGGGGTAAGCCCTCCCTCACACTCCCTCAGGGGGAAACTGTGGAAGAGCACTCAGGGAGGGCGACCCGCGAGCTTCTGAAAAGGCAATTAGCATGCCAACTTCGCCCTGCCTGCCGTGCCAATTCAGTCCAGTAGCCAGAGCCCATGCATAATGAGTCCGTAAGCAGCCCTTGGACCAGGGCAGCACGGCTTACCGGCCACAGTCCATAAGCAGCCCTTGGACCAGGGCAGCGCGGCTTAACAGTCACAGTTCATGCACAATGAGTCTGCAAGGAGGCCCAGGGCCCAGGTAGGGGTGCTCAGGCCCTCCTGTGACACTGAGCCCCAGCCCAGGGCCCTAGGGGTACTGGGGGTACCTCACCCAGTCAGCAGGGATCCATGCCGAAACCCGCTGGCTCGATCACCTCCACGCCCCAGCTCTACCCTTCAGGTCCCCTGGGCTACTTCCTACCTGGGATGCACTGAAAGTCCAGTTTGGGAATAGACTGCAACTTCCCTCTTTCCTGGGACAGCAGTAGTTAACTTTCTCCTGGGTGTCAGTCACGAAGCTCCCTCTGGGGTAACTGCTCCATAGGATCCACCCTGGTCATCAGGTCTTTGCTAGAACAGAACTGATGTAGCCCTGGGGCAGGAGCCTCCCAGATGTCTTTCCCCTCCGCTGGCCAGCCCAGACTGAGCTGATCTGCGGCCTTTTATACCTGGGCAGTAGCCTGAGCATGGCCAGCAGGGTCCTAGGGGCAGGGCTTCCTCCATCTTTAGTGTATAAAGGGCTGCTCTAGTGTGGGGTGTATCTACTAATTTTCTTTTGCTGGGTAAGCTGTTCAATGCATAATTCACTCCTCAACTCAGGTGGGATTCACCAACTAGAAATTTGCCCCACCATGCTTGTGGGGCTGACCCAGTAGTCTTGCCAGGAGCATGCCAACTGTCTTGGGCCCTTCAGAAAGCAATGGTGGCAGCGCTGCTACCAACCCCTTAGTCTTGTAGCCCAGTGATCACAGCACTCACTTGGGATGTGGAGACTGCCTTTCAAATCCTTCCTCTGCCTAATGTGGATCAGGGACTTGAACCAAATTCTTCAAACAACTGAACTGGGATTTTTTTAGGTCAAGCATTCTCAGCCTCTTCTGTTGGATCTGCTCTGGTTTGCATCTAATATGCAGGTAGTATGTATGTGCACTGACCACTAAGCTAGAGATCAGAGTCATTCTCTCTCTGAAAAAAAAACAAGGAGTCGTGTGGCACTTTAAGACTAACAGATTTATTTTTCGCATGAGCTGTCGTGGGAGAAAATCCCACTTTGTCAGATGCTTCAAAGATGGGAGAACTTACAGAATGGAATGAAAATAAATGCAAGGGGGTGTAAAACATAAGATCAGGTCACTCCCTTGCATTTATTTTCATTCCATTCTGTAAGTTCTCCCATCTTTGAAGCATCTGACAAAGTGGGATTTTCTCCCACGAAAGCTCATGCGAAAAATAAATCTGTTAGTCTTAAAGTGCCACACGACTCCTTGTTTTGGTTTGGTTTTTTTTGTTTTGTTTTTGTTTTTTGTTTTGCTGGACTAGACTAACACGGCTTTCCCTTTGGAAATTCTCTCTCTGACCTTTCCTGGAAAAGAGCTGATTTGACAGTCACTAGACTTAGGCACCTAACTCCAGGTGAGGGTTCATGGCTATGAATCCTGATCAGAAATAGGTCCCTGTCTTCAGCCCAGAGTTAGGTGCTTAACTCCCTTTGAGCAACAAGACGTAGACCACCCTCTTCTCATAGATTCAGACTTTAAAGCCAAAAGGAACCATTTCAAATGACCATCTAGTCTGGCTTTCTACACATCACTGAACATAGAACTGTACTCGCTAACACCTGGAACCTCTAGCTGAGTCACTTGAGTCTTCAAACCACAATTTAAAGATTTCAAGTAAGAAAGGATCCTCCACTTTCTCTGGTTCTTTCCAGCCAGGGCTATGCCTACCTGATGGTACATCAACTCATCTAGATATCTGCTTAGTTTTACAGTGGGCTACATAAAAAGCATTAGCAAGGTTGGTGCAAACTAAAATTTCATACAGTGAATTGCTTATACTGCTCTGTGTCATGGAAAAAAAATTTCCTTGTGGGTGTCTAGGTGAGTCAATCAATACCAGACACCAGAAATTCGATCAAGTTTGACAATCTTTATTCTTGTACAAGAATGGGGAGCATTACAGAGCTTATGGAAGCCCAGCAAGTATCCCACCCCCCTTGTATCATAAGTCAGTTTTTATACCCCATGATAAACAACTGAGATCATATCGCATGATTACCTACAAAAGCTATTATAGGTTAGTTTATTTTTACATTTGCCTTGCGATGGCTTATTTTGCTTACTTGGTAGTTATATGGTGATTTTTGCAACTGTCATTTAATCTCACTTCCCTTTTTATGCATCTGGCCAAGCATAACTGTTTGCCCAACTACCAGGGGAAATGTGGGGACTTTCCAGGGAAAAAGTCAAAAGGGACTTGGCACAACTAACGCCATTTTGTCTGGCTTTTGCTTATCATTGCGGTTTGGCCTTGTTTTCTTTTAAGCAAGCAGCTTACCAGCAACCCTCAAGCAGCAGGCTATACCAAGCTGCAATTATTCCATGACATCTGTATACAAAATGTTGAAATATAAACACAATATTTATATTCTAACTGATTTATTTTATAATTATATGGTAAAAATGAAAAATCAAGCATTTTTTTTCAGTAATAAAAATACAAAACTGTCAGTCTTGTGTCTAATTTTGTAGGCAAGTAGTTTTAAGTGAAACTTGGGGTACACAGAACAAGACAGACTCCTGAAAGGTGTACAGTAGTTTGGGAAATTTGGGAGACACTGTTCCAGCTCAAACCAGCAAGTGACCCATGCCCCATGCTGCAGAGGAAGGTGAAAAATACTCAGAGTCTCCATGAATTTGACCTGTGTGAAAATTACTTTCTGACTCCAAATATGGCAACCAGTTAGACAGACAATGAATATTTTGGAAAGATTCACAAAACAGATGAATAGGAAATTTCACTGTATAACTTTGAACCCTCCCCAGTTAGTGTCCCATATTTGGCCATAGGAGACATTTGCTACTAACAGTTGAAACCAGGCCTCTGGCCACTGTATAAAACATCATTTCTTCCAAAGATTTAAACTCAGTCTTGAAGCCACGTAGGATATTACCCCCACTGATGCCCTTGGGTGGCTGTTCTGAAACTTCATTCCTTTGAAGTCTAATTTTAAGTTGTAACTTGTTGATGGCCATTTGCAAATCTAAATCCCTCTGGTGATTCTGGCCCATAGGTCTTGCAAAAATATGAATGGTAGAAAATACAATTTTCAGAACAGGAAGGTAAGCCTTTTCTCTTATTATACTTAGAAATGATAGCATTATTTTTAAAAGTTGCCTTTCCCCTGTTTGATGGTGACATTTCATGAGGGAAAAATGTGCTGTTTTTCCTAGTATGGTATTTATAGGCCTATTAAATAAAACTTTTTTTTTTTTTTTTTTTACCTTTGCTCGATTTGAATCTAGTAGTTAGAGGGCTTATCTCCAGCATAAGGTAATGCATACTGCTGGGCTGTGATTTCTAAAGCACACTAGCATGTGCATACACAGTCCATGCAAACAGTACTGGGACACATTAATGGTTACTTTATGTGCTTACACAAAGGGATCTCTCATCACACTGAGAACGACCTAAACCACAAGATAAAACAAAGATTTCACCACTGATCAGATTCATGACATGACAGTAAAAATTTTCTCTTTCCAAAAAAAAAAAATCATCAAGGTATTTGTAGTAAAAATCCTTTACATATACCGTATAAAATCAGATTATCGAGCCACATAGCCTGGCAGTAGAATTATCCCTGGAGAACTGGTAATATGTACTGAGCACCCTTAGAGATTTCCTGGGACAATCACCCAAAAAAGGACATTCCTCAGAAAACAAAACAGGTGGCAGCCATAGTTCTGACTATGCAGATAGCTGGCTTTCTCCCTAGACAACTTCCTGCCTTAGTCTGCCATTTCTTACCTCAACCCGTCTTCAGGGTCGGTCTGTCCATAGAGTCAACCGAAGCAGTCACTTAGGGTGCCAACCAGTAGGGGATGCCAACGGGTGGGCTAGGGCAAGCAAGCCTCCCGCCCTGCTCCCCCAGCATGGAGCCACAGGAGGGGAGCCGGCCTGAAGGGGAGAGCAGCACCAACGACAGCATTGGCTGTGGGTGGGAAGCTGGCCCCAGCCATGGGAACGATGCTGCTACTGGTATTTGGCTGTGGGCAGAAGGTGGCCCTGGCTGGGGGAGCAGCACCGCTGCCGCAATTCAGCCTGGCATCCCACATAGCGCCTGCTCACCACTTGGCCAGGGCTGGGGGGGGGCACAAATCACAGGCACCAAAAAACCTTGGGCTGGCCCTACCTGTCTTAGGTTTTGGACTCAGCCTCTTCCTAGGATTACCACAGGTCCTTAGGCCAAGATTGTTTGTTGTCTGCCCTAGCCAGAAGGTCTAGGTTAAAGATTGCTGACAGCTCTACACTGCCCCATGGGTAGGAACAGAACCATCAATTACTAATTGATGGTTTGTTGCCTAAGACAGCAGGTAACAGTGACCTTCTTCTGAGACCAAACACTGAGGGCCGCTAACAGGAGGTCAGACTAGATGATCACAACGGAGGGAAAAAAAAATGTAACTCAACAAGTGGGACATGCAGGCTTCTGTTGCACGCTGTCATGCGTTTGACACCACCGCCACCTTCTCTTCCCAGCTGATGGCTACTGAGTGATGATAGGGACAACACCACACTGTGGAAAAACCCATTTCTTTCTTTCTCCCCCACCTTCCAATTTATAGACCCAGAAAAATTCCTAAAATAATATACCAATATAGCTACATCCCCTGGGAAGTTGAGGAATTGGCACTTTTTTTTTTTTTTTTTTTTTTAAATTTGGGGAGAATTTTCAGAGAGAATGGTCTCATTATGGAGTCCCTTCACAGGCAGGGTGGTCTTATACCTTTTCTTTCAGCATGGGAATTCTTAGCAAGCAGTACACCAACAAGAATACATAAATGCTATATGTTATCTGACATCTTAAGTTCCTCTGTGTGCTTTCACAAACACCGCTAACACTGGTGAACAATGTTGCAAACCTGGAAATTTGGACAATCTCAACCTGTGCAGACTCTGCAGTCTGTTATGCAGGTTAGTAACAACAGCACAACTCACAATCATCCCAACAACTTGTTGTCTGTCACATATGGTACTAAGGGAAAAGCCTATGTAACAGGATATATTACACACCAACTACTATCAGCATAAATACTTTCTGGTAATATAACCATAACTGGCCTATACTGAATCTTGTTCACTTATGCAAAGTGTCCCATAATATCTTGCATTCACTGAAGACTACGTAGTCTCTCAAGTATACTGCATAACAAAACAAAAAACCAAAGTGTTCAATCAGTTGACTATACAATCAACAATGTTTCTCCATTGTACAATGACAGAATTAACAGGCCTGGCATTTTCCAAAGAACACTACACTACAACTTTCTACTTACACCTTAGAACACAATTTTTCTTAACACCCAGCACTTAAACCATTTGTTTATAGAAAAAAAAAATCAAGAATGAGTTTATTTAACAAGGATCAAAGATTTAAATGAAAAAACAAAATATTGAAAACAAATAGTTAAATATAAAAATCAAACAACACATTTTAAAGAGTAAGTTAACCAAACGTCCTCTTGTCCATTAAGGTACAGTTTATCCAAAGTCCTTCCCTCAGCAGTTTTCAAAAAGGATGACTGAGACCTTCCTTTCATAAGACTTTACCCACTTTACTTCTTCCTATTAATTTCTTTCTACTGAAGTCTCTGCAATCTCTTTAACATTTAATTTAGGGCTGGTCACACCAGAAATTTATATCAGCACAGCTAGCAGGGGTATGAAGAGTCCATACCCTGCGACACATAGTGAGGCCAACCTAACCCCCTTGTAGCCCCACATAGAAGAATTCTTCCATCAACGTGGTTACCACCTCTTGGGGAGATGAAGTAGCTACAGTGATGGGAGAACTCACCCCCACCCCAGCCTTCACTGTACTGAGAGTGTCTGCCCTGAAGTGATGCAGCTGTGCATTCAGTGTAGATGTGCTCTCATTATGCAAACCAATTTCCATTGCAAGACACCTGATATACACTGATCGGTCAGTGCAATGAATGTCTTCAACCTACCACTTGATATATCCTGTCTTAAGGCCTGTTATTGCTAGGTGAACTGCCTCTAACTTCAAGGCTTTGCAACATAATTTCTATCATGCATGCTTGCACGCACACACACACAAGTACATTCTGCAAAGGTGATAACCACCAGTGTGCCACAGGCTTTCAGCACAAACCTTATGACACTGTTTGTCAGCTATAATGTCTCAACCAAATTTTATTCTGAAACAAGACTATCAACCAGAGGCAGGTGGCCCCTCTAATTCTTTTATATCCCTGTGATCACTGCCAGGTGGCATTAAGAGATCTTTGGTCACACATATATTTGATCAAGTTAGATCACTGGACATTTTCCTGAGTGGGTTCTCTATGGAATGCTGCAAGAATTTTAGGAATAGCTGCAGAGGCAGCCTTAGGCAATTAGGGGACCTAGGTGAAGGCCCTTCATGAGGCCCCCTACAGGCCCCCAGTGCCACCCTCACCACCCTCCCCAGTCCCCTATGCAGCCCTCACCGCCCTCCCCAGTCCCAACTCCCATGGGGGGGGGGGGGCCAGAAGCTGGGCCACCCTCCTGCCCAGCCTCTCTGCAGCGCTCCCAGAACAGTGGTCCCCACCTACCCCCAGCCAGCCATGCCTCCCTGGGTCAGGGGGCAGAGAGTGGCCAGCACCAAGCTGCAGCTTGCAGGGACGTGGCCCCGGAGCAGCCTGCTCTGAAGAGTTCAGGCCGCTTCACCTCTGGCCACCCCAGGCCTGAATAGATGCTGCCCCACCCCCAGGCCCCGGATCAGGTCCACAGCTCTCTGCTCCCCCACAACCCTGCTAGAGCAGGGTTAAGTGAAGCAGGCAACCACTATGGGGCCCCTTAGTGCTTGGAGCTCTAGGCAGCTGACTGCTTCGCTTACCCCAAAAGGCACCTCTAAATAGCTGTATCACATTTCCAGCCTCAGAAACCCAAGGCAAGGCCATAAGATGAATGAAATCCTCCATGATCTGCTCCTGAGCTGACCATTACAACCAGCTGATCTAGTCTCAGAGAGTTAGAGCAAGGACCAACAGGCAAGGGAGCAGTTTGGCAGAAGGACCTCAGTTACAGTGGAGAAGTAGCTGGATACAAGTCAAGAGTGCATCCTTATTGCCAACAAGGCTGATGGCATACTGGGCAACATTTGCAGAAGCACTGCCAACAAATCAAGAGAAGTGAATATTCTCCTCTATTCAGCATTGATCAAGCCTCATTTGGAACACTTTTTCCAGTTTTGTGCCCCTGACTAGAAAAGGGATGTAGACAAATTGGAAAGTCTAATGAAGGGCAACAAAAATGATTAGGGAGCTGGAGCACACAACTCGTGAGGAGCAGCAGGAGAAACTAAGTTTGTTTAGCCTGCAGAAAAGAAGAATGAGGGGGGAACTGATAGGAGTCTTTCAACTACCTGAAAGGGGGTTCCAGAGAGAATGGAATTAGGTGCCTTTCAGTGGTAGTAGATGACAGAACTAGGAGCAATGATCTTAAGTTAGAGTTGGGGAGACCTAGCTTAGATATTAGGATAAACATTTTCTCTAGGAGGATGGTGAAGCGCTGGGCTAGGTTACCAAAGGATGTGGTGGAATCCTGATCCTTAGAGGTTTTTAAGGAATGGCTTGACAAAGTCCTGGCGGGGATGATTTAGTTGGGGGTGGTCTTGCTTTGAGCAAGGATTGGACTAGCTGACTTCCTGAGATTCCTTTCAACCCTAATCTTCAATGAGTCCATGAAGCAGGACCCTGTCTGAAACTTCAGAAATTCCTAGATGCAGCTTGTCTGTGAAGTTTTCCATTTTACCATCCCCAGGCAATTCTATGTTTTGTAGATGGACAGAAGTCTCCCTTTTCCCAGCTTTGATCATCACCATTAGATCTTACATGTGCTCCCAGGCTCCCTCTCCAGTATCATGATAGTAGAAATAGAGGCTTGAGAAAAAGATGGCAATTCACTTCTCTACCCAGACCTTTTTTAAGTTAAAAAATTAGCATTCTGTATTGAGGAAAAGCTGAAGCAAACACATAGAATGATATGGTTCATGTAGCATTTTGGAGTCAAGAAAAATAAAATGTCAAGGTTCCAGGGCAGCCAAATCAGCATCCCAAGCTAAAGATGAGCATTATCAGGTAAAAGATGAAATCTTTATTTATATAAATGGAGGTAGTAAATATAAATAAGGAACTGATTTATTGTACTTCTGTATATGGCATGGATGACACTGACATTGAAATACTGTGTAAAGTTTCTTGTCCATATTTTAAAATGGATGTTGAAAAAAATATACAGCAGGCAGAAAAGAGCCACAGCAATGACTTAAAGACTGGGAAAATGCCTTTCAATGAGAGACTTAGAGATCAAACCATTTAGCCTATCAAAGACACAGATTTAGAAGCGATTTGATTACAGTGTGTAAGTACTTACATGGGAATAAAATACTAGATACTACACGATTGTTTAAAAAGAAAGTGATCACAAGAACCATTAGATAGGAACTGAGGTCTGACAAATTAAAATGAGAAATTTTTGCACAATTTTGGAGCATACCACCAAGAGACATGGCGGACTGTCCAAACCAATACTAGAAGATGTGCTTTAACCAAAATACTAGTGATACTTTGGGCAAATGCAAATTTATTGAGTTTAATACACAGGTAACCAAGGGAAATTTAGAAGCCAGTGTGATAAATGTGGTCAGATTAGGTGACCTCATAGGCCCCTCTGGCCTTCTAATCTAGCTGGTTAATTAGTAGTGGAAGCAGATCCTTCATGAAAACTCAAATACGAAAAATACTCCATCCAATCTATTTGATGAACAGTTATAAATATTTACACACTTGAACATGCTAGCTCTTAAGGGGAGATTAATTCAGAACTAATTTTATTCATGACCGATTTCACTTACTCTAGTGCTACCGTATTTTAAAATATTGCAGCTGCATCAGCCTCACTTTTGTTCTTTTGCATAAAGACCTAATGTAATTGTAACAAACAAAATTTCAAAAGCAAAATGACTCTCTGCTGTTTTATGTTACTAAAACATGTTCCACACAACTTCATGGGTGTGCAAGACAGAAATAATTTCTTCAGTTTGTAAAGCCCATCCGTGGTAAACATGCAGTACAAAATAAACAAGGATAAATATCTTTCCTACGCCACTGATCTATGAATTTATCACTATATGCTTTTGGCACAAGCAAGCATAAAGCACATGCAAGGTGCATGGAACATACTACTGTACTGTACTAGTTTGGAAAGAACTTAGTAGGAGTTGGAGTGTAACAGGATCACAAATGTGTTAGTCGCTAAGAGTGCCACAAGAATCCTTGTTTCTTTCACTGAACTAGACCAGGAGTCTACAACCGCATGTGGCTTTTTGACTGTCCTCTTACAGATCTGGGCATCAGGCTCCCCACTGCCACCAGGGGCCACTGCAGGCAATGTGCTCCTGGCTCTGGGCTCCCCTGCCCCACCACTGGGGACTCTGCAGAGGGGGGCACTCTTGATTCTGGGCACACCCCCCCCCGGGATCCTGCAGCAGGTGCAACTCTACGCTCCCTCCACCAGGAGGCTATAACCATTGCAGCTCTCAAAGCGCTTGGTTATTGAAGGAATTTTTAAAAATGGCTTTTCTTATCTTTCAAGTTGCCGACCCCTGAATTAGACTAAGATGGCTACTTCTCTGGTACTTCGCAGGGCCAGCCATGAGTCTGTCCTTAAACACTTATATGCTTGTGTGGGCTCTTGAGAATTCTTGTTGAAAATGATGGAAGACCAGAGTGATTTCAATGTTTGAAAAACATTGCAAAATCTTCCCATCAAAAATGATTTATCCTTGGGATTCAAAAAAGATACTTCTATAACATTTTTGCTTTAGGACTGCAGTAGACTGCATTAAACAACATCTGCAGTTTTCAGACAAATTCCTGGGGAGTTCCAGTTAGTCTCCACTTATATTGTTATTTCAAATTATACAACTTGGGTCCTGTGCTCTGCATAGATACATAGAACGAGCTTCTCAGGAGTAAAATATAAATACGCCAGTGCACAGTAAAAATAGTCAAGTTTTTATACTCTCCTTTCCTGGTTACAAGAAAACGTCTTTATTAGAAGGGGAGACAAATGACTAGGTTCCCTAACCTCTCCCCTTTATTTTCTGGTAGGTTACACACACTCCTGGAACATAGGTGTTATTTTTGTATGGAGTCTCTTCAGTTATTGGCATCCCATCACTAGCTCTATAGCAGGATACTAGATGTCCGCATATTTTTTTCTATCACGACTTGGGTCCACAAATCCTATTCAATGAGCTCATAAAAGATACATCAGACCTGTCAGTTTATTACAAAAACAAATGCTGTACTTACAAGTGGTGACAACACACAGGTATACACATCCAGCTCTCTGATCAGTTGTCAGAATTTCCAGGGATAATGAGAGGATAATATTCCTTCAAAATCTAACTCTGTCCCTCTGCTAATCTCCTGTCAACCCAATTCTCCTCGCTTTTATCTGGCCCATCCTGTATTTTAGTTCCAAACTCTTTAATTAAACCTCGAAGCAAGTTACAAAAGGATGACATCACTCATGAGTCAGCAGTTTGGTTAACAATGGCTGAAGGTTTTTGAGGGGGAGGGTTTCAACCATAAACACTTGAAAAGCCTGGATCTAAAAAGTACCCTGTTCTCACTCAAGTGCTTTGAAATGTAAATCAGCAAGTTCAACAGACAACCTCATTCTGACTTGCTTAAAAAATGTCAGAACAAGAGGGGCTTTACAAGCAAAGTGACTTAATTAACAAACCATTTTAAAAGACCATGGTGGAAGGTGTGAAGTTTGCTGCTTTTAAAATCTATTAGAGAGTGATCAGTCTGACCACAGCTAGAAGACCTTTCTCAAGACGATTTCAGGCATGCTGGTACAAAAAGTAATTTCAAAGTACACAGTTCGCACCTACTGTCCTAAAGGCACTTAATAATTTTATAAGTAGCACACAGTACAGTTTTGTGACAACAACTAGGCTCAGGGAACAATCTTTATGCTCTTAGATTTGACCTCATCTTCCTCCTTCCCCATTCTTTAAAATACTTGGAGAAAAAAGTGATATGGCATCTTTGAAGAACAGCTACAAGCAGGGAATTTGTGTTTTTTGTAACACCCTCTTAACTAGACCTTTTAGCAATTTTTAAGATATTCGCCTTTCAATCAAATCATAGGGTTGGAAGGGACCTCATGAGATCGAGTCCAACCCCCCAGGGCTTGAACCCAGGACCTTCTGCATATTAAGCAGAGGTGCTAGCCACTACACTATTCGCACAGCTTTAGGTTGGAGAATAAAGCAGTTTCTTGGCCACCTGGAGAAATTGCTGATAAGACAAGAGGAAAAAATAATTGCTGAGCCCTTTCTGTGAAGGGAACAGTCAGGATTGTTTCATACTTGACAGATTTTCTTTATTTGAAGGGTAAGTTTTTGTGTTCTAAGCATTTAGTGTGAATCAGTGAGGCTCCGTGGAAATTAAAAGTTCAAATCATGGAAGGGTCAGCCAAGCTCTTCACCCTTCTGAGGCAGATGTGATCAAATGAGTTTCATGCATTTTATTGTTGTGAGCATCTCTTGGGTGAGACATTAAAAACCAGAGTCCTATGGATTACTGATAAGTAGGCATGGACTACAGTGCTTTTGGCTAAAACTTGTCCCTTGAGTTATGTTACCTCAAGTTCTAACAATATGATATCTCTGGAGCCATTGAAGTGAAATGTGTGCAATTTTATAAAGATATTAATGTATGTGTAACCTGCTAGGGTGGGCTCAAAGTCATTTATCTGCCCCTCTCCAGTGCTTCTCAGAAAGCAGAGACCTGCAAAAAGCAGCTGGAGAGCCAGGATCTAGTCTGTAAAGGGGCTCACACTGAAGACTGTTCAGAATTCATAAAAAAAAAACAAAAGCAATGTACTATATTAAACATTAACTTTATAAACCTTCTATGAAAGCAGAAGAAATTATTAGTATACAGATCTATAATACATACTGGCTATTTAGCAGTATCCACATCAGTCTGTTATGGTCTCAAATCACCAAGTCCAAAGGCTTGTGCTAGAAGCAGCAGCTCCCTCCTCTTTGGCAGCAGAAATCCTCTGTATGAGTCCTGGAAAACCTCTCTTCCTCTGCTGTCCACACAGCTTACTCAGTCCACACTCATTTATGTACACACATATATAAAAAAACCCTGTTACAAAAGGAAAAATACATCTCTGACAATAACAAAATATAATTACCTCTTTCCCCTTATTACACAGAAGAACTGTAGCTAAGCCCATAACCCAGAGTATGAAGTTAGAAGGCAACCACCCTTCTTTTCCCAATAGTTGCTTCTCTGTACCCACTGCCTCCAGACTTCCCAGCTGGAAGGTTACCAATGCTACTGACCTGAAGCAAAATGCCTCAGAGTTGGGAAAACAGCCTGCTGTCTGCTCCTGGCTCAGCTTCTCTCCTTGCACAGAGCACCAGTGCTCTTCTCAATGCAACTGGCCTGGCTGCTTGATCTCAGCCATCTGACCCCTGCACTGGCAGGGAACCTTGCTGAGCCTGCTCCAAACTACACAGAACATGCTGGAACTTCTGGGTCTAGGCACCTAAATCTGCCCAGCACCAGTGACACAGCAAGAGCAACTCAGACACCAGCAAAAACACTCCTCCTTTAAGCCCATGGGTTACATATGCACACAGGTAAAGATAAGCCTCAAATGTTATTGAAATAACTATCTTATGAGACTATACTGTAGTTCCAGATATCTAGGTAATGGGTACTCTGATAGCAGCCTAAACAAGCTTACTTAATATCAAGATAGAGTATCTAGGGAGAACATTCAGGCTAGATAGTCCATTAACATCAGTTGCATGTGTCCTATGTAAGTATTTCACTGACTTCAAATAGAAACTGTATAAGTGTATCTGAGGATTATACTCAAAGAAGATTTTAAATACCACTTGGTAAGATCATCAGAAGTAGACAATTTTGTGTGATCATCAAAGAATCCATGTCATTGAATCATCAGCTTTCACTTAAACATCTAGCTGCCAGCCTGCTCCAGTCTAACCCCTCAATTCTTAACATTATCATTCTCTTCACATGCTGACAGAGTGAAGGCCTGAGCCTACCTTATCACTCTCTTCTCAACTGGTGCTTGCAGAATTAACTCCTACAATGGAGAAATGCTCCCTGGAGCACTCCCCCACAAGCCAGGGAAGGTAGTCTGCAGTCCAGTTAATTCCTAAGGGTTTTATTTAAAGCCTTCTTAACAAAAAAACAACAACAAAAAAAAGGATCAACACTTCACAGCTTTTCCCCCTGAGTGTGTACAGGTTAAAACCCTTCCCCTCCAGGTCTGTCCCTCTCACCCCACCCCTCCCTGAGGTCAGCAACCCAACCTTCATCCTGGGGCCTATCTCAGAGCCCTTTGTACTAGCAGAACTTCCCCCACTCTCCCTTCTGTCTCTTGGAGCAACTGATCCAGAAAGAAATGGCTATTGACCCCACCCAACTTTTGGCTCCTTCTTTCAGGAGGATCAACCAATTAAGTTGCTGATCTGGGGCTAATTAGCCAGAGCTGCAGGCAGGCCTCTGACTCAGAGGAATACCTTTTACTGTCCCACCGCTTATTAGAACTGAGCATTACTGAATATTGTCCACCCTACCTGGCATTCATACAGCTTTATATCATTTTCTCAAAACAAGCACTCTTTTACTCTATCTGGGCTTGTTACAGCATCACTTAGGACTCCCATTCAGTCTTTTACCCTCATTTTCACCCCTCAGCAGGGAACACTTAATTCACACTTCCTTTCTGTCCAACCAATTTAGCAATCCCCCAGAACCTTTCCAGTCTCTATTATCTTTCCCTAACTTTCTCTCTACTAAGCTTCCCCCTACCTCCACTGACCTTTATAAACAGTAGCTATCCTTTTTTAGGACCCATAGGATGGCAGTAGTTAGCTGCAGCTGGAATGGACTACGCCCCTCCCCACACACACTACATTAAAGGGGCCAGGTGTGTATGTAGCAACCTGCTTCTAACAAGGTTGAAAGCTAAATTCACAAAATTTCTTAAGCACCTGACCCCAGACTTAGGTGCCTGATGACCTAATTTTAGGCACCACTGCGATTCACCAAACTCTAGCTCAACTACTGCCTAAGCTGCTAGGTGTCTCATCTGTTACTCACTTGGTAAGATTTCACAGTCTAAATACTCCTGGTGCCTTCTATCCTCTTTGTGGGCATGTAGTCTGCTGCCTCGCTCTAGTGGTCTGAAGGCCTATGTCCCCAGCTAAACCCCAAAGCAATTCATGAACTGAGGGAAAGTCAAGCATGTTTCTACTTAACTCACATGTGGGGCCTAGCTAGGAGGTGTACTCAGGGGCTATAACTTCAGACCTAACTGATAGTGGATGTTCTCTTATCACCTTCAGCCAGGAATCAGAATATTTAGTTTGGATGCAGGAGACCCGCTCAGTTCAGGTTCTCCATCTCTCTGATGAGGACAAGGGATTTACATAAGGATCTATGCACTATTCTGATGGGAGGGGTTTTCTCCTGCAAACTCTCCTAGTGAACTTGCTCCACTTTAATTAAATAATTAACTAGACAAGATGAAGAGGGAGAAAGGCTGTATAATCTGGGGCTAGGGAACTCAAATGAAAGGTGATAGATGCTGGTTTTTAAATATTTGTGTATTAGCAAGAGGATGCATACATGAACCAGTGAACTCACTGCAAGTCGCAAAGTTAAAGAAAGCACCTTCTCTTCTGCAGTGATTTGGTTCAGTGTTAGGCAGCCTCTGAGCGTGCATACCAGATCAGGCCCCTACACCCTTTTTAGAAAGAGAAGCACCTATCTTCCTTTCTTCATGTATTCCAATAACCAGGGGTTAAAGTATGCTGGAATGTTAATCCAGGGCCCACTATTTTAGGGGTGCAGCATTCCAGGGCCCCTAAAAATAGAAAATATACCTGGAACACTGTGTTCCAGCCCCCATCATCTAAAAATAATGGGCCCTGGAGTACAGTGTTCTGGTTCTGTGTTCTATTTTAGGGTCCCGAATGCTGGGCCCCTAAAAATAGTGGGCCCCAGAAGAGCATTCTGCTGTATTCCAGCGGGCAGGGGCCAGGGCCATTC
This sequence comes from Podocnemis expansa, assembly GCA_007922195.1. Classification (NCBI taxonomy): domain Eukaryota; kingdom Metazoa; phylum Chordata; order Testudines; family Podocnemididae; genus Podocnemis; species Podocnemis expansa. The sequence continues at coordinate 22,487,114 of ML681984.1, read as the reverse complement.
CTGGGTAGGACTCAAGCCCCGCCCCAAGCCCCTCCTCTTCCAGGCCCCACCCGAACCTGACGCCTGCTGCCTCCTCCACAGTGCACCGCTGTCTCGATTCCCGGCCCTACTGCCCCGACCTCTCCAGCCACACTGCCTCCACGAAGTGTTGGGGTTGCCCAGCTTGCACTGGGGGGGTATTGGGGGTGGGGGAGTGCTGGTATGTGGGGGGGTGGGAGCTGGGGTCCAGGGGAGGTCCACCCATGGGGGAGGTGGGCCTGCCCATGCGGGGTGGGCACTCTTTGGGGGAGCAGGGACACCCATGCGGGAGCATTCCGGGACCCCCAAATGATGCTTAAACCTCTTCCAATCAATGTTCCCTCTAAGGATTGGGATGTCATGAGCAAAAATTTTAGTTTGTGAGCAGAAATTTTGCCTTATGGTAACTTGTGAGTCCAACTTTACAGTTACGCATTAGTATTAATTTTTACCTAAATTAGTTGTATACTTTACAAAATAGTCCCAAAAGGGCAGCTGTGTTAATCTAGGTCAGCAAAAGAAGCCAGTAGTCCTGTGGCTCTTAAAGACTAACAAATTTATTTATCACATGAGCTTTCATGGGAGAAAATCCTTCTTTGTTAGATGCTTTGAATATGGACGGATTTACAGAATGGGAGGAAATAAATGCAAGGGAGTGTCAGACATGGGAATAGGTCACACTGTAGCAGCAAACCAAAGCATTTTTAAAGATTCAAACAATGAGGAATAGCTCGTAGAGGAAGGTGAAGTCAAATAATCTGTTGTAATGGGAAAAGAAGCCATAGTCACAATTTAATCCTGCTTTCACACAAGCAAATCTGCATATCGATTCTAATTCCGCTTTTTCTTTCTGAAGTCTTGATGCCCCATTGACTTCCTTGAGCACAGTCAGCAACAAGTTGTCCATAGAGCGATTAGACAGATGAAAGTGCTCAGAAACTGGTTTATGAGTGTTGTGATTTCTGATGTCAGTTTTATGCCCATTTATTCTTTTGCACAGAGATTGTCTTGTTTGCCCAATGTTTAAGGTGTGGGGGCATTTTTGGCATATGATGGCATAAATCACATTAGTGGATGAGCAGGTGAATGAGGGAACAGATGGAAATGGGTTTCTAAGGCCAGGCTGCAGGGAGGTATTTACCTCCAAGCAAGGGATATGGCTTGTTATAGAATCATAGGTTTGGAAGGGACCTCATTTGGTCATCTAGCCCAATCCCCTGCTAAAAGCAGGACCACTCCCACTAAACCATCCCAGTCAGGGTTTTGTCTAAGTGGGCCTTAAATGTTTTCAAAGATGGAGATTCCACCACCTGCCTAAGTAACCCATTTCAATGCTTCTCCACCCTCCTGGTAAGAAAATTTTTCCTAATATCCAGCCTTGACCTCCCCAGCTGCATCTTGAAACCATTGCTCCTTGTTCTGTCCTCTGTTACTACTGAGAACAGCTGAGCTCCATCCTCCTTGGAGCATCTCTTCAAGTAGTTGAAGGTTGCTATCAAATCTCCCCTCAGTCTTCTCTTCTGCAAGCTAAATAAGCCTCATTCCTTTAGTCTCTACTTGTAAGTCATGTGCCCCACCCCCATAATCATTTTTGTTGCCCTCCGCTGGACTCTTTCTAATTTGTCAATGTCCTTTCTGTAGTGTGGAGCCCAAAACTGGACACAATATTCCAGATGTGCCTCACCAGCACTGAATAGAGTGGAATAATCACATCCCTCGATATTCTGGCAACACTCCTGCTGATGCAGCCCAATATGCTATTGGCTGTTTTGGCAACAAAAGCACATTGTTGCCTCATATTCAGCTTCCCATCCATCACAATTCCCAGGTCCTTTTCTACAGTGCTGCTTCTTAGCCAATCAGTCCCCAGCCTGTAGTAGTACATGGAATTTTCCCATCCTAAGTGCAGTACTTTGCATTTGTCCTTGTTGAACCTCATGATATTTTGTTTGGCCCAAAGTTCCAATTCTTGTAGGTTTCCCTGAATCTTATCCCTGCCCTCTAGTGTGTTCACAATCTCCCCCAGCTTGGTGTCATCCGTGAATTCACTGAGCATGAAATCTATCCCATCATCCAGATCATTAAGGAAGATGTTGAACAGAACTGGCCCCAGGACTGACCCATGGGGGTACTCCATTAGTTACTGGTTGCCAACTAGACATTGAATCAATGATCCCTACCCAGTGAGCCTCTTGATGTAGCCAGCTTCCTATCCACCTTATGGTCATTCATCCAAACCATACTTCCTTAACTTGCTGAGAAAGGTGCTGTGGGAAACCATATAAAAAGCTTTGCTAAATCTGAGGTATACCACATCAATGACTATTCCCGCCCCCACATATCCAGTCATCTCATCACAGAAGGCAAACAGGCTGACCAGGCATGATTTTCCCTTGGTGAATCCATGCTGACTGTTCCTGATCACTCCATTTTCCTCCAAGTGTTTCAGAGAGGATTCTTTGAGGATGTGCTGCATGATTTATCCAGAGATTGAGGCGTGGCTTATTGATCTTTAGTTCCCCAAGGCCTCCTTTTTCCCTATCCTGATGATAGGCACTGTCTTTGCCTTTTTCCAGTTATCTGTGACCTCCCCTGTTTGCTGTGAGTTTTCAAAGATAATGGCTTGAGGCTCTGCAATCACATCAGCCAACTCCCTTCAGCACCCTTGGATACAGATTATCACTACTTACAATTCATCACTACATACAACCACTTGTCAGTATCTCCCATTGGCTAGTTTAGGGATCTCCTTACATAACATCCCACCTTTGTGAGTAACATTCTCGAGCTCTCATCTCTCTCCCTATGGATAACGTAGGCACTGAGGTTGTGGTTTTTAGAAGTTAGGTATGGTGATGTTGAGCATTGCTATACCTAAATCCCTTTGTGAATCTAGCTCCTGGTATTTGAAGCAGAATTGAAAGACACTAAGACTTAGGATTTGTACATACACACATTTTCATGGAAATAACTAAATTGGTTTTTATTCACACCTTTTGTATATTCAGTAAGGTCTGTGTTTTCTTAATGCCAAATAGTAAGGAAGTACAGAGGAATTAGAGGAATCTCCTGATTCTAGTAAGTACCATCTGGTTCACCAAAGAATAACATATGAGGTCTCAAATGAAAGCTGGTGTCACACTGGTCATCAATGTCACTGCAAAATGAAGGTACAGCAATATGTAGATTTTTGTGTATATATTTAAATGTATATTCTTAAAATATGTATGAAGTTATTACTCACCAGCAAAGGTGAAAATCAGGTTTTCTGTCCAACAGGAGTTGTCTATCCATCTATGTGTTAACATGTAAATTGAGCACTGTCTCTTTCACAGTAGGTCCCCTATCATCAATCTGAACTGAATGCAAGTGAAGGATTGTAAGAAAGAACTTCAGAAAGAAGCTAATAGGAAAAGAGACACAGAGGGGAAACAGAATCTTATCTTGAGGTGTATATCAAAGGTAAATGACTATGTTTCGGAAAGAGATGCCTAGTTTTCCTTTGCCAAGGGAGCAAAAGGACAGCACTTTTGTTCTGTAAAAAAGGGGTTTCATCCAGGTTTGGCTGAACACATTGGAGGGATCTTTGGGTGAGAGAAGTTCTTCTAACAACAGAATAACTTGTTGGGTGTTTAGTCTCTAGAAAGCATGATTTGATTTTGTTTTACATGTATCCATTTTTCTCTTGATATTCTTACTCACTATTAGTTCTATCCACATTCTTTAATGATAAACAATGTTTTCACTATAAATATATCAAAGTGCTGTGATGTTAAACAAAGTGATGATCCTGAGTTGAATCTTACAAGCTAGTATTTATTGCTCTGGGAATAGCAGGCTTGGTAATTCTGTGTTCATTGGGAAAAGGGAGTAGTCACTCCAGTGAACACTGCAAATATTTAGAGGTCAGTGTGTGCCAGTTGCTACCTGTATATGTACAATGAGGATTGTGGGGTCTAGAAGGTAATGCCTGGGTTACCAGAAGCTGCTGCTTTCAGGTAGTTGATCCACAGCAGGCACACAAAAGACTACTTCACACTAAAGACAAATAGAGTTGAAGTGCCTCAGGAGCCTGGAACACGTCAGGTATGTGTGGATGTTTTTATTCCAAAATAAGTGCCTACACACAGACTTGCATCAGGATAATGAATGGTGTGAAGGGAAAAGTGTGATTCAGCTTGCTTGGTGCTAGCTAGTGTGTACACAAGGCCTTAAAGCAAAAAGATACTATCCAGCACTGATTTTTTTTTCTGGAGTTCTGCAAGTGGGTGTTACATCTGTAAGACAGAAGTCTATATTCTAACAAATATATTTGATCAAGATACAGTGTCCTCTGGGTCAGTTAATGTATCATCTATTAAGAGATTGAACAACCTGGCATCAAGGATAACTGCTCAACAATTTTAATACTATGTATACCAAAGTAGAGCTTTTATTTAGACTATGTAATAATCTCTCAAGGGAACTGTTGGGATAGAATCATAGAAACTGGAAAGGACCAGGAAAGGTGATTGAATCCAGGCCCCTGCCCTCATGGCAGGACCAAGTACCTTCTTAAGCCATCCCTGACAGGTGTTTCTCTAAACTTTTCTTAGAAACTTCCAAAGATGGAGATTCCACAACCTACCTAGGCAACTTATTCCGGTGGATCCTAATTACAAAAGTCATTTAAAATGTGACTAGACCAATTCCTGCCAAATGTGTGACAAGACACCATACTCCATTGGCAAGGGCATGGAAAATATTACATTAGAAGTGTATTCCACCCTCCAAGATTTCACAGGCTCATTTGTACTGTTCTTCAGAGTCAAGGCTGTAAGATCCATCTTGTTGTACATGAATAGGCCCCTACTGTAGTCCGTGTAGTTCAATGTCAACAAAGGAGGATCTGCACATGTGCAATAGGTGGCTGAACTGGCACTCTATTTGTAGACACATTTTCCTAATAAACCACTAAAGCAGGAACAATATAGATATGAAAGGACTGCAGCAGATCCACCATTTTGCAAGACTTTACTTTCAGAGGTGGATCTCCTTGGTCAGTGCCAGAGGTCCCCACATTCCTCATACTTTTTGTGCCAGTTGAGTGACTGTCCCCCTCAGTGGTTGACTGATGGCTACAGTTTCTCCCCTTCTGCTTGCCATTGCAACTGCTAATCAACTGCCCTATTTTTTATATCCAATGTATACTATGATTCTACATACACAACCCTAAATTGCTAGGAATAGGCACAGTGCATACTGGCAATGACAGTTCTCAAAACATTCCTTCATAAGATATTCATTAGTCCAGAAAAAAAAATCACTTAGAGACAAAGTTGTACAGAATTTTAAGGGATTCATCCTAATTAAAATTTAGTTATTTGTGGGGAAAAAAATAAATAAGAGATTAATTTATTCTGAGCTGGCATCTTCTTTTCCTGTAGCTTTAGACAGGACTCAAAGGCACCTCTTTGTTCCTCTGATTTTTTATATCTGGATAGACTGTGTTGATTACAGCTTTATAATACAAATTGGCAAACAGTCCCCCTGAAGCCTGTGTGAAGATTAAATCTATAATACCCTTCCTGATACTTTTGATAAAGTCTTAAGTGAAGATTCCAGAAACATACTGCATACAAATTACTGTGCTGCTACATGATTCTTCACAGGTATTTTTCAGAAGCATAAAAATGACTGATTTTTACTCAAGCATTGGATTTTGATTTTTAATCATTGCAGGCAAGAGCTTCAGCTGGTGAAAATCAGTATAGCTCCAATGACTTGATAATGCGTCCTGATTTACACCCAATACATCTCTTAGAGCCCATAGAAGAGTAAAAGGCTTTCTGATATATTAAGACTCTGAACTTTGGCTGCATTGCAGCCACTTCCCATTGAATCACCAGCTCAGAGCACTGGATGATCAACCTAATGGCACAGAGCTGGAAGTGATCCAAGAACCTCTTAGTGCCAGTTGACCTGGGGAGTGTAGAGAGATTAAAGGAATCTGCTGATTCTGGTATGTACATACTGGTTCCTCAAATCATGTTATGTGAGGTCTCTGATAAAAGCTGGTGTCACACTGGTTATCAGTATTATTGTGGAATGTATGTACTCTGCAAGGAGTTGTGTTTGTACCAGAAAATTTTGATCTTAAGCATGTAATGCAGTGGAGTAGTGAGGGTGTCCAGCACCTGGGGGCCAAGCCCACATTTATGTTCCCCTTGGCATCACATGCCACCCCATGCCTTGCATCCTTTTCCTCTCCTGGCACCCCCTTGCAGCCCAGCACCAGGGGGCTTCCCCCGCCCCTGTCCCTCTGTCACTATATTACTTATGTAATGTAAAAAGGTCAGCAAAAGGTGACATGTCTTAGATCAGTTCCTCCAGAGCAGAGCTAAGAAACATGCATTTCTCTTTTGGCATGGAACTTAAGCATTGCAAATCAATACAAGGGAGTCCCTTACATACAAAGTCAATTGTTAAGTAGATGTGAAGTCAGCAGGAACTGGGCACAAAGAGATAAAACAAAATAAGCCATGGAGTACAATGATGAAAGACAATGAACTTCGGGGCTATTTAAGGAAGAGAATCTGGCATCCTACATTTAGAAAGTAAATGGACAGTGTATTTGCATTAATTAAAGCAGAATCTCAGCCAGACCTTGATTGAAAATACTCGTGAGGACTTTGGGTGCAATAATTTTCTTTAGGTAACCTAATTAACAGGTAACGATCTGTGTCTTTAGAAAGCATGTTATGATTATTTAAATATGTATTCATTTGTTCCAATATCCTTATTGACTATAACTTGAATCTTTGATAATAAATGTATTCTTGTTTTCACAGCAATATATTTAATTGTTGTGGTCTTGAAGTGTACACGTGATATGGACTGTTCCTTCAGGAATGACAGACCTGGTCATTGTTTGAGTATACAGTAGATAAAGGGCTGGACACTGCAAGTAATGATCTGAGGACTCAGTGGTTGGTATGGGTGTATTGCTACCTTCACAGAGACAGCAAGACCTGTAGAGGCCTACAGGGCTGTGCTTGTGCTGCCTGAAGCTGGTGGATTGAGAGAGCTGATCAACAGCAGGCACAGACAAGGCTGCCTGATGCTAAGGACAGCTAGTGGTGACATGCTTAGTAGCCAGGATATCCCTGGAAAGTGTCATTATGGTATAGCAATTCCTACCCACATCCCTTCCAGCCACAGCATAGGAGCATAGCTAGAGGACAGAGGGCATATTTGGGCTTTCCTTTACCCTGCTGGTTCCTTGGGGTCATTGGTGAATGGTATAAACCAGTGGTTCCCAACCTTTTTAGCTTGATGGCCACAGATATCATTTTTACAACCTTGAAGGGCCACCAGTCTCTGCCAGCAGATCTCTCATTGCTGCTGCCAGATGGAAGGAGTGTCACAGTTTGTTCCCCAGTTCTGGTCCTATGTGCTGTTGTGACCCCAAAATCCCCACTCCTGAACCCCAGCTTACCCCACTTTGCAACTTCACTCCTGAGTCAGTCCACACCAACCTCTGGCATATAATCAGTTCCAGGTGGTGGGTGTATGCCACCTACAGGGTGGTCTCCAAGTGAGCACCCTTAGCTCCGAGTCCCCACAATGGGAACCTCAATCCTACAGAGACTGGAACCCACGCCCAAGCTCCACAGACTCATGTCTGTCTATTTAACATTGAACTGGATCATGCCCAGCCACTTTGATTCACACCTTCTAAAGTCCACACAGCTTTAGATAAAATAAACACTAGCGTATTGATTAGGCTATGATTGTGAGTATATAAAAAAAATCAATGCACACACATTTAATAAAGCAGTCAGAACTAGCCACAAGTCAAATAAAAGGTATAAAACACATGCTAATCTAATGTACCATGATCTTACTTTTGCTTGTTTTCATTTTTCTTACCCCCGGAGTCTAACTTTTTGGTGGTTTTCATCCAGATTAGGCCCTCCTGGCCGTTGGGGTAGGCTGAGTGTCTTGCAGTTGCTTCTAAGATAGTATTTCTCTGGCCCAAGCCAGCAGCTTCTCTCCAGTTCAAAGTGCCTATATTTGTTTCCTGTCTGCTGTTAGCCTCCCTCCGCTTCCTGGGCAGAGGTGATCCCTTCGTTCAGTCTGAACCCAGGACCTCAATTTGCATTGTCTTTGTTCTCTTCTTCAGGTACTTGCTTGCAGCTTTGATGGTTTACATGCTGCTAGAAAAGCGTTCTGTCTGTGCCCTTCCCCCCAAACCATGTAACCAGCTTCACATGTGCATACACACATGATTCTGTAGGAAACATGATACCATAACCATATAGTAGAGCATTCAAAAAGTAACCTTGCATGGCATAACTGAATTCATACAACACAATTATACAGCAAAAGTGAACAGAAAAGTTACATAGATCAGAGGAGGGCAACCAAAATGATTAAAGGGTTGGAGCACAAGCCCTATGAGGATAGACTGAAAGCATTAGGCTTATTTAGTCTGCAGAAGAGAAGATTGAGGGGGGATTTGATAGCAACTTTCAGCTACTTGAAGGGATGCTCTAAGGAAGATGGAGCTTGACTGTTCTCGGTGGTAGCAGAGGACAGAACAAGGAGCAATGGTCTCAAGTTGTGGTTAGGGAGGTCGAGGCTGGATATTAGAAAAAACTTTTTTACTAGGCGAGTGGTGAAGCATTGGAATGAGCTGCCAAGGGAGGTGGTGGAGTCTCCATCTTTGGAGGTGTTTAAGGCCCGGCTGGACAAAACCATGACTGGGACAGTTTAGTGGGAGTGGTCCTGCCTCTGGCAGGGGGTTGGACTAGATGACCTATGACGTCCCTTCCAACCCTATGATTCTATGATCATAACCTAGGAGTGCATGGATGTGCATCCCATGACAAGGAGTTAGCAAGGAGACTGTCTCCTTGCTGATCTGGTGTCTCCCAGGCTGCAGCAGGGAAACTGCATGCATCCTGTAGCAGTGGTGTCGTTGATATCGGGCACATGGGGGGAAGGGGAAGGCACAAGCCCCAGCTCTCAGCGCCAGTGCCCTAGTCTTGTTGGGAACCTGGGGTGGGGCTACCAGTGGCAAGAGCTCGATCTGTTGACAGGAGAGCAGGACCCAGGTGCTGGCCCTGACCCTTTCTGCAGGGCAGTGATGGCCCTGTCCTGTAGACCTTTCGCTCCACCTGGGTAGTGGGTCCCTAGGCAGTGATTTCCTTCTGCAGCCAGGGGGAAGGAAGATCAGTGCTCCCCACCCTTTGAATCCAACAAGGACCCCAGCACCTATGGGCATAGGTGGATCACTTTGCTGCACTCCACACTACAGACAAGAGGAGGGGGGTGCTGAGTTCCCATCCACTTGGCTGCAGCAAAGAGTCTGTACCGGTCATTTAGCCCTGCAGCAATGTGCTCATCCAGGATCCTTAGGCAGTGGCTCCCTTTTGCACCCAACAGGAGGGGAGCCACAAGCCATTTTGAAAACCCCCAAGAGCCATTTTTGGCCCCCAGGGCACAGGCTGGGAACCACTAGTATAAACCATAGCTGTCATCAGCGGCATAGTAAAGAATAGAAGTTTAGGTGGGCCCACTTTATGTGGCAAAGACAACAGCCAATGATCCAGTCCCTCCTTCCCTCACAGACATTCCCACTATTTGGCCCAAGTCCCAGTCTCCCCTTCCCTCTGTTCTCCCCAAACGGTTTCAACTTGCAGAGCTTGTGAAAAAAGAACAGCATCAGCCAGAGCATATCCTAAAAACCTCATACAACTTCTTCTGTCCCCATGATGTAAAAATCAATCTCAAACTGCTGTGTCCTGCCCCTGATTGTTCTCTCCTCCCTGAAAGGCCTGTAGAAAATGGCCAGGTTGGTGTCAATGTGTGTGGGGCCACTCAGGCTGCAGCCAAAGTAGACCTGACACAGGAAGACCCTGTGGGCAGCCAGAATTATCACCATCCCTTCTTTGTACTGGACCAATAATACTTATATATACCAATGGACCTAGAATTTCTCCAGCCTGGCCCAGCTGCTGGCCTCTTCAGCTCTGTACTGGTTGCTCACTCAGCTGGGTGCTGCAGCCAGCACCAATTAAACCAAGCTCAGAAAATGACACGGCAGAGCTGTCAAGAGTGTAACTTTCTGAAGTGATGAACAGAGCACAACTCTGTCCTGGATTTCAACTGTCCTGCTCCAGACTGCTCTGCCTTGGGAGCAATAAACCAGTATGTCCAGGGCATGATTAAAAAACAAAAGCCAACAGAAGTCTGTTAATAAATTTACTTAAGTATGGCATTCACAGAAGATCATATTTGGGCAGTGTGAGCCTGGGTGTAAAGTGGGTGGGCTGTAATCCACATGTTGTCATGTCCCTCCTCAGGCTAATGTACTTTATGCCACAGGACAGTGGGGGAGTACAAAAGCCACTATTACATTGCACCACCTCCTCTAACTGTGACTGATGATTTAGGTTTAGTGTTAGAGATTTTGTGGGTCTTCCAAAAATAATGCATGGTTCTTGTGGTTCACTGTCTAGACATCTGTGCTAGAAATCCCCAAATAACCTCCTTTATTATAGCTATTGATTTACTTATTGATATTGAGATGAGCAGCTACAGTGATGCTTACTATTTTATCTTTCAGGAAGTGTTAGACTTCAAGTAGATTACATTATATTTTTGTTCCACCAGCAGCAGAAATTCTCTTAAATAACCTGATGTATATCTGTCAATGTCTCTCTGTATCTTGAATTAACAAATAAGAGGTTAAACAAGAACTGAAAGTAAAATGTACCACTCTTTCTCCAAGTCCTCCCAAGAAATCCCCCAGCTATTGTGAAGAGAGTCTGCAGATATTCTGCACATTTTTATGGCAGGTCCCTGTTGATTTCTGCTCTTTGTATAGTGGCACACAATTTCTTCCTTCTTTGCTACATTGTAGGGTTGGGAATGCATCCTGCAAGCATAAAGGTAGCTAGATTACTGCTGATTCTTTTAAACAAGCAAGGAGTCCTGTGGCACTTTTTGTGATTGTTACCTCTATGGATGGAACAAGTTTGTATTAATTTTTCTCCAATCCAAAAAGCAAAAACCCCTGAAAACAGGGAAAAGATACACAGATTCCTTGTCATCATCATGGATAAACGGGATTACCACCAGGAGCCTTATAAACAACTCTCCAACATAACATTCTACAAACCTCTTTTCTCTGACCCCACTGAAGAATACCATAAGGAATTACAACACTTAGTCAAGAAACTACCTAAGGCAGCCCAGGAACAAATAAAGGCAGACACAACACCAGAGCCCCAACCAGGGATATTCTGTCTACTACCTAAAAATCTTACAGCAGGCTTATCTGGCTATCTGGACTCCCTCCTCAGACCCTATGTTATGAACAGCCTTGGCTATCTTCGAGATACCACTAATTTCCTGAGGAAAATCCAATCCATCTGTGAACTTCCTGAAAACACCATCCTGGCCATTATGGAAGTAGAAGTTCTTTACACCAACATCCCACACAAGGATGGATTACAAGCTATTAGAAGAACCATCCCACATGATGCCACAGCACAGCTTGTGACTGAACTTTGTGACTTTGTGCTCACCCACAACCATTTCACATTTGAGGACAATTTATACTTCCAAGTCAGTAGCACTGCTATGGGTACCCACATGGCCCCACAATATGCCAACATTTTTATGGGAGACTTAGAACAATGTTTCCTCAAGTCTCATCCTAAAACACCTCTTCTTTACGTACACTACATTGATGACATCTTCATCATCTGGACCCATGGCAGAGGTGCTCTTGAAGATTTCCACAGAGATTTCAACAATTTCCACTCCATAGTCAAATTGAGCCTGGAACACTCCACACAGGAGATCCACCTTCTGGACACTACAGTACAAATTAGGGATGGACACATCAACACCACTCTATACCGAAAACCTACTGATCGAGCTTCCATCCTAAACACACTGCACGATCCACTGTCTACAGCCAAGCCCTAAAATATAAGAGCATTTGCTCTGATCCATCAGACAGACAGACATCTTCAGGATCTCTATCAAGCTTTCTTAAAACTATGGCACCCATCTGGAGAAGTAAAGAAACAGATTGACAGGGCCAGACAGGTATCCCATAGTCAACTACTACAGGAAAGGCCCAAAAAAGACAACAATAGAACGCCACTGGTCACCACATACAACCCTCAAGTCAGACCTCTATAACAGATCATTAAGGACCTCCAGCCTATTTTAAAAGATGACCCCTCACTCTCTTTAGCCTTGGAAGTGTTGAGAGAAAAGCTCGTTCTGTGCTCTGCCCAATGATGGAGCTGGACAACAGGAGGAAGAATCACAAGTTTATTGACACTCAGAGCTACTGAGTGTGGCCGGCCCCGAAGGACTGGTGCTAAAAGGGTTTTATACACAGGTACAACAACTTAAGTCAAGGAAATCTAAAAATGGTTGATATATTCAAGGTAAACAAGATTAATACATTTATTAGTACCATATAGGGAGAGTTTTCATACATATTCATATAAGATAGGAGAATTAGTAAAGAAGGTCAGGCTGGCTCCTCAGAGGCTGAGAATGTAATAAACAGGAGAAATTGTTGATTAATAGGTGACCTCGAGACTGGTGCAGTTTCCCTAATCTCCTGCTTATAGACTGTTCAAGGATGAGAGGGGCTCTATACTTTTGTTAGTCAGACTAGAGGTTGAAATAATATTAAGGGAACAGTGCTAAGATGGAGTCACTTATGCTCACAAGTTCGTGGTCTCATTACAAATCTCATAACAGAAGACAGGCCTCTCCTTGCCTACGGACAATCCCCGAACCTTAAACAGATACTCACTAGCAACTACAGACCTAACAACAGAAAGATTAACGCAGGCACACATCCCTGCAACAAACCACGCTGGCAACTTTGTCCGCATATCTGCACAAAAGACACCATCATAGGACCTAATCAAGCCAGCTACTCCATTAAAGGGTCCTTCACCTGCTCATCCACTAATGTAATTTATGCCGTCATGTGCCATAAATGCCCCCACGCCTTAAACATTGGACAAACAGGACAATCCCTATACAGAAGAATAAATGCACACAAAATTGACATCAGAAATCACAACACCAAAAAAAAAAAAAAAAAGTGGATGAGGACTTCCATCTTCCCAATCACTTCATTGATGATTTGTTAATGATGGTCGTCAAGAAATCAATGGGACATCAAGACTTCAAAGAGAAACAGCCAAAATCCAACTAATATGCAAATTAGATTGTGTGAAAGCAGGGCTGAATTGTGACTATGGATTTTTTCAAATAATAACAGGTAATTTGACTTCACCCTCCCTCTGTGTGCTGTTTCCTCGAGTTTAAATCCTTACAAATGCTCTGATTTACTGTTGCAGGATGACCTGATCCTATGTCTTATACCCCCCTCTATTTATTTTCATCCAGTTCTGTAAGTTCTCTCTCTTCAAAGCATCTGACAAAGTGGGATATTCTCCCACTAAAGTTCATGCGATAAATAAATCTGTTAGTCTTTAAGTGCCACAAGACTCCTTGCTTTTTTTGCTTTACTAGACCAACACGACTGCTCCTTCGGAACTTGTTAATAAATATGTAGCCCATATAGAACGTGAAAACATAGCTCCCAAACAGCATTCTGCAGCCCTGTGACAGACAATGATAGGGCAATGCACATATTCTCTATAAAATAGGTTCTTAAGAGTCCATCATCAGATTTGCTTTTGCTCTCAGACCCCATTAGTTAGCTGAAAAGCCATAACCGATGACAATAGCTGGTCAAGGACAGTATGTACAATGCCGTTTCACACAGGGCAAGGGCAATCAAAAGATTTCACACAGTGGTACTGCTTGAAAAACACACACAATGTATGGGGACACAAACAAGGGTAAGAGCAAGAAAGATGCATCATCTTGTTCTGGGTTATAAACAGCCTGTGTGTGGATAGAAGAAGATTGACACAGCTAAATACCTGCGTTGTAGCTATGTTGGTTCCTGGATATTTGTGTGACAAGCTGGGTGAGGCAATATCTTTTATTGGACTGACTTCAGCTGCTGCTGAAAAGAGGCAAGCTTTTGAATCAAACAGAGCTATTCTTCAAATCTGGGGAAGGTGCTCTGAGTCACTGATGAATGCAAGGTGGAAAGGATTATTTAGTATAAGCAGCTAGCACATATACCTTTCAAGATAGAATGGCCTGTTAACACCCCTGCAGTCATAGGACAAAAAGAGGGGATTAATAGGTTGCAGATTGTAATAAACCATAAATCTAGGGTCTGTTTCGTCTGTGATTTTTAGTGTCTAGCAGAGTTATGAATTTAAACTCTGGACTGAAGAGACACTGGATTTATGGTTTATTACAACAATCTATAACCTGCTCACCCCCTATTTTTGTCCTATGACTGCAGAGGTGTTAACGGGCCACTGTATCTTTAATGGTCCCTTCAAAAGTGTGCTAAATGCTTATGTTAAACAATTGGTTCCACCTTGCATTCAGCTCTGATGCTCACCTTACTCAGACCTAAAGAAAAGCTCTCTGTGGCTCAAAAGCTCACCTCTCACCCAGCAAAAGATTGCACAATAAAAGATAATGTTTCAGGCCAGACCAAGTGAAGCATTGGCCCATGCAGTGTATAGCGTGATCCCAGCAGGGCTGTCCCTAGGAAGGGTGGAGCTCAGGGCCAATCAGCCAGTCAGGACTCCTGCCCTCCCCTCAGAGGCCAGGCTGTGCACTTGCACCCCACCCCTAAGGCTGGCTGCTCCCGAAGGTAGCAGGGATGGAGGGGCAGCGGTGTGGGCCTGGGACAGTCACCCTGCTCACCCTCCCAAGGACGGGCCTGTATCCTTGCAGGGCCACACATGCAGGCAGAGGATTACAGGGATAAGAGCAGATTTCAATGACAGATAATATCTGAAGGCCAGATTAAGTGTAGTTAAGGACCATGCAGCACACAGATGAATTCCCATATGTCCATGCATTGAGACGGAAGATTCACAGATACTACATGTGATACTACACTTACCTCAACCCCTTCTCACTGCTGAATACAAGCAACCTGAGCAGGATCCTGTAATACCTATTTGCAGAGTGCATGCTGACCTGACCAAGAAAGCTGAATTCTTTATCTCTGCCTTCCCCACTTCTTCCACTTTCTCTAGCTCCATTATCATTCTTTGTTGAAAATTTATTCTTTACAGGGGTCAAAGAGTAAGTGACACTGAACCTTTCACCACAACAGATATTTCCCTTCCGCAATAAAATAACCAACAGTTGCTAATTAAACTGGAGCCCCCTAGCCAGAGCCCTGGTACCACTGAGCTTTCTCCTTGGCACCATGTTACCTTTCTGTCCCCTACAACGTCATCGCAGTTCTGGGTAGTCTCCCTTCCTTTGAGTCTGGAGGAGGGTGCCTAAACGGGGTCCAAATGGCTCCACCCTAGGCTCTCAGCATTGGCACCGTTTAGGTACCGACCCCATGAATGGTCTCTGCAGGAGACTATCTCGAGCCCTTGTGGTGCCACAGAGCTCCCAGCGGCACCAGTGCCTCTGACACCAGCCAGAACTTTAAACCCCGTGCCGTCTTCTTACACGGGAGATCTCACAGCAAACGTAGCCCCTTTGTGAGGATTTAGTCTTATGGCTCTATAGTGGTGCATATGCCACACAGCTCCTTTAAGCGCCCTTGTCACATTCCAGCATGCAGTTCCAACCAGTGAGAGGCTGTGTCACTCTCCCTATAACTCTGGATGCTGCACACTTTGCTGCTTCATAAATCCGGTTTTGGCTACAGCATGTCATGTTCAGGGCTGCAGCTATACACAGACACAGGGTGTGACCTGAATGTTGCTAAGCTATTTATGAGTGGCCCAGATGCAAAGTTACACCAGCAAAGAATGGATTGAGAGGCAGCCAAGATTCTAGAGCAGGGCTGGACTGCACCCTGGAATGTGACTGCCTCCCCATACAGTACTATGTACTTTCCTCAAGGGACCACATTTTATCCACAAAGAATCACAGTTGCTTTGCTGAGTAAAAAGCTTTGGGGAGGCGACGCTGGTGGGAGAGGCAGCATTTAGCCCTAACACCTGTTTTTTTCCATTCTGTCTGAGGGTTCAGAATGACCTCATTTCGCTTTCAGAAGGAAGTGATTACAGACAAAGGCTGGAAACCTAATGTTCTTTTCTTTAAATGGAAGTATAGACTGAACAGCTGATTGGATAACCTGAGAATTGTTTGGTAAAATGCACTGTCATATACTAGATTAATAACTCGCTGATCCTTTAATCATCTGACTCATCACCTTAGTATCACAGCTGAGTCCTCTTTCATTTCCCATACAGCCAGATTATTAAATGTGAGTGGTTCTTTCTAATATCTCCCAAATTTGCTTTTTCCACTTCTCCTTCTTGCCAGGATGTGAGAGTTTGGACTCATCTATATTTTTTGTTTGCCTCTGATATCATTTGAAATATATTGACATTGTTGGTATCACTGGGCATCTTCAGATTTGACACTATTACAGTATGGGATATCAACCTGCATCAGTCAATACCTATTTTAAATGCACTGACTAAGAAGGAATATCCCAAAAGAAACATGCTCAAGAGCCTGTTTAGTGTACCAAATGTCCCTCCCCTGTTTGTTGGGAAGGGAGGCAACACATGCTACTACAGCACTCCCATGGGTGCAGACTTGACAAGGGGAATTATCAGAAGGGGCCACTGTTCCTGGCCCTTCTGCAGGCCATAGGCAATGAAGTCATCTATTGCTCCCATTCTCAAGCAAACTAGAGCAAACTAGATGTCTTTAGCAGAGGCAGGACAACTGTCTATAGCTCAGGCCCTCAGTAAGGGTGGGGCATACAAAGTCAGTAGGCTTTAACCCAGGCAACACAGTTTCTAGACCTGGCCCTTCAGGCAGGGCAGGGCTGGCAAGTACACAGGCTGGGCTGCAGCAGTCAGCCAGGGGCAATGTGGGAAATGAGGACAACAACACAGACCTATGTGACTCCGGTGCATTCCAGCCTAGGTGCTTATCAATGGCAGAGGCGGCCTTAAGGCAATTAGGGGCCCTAGGCAAAGGCCCATTGTGGGACCCCCTAAGGGGCTCACTGTAGGCACCCACTGCTACCCTCCCCATGCCCCCAGTCCCCCCTGCACTCTTAACTGCCCCCGAAGACTCCTTGTTTGTTTTGCTGAACCAAACTAGCATGGCTATCTCTCTGGAATTTGTAAATTATTCTTGGGTATGATATTTTTAAAGATCTTCCAGTCATGAAGGTTGTAAGTTGATCATCTTTCACTTAACGTAAATGAGCGAATGCTGAACTACAAAGTTAAAATGAACATTTTAATTTTTTTAAAAAAAGCATGAGCATTAATTAATAAATAAAAAGTGGTAAAATTAATGATGTCTCAAAAATAACTAAAATACCACATTTAAAATGTTGGCAGTCAAATCTTAAAAATTTTTCATAGAGGCTTGGGTTTACATGCACCAAAAGTTTAATACAAATAATTATGGTAAATAAAAATAAGTGAAAAGAAGGTTTCTAGTGTGTAGCTATAAATGCAAACCATGAAATTTCAATGAAATTCTCTGAAGTATTCAACTTTAAAAGACTCTGGCACCCTCAAAAATATTAAATAATAAGTACATATGAAGCTAAAAATTACTTACCAAATGAAAGACATACAGCACAGACATCACACACAGCTGTAATGATTGCCTAAGGGGAGCACTGTATTTATATGTAGCATCCTATATGGACCTACCTGGTAATCTGAGCTAACCAAAGATGAAGTAAAAATTGTCATGAGGTCAAAGGAAAAGGCAAAAGAACAGGTAAAAAAGAAAAGGAAAAGGCAATATTGCACAAAATTAAAAAATGGCAGAATAAATGGCCACACTGAGGAATTAAAAGATGAGGCCACTGGAAAGATTCCTGCTGTTGTGCTGTCTATTGGTTGCTCCTGCTTTTTTAGCATGTCAGTATGAAGGTGATGGGTAGATAATGGTGAGATCTGC
Organism: Podocnemis expansa; assembly: GCA_007922195.1. Taxonomy (NCBI): domain Eukaryota; kingdom Metazoa; phylum Chordata; order Testudines; family Podocnemididae; genus Podocnemis; species Podocnemis expansa. Next base: position 22,469,060 of record ML681984.1, on the reverse strand, counting down.
AATTCAGACGAAGCACAGATCCTAATGTTAGCTTGCCTTGATGAGCCAAGACTGAAAAGTGCTTAGGCTCCCAGCCCAACCAGCTCTGCTAGATGGGAACAATTTCTATATTTTTCTATATTTTCATTTCTGTCCACCAAATTGAAGATGGGACCCCTTATTGCTTGCGTCCCTAGATGGCTGCCTGCTTCACCTATCCTAAAAGCCACCATTTTCACTGGGTCAGTGGGATTCGAGCTATAAGTTGATAACATAGGTGCAGGACACAAACAAAAGCAGACTGTCATATGGCTCCATTGGGGTATTTCCTTCCCCCTTTCTTACAATATCTAGTTGTCAGGATCACTTTTGATCTCCTCAGGGTACTCAGTTAGGGGCAGCATCCACAGACCTTCTGTGGAGGAGGTGGCTGGCAGTTCTTCAGGGTTATTCCCAGTAGGGAGCTCATCCCAGTCAGAGGCAGGTGGTAGTCCCTGTAGGTCAGCAGTTCTCAACTGTTGTATTGGTGCACAAAAGTGTGCCATGGTAGAGTGGGGAGGGAGTGTTTCGCAGGCAGGCTGGAAGTCCCCAACTTCCATCTCTGTAGAGCTGTGGTGGCAGGGATAGGGACCGTGCCTGTGAGGCCAGGGCAGGAAATGTAAAATGTGTGGCTCCAGGCCAGGCCATGGAGCAGGTTCCCGCGGTGAGTTAGGTGTGTAGGGGCACACTCAGGGCTGCATCTATGGCAGGGTGAGACACGAAGAGAGCCAAGGCTGGGCTTGGGGCTGGCTGCTGCTATCAGGCCTGGGGCTGCTGCCGTGTGTGGGGCCACCCCAGTGGTGATTGTAGCCACAACTGGGACTGGGGCTGGAGCCACGGCGGGGGCCAGAGTCTTGATCCATGGGGGAAAGAATGGGACCCACCAAGTGAGCCTAGTTGTGTCATTAGGTTGGGAACCCTCCCAGCTGTGTTGTGTGACAGCCCCTGCTCTAGGTCATTGGCTGGCCCGCAGCCTTGGTAGATCTTGTGTGTCACAGGAGCTCTCCAAGTCATTGGCTGACTGCTTCAGTCACTTCCCTGGGTCTCAGGCAGTGGGCACCTCCCCAGCAGGGTCACAGTCCAGTTGAGGCAGTAGTGGGGGGAATACCCTTCCCCTCTGGCAGCTGCCTCCCAGATGCCTTCCTAGCTGGGTCAGCTTTTATACTTCTTGTCCCATCCTTCAGCTTCTGGTGGGCTGGGCAGCATTGTTCTGGCTACACACACCAGGGCTCAGGCCACTCATCCCTGTCTGTCTCCACAGGAGGTCACACCCCCTCATGATAGTCTGATCTCAAAACTGCTTTGTAAAGTCTAACAAACTAGAAAACTACATAAAGGGGAAAGTCCAGCTCTTGACCTGTTGCAAAGATGAGGTTGGTACAGTTTAATACTGCTGTGTCTCCTCTCCAGGCTAATCATAGACAGCTTTTCTATATTATACCAGATACCTGTGGCTCCCAAAAAGCTATTCTAGTAGTTGGAGGTTACAAGGATGTACAGGTACCTCAGTCAGACCCATTTGCCCTATACCATGTTCACTGCACCAGGCAATCAAGAAGAGAAGTGGCACAGAAACTGCTTTGGGTCCTCCAAAGGTCCCCAAGTAAGGAAATCCTCAAATGGCCAGTCGTTTTTAGGGCTGCTTTGTGCCACCAACATGGACAGAAGGTTGTTCTGGCTACAGTTGTTGATGGGTTTGTTACTTCTAGACTAGACTACTGAAACACATTCTACTGAAGTATAGGCAAGAACATCACAAGCTACAACATAATCAACCAATCAATCATCACCTAAGTGGATGAGTAAAGCAACAAACATATATTACTTGTGCTCCTATCTATGTTCTTCCAGGTGTGCTTCAAAATTCTTATCTACAAAGCTCTTAGTGAGATATAGTCATGTTAATAAGGTTACCCCTCCATCAGAATCTCACCATGATAGCTATTGTCACAAGCAAACTGTTGATTAGAGTCAGGGTATTTAATTTTGAAACAGAGCCTTATCAAAAGGGGCCAAAGGTTTTGGCAATCCTCTCCACAATGGTGAACAGGGAAATCCTACTTTAGCCATCCACAAGACAGGTTGAAAGACACCCCTCTTCATTGTAGCATTTCCCAAAGAACCACGGTGGAAGAAAATCCAATATATTTTGTTTAAATGCCACAGTCAATGATTAAACTTGGAACATGACATCTCAAACAAAATAGCCTTCCTCTTCCATTATTACAAGCTGAGGAGGAGAGAATTGACTGCCCTTTTGGGCAGTTCTCATTGTTATAATCCATGTACCTGCTCAGATACTTTGGTGATAGGTCTTAAGAAATGTTGCTAGATGGATAAAATCAATACATGTGTTATTAAATCAGGTGGCTGGATTAGTGGGTTAACTGTGAAAGCTGGTAAAAATAAATATTTTAATTATGAAAACAGATTAGGTGATGACAGTTTTGTTTAAATAGTTTTCATTATCAGAACAAAACTGTGACCTTGAGCCAAACCCCATAGAAGAGATAATGAGAAACTTTGATGATATCTGAAAACTAATCGTCCCTTCCCCTCCACTTCTTTTGGTGTTATCTTCAAAAGAGAAGAAGATGCACTGAATAAGTTCTAAACCAAATGAATACCAAACAATGTGTCTCATCTTAACAATTAGATCATTTTTAAAACTGCTCCAGATCCTGCTCAGCTATGGACTATTCAGTGCAGGCGCGGAGCAGCTGCAAAGGTCACTGTTGAATGCCACAGTCTTAGGAGTGCTCTAAATGATGCTGAGAGCAAATTCTTCCATTGGTCAATACAGAATAGTCTGAGTGCCCCTGAAGGTTGGGACTATGACATCTGAATTCTTATGCTGCTGTAAACAATAGCATGTTAACAACCGTAGTTGCACTTGTCAATATGTGAAATTAAAACATGTTTTGAAAGGCTTGATTCTGCAAAGTACAGAACAGCATGGTGCTGGGACAGGAAAACATGCTAACTTTAAGCATTAGCGTCAGTGCTTTGCTAAATTTGTGCCAGAGTCCTTGGCATCTTTCAGGACTGCGTCATACATGACTGTAATAGGTAGGCTTTTTGCTAAGAATATCAGAGCGATCTAGAGGAATGCATACACTGTCTGCATTTCAAATGAAGATTTTTAATATTTTACTCAAATTAAAAAGCATTTTTGAGAGAACACGTTCCCTAGTTATCTGAGGACAGGGCTGGAAGTCAGAATCTCTTCAGTTCTATGTCTGACTCTGGTCTTAACGCACTGATTAATCTTAGGCAAATACGTTTCTGTATCTCAGTTTCTCCATCTAATTAAACCTTACCTCAAATAGCCATTGTGCAGATTCCTTCAATAATGTTGTTGGAGCATTCTGAAGCTGTACATCACTATATACATTCTAAGAATAAGAACTATTATGTTAGTACAGAATGAAGTTTGATACAAATCCGTAAACTAAGTTACAATCCTTTAATCACAGTCTCCGCTGTAAAGAAATTATCAGCTATATGAAAAAATAGTTGACTACTTTAGAACATAGTTTTATAAAGTCTTTATTCTTATATCCATTTTTACTGAAACGTCAGAATGCACCAAACCCCCTATTTTTACTTTAAGATGGGCTGATTTATTGATGGCTGTGCTTAATTTTTAAAACATTTTCTCCTTGAGAAATTAGTCTTCTGACAGCCCTTCTAATGTACACAGTCTGGAGACACAGCGTTCAATATAAGAGGCTTAGCATTAATGTTTAATTCCACAGTCACTACCCTAGCTGTGCAGAAACAGTTTGATAGTTTATGCACTGCTGTAATCAGTAGCTACTAAGAATTTCATATTCTCACTTGAATTGCTGGTGAGTTAGTATTTTTTCCTCCTCCATTTTCTCTCAGTGTTTTTTATTGCTTTGGTTCCTACCTTAATATCCTTATAATTTTTCAGAATAACACATTAAATATTTTTGAAAGCAAACAATGAAACTCCTGCAGTAAAAAGCGTCATTGCTCTATGATTCCTGTTTGGAGGCCAGAGGACATGATTTTGGCCTGGATCCTGCAAGCATTTACTAATATGACTAACTATTTACCACTGTGAGTTGTACCATGCAAGTCAAGGAGCCCACTCGGTTGCAGTGTTTAATACTGGATTGTTCCCGTTGACAGGATTGGGCCTTGTGTCAGTACAGAAACACTTCTCAACAACCAGAGGTGATCTGTTACATTGCTTAATGCTTCTAAAGGGGAAAAACAGACAAACAAACAAAAGTGCTTCAGAATGTGGGATGTACAGGGGCATGCTACCAGAGTGATTAACCTCAGATTCAGTGCACTGGTGAAGAAAACTTATCCTCTTCATTGTTCTTGTCACCTCTGCTTTCACCTAATAATAAATATATATCTTTTATAACTCCTCTGTCTACACTTTCCTTTGCTATCTGCTACAATCAGGTAGTACAATTGCTCTTTTGCATGCTCCTTCCTTTCCCCTCCTCTGAATACATAACGCTAGTATGGTTCATGTTCAATAGAGATCTAAAGCATGTTAAGAACATGCTTTATGTTGAAGAAAAAGGGACATAGGTCCATGCTTGAGGTTAAGCATGGCTTTGCCAAAGCTTAGCTGAAATAGGGCCACATGGCCTAGTTCTGCCACATACATGGAGATCTGACTGTCAGGGCCGTAACTAAGGCAGGGCTGACAGGGCCAGAGGCGGCTTTTGGGGTAGGCGAAGCAGGCGGTCGCTTAGGGCCCTGAGTACTAAGGGACCCTGTAGCCACGGCCTACCTGACCTAGCACTCATGGGGTGGTGCCGCACTGCACGTTTCTAAGGCCAGAGGCTGTGCTGCCTGCCTGCCTGCCCTCGCTCCAGCAGGAGAGGAGCAGCGTTCCTCACCTCCCCGCAGCCAGCCACAGCTCCCCAGGGGGAGGGAGGAGATCAGAGACCAGCACCAAGTTGTGGATTGTGGGAGCAGGGCCCTCCGGCTCAGAAGACTTCTGTTGCTTCACCCCCGGCCACCCCAGGGGTGAACAGAGGCCACCTCATCCCCAGTCTGAATCGTTCAGCCCTGGGATGGCCGGGGGCGAAACAGCTGGAACTCTTTGAAGCCGACTGCTCCAGTACCCTGGCCCCACAAGCCGCAGCCCCTTCCCACAGCCAACCCAGCTTCCTCTTTGTTGCTGCTGCAGCCCCCAACAGGAGTTTTAAATCTCTCCCTCTCACCCCCACGTGCCTATGCGTCGTCAGAGGGTCGGGGCAGCCTGGCCAGAGAGCAGCTCCACCAGGCACCAGGTAAGGAGCCATGGGGTCAGCAGGGAAGGCTGCCATGGGGGTTCAATGGGTGGTCAGGCAGGGAGGGGTCATTCATCGCCCCTGCACCCTACTGGTCTTTAAGTGCCACAAGACGCCTTGGATTTTTTTGTTTTCCCCTTCCCCTGTGTTTCTCTTTTTCACTTTCTTCCCTGTGGGATAGTGAGCCCAGCCTGCCTTCTCTGTTTACTGAACAGCATCCTTTCTGCCCACTCCCTTTTTGTTTCAGTTTTCCCTCCCGGCTGTGTGTTTGTTTACCTTTTTCACCTTTCCTCCAGGGGTGATTTGAGCCATTGTTTGATTGAACTTTTTGTTAAGGCAAGGAATCACAGTCAGGCCTTGCAAACTGTCCTTGCCCAAACTGTTACTGAAAGGCTTTCAGATCTTACTCTTACTTAATGCTTTAGGATTTATTATAGCAAATGCCCTCAGGACACTGACAGCCATGCAATTCCTTGATTATTTCTCAAGACCGGAAGGTTGGCAGTTCCCAAAATAAATTTCCAAAGCGATAGCCGTGTTAGTCTAGTCCAGCAAAAAAAACCAAGGAGTTGTGAGGCATTTTAAGACTAACAGATTTATTTTTTGCATGAGCTTTTGTGGGAGAAAATCCCACTTCAAAGCATCTGTTGAGCACATGCAAAAAATAAATCGGTTAATCTTAAAGTGCCACAGAAAATAAATGCAGGTTAATTTTACAGATTTAGTTATTTATATGTGCACGTTTAAATTGTTATGCTATATTTGTTATTGATATGAGGTTAGATTTTCAGTACTCTTTTAGCAATGTTGGTCCAAGTGGATGATGTAAAAATTTTACTGGATCAGCTTCAGATCCTGAAGATGAGCTCTGGGTATGCTCATAAACTATTGGTAGTCTCTTTTTCTAATAGAAGTTAGTTCAGTAAAAGATATTATCTCACTCACTTTGTGCATTTAGATATGCATTTCAGTGCTGTGACGTTCTAGTTTGTAGTTGCTATTTTCTATGTAGTAGAGCCAGTTTTACAATATAATTTAACAGATATTTCAGAAAACATCAGTGAATATGTTGGCATTAATTGTCTGACATTGCAATTTATCTGTTGTAATTTTTCTTAAGTAGATAGATGTGGCATGCTTATCAACACAAGAATAATTACAAGAGGTCATTTGCAATTTTTAACACTATTTCTGTTGCAGAAAAAATATTTTTCAGATTGAAAGTATATTCATTTTTATGCTCTTTTAAGAAGGCAGTTTCAAGTAGTATGTTTCAAATAAGGTTTTGTAATTTATAAATCATTACCATCACCATATCAAAATGAAATTATATATTATTTCCATCATACAGACTAGCAACAGCTTGCTCACAAGTTTGACCACACTCACTGGAGTGTGTACCAATTTGGTCACTGGTTTTGAAAATTTGCACAAAGGAAATTGCACATGCAGCCTATGAAAAATTAGAGGGAACATTCCCTGCAAGTGCAAGGATCTGTGGCACTTTCCCTTGGACCGGAGGCAGGGGAAACCTGGAGCCACAGGGTGTACAGAATGGAGAGCCAGAGCCATAGTGGGGGAAGGGCAGGGAGTCCTGGGGGGGTTAAGGCTGCAGAGGAAACTGGGGCCACAGTGGGGGTGGCACTGAGGGCCTATAGGGGTCCCCACAATGGCTGTTCACCTAGGGCCCCCAATTGCCTAAGGCCGCCTCTGAACAGGGCACAGCCCTGGGCAGCCCAAAGCGGCTCAATAGAGCCACTCTATAAAAGGGGCAGCTTTGCGGTGCTGGCTCTGAGTGCTGCTAATCGGAAGGCGTGCGGTCCAATCGAAACATGCCCTGGGCAGCAAAATGCCACTTTACAGATCTGCTGACTGTTTACGCCATACCTGTCCTTTCTTCATATTGCAAGACTGCTTTCAGCTCTTCTGTATGGATGGCCTCCTGTGATATTTTTAATGATGGTGAATTTCATCCTCTCTAAATACCCAAATGCAAAAGTAAAAGTTCTGTTTCTGTTTTTACTTTCTCCTCTTGTCAAAATTTTCAGAAGAAAGTGTATTCCTGGCAAAGTGGAAGACTGGCTGTGACCTGTCTGTACCTAGGGTAGCCACCTGAAAATGCCAGGATCAGGAAAGGCTGCAAAAGCAGAGCAAATTCTCCCAGCACTGGTGCGTGACACTGAAATCAGACTTCCCAACCAGCTATGAACTATGATTTTGATTCCCAACACTGAAACTTTAAGAAACCAAATCAAAACATAGAAAGTCCCCTTTACTGAATTTTGGCCTCTGGCTCCCAATCAGTCACGAGATCTAGTAAAGAGATGTTACTTAAAACTCCATGCTGTTTACCAAAAGGGTTCTTCTCCTGACTCCAAAGGAGCACCAGAGCAATGTAAGTTTGGATCTTACCAAATACCACTCTGCCAGCCAATTCTTTAATACTAAAACTAAAGGTTTATTATAAAAGAGAAGAAAAATCATAAGCAAACTGGTAAAGGATTAAAGCAATCAGGTACATACAAATGATTTAAAAGTTTATATACATCAGGTTCCCACAACTTATACTTCCCTGCATTTATTTTCCTCCCATTCTGTAAGTTCCCCATCTTCAAAGCATCTGATGAAGTGGGATTTTCTCCCATGGAAGCTCATGCAATAAATAAATTTGTCAGTCTTTAAGTGCCACAGGACTCCAGGAGTGAGATGGAGCCAGAGTCATATGAATAAGTCCTGGTGACTCATCAGGTGTAGCCTTGACTTCTTCCCTCTGGGTTCATTGTACCTGTGGGTTCCCTTAATGGGCCATTAAGCAGGCTATTGCTTCAGCCATTGTGTCTGGTATCTCTCCCAGAAACACATCACATGTTGAAATATAGACACATGACATATATCCATACCTTCCAATACAAATATGACACATACTGATTGTGATGCTATGCACCCTTGTACGAATTGAGTCAGTGACAATGTGACCATAACTGACAGAATAAAAATTGATTTATTATAGGGGTACAATGCTTACATCCCTTCAGCATCCAGGAACAGCACTACGGCAGTGGACGGGCTCCTGGGCATTGTTTCCAAGGCACCTGATTCAGCTTCCAAGGTCCACCAGAGAACTCACATATGGACATTCCCCTGAATTTATGCTAGCTGATTGGGGGAGGTGAGAGGGAAGAGGAGACTTACAGAGTAACTAGGGATACACACATGTAGCCTAGGTTGTTACAACATATTTACATAATGATTGCAAGTTGAGCATCTGTCGTAAATAAGTAAATGCCATCAGGTACTCAGCATGTGGACCAGACACATAAATAAGTAACTATGCATGTCTTCAGGCACGTAGCTCATGGTCAGGGCACACAGCGGTCAGAGTGGGTGTGTCAATCATATATTGTGAACAATGTCTTCTGTGATTCCCTTACATCAATAAACATCACCATCATATCTAGCAAATTGTAACCTTTGTAACAGTACCTGACATGGTCTATCTCCTACAGATTATTGTAATTTTGAACTATTGATGTGAAATAATATCATAAATGATCCCCTTAATTCAGCTAGTTTAACACTGGTAACTAAAGCTCTGCACATACCCATTTATATCTTTAATACTTGAATACATATATATATATTTCCAGAGTAGCTGTAAACAGGATGAACTCTTGCAACCTTGCTGAATCCCATCAAACTAAAACTAAGAAAACAGAGGTTTGGGATTGAAGAGACATGGCACAACCACCAAGGCAGAAACAATCAAACAAATAAAAAAAAGTATCTACTACTATAAAACAAAAATTCCAGAGGGAGAAACTCCTGCTCAGTGACTTCGGCCATTTAACAACTGACTTTGATGAGACAAAATGATTGCCAGCTAAATACAAAATTAACAATAGCAATTCCAATACAATTCAGTTTAATATCATTTAAGATGATGATGTCATTTAAGATTATGAAGATAATGATTATGACTTTTCTTAAATTGTTTCTAACTTAATATAACATGTTTGCAAAGTATTTCTTAGCAAAGATTCTCTCTTAGCAAAGATACAAAGGGTAAATCTATAGCTGGGAGTGTACCTCCTAGGCTCACTATCTTGGCTTGCGCTAGTGCACTAAAATCACCTGTCTACATGTTATAACATGGGCAGGGGCTTGGTCTAGTCATTCAAGCACAGAGCAGGAGGCTTGCTTATGTGAGGAGTACATATCAGGGAGAATAAGAGGATTCCCAATTTGATCCTTGTACAAACTTTTCAGGGCAGGTTCTGTCTCCTGTTATGTATGGGCTAGAGCCATAAAGCCTAAATTAAACTTTAAGCAACTAAGTTCAGAATTTAGATCCTCTGACCTTCCCCTGATCTACCACGTAATTCTGTGTGAGCCTAAATTCCTTGACCGCCTATGTTTTCACTGGTAAAGTCCTGTAAATTTCTGCTAATAGGTATGCACGAAGCTGTTTATATCCTGATGCAAAATCCTGAAGACACACCAGGATCATCAAAGTATGTGTTCCCTGCCATTCACCCCTGTGGGGTCTGATCTAGGATGCTTTCTCAGCATACATCATTATTGCCAAGAAAAGGTGACAGTACCGAGTCTCAGAGCCCAGGTCAATTGACTCACATTCATGGAGCTAAAACATAGCAGTTTAGACATGTAGGCTTGGGCTGCAGCCCAACTCTGCAATCTATTGAGGATTCTTGAACTTCAGCCTGAGCAGAAACACCTACATCAATATTTTTCAGCTGTGCTGCCTGAGCCCCATGGGTCTGGGTCAAATGACACAGACTCTGACTCAGGGGTTTTTCTTTGCAGTGGAGATGAATCCTAAAAGCATGTCTAGTGGGTTGCCTGCACAAATCAAGTGTGAAAGAGGTGCTTTCACCCACTATGCTTACTATTCCAGTGGTCAGTACACTTGGCTAGCCTATGGGAGACACAGGTGCAAACCAAGTTCCAAAGGGGCAACTGTGTTAGTCTAGTCCAGCAAAAAAAAATGAGGAGTCCTGTGGCACTTAAAGACTAACAGATTTATTTTTTTGCATGAGCTTTCATGGGAGAAAATCCCACTTTGTCAGATGCTTTGAAGATGGGGGAATTTACAGAATAGCATGAAAATAAATGCAAGGGGGTGTAAAACACAGGATCAGGTCATACAATAACGGCAAATCAGTGCAGTTGTTAAGATTCAAAAGCTGGGAAGGCTGAAGTCAAATTACCTGTTGTAATGGGAAAAGAAGCCATAGTCTCAATTTAATCCTGCTTTCCACACAATCTAATTGGCATATTAATCCCAATTCAGCTGTTTCTCTTTGAAGTCTTGATGTCCCACTGACGTCCCTGATTATGGTCATTAACAAATCATTTATAGAGTGATTAGAAATATGGAAGTGCTCAGCAACTGGTTTTTCTGTTTTGTGATTTCTGATGCCAGTTTTGTGTTCCTTTATTCTTTTGCAGAGGTATCATCCTGTTTGTCCAATGCATAAGGTGTGGGGGCATTTCTGGCACATGATGGCATAGATCACATTAGTAGATGAGCAGGTAAATGAGCGTTTGATGGAGTAGCTGGCTTGATTAGGACCTATGATGGTATGTTTTGTGCAGATATGTGGACAAAGTTGGCAACAGGGTTTGTTGCGGGGGTGTGTATCTGTTTTAATGTTTCTATTGTTAGGTTTGTAGTTGCTGGTGAGTATCTGTTTAGGCTTGGGTGGTCAACTGTAAGTGAGGAGAGATTTCTAAAAGATGATCCCTCACTCTCTCAAGCACTGGGATTCAGACTTCTCCTCTAAATGCATGGTGTCTAGCACATTTGTTCACATTCTTGTTAGGGCCTCTAGGAAACATGTCCTGTAAATAATGACATTGTAGGCAAAGGCACCTCAAATTTAAACAAGGGTTTCAGCTTTAGAATATCTAAATAGAGTACTACAAGCAGTATACTAGGTTGTTACTATCTGTAGCAGTGAAGCCACAGTGTGTTTCACCATTTATTTCAATGGGATCAGTATTTGTCCCTAAAAGCAAAGACATATCCAAAGCTAAAGAGAAAAACAAAGTACTAAATACAGATTTGGAACACTTTTTTTTTTTTGGTTAAATGACAATTATTCAAGCAATTGATCACCGGGGGTGGGGGGAGAGGAATCAGTAAGCAATCCAATTTATGGAATGAGGATGTAATGTATGATGTAGGTCTACCAGTTAATTTAAATAAAGAGTCACCTGGTAGAAAATCAAATCTAGGTCAGGACATTTAGCAAACTGAAAATAATGAGTCTAACAGCAATAGAGCTCACAAAACAATCCGGGTAATAATGGCAACACTGAATGACAGTCCTAATGTAATCAGACAGTATGCACAAACTGTACATAGACAGAGTAAAGGGAATGAACTTGCGTGTGGAGAAAAACATATTCTCCAATGAAACTATTATAGAAGACTTATGTTTGTTTAAAAGGAAGCACACTGACAATCAGAGCGATTACATACAGTATTTATGTGTTCTTGCTAAATCTATAATATCTGTTTAAAAACTCTCAGAAAAAAATTATATGTAAAGCAAATATAATTAAATTTGATTTTTGTTGACTTTATAAAGCAGTAAATAAAAGATCAGACTTTTCCAGTGCTTTCTCCAGATTTTTGATTGCATTGATCAACTTTTAAAAATTGCTTCTGAGAGATAGAGGGAGGAAATAAAAAAAATGGAGAAAGAAAATTCAAATTAGGCTTACTCTGAGGGCAATTCAGTATCAGCACGTGGTATGGGAAAGGAAGGCTGGAAGAGATGTTATGAGCACAATGATATGCAGGTATGAACTTGTCAGTCCATATCTCACAAATTTCAGCAATATACGAATGTCTGTGACCTGTGGTCCACGCTCTTTTAGCCTTAGCCCAGGTTCTGAAAACGAATCCAAGTGAGGAGCCCTTTCTGCCCATGAACCACCCAGAGAGGGGCCAAAGTCTGAGTCTTGGCTTGTAGGAGGGAGAGAATGTGTGAAGCAAAGGGTGGCACTAGCCACCAGCCTTTCTTTTGCCTAGCTCTGACTCCCAAACTCTAGAACACACCGGCCATTTTAAGCAAGTTCAGCTACTCCAGAAGGCAAATAAGTAGCACTACCATAAGTAGGGTTACCATCCGTTTTTTCCCAGACATGTTCTCTTTTTCAGACCAAAGCAATGCCAGAGCCAGGTCCTACAAGGGAACAGAGGTGACCAACCAGCTGCCTAAAGAAATGGCACAGGAGCAGAGGTGGCCAAGCAGTTACCTGAATACGAACAGCACAGCAGGGGCTCTGAACAGCAATAGGCGCTCAGCTTACCAGCTAGTGACTAGCGTTTGAAAAGAAGGACATGTCCTGGATAAACCAAACGTATGGTAACCCTAAAATAGGGTTGCCATCTTTAGAAGCTCTTATCTTGTATTCCACCCAGGCACGATTCTTCCCATTTCTGGCAGCAAGATTTTGCCTTCTGCCCTTTGATCTGAGTCTTGCCCACATGCTTAGTTGCACTCACCATCATAAGGCTGACAACTACGTCCAAGAAGATGGAAAATCAAAAATTGATTTTTGACATTTTTGAGCCAGTGTCAGATGGTGTAAATGGGCATAGCATCACTAACTTCAGTTAAGATATACTCATTTACTCTAGCTGATGATCCAGCCCAAAATACTTAAAGATGTGCTTAAAATAAATCAAAATTTCCTTTTTGTTCTTAGAAATTAAATTGGCAATTTTAGATAAAAACATGGAATAGCAACAAGGCTTCATTTGTTATTGCTCATCCTATAATCCAGCTACCACACGATGCCCCAGGCAATCAGCTAATTCTGCTGATTTGCCACTAATTCTATTGTTTACTTTGTTCATCTTAGTTTATTTTATAGGTTTACATGACTAATTTATGACTAATAAATAAATGCACTTCAGTAGTGGCATCTCAACATACTTCAAAGTGAGTGGTGGCATTTTATTCATAACTACAAATAGCAGGCTGCAGCCCAGCTTTACAAATTTCTGTTCATATGCTGTTTCTAGTTTTCAATTGTGATTTAGTATCTACAGTTTCTGGTGCTGCATACAGCCCTGTCCCTGCAAGCATTTAAGAATAAGCAGTACTCAGTGTGTCAGTGGTGTTTCCCTCAGTTGTCAGTCATTGTTTTTTGGCCCCTGCAAGAGTTTCCCTGGGAGTTACTATGACACTTTAAGCCAAGGTATGATTTTACAGCAAACTATAAGGGCCTGATTCTCTTCTTATTTACATCAGTGTAAATCTTATTGAGTAGCCTTATTGAGTAGGGTGTTCAGATGGTGATGAGGGCCATACAAGGGCCTACATATATAGATTTCAGGGCATTTAAAACTTGGGAATAAAAAGAATCATGCCCAATGTTATAACTGTGATGGTGTCTGGGTCTAGGGAACTGTTTATGGTTATCTTTTATATTAATACTTTATATTTGCAATAATCCATATTTGATATACCATGTTTGGTATAAATAGAAAAGCTGTAAACTGCTAGGAATGATTATATGGCAGGGATGGCCAAACTTATGGAACTCAAAAGCCACACAAATTGATTATTAAACCTTCAAGTGCTGCACTGAGGCATATAGCCATATACTTTTACCAACTAAATTGATTTACTGACGTTCTTCCATGAGCCACACTTTTTCATTCAAGAGCCACATGTGGCTCCCAAGCCACAGGTTGGCTACTCCTGTTATATGGTTTATATGTAGGTATCATATTTATATTAGGAATCTGTTTTATGTATGTTCCAAGTTATTTGATTTTAAGGCAATCCCAGACTGGGTGTCTGCAGAATGATTGTCCTCTTAATGGCCCATCAAGGGAACTCCCAGGTACTGTGGGCCTAGCAAAAAATCTATTTGACCACTAACCCAGACTTACCATGTGACTGAACTCCATTTTGATTTGGCAAGGACTCTGAGAGCATGGGCAAAGCCAAAAGGTGATAAAAGGCAGTGGGCCCATCTCCATTTTGTGTTTAGTCTTTGGTCTGTCTGCAGCCAAATCCCTCCTCTGGAACTATTGTTCTGGGACTGAAAAAAGGACTGAGACCGACCCAGGTGCTGGGTGCATACCAGAGGAATTGTACTAAACTGCAAACTGCAAATTATTCAAGGACCTGCTTCCTATGGACTCTATTTTGTTTGTTTTCTTTTTTATATTAAACCTTTAGTTGTAGTTACTAAAGGATTGGCTAGCACTGTGGTATTTTGGGTAAGATCCAAGCCTGTATTCTTCTGAGTGATGTGGCTGGCCCTTTGGGTTTAGGAGAACCTATTTCTTTAAGAGTCCCAATGGCTAGGTGGGGACCAGAGAAGCTGATGTGCAATAAAGGGGGCTGTTTCTATTTTGTTATGCTTGATGACGACCAGAGTGGGGAATCAAAAGTATGTTTTGTTACTGACTGGGAGACTGGTTTAAGTACCACCTGTCAGTGGTTTGGGGGTTTGGCTCCTGGGTTTTGCAGCTTGCCCTGATTTTGGCACATTCAGAAGGTTATCCCAGGAGGCACGCATCACAATAACTATACAGTAGATGCATTTCACAAGACAGACAATCATGAGTTTATAGAGTTAGCCTAATAAGTTTTAACTTCTATTATTTCTGTCACAAAAGACAGTGACACAAAACAGTGAAAATAAAGCAAAAAAAGAAAGAAATCCCAAAACACACTCTCAGAAGAAAAGAACAACCATCCATGTCCAATCTTCAACTCTGTTCTCAACTTGGATAGCTAGGCTGGACATCGGGTGCATTGAGTACAACTGTCTGCAAAAAGAAATGCAATGACATGCTTAGAATCCTGGACTATGATGAGTCTGGAAATGAGAGTTTTCCCTGAGGTTTTGGCACTGACCTTCTGTGTATCCTTGAACATAATCATTTCATCTCTTTGTGACTGCTTGTTATATTTTTGATGGCACCTGTTAGTACTCCTCAAATAATGAAATAAAATGTAAGATGGTAAAGACTCACAGAGATAGTTCTTTATCTCATCTACTCAGATGATAAAAACTCACAGACATAGTGCTTTATCTCATTTACTCTCTTGCCAATGTACATTTACTCACTACGTTATGTTCTCAAATTTTTTTTGTCTTGATCAGTTTTACGGTAATGAGTTTTTATTCTGTATGTACCTCAGACTCCTCGTGAATGACTGGAGACTTTTGATTATGCAACAAATAAAGGATCAGTTCTGTGCAGGTGGTTTGTAAGATGCTTTGGGAGTCATGTGGGTGACAGGAACTTTTTAAAAGCAAGATCATTATCATAAGTATAGTTCAAACATTTAAGAATAGACCAGAGAGGACGAACATGCATAGGAGTGGGAAGGAAATGACGACCTGATGCCTCTGTTCTATCTTTAATTTTCATGATTCTTGTTCACAAACATTGGAGATAATCACAGTTGTACAGTTTCACATAACTTGATGACTATACTTTCAACTTGTCTAAGGCATACAAACATTCAGCTGGCTGCTCTTCTAAAATGATAAGCCTTGAAATGCTGATTTTCTACTTTTTAGTTAGATTTTACAGTGTATAAATGATTGAAATAGCATGCCACGTGTAATTCTCTTCCTAGACAAGCCTAGTTAAAATGTTCATTCAAAAGTAATACGTGCAATATTTTCTCTAATCAGGTCCCCTTGGAATGAAACCATAGAAAAAATGTTCTTGTCAGTTCATTCTGATTACCTGTGTGTCTCGTTATTATAAACTCTATCTGACAACCACACAGTCAAAACTGCCTTTCAATGAATATTACCACTGAGTCTTTTAAAAATTATTCTATTTCAATTTCTGGCCAGTTCTTGCTTAACTAGCACATATAATCGCCTAATAAGCAGTTCATAAGGAGAACATAATTTTACAGTGAAATGTTGAACCCATCCATTCTTTGACTGTAATAGAAATCAGAGGTGTCTTTTAAGTTCCGTACTGCAAGTTGCTGTGCAGCTGAAGAACCAGCCACCTGGAAACTTGTTAGAATGCCAATTAAACTTTCATATTAACTCAGCTTTTAAAAAGAATAGTACTATTGTGAATATAAAGTAACTAGTAAGGTTAAAATATAAAGCATATTAGCAGTCTGAGAACTATATGTGGAGTCAAGAGTTTTGAAAATTGTCTTTGAACACAGAAAACCTTACATGTCATTGGAAATTAAAAGGTTTTGCCAGGAGAATTAGATCTGTGTGAATACTTCATAGATTCAGAGAAGTTAAGGACAGAAAGGAACCCTGAGCCATCTAGTCTGACCCTCTATATAATACAGGACACAGAATTTCATTTAGGTACTCCTGTACTGAGCTCAATAAATAGTGTATGAGCAAAGCATATCTTCCAGAAAGCCACCCAGTCCTGATTTGAAAGCTTCTAAAAATAAGTTGCTGGTCATAGGCTTTCTCCCATCTCCTTTAAACATCCTATCCTGAAAGTACAGATGTTAAATTCTGCAGGTTTGAGGATATCATTCTAAATTAAAAATTTAAACCAGGCTAATCACAAGTTTCCCTAAGGTTCACTAAATGAAAAAAGTTCTATATACCAGTCTCCTGGAAGCATGCAATGATATTACATTCACATTATACAGAAGATGTGCTTTCATAGTTCCACCCCATACATCCATCATTTTATGCCCTGTTTACTTGAAAAATGAACTATGTATGTAATCTGAAATTAGATTTAACCAATCAGTTTGCTACCTTCTTCTTCTGGTCCCATGGGGTGCCCATTATCTCTTTGTTCTGTACACATGTATATCAGATCCCAATGGATTTGAAGGCACATCCCAGGCTTGCAATAGGGAAGAATAATTATATGTCTTGTCTTCTTCCTTTAGGACATTCCAGTACAGGCCTCTGAGAGCAACTCCCTTTCTGTCACTATGGTAAAACACTTGTTTGTTCTGATCTTGACAGCTTCCCTATATGTGCAAGCCAAAACTTACTTCAGTGAATGAAGGAATTATGTGATACTTAATATAAGTGAGTAGTCATATGAAAATCATGCACCAATTTGAGCTATGTGACTTCTATAATATTTATGTTTAGTGATATTTGTGTCTCATGCCTCTTAATATATATGTGGGACAGGTAATGTTCAATAAATGTCTACATACTACTAGCATCTATGAGTCAACAGCAGCTTCAAGTGAGTTTTTGCTTTGAGATACTCAGTTTATTCTGATACAGGTTTGAAACCAAAACAGAAGAGCATGAATCCATGAAGAAACTTGCATAATACCATGGAACAAAACTGTCCCTCAACTCCACCCTTATAACTGGTTGAATTTAGTAGAAATTCAATTTTTTAAAAAAATGTCTATTTTCCTCTTTTTTTTCCTCACCAGCCATTCTCCCTAGCAGCCTTATGGAACACATTGTTTGAAGGACTGGGAAACCTGTGTCTCAGAGTTTGGTTACAGAGCATGTTCAGAAAATGATTTCTCTTCCTTTCACCCTGTTCTAGGATGGATACATCCTGGCCTCCCCCCCTCACTCTCCCTCCACCTCAAAAATTTAACAAACTGGGAAAGTTAAAGGTTTATAGCAGGTGATTACTTTCTGGAAGATGAATAGCCACCTACCACCTCCTCCTCTTTGAATAGCTGGCCCTATAGTGTCCAAGGTAGTCCATGGTTACCAGATTTCTAGTGCTGTGTGAATGGAAGCAATAGGCCAGATGGTGACGAGGACGGTGGTCCCATGGAGTCTGTAGATTCTTCCCACTGTTCTATAGTACACAGAATCTGTTAAGACTTGAAGTTCAGTTCATGTGGGTTTGAGATTAAAAACTCATTGACTCATCAATCAATGACAATCAAGATTCATTGATTGCCTAAGTACCTGAGAGGATCTCAGTTTGAATATTTTGCAAACCCACAGCAAAAGCAGCAGCAGAAATAACAACAGCATTCTTCTGCATCAAAAGGGTCCAACTGCAGGTCAGAGCTAAGTTTACACCAAAGAGGTTGACTTTTAAGGCCAAAATATGCCATTACTTTAAATTGTGCAATCCATTAAAATGTACAGGGTTACACAGATGCAAAGGGATGAATGAGGCAGCTGATTTTCACTGATTCATAACTAGAACTGGGAGAATATTGTACAGTCTGTCTGGAATGGTTGCCAACACTATGAAATTTAAATAAATATTGTAGAAAGAAAATTGTAATTTTATAATTTTGAGTGTTTACACCTGAAATTTAATTATAAGAATTAGCCTCATCCAATTAAAAAACAGAAAATGTTCCATGTCATCTCAATGGGAGATAAGCACCTCGGCACTTTTGAGAATCCCACAACATTCCATGTGCACAATGGTGTTGAGCTGTCACTCCCTCTATATTGAGAAACCAACCCCAAGCTCCCTGCCACCCAGAGGAATCCTGTATTAAGCATCCTATCCTGTTCCCCATACAATGCATGGGGACTATTAGGCTTCTACGGAAGCGATCCTCAGCAGCTAGTATGATGAGCAGGGAGATGCCTAATTTAGCCAGGAGTGAAATGAAGACATTCATTTGCCCCCAGTCAGGAGCCTTGAGCACGAACTCACTTTTGGCGTTAGGTACTTAAGTCAGGTGATCTCTTCCTTGACAAAATCAGATTTTCTTTTTTGTGGGTGTTATGGTGCCCCTCCAGTTCTTGGTGACCTTCATCTAGTCCTCCCATTGTGCATTTTGACAGGAGTCAGATTTTAGGCATGCTTAGTATAGAATACACATGTGAGACTGGGTCTCACTGGCGAGATCAGCATTCCCTTGCCTAAGCTGAGACTCTGACTTTCGGAGCAGCCATCACTTTGACTTCTTCTAGAGTTCTGACAATTTCATTAGCGGTGTCATGTTATCAGGACTTAGGGGGCTTTGTGTATAGATGGAAAGTTAAGCGATTACAGTGTTAGATGGTTGCTGAGTGGGGGTTTTGAGAATTTTAATGGTATAATGAATGTTAGTGATGTTGGACATAGGTGTCTAAAGAAGCAGGTATCTGCCTAAGTGTCTTTCTGATTCTTCATCTATGCACCACCCTGCAAAATATTTTAAACATGGTCCAAAGAAATGAACAGAAATTGGATAGGAGCTGTACAATAGGAGCTGTACATTACCTGACCTCCTTTGTTATACTTCCACTGTCCTGTAATGTCTCATGAAGACCCGTATTGTATCAGAACAGTTTGCAAGTATTATAATAAAAAAGCTGTGACAAAACTGAATAATATAGTTTATTGTCTTTTCTTCCCTTAGTAAGTAAAGTGTTTAAAAAACAAAACAAAATACATCTGTGACAGAGATTGGAACTAAGAAAATTGAAGTTTATTTTTTTCCTTCTGTAAAAGAATTGGTACTGAAGACAGTTCCGAATACATTTCATCCCAATGCTAAAACTCATATTAGAGTAATTAATTAATCTGGCAAACACCTAACACAGGGGTCAGCAACCCAGGAGTTAAGAAGCGCCATTTTTAAAAAATGCCTTCAATAACCAAGTGTTTTAAGAGTTGTAATGTGTGTAGCCTTATAGTAAGGGGAGCTGGGCCAGGGTACCTGCCGCTGGGTCACCTGGCAGGGGACCTGGAACCAGGAGCAGGCTGCCCACAAGGTACCCCAGTGGTGGGGGTGCAGAGCTAGGCGCTGCAAGGGGACAGCCTAAGAGCCCCATGCAGCTCCAGAGCTACAGGTTGCAGACCCCTGACCTAAGACAATCAAGGGTAACTGACAGATCAGTCAAGCCACCTACAGTGGGTCTTTATTTAAAGTCTTGGAGACTGGTTTATCTCTGAGCATAGTAAAAACTAGAGCTGACTGAACATTTTTCAAAGCAACATTTTTTCTTAAGAAAAGGGCTATATGTCAGAACTGAACCATTTTGCAAAAATGTAAAAATACTGAAATGAAACACTAAAGTAAGATCAAATGGAATACCAGTAGGATGTTTAAAGTTTTCATTTCAAGGTAACTTTTCTATATAGAAATTTATATTTTATTCTATATCAATAAATTACCATACCAATGAGCACTTACTATGAAGGGCCAAAAATTAAAATCTCTATTATCTGGGAAATTCTCAGGGTTTGAGATTTTGGTATTTTTCTGCAATAGAACAAACCATTGAACCTCATTTTTTTTTTTTTTTTTTTTGCAAAAGGAAATATTCTGATCTGGAAATGTACTGCTGTCTCTTATCATGTCTGGGGTCTTCCTGACACCATTGCATGGCTTTCACTGATCCTTCCCCCTACATCATATATTGATGATGTGTTGATCATCTAAAGTTGGGGAACAAATGGAAACTGATACAGAAGAGGGAGTGGGAAAAGATGGGAAGAATTTTACACTGAACTGTGTGTGTGTCAGTATGTGGAAATCATACTCAGAAAGGGCAGAAGAAAGAACCTGGAAGGGAGGAAGGAAAGCCAGTCACTGAAGTATCTTTTTGCAAGCCAATTCACAAGTTTAGTCACTAAGTGATAATAATTCTAGAAAAAATGTTAATGAGATTGACTTTATTCTTCTGGAACATTTTGATTTTGTTGAAACAGAATTTACCCCCACCCCCCAATATTCCATCAGAAAATTTTCAAATAGCTCTATCAATTACCAATTAGAATACCCTTTCCAAATGAGCAAACTAAGCTCATATTAGCAAAGGAAGTAATACAATATCAATTATATTATCAATATCAACTTTAAAAATAATTAAGCTCTACTTTTAAAACAGTATAAAACAAAATAAAATAGGTGAAATTGAAATGAATTTTTAAAAATTTTATCTAAATGAAAATTTTGGATAGACTTAAAATGACTTTTTCCACCCAGAAATTTTATTTTGTAGAAAATTTCCCCAATCCCACTGTCAGAATTTCCCATGGAATGGAAGAAACTTTATGTTTTAACTAGCTCTCATAGAACAATTTCAGGGGGTCCTTATTTGGATATTATTGCTGATTTCAAAGGGAATTTTGCATGCACATTTAAGGAATGGAAGAAGGCCCTTATTTAGTTAGTTAGGCTTTGTGTTATTTCAGGGAGAAAATAATTTCTTCCTTTTCTTTCTGAGCATGGTTCATTGGTGTAACAATAATAGTCTAACCCTGAAGATAAAAGAGCAAACCATTTGACCTACTCCTATTTTTGTTTAAAGTGCCTCTATGGCAACACAGCCTGATCAGATCAAAGGCTCTGGGCCATTACATTAACAAAGGCACCTTTGTCTTGCTAAGATGCCTTGGTTGCTGAATTATTGATTAAAATATAAAAATAATCAATAAATCATAAATCTAAACCAAGTATTTTTAAAAGCCAAATAAAGTGCCCCCATTAAAAAGTGAGAGGTACTCATACGAAGACTGACACCTATTAAAAGAGAAAATGCAAAACCAAACCTAAATTTTGCTTGAATTTATACTGGATAAAGTTGTTTTGGCTTTACTCCTGATTAAATGAGAACAGAATTTGGCCCAGAGTATTTTTGACTCTTATGTTTGAATCTACTAAACTCCAAATTTAAAATAAAACCTTAAACCAAACATAAGGAAATTTAAGAAAGGATCAGAACAATACTCCATCTGCTGTAAGGAGTCTCTCTTTAAATGTGTTTGATGTAGCCTTACATCTTTTCTTTCTTGACCTCAGAAGATGTGTGGTTAAAGGATGGTATGTTCAGTTCTTGAAGAAAATCAGAGAATGTCTTAATTTCTTATTAATTAAGGCATTAATCAGTGGCTAATTTCAAATACTTAGCCTGTGGAAAATATGGGAATGGAATTAGTTTGTGACAACAAGTCAGATAAACTTTGGTTTTGTTATTGATTTAAACATTTTTCAGACAGATGTTCAATAGTTTCCTTAGCTTTTTTTTTTTTTTTTGTAATGTTTGGTCAATGTGTTGAATAACAATTGAACTGAATCTTTACACAAATTTCTGTATTACATATAAGGTACCTTGTAATCATCAATATTCTTAATAATAGTGGACAACATTTGTATTGATTTTCCAATATCTCTGCACACAGTAACTTGTAAAGATATTTTTGTGTGCCTATCTATGTTGTTCACAAGCTGATGACTGAGAATGTTTAATAATTGTTTAATAGTAGTAATATTCACTTTAAAACTGATGTAACAACCTCACTGCAAAGTAACACTCTGTAACACAAATATGCATCATTCATATGCTGTTGTGATGTTTCATACAAAGTGCAACATGAAAGCTATCATATGAAACCCACTGGTCTGTCAAAATACATATATCATTAGCATGCATGAAGTTATGAGATTTTGCTGTATTGGTGTTATTGAAATACATTGTGAGTCTGAGTCATTCCAATGAAAGGAGGTGACCAACATTTGAGCGGACACTGACTATCATCATCAGCCATTGACCACCATGGGAATACTAAACAATGGATTTACAATTCAATGACAGTTAAGCAAGCACCAAGGAATGGGGATTGCTCAATTCTATGACTCAGTTATGCAAGTCATCACTGGGATTGCTCAACTCTGATTCACTAAGGGGGCCTAGGATGTATCTGGGCAAGTATTTCCCAGGCACAAGGACTGCGGGTCTAAAAAAAAGGCTGTCCAACTAATTTGCTATGGTGGACTAGATTTGACTTCACGCTGACTGTACATACCATAATCAAAATACTATGGTACTGTGGCAGCATTATACAGTTTTGTATATTCAAAATTGTGCTCCACAATACCACTCTCTGTCTCTCTCTTAGGGAGAGAGTATAGTCTCGTGGAACACAGTGCTCTTTGGTGTTGCAATACCTGCAACTCTAATGGCATAGCAGACCACTGAGTATGCGAGACCATGCACACACTTTCTCTCACACACATTGTAAGGGAGAGAGCGTGGTTCCCCTGAGTGCAAAGGCCAGAAGGAAGAGGTTTGCAGACTACATTCAGCTCGTGGGCTGCATATTTGACACGCTGGTCAATATCTCCTCTAATTTTGTGTAGGCTGCGTGCACAAAAAATTTCTTTTGTGCAAATTTTCAGAACCAGTGTCTAAACTTGTGGACACTTCAATGAATGGGGTCAAACTCATGAGTGCAATGAAGCAAGTGTGTATGATGCAAATAATAGCTACATTTTATTTTGATATGGTGATGCAAATATTTTTATAAATTACAAAACCTTATTTGTAGGGGCATTGCTGGTGCTGGGCATACTGGGCTCTAGTCCCGAGTCCCCATGCCTGAGCCCTGCGTCCGTCCACTGCTCGGCCATCCATGGCAGCATGCTTATGCGGCTTGATTCCCAAGTCCCAGCACACTGAGCCCTGGGTCTTTTCTTGGGCCAGTGGTGCTTTTGCTTATTTGAAACATGCTGCTTGAAACCACCTTCTTAAGCTAGCACAAAAATATTAGCAGTGTTGAATTTTTTGTGCATGCTTTATTTTCTTGTTTGTGCAGGTTTTACGACCTGTGTGCATGCGCACACGCACACAGCTTAGAGGGGACATAGACCCTGGTCTAAAACAAGGGATAGTGGCACCTGTGATTACTTTTCTTTTCCTCCACCTATGCTGAATGCAATACAAACACTGGGAAGAAAAAGACTTGAAATGAGGAGACTCATTCTAAGATGAAAAGGCATACCTGTTAATTGAGAAATACATCACCCAGTGCTGTGAGAAAAACTGATTGACCCAACCACTGCTTCATTTAATAAGATTTAGAAATGAGACTGGCTACTTGCTTTTTATTTTCTTTAGAAACTATCTGATTTTTACACGTACAATTTATAATCCTTTAAAACCTATCCTTCTGTAGTTAATAAACTTACTTCCATGGTTTATTCATACCAGTGAGTTTGTCTGAAAAATTAGGGAAATCTACATGGGTAGCAAAAGCTGGTGCATGTCCACTTTCCTTTGGTGAAGTGGTAAACTAGTTAATAAACTTATACTGCTCAAGGGAAGGGCTTGAGTTGTGCAATATGGTATACCTCTGAGCTGCAAGGCTAGAGGCTTGGCAAATTTCCTAGTGTTTCCTCTATGTATAATTCGTAAGCGTATTCATGCGACATAGCTTGGTGTGGATCTGTATGCTGGTAGCTGACTGATAATACCTGGAGGTATTTGCTGCTTCCCAGAGGCAACACATTGTAAACAAACAGCCAAGCTAGAGAGGAAAGGGGAACAGGTCTAAGTTGTACCCTGTAATCCCATTGCAACATATTTTAACATTTTCACTGACTAAGAGTCCAATCCTTCTTAATTTAGTCAGACAAAATTCCATAGGGCCCAAATAGGCCTGATCCCCTGCTGATGTCAATTAATGTAACACCACAACCTGAGTATCTGTGCCTCAGACCCAGAAACTGGAATCTTTGGAGTTGGTCCAGGAAAAGGAAGGGGGGAAAAAAAAAAAAGAGAGAGAGAGAGAGAGAGAGAGAGAGAGGTAGAGATTAATGACTTGGCCCCCTTCTCATTGAAGTCAATGTAATTTCTTTGTCATAGATTTCAATGTTGATAACAGCACTCTGAAATAATGCACACAACTTTATATCCAGTGGCAGAAGTTATCTTGCCTCCATTAGATGCGCAACTTAAACATCTATCTGTCCCATCATGGATTTCCTATGCAACTTTGGGCAACTCACTTGTTTGCGGATGGGGAAATGAGGCACAGGGAGGCTAATAGTGCATAACACTCTTATTGGGTGCTGTGAGGATAAATACCTAAAAGTTTGTGAGGCTCAGATATTACAGTAAGAGGTCAATATAATTTCTTAAGATATGGGGCATCATTTGAACCTTTGTACTGCCAATAACATGAGGATTATAGACAAAGCCATTTATTATAGAAAAAGTTTAAATGAGAAAAGTATAACCAGCTTTAAACATATCACCTTATTGAGGTTTTTATAGTGATGTAAATATTAAAACTTGGAAACAGACTAGAAAACATATTTCGTTACTACCAGTAGTTACTTATTCTGCTCCTCATACAATTTCTATTTTTTCTAAAACAAGGAGTCCTGTGGCACTTAAAGACTAACAAATTCGTTTATTGCATGAGCTTTCGTGGGAGAAAAATCCCACTTTGCCAGACTCTTTGAAGACAGGGAACTTACAGGATGGGAGGAAATAAATGCAGGGAAGTCTAAGTCATGTTACATTAATGATTTACTAATTGTGGTACTCAAATGAATATTAGATCAAGGCTTCAAAGAGAAGCTTGTATTTGTTTGTATTGCTTCAGGGCTTAATAGGGACTTTGGATTTTTCTTGCATTACAACAGGTGATTTGACCTCATTCAGGGCCAGATTTTGGTGTTTGCACTTTCACTCCGAAATGTGCAAAAGAAGGGTAAACACCAATTGAATTATGTCAGTTGACATGATGCACTTTAAACTATTTTAATGCTAAACCATGTGATTGTCCTTATTTTTTCTGCTTTTTAAATTTTTTTCCTCCTTTGTAGATCCTAAAAATTTCATAGGCCCTATGCACTGTGACTATAATGCCTAATGGGAAATCTGGCCCTGACTTCATCTTCCTCTAGATGCTGTTCCCTAGTGTTTGAATCTTTACAACTGTTTTGATTTCCTGTTACAGTGTGACCTGTTCCCATGACTTACACTTCCCTGCATTTATTTCTTCTCATTCTATAAGTTCCTCCATCTTCAAAGCATCTGACAATATAGGATTTTCTCTTACAAAAACTCATGCAATAAATAAATGTGTTAGTCTTTAAGTGCCACAATACTCCGTGTTTGTTTTACTGAACTAGACTAACACGGCTGCTCCTTTGGAACTAATTTTTTTAAATACACTTCAAAGTAAGAACAGCCTCTCTATCTTTTCTATTTGGATTTCATATACAAAACTAGTCACATTTTACTGTGATGTTTTACTCATTTTATTCATTAATTTTAAAAATATTTAAAGTCATTATTCTCTCCAAGGGATACACATAGGTCTTAGAGGGTACATCAATTCATTCCTTACTTTTGCAACCGGCTGCAAAAAAGATCACTTAGGAAGTCAGTACAAAATACAATTTCATGCAGACAATTTGTTTATACTGTTCTATGCAGTATTAAGCATACTATTTATATTCCAGTTGATTTTCTAATTATATGGTAAAAATTAAAAATTAAGCTATTCTTTTCAGTAATAGTGTGCTGTGACACTTGTCTTTGTATGTCTGATTTTGTCAACAAGTAGCTTTTAAGTGAGGTGAAGCTTGAGGGTATACAAAACAAATCAGACTCCTGAAAGGGGTGCAGTAGTCTGGAAAGGTTAAAAGCCACAGGTTTAAATTACTTGTTTGTTTGGAAATATCTTTGAACTATTCCCATATTTCTGTAAAAGAAAGAGAGTCATGTAGAAGTTGAGGATATCTGTACATTTTGTATTAAAAATTGATGTTCCTTCTTCAGTTACCTACCAAGACCCACTTTACCATAGTTGCTATTAGCCAACTAACCGGAGGCAGCTTTTGGGGTAGGCAAAGCAGTCACCCTCCTAGGGCCCAAGCATTAAGGGGCCCCTTCAGCTATTCCAAAAGTCATGTCTGCCTCGCATCCTGCAGGATATGTGGCAGGCAGCAGGGCCCGGGACTGGTGCTGGGGCAATATTGGGCCCCTGGCAGGGTGCCAGGACCATGGGGTGCCGGCTGTGGGAAACTGAGGCTGCGGGTTGAGGTGGGGCTTTGGGTTAGGGATACTAGGATTGTGAGGGGGCATAGCTGAGGGGAGCCGGGGCCATGAGGAGGACTGGGGCCACAAATAGGGATCCTGTAGGGGGCCCAACAATGGGCATTGCCTAGTGCCTCAGTTAGCTTAAGGTCACCTCTGCAGCTAACTATGAGTAGGCAATGGGGCAGTTAATGGTGGTTGCTAGTCATTAAAAAAACTGCAGAGAAACTGGGTGGGCTAGATTATTCCCTGACAAGTTCTTACACTGCACAGCTAGGAGCACCTTCAGCTGGTATTCTCTTTCTGAGGCATAGTAAGGAATTGCCTGCTTTCCCATTTCTTAATGAGGGTAAAGCAGTATTTGCTGTTAGCATGATCTAACAACAAATTGCAACACCCTTACATTTGCTCATTTACATGGTTTGGTGTGTGAGGATGACACTCCTGCTTCTCACTGCCCACTATCATGTCTAGATTTAAGGTTTGGATGGTTCTCATAGGATTGATATAGGGTTTTCTCTCTTTTATGCTACAAAACAAACACTTATTCCTGAGGTTATATGGTTTATCCCTCTTCCTATCTGTTACTGATCTTCTTAGGCCAAATGATACAGTACAGGCCACTAACCTGTGCTGTGCGGGGTCCTACTGATAGTAATAGAACTCCCCACACTTCACGGGTCCATACGAATGAATTCAGATACAAGTTTGAGGATGAAGATTGTAAAAGAATCACCTAGTACTTTGTGGACAAAAATAATAGAACGATCAACAAAAAAGAAGCATAATGTTGTCATTAGAGTAACAGTTTTCTATTCTTATATGGAGTGCTGATTCATTCATTCCTTTTATGGCATTCCCCTAACCCCATGTGTCAAGGTAAAAGACAATCAGAAGTCAAAACATACAGAGAGGATGAACTTCATGCAGAAGAAGTTAAGGGGGCTAGACTAGTTGATCCTTGAAGTCCCTTCTAAAGCTAGGGTGCTATGAATTTAAGAATGGTGATATCACTAAAAAAAGTGTATAAACAAAGCATTCCATTGGCCTTCACACACTTGATCATGCAATTATCCCAAACTGATCCTTTTGTTAAGAGATCTAACTAGAAGTGGAATCATTTTGATGAACTATACATTATGTATATTTAATATGCCCAGCAAATTCCATACATGGAAGATAATTCCAATACAGAGCTCTTATTTTTTCTTTCATAAGTTCAATATCATCTCACACAAAGGGTTTGAAATGTCAGATATGGGTCTTAACAGCACAAAAGAAATTTAAGATAAGGTATTACCATTATGAGATATTTGTCTTCATTTCTAAGGGTTTCCTTTTCTGTACAGTTTATTCATCGTATTTATACATTGAAAAGGAGCACATTCAGCAGATGCGTTATTTATTGAGTTCCCTCTCTATGCTAATGGCTGGCAGAATTTCCAGTTGTGTCCTTGAGGACAAACCAAGAAGGCAAACTCAGCTGTAGGGGAAAAAAAAATAAAATTGTGTATCCTAAGCTGAAGATTTGCATGCACATTTAAAACATTGACAAAATGTCCTTAAAACCTCCAAGGACACATGATAAAGTTTCCCAAGAGGAGACTCATTCATGACCTGACCTTTTATTCCAGTCTGGTTATAGCATATACTCAATTATCCTTTTAAAAAAAATAATTCAGAGCAATAGTCACTGTGGGCCGAAGTCTCATATTAAATAGTACCATACTCCCCAGGGTTTAGTCATTCTCTAAAAAATCACAGGAAAATACTACTTTTTAAAGAATCTTCTATATAACATAATGCATCTTTCAGGGCAGGAGTTTTCCGTGTGAACCTTTTCTTTTATGCAGTTGCTGAATTCATTTTTGTTATATTATTTCTGAAGTCTGTGTCAACTTCACACCCTGGGACCTTCATAACCAGTAAAGAGAAAATTTGTCTTCATCTGAAGGAAGAAGGAGGTAGCATTCAAAGAGTAAATACATTTTTTTCTAGATAAATGAGGTCAGTTTGTTACTGCTATATTCTTCTGTTATGTTTCCTCCCCCTTTCCCTCAGATATTTTCATTAAATTCCTCCTCCTCTGATTTGAAGAATCAGCCTTAAAATAATTCAACATCTTTTAGTGGCTAGCAAAATTTAAGTTTGGGACTTTTAGATAAATATATTTTCTGTCAGTAAGCAAGCTTACTATAAAACCTTCTTGTATTTAAGAAAAAAAAACCAAAAAACAACAAACTACACACATTAAGGGTAAATCTCCATTCCACTTTTTAACTATGTAAGACTTTCAAGGCTACATACATCATGATTGCAGTCAACAAGTCTTCATTTAATACTCAGTAGTACACAAATAATTCAAGACACTTTTGCTAGCTACTCATGCCAACATTTTCAAAAGTTTAACTGTTCACTGATTTTTCTTATGCCTCATTTTGTAGGGGCTAGGTATGAGATATTTTGATTTTCAGTCACACTGAGCACATGCAGCTCTGAATGACTTTAACTGGAGTGTAGGTGCTCAGAACTTTTCAAAATTGGAAATACAGGATTTTAAGTTGAGCATTCAAGAACTGAATCAATATATGGCTTAGAACATCTTGTCCCAAATTCTCACAAAGGGCCAAATCCTGCATCCTCAAAATCAATGAAGTTTTGCTGTTGGTATCATGGGGAGCAGGATCACATCCATAAATGGTTGGGATATCAAAGCATAAATGTGATATCTAACAAGTATCAATACCACTGAAAAAACCAAATATTATGATCCTGATCTTACAAGCTTTCCTTACAAGAGAAATCTTTATTTGAAATAATTCCATTGATTTCTGAGTTAATATCATCAAGATTCAATGAGAGTGACTACTTGCTTGAGTAAGGATTATTCAGGTGAGCAAATCTTGAAGGATAGTGTCCAATAGCTGTGTCAATTTTGGAATTATGTTCATAACTAGGTACCACTGGACAGAAGTTTATTATTAATAAAAATTCACTGTTATTTTTCCTGAATTTCATCATTACCCTTTGTAAATAAAGGATGCTGATGGAATAGAATCATACTCATTTTGTCAGGAAGATAAATATTATATTGCACCTAATGTTTTATTTCAAGAAATTTGTGAGTATTTTGGCCATACCTTTAAGAATGATATCAAATTTAGATTGTCACTGTTGTATTAACATAATATACACACTAATAACAAATGCCTTCAAAAATATACAGCATGAGGTAATACTTTGTTCAGATGACAAGTTCTGTTAATATATGCCAGACATGATGATTTCATAATAAATATACGATGTGTGTTTTACTGTATTGATTTTGGCATTTAACAAAGTCATAGGTCAGTACCCAGAGTTACATAGCATAAGAGAAATTCCAGCTCTGATAACTATACTGCTTTGCATCTTCTCAGTTAGTTTACAGATCTGATACACACGACTAATAATAATCATATTCTC
The DNA here is from genome assembly GCA_007922195.1 of Podocnemis expansa. NCBI lineage: Eukaryota > Metazoa > Chordata > Testudines > Podocnemididae > Podocnemis > Podocnemis expansa. Next base: position 22,438,563 of record ML681984.1, on the reverse strand, counting down.
CCTGCTTAGCATTTTCTCAGTGAGTCCACAGACAACTGCCTTCTGGAAAAACCTTAAACAAAAACTAAACCAATAGGACTCTATGGAAATGTAATAGGATTCTATAGAAGTTACTCCATCAAATGTAATAAATATTGAAAATCTTTCTTGTGTCTTTCCCCCCCCCCTTTATAGCTTGGATAATTATTATTATTCTAATAGGGTAGCTCACAAAAGCAGTGGAAAAGCTTGTTATTAATACATTCTATTGTATTTTCTATTAAGGTTCAGGAAGAAAAGGCATGAAAAACTATGGCCCTGATCATATCCCTCAGATGCACATAAAGGAGAGATCCTCTATGCATGTATTTTTTTAATTCTGTACAAAAGGAATCTTAGCAGTGTCTACAAAAGATGCCCCCTCTCCCTATATGCAGCTTCAAAGTCATCTGCCCAAGTGGACAGGTAGTGTAAAAATGATAGAAGATACATCTTTTAAGATGAGGTGGTGATTGATTGGGCAGATTAATTACTTTATGGTTCTCAAGAGGCACTGGATGATCAATTGCTGTTGTCATAAAGTGTAACATTATATGATGCCATCTTGTGTCAATGCTCCTGTGATGTTTTAAGAACCTCCCAAACAGGTAAGGGGCTCTGTCACCACCTTCCCTGTCATGACAGGGGTCTTTGTGCTGTGCAGCTATGCTTCAGATCCCTGACACCAGTAGCTGGTCCACAAGCATAAGGTTCCCCATCTTTCACTAGCCCTCTTACTCTTTGCAAGGTGATACCAACAGCCCTTTCAGTCCTGAGTCTCCCTCATTACCTCCTCCATGAATTCTTATTTACAGACACTTGGACTTTTCCCCTGTGGTTCATCACCTCCAAAGGTATGAAACCAACCCCTCCTTGTGAGATCTACGTAGAGAGATCTTATAGCAGCACTGTTGCAACAGTGCCACTGTAAACTCTCCCATCTACCTGCTCTCAGCTGACCAATGAGTAGCAGTAGCTATGATAGTGAGAAAAGGTCTCTCACCTACATAGCGCTGTCCACACTGGCTCTCAGGGGAGTGGGATATGCACATCAGTGTAACATATTGCTCAATGAGGTATAATATTCATCACCAAGCAACATAAGTTTTGCCAACATGAGTGGTAGTGTAGACATAACCTTAGTTTCCAAAGACAGTTCTTTTTCAGTTTCAAGCTATTCCTGCTAACTTTGATCATTCCTCATTGTTTTTCTCTCAGTTGGACAATGGTTATGGTTAGGTGCATGAAGCCAGTCTCTTCTGACTGAGGCGCTAGCTCTTTCCTGACCAGCTGCTTCTCTGTCCTGTTTTAAGATAAAGGTGAAGTTACACATAATTAAATTGTACACACACACACTTTATATATCAGTCTCTCAATGACTAAGCTCAGTTCATTGAAAGTTTTCATAAGAGATCTTGCTCAACATACCCTTAGAGCGAAATAACACGATATTCAATTAGATGATTTAAGTGTTTATCTGGGAGGTGGGATCAAAACTGTTTTCCTCTTGGGGAATCTACAGCTTGGAACAAGGCCCTGAAGCATACAGCGTGACACACCACTGTCCTGGAATTTTAACTGCTATCAGCATTTACAGGCTCTAGGTCAATCTGACCACTGTTGCCTGTAATAAAATCTCTGAAGTAATTTATACTAGCAACCTACTTAATCTTAAATCATCTTATGAGATTCAGTAATCAGAGTGGAAACATTTTTGGTTATGGAGCATTCTTTTGGCCTGCTATTTCCTACATGAAACTATTGTGGCAAGGTACCTCTCCCACCTCATCAGCCTCACCACTTCTCCCTTGGACAGTGGGATGTAGAGTAAATCAGTGTGACTTCAGTTACTTTTTCTGTTCTCTCTGGTTTTACTCTTCCCTGTTTTCATGGTGGATTTCAGGATAAGCCCAGGAAATTATTTTCAGGAAAGCAAATAAAAAACCAACATCAAACTCACAATGCAAACAAATATTTTTCCTTGTCCAGGACATTGCCTTTCTACACCAGCTTCTAACAACCACCAACTAAGATTCTTTGTTTAAAGAGAGGAGAGAGAACTTTCCACCCATGGGAAATGGGCCCTAACTTGTATCCAATCTCTTTGCTCTGTCTCGCTCACACCTGAAGAGGGTTTTTTAAAAAAAATCACTGGTGGCCTTTAACTGGCTTCATATGTCTCTAATTAACCCAGAGATAATCTTTTTCTGGCTCATAGGGTCTTCAGCATTCTAAGGCTCAGACATATCTGTCTTTTACTACTCTTATATCTGTCAGGACTGACTTTGTCATGCTATCAACAAGAACTGATGATCTGTCTCATGGCAATGGTAAAATGCAGCATATCAGTATTCTCCTTTCTTTCAGTATTTTAGGTGCAGAAACACCAGTTCAGCCCATATATTCAGAGTGCTTTAGTGTTTCTCTTTGCTCCATTAATAAAGCTATTTTCAAGAAAGAAAGAACAAATTGTTTTCCTACAAGTTCATTACAAGGTACATTAATAAATATGGAGGGGGGGACTTTTGAGAATTTAGTACTTTTTATGGTTTACCCACTTTCCCCCTCCTCCCCCCAGCTTGTTGTTGTTATTATTGCTATAACAAACTGGCTCACAGATTAATGTGTAGCAAACAAATCATTAGAAACTGAGCATGGCATTTGTATTATTTTCCTTCTTGGTAAAAGTTGTGTGCTTAGATCAAAAGCAAGACTTGCCACTGTTCAGATAAAAGCAATTGAAAGCAGCTGTTCATCTGCAGTTTATCACTTTACTATTTCTTGCAAGCTGTGTATGAATTTCCCACTAGCATGTGAAGGGGCAAAAAAGCATGTATGTATATGTGAAAATCTAAATGTGATTTTGTGATTTAAGTCACACTGCACAAATTTAGAATCCTATTGTGCAAAGGCTTTGGGATATGAACAATTTTATTTGCACAAGAAACTGCATGAAAAATTCAACTGATGACTGAAGTTACTTATGGACAGAAATAGTTCCAGGGTTGGATCCTTAGTAATGGTAAACTTACATCAAAATCTTTGAGGATGTAACAACAGTAGGATCAAATCCTGTGATTTAAGGAGGCTATTCATGTCACTGTAATTAAGGACATGTAGTATAAAACACTGTACAGGCTACTAAATGTGTTAATTCTATTCTAATTCATTATACAGTCTCAAGCCAGTATCATATTTCTTTTTGCCAGAAACATCTCCCTTTAGCCATTTTTTTGGCTCTTAAATGAATGAATGTATGTTTGAATAAGCTTTGGAGCACATCTACAAATTAAAAAATACATACAAAACAAGCATGATAAAAATATTATTTTGTTTTCATAAAATCAAGCACTTGAAAGGTGGGAAGAGTCAGATTTACACTTGCTTATGCAACCTTAATTGTGCCCTGTGCAGTGAATTAGGAAAGGCTCTGTGAAAAGAATATATGTTACCATGTAATTACAAGTAGAAAAGAGGCCTGATTTAAACCTGCATGGACAATATTAAACTGGCATTTCCTAAATTTTGAACGCTTGGCTTTGCACCTCAAAGAAATTCCTTTTGACAGATTTTTTTTGGTGAACCTATTTCCTTTTTTTAAAATTGAGAGCAAAACCAGTAAAACCAAATTTGACAACATACAACCATAGCGATCCCCCATCATTCATGTTTTAACTCAATAGCAATCCCCCATCATTAATGTTTTAACTCTTGAGTCTCCAGCACTGCAGCACAGAGAGCTATCAGCTGAACTACAAACCTGATTACATTAGGAGCAGTAGAAGGCAGCTATTCTAGAGGTGAGGATGTGTTGCTGATATCCTAGGCAGAGCTGGGGGGTGGTCAGGACATATCTAGCCCAGCTCATTCTCTTCTTCTGTTTCAAAAGAGGCCCCCAGAAATGTGTGAGAGGCAGGGCTGGCTCTGCCAATGAGGCAGTGGCTCGGGGCACTGCCATTTAGGGGCACCAGGAGGTGGGGCGGGCCAGCCAAGAAGCTGTACCCCATATTCCCACCTCTCTCCTGAGTCACCCACTCCATCTCAGAGCAGAGCAGGCCAGCTCTAGGGCAGAAAAGCCAGCACGGGGAGGGCCGAAAGAGCAGAGCCCAGCCTCTGGACTAGCCTGCTCTGCCCTGGGCCGGCTGTTCCCATCTTGAGGGTGGGACAAGGTGGCCCAGAGCAGAGACCAGGTTCTGTGCTCTGCCCGTCACCCCCCACCCACAGGGCACAAAACCAAAAGTTGGTTCAGTGCACCACAGCCCCTTGAGCCAGCCCTGGTGAGAGGACAGAAAAGAAGGATGGGTGAGGTCCACAGAATATGCAGGTATGCCCAGTGCTGCTCTTTTTCTCCCCTTGGAGCTGAGGAAACCTCCACCCCATTACTCATCCCCTTATGAGAGGTTTGGCTTATGCACTGGGTTCTGGAGCCCATGCCAGTTTTCTCCCTCCCCTTCTGTTCTGCTGCAGTGGTAGCTCACAGGGAGTGCCAGGGCAGAATGCCCTGCTGTATCAGTGGTGGAATAGGCATGGCATTTCAGAGTATTCATGCTCCATTAGTAGGTTGCCAAAATATAGTTTAGGACCACAAACCAGCAGGTAGTGTTTTTTAGCCATTTTACTGTACAGAGATCAGTCATACCAGAGCAGAATTTGATGGAACAAAGGGCAAGCTCCCAGACCTTCTCCCAGCCAAATTTCAAAGGCCAATTGCAACATTTGAGGTGCAAGAATTTCTTAAAAGAATATTTCAAGAATCTCTTATAATGGACATTAGTGGGCAGCATAAGCATAGGAACCTGTAGCAGGGCACATATTCCCAACCTGCCCCCAGCTGGTTTTTCCTCCTCTCTCCAACAAACTACAGTCTTTGTGCTTTTAACCCCCCATCCTCCATTATTTATAGTGTTTCACCTTCTTCCCAACAACACATAAGCTAGCCAAACTCCAGCCCACCTTCTCTGGCTTGCTTGAGGCCACAAGGTTGTTCTCCTTCCTCCAGCCTCTTGAGGAAAAGTGCCTGAAAACTCCACCTCCTTGATTCCTCCTCTTCCAGGCCCCTGCAGCTCTCTTTATCCCGCTTTAGGGAGCTACTCAGGTGTTTCCAATTCCCTAATTAAATCCAGGCTTTGACTCATGCAGCTCAATGCAGCCCAGTTGCTACCCATCAATCCTTTAGTCAGAATGCCTTAGGGTTGCTTTGCTACTGCCCAGCCCTTTGGCAAAGGGTAGCCAAGGCAGAGGAGGAGGTTTACCATCCTCCACTCTGCCACAGGGCCACACCTCTTTCCACTGTAATTAATTTTTCAAAATAATTTTGCAAGCCTTAAGGTGAATGTCTGGAGCCATAATGAGTATGAAATAATCAAGTTACAATCTCATCTTGCCCATAAATAAATAAATTATATATATTGGAAAACCAACAAACTTAAACAACCTAAGGTCTAGCCCTATAAATCTTCACCGACATGAATGGTCATTACTCACACAAGCTGTCTCGCTGAAACAAATGAACTTACAAAAATTAGTCACAAAACTATGCACTTAAATGAAATATCATAGTAAAAAATATGCAAATTGTGCAAGCAAAAAAATGTTTTTCCTGCTCATATGACTTTGAAGTGCTCACCTTCTCGAATAAATCACTGGGTTAGATATCTGAGCTAGTGAAAAGAGAGCCAGATGTGTTTTTTGATGGATTTATATAACATTTTTGCACTAACTCACACCAGGATTATAGCTCTAAACACCATTATCTTTCAGGTTTAAGGGAAGTTTAGGCACACATGAAAATATGAAACAGATCTTTAGACCATCACTAGGAAGAAGTGGAACACGCATGCTGCTGGAGTCTGTGCACTGATGACAACAGTTAAAAACATTATAATAAAAGGAAAAATGTCCAGATGCAGCAGCCCAAGACATCCACTTTTTCAAATAAATAATTCAACAAATATGTAATTATCTTTCCCCTCATACCAAGCTTTGGCCAAGCAACTAGTCATGATATCAAGTTGCTACCCTTGTCAATGATTACAGTGGTTCATCAGAAGAATCAATTCATCTGGAGACACCTAGCTGGTGCCTGAGTTTCTTGAGTCAGTTCTGTTATTATCAGCTGCAGCTCAGGCAGCACTAAGCATGTCTGATGTGAACTCGGCCTGAGAGCCTATGGACACATTTATGGGCTTCAGCTGTGGGTGGCAAGAGACAGTCTCTGTATGCATTGAAGTCTTTAAGAACAATCCCAGTGGTACATTTTCAACCCTAGTCGAGGCTGCTCTAGGTGTTTTGCCACGAGGGTGGAAAATGTTTTGAGTGCCCCTTGAGCAGCTAAATAAAAAACAAAACAAAAATTGCTGAGTGATGTGTAGCCCCAGAGGTTGGCATTGAGGGTGAACACCCTGATAAGCCAACCTTAAGACCAGACATGACCTATTGAGGGTTTTACAATTTCAAATCTACCTTGCACTGAACACTTATGGCCAGGACTCCAAATGTGATGGAGCTATGCCAATTTACAGCAGCTGAGAACTAGAGACTAGATACACAAAGGGGCTTAAAGTGCTGTAATTCCAGCGTTTTCATCACCCTATCTCCCAGTGTAATCCACAACACTGAATTAGGTGTCTAGCCTCCTTATACACGGCATGGGGAGAGTTAGGCACATAAGAATGGGATTCACAGAAGCCAAAAAAACTGAACTGGGACCTGTCTAAGCTAGCTGGTAGGAAATGCCTAGGAGAGGGGCCTACACCTTGTCCCCAAAGGTAGTGAAACATTTATGTTTGCTTGGGATACACAACCATGGGCGCTCTTCTGGAAGCTGTTGCATAGTCAGGTCAGACCTTGCTCAATTACAACACTGAGCTAGCATGTAGCAGTTCTGTTTTGAGATCCGTACTCTGCCCACTAGGGAACTTTAGTGCCTATATCTTATTTAAGTGCCAAAACCACAAGCTTATGGTCAATCTTTTGCTCAGTGAATATATATTTAGTTATTGCCACAGGATGCACAAAGAGATCACCTCTACCCAGAAAGGGAGGGGTGGGGGGAGTGAAAACAAAGAGAGACACTTGGGGGGGATTTGTGGCTTTTTGCCTGAGAATTTCCATCTTGAAAGAGCTTCAAGCAAGATCTGGGCCCTGCCTGGTCACAGGCAGAGACTGGCTGTACAAAAATCTGACAGCCAAACATTTTGAGCATAAACTTGGATTATGAGGTCAGTTTAGGTAGCAGTATTAGGTTAGTATGTGTGTTCTACCTTTTATTTCTTTGTGATCTCTCCTGACTAATTTATATTGTGGTTCTGCCATGATTGGCCATATTATCATTCAGAATTATAATCTGATCAATAAAATAGTGGTTGATTAATCTAAAACTGTGCGATCTTTAGAGGGTGTGAGTATAGAAGGCTCTGCATGATCCATTTCTTTGTTAAATGGACAGACTTGAGTGTATGCTGATTGGGAGTGGATTCCAGTGTAGACAGTGGCTCCCATGGTAGTATCTGGGTCTGGGAGTGCTTGCTTGGAGACTGTACTTTGAGTACCCAGAGAGCATACACCCACTGCTTGGGACCTATTGCATGCAAGAGGATGGAGTAGACTGACTCAGGTGTGAGTGGTCACTTGGCAAAGCATGGCAAATCGGGGTTCAGGAGTGGGAACTGGGGGGAACAGTGGTACATCAGTCCAGATCTGGGGAGCAGCTTGTCATAGCTATACATAGTGAAGCCACTTCAACAGAAGAGATTAAGGAAACGCTAACACAAAATGCCCAAAATCTTGGTGGCTAGAGCAGTCATTTTAGAGATGGGAGGCCCAAGTTTTAGTTTCTGTGCCAAAGCTGGTGTATCAGGGAGTTCATATCAAGTATTTTCCATCTTACGTGAATGCCCTAACTCAGGGGTTCTTAACCTTTCTTGGCTGGGACCTGGGTTAAGTTTGGGAGTCAGCTTTGCAACACATGGTTCAGTTTTGAATTAATAATGTATTTTCTTTTTCAATTTATTAAAGACGATCATGGCAACCCACTGTAAATGGCATGGCGATCAATTTTTGGGTTGCAACCCATAGGTTAAGGAGCTCTGCCCTAACCACTGGGCTGTGGGGTACATAGACTGCAGCTCATACCAAAAATGCCAGACCTGGTCAGCCCATCTGTTCTTTTGTGCAAGTTAAGCAGGCGTGCAGCATGCCTACCTGATTGGGCCCTGCAAGCAAGCAATATCAAGGAACAGCTACTTTGAGAATCCTGTTGGGTCTTTAGCAGTTCCTCATGGACACCGGTGGAACCTTATATGCCCGGGGTCCTCAGTGGCAGAAATTTAGACAAATGTGGCTATGTCTACACTTCAGAAAGTTACTTCAAACTTGTTAGTTTGAACTAATAAATTCAAGGGTAGTTTGAACTAACTTAGAACTTACTAGTTCAAACTAACTACCTGGAGTAGTTCAAACTAACATTAGTTCAAACTAATCCACTTTGTTAATTTGAACTAACTGCCCTTAGTTTGAATTTATTAAATTCAAACTCAGGGTTAATCCTAGCCTCCACTGTACTTAGTTTGAACTAGTAACTACTGCCAGTTAGCTTGAACTAAGTGCTTAGTTCAATCATTAGTTCGAACTAAGCATTCATTAGTTTGAATTAAGAAGTTTCTTAATTCGAACTAATGAAAGGCTACTGTAGACAGGGGCTAAGTTAGTTTGAATTTAGCCTCCTTAATTCAAACTAACTTCCTGGTGTAGACATGGCCTACGGGATTTGGAGCCAGTTGAAGGAGAATTTTGACTTGGTTACCTAAATGTTGGATTTAGTTATCTAAGCTCCTTGTCTGAGGAAGCCCAAGGTCCTTAGCCCCAAATGTTCACATTTGGACAGCTAAATCCATGTTAAGGGTATGTCTACTCCAGTGTTTTCCAACCAGTGTGCCGTGTCACACAGGTGTGCCCTCAGGCCTGAGCAGGTGTGCCACAGAATTTTTTTAAAAGCTACTCAAAGAATTCTGGATTGGCTCATGAATATTTATGAGTTCATTCAGTGACTATGTGGCAGCGTGCCTCAAAATAATTAGAAGTATCAAGGTATGCTACAGCAACAATTAGGTTGGGCACCACTGGTCTGCTTTGCAATTAAAAACTCCCAGCTGGCCCATGCCAGTGGACTCGGACTCACAGGACTTAGGGTGAAGGCTGTTTAATTGTGCTCATGGACCCTGTGAGGTGGAAGGGTCCCAGAGTGCAGGCCACAACCTCAGTCTGAACTTCCACATCACAGTTAGACAAACTTTTAGCCCTACTCTCACAAGCCTGTGTGAGCTGGCACAAGCCAACTGCCAGTATCTAATCTCAGTGTAGACACTATGAGGCAGGAAAACAACTGGTTCTACTGAATCCACATGCCTCTCGTTTGACGTTGCTTGGGAACTGTAAGTACTCAGAACTTCTGAAGAACAGACCACTTATTTACATGCCTAATGCGAGGCTGCTGGGTTTGAAATATTTTGGTCTCATTTTCCTTAAAATTTCATAATTGGCGGTCCCTCTACTTAAGAGAGATTTGAAGCCATAGGCTTCATATACCCCAAAGATCAGCTCAAACACACATTCTGTAAAGTTTTGTGTAGATTTTTCAAAATTATCATGTAAAAAGGTATATCATATTTTGGAGCTGCATCCTCCATAATGTCACAGTGTTATTGTTCATTGACTAATAAATTGAAGTTTCATAGTTTTATGCTTACAAAGTGATATGGTGCTATCTTTTTTAATAAACACTACTAAAATTAAATTGAAATACTAAATACAATCAGCTCTTTAAAAAAATAAATCTTGATTGTGCATTCAACATCTCTAGATGACTATACCCATACATGGGCTGTCACCAGTCCTTCTGAAGGTTTTGGTTTTTTTTTTTCCCTATTGTTTCTCATCCAGTGTGACATAAGCAGGGGAACTGGCATTTGAAACCTTGCTGCTTGATATGACCTACAGTGACAGTGATGAGAGCGTAATAAATATTTACAAATGAGTACTATATGTATAGCTTTTAGATGAACTAATTTCACTGCATATTCATAGGTAGTAAATTCATAATTATTATCAATGTGAAAATAATCTTTTATAAAAAGTACTGTTTGTCAGAAATGTCTGAAGAAAAAAGTAATATAGTAAAAGGTATAAATATCTCAGAATTAAAATGAGGTTGTTTATATTCATGAAAATCATTATTGTCTGAGATTTTACCACACTTTTTAAAAAAGTTGATAACATAGGCTGATGTACTATGATGCATTTTTTATGAAGTGTTTGATTATTCAGTTTGATTTCCTGAAGGCTTTAGTGTCTAATTTACTGAGGAGGGAGGGATCAGCTTAAACTTTGTGTGGAAAATGTAAAATGACACCTTTTATGCAGAGACATTTTGGTCAGAAGTTTGTAGTATGCCACAGTGATATGCAGCCAACCGTCATAAGGCCATAGACGTGTCCTTTGGCTCATGATACAGTGCAAGTGCTGCAGAGCACATCAGGTTATTAATAATGTTTAGAAAAGTGCCAAAGTTGGAACCAATTGTCTGAAACTCTCAAGCTCAGAGAGGGCGAGAGATAAAATGGTTCACAAGTCCAATCTCACTTCTGATTTTTCAAAGCAAATGCTTCTCACAACATTGTCCGGTTCTAATGCTATTTATGCTATACCTTATCTCAGCTCTTTATTTTCAAATAATTTGATGGTCCCTGATTCTAACATAGGTTTGTTGACCTTTTCAAGTCTTTTTAGAGAACAGGTAAATCATTTCTGTGCTGATGTAGACTGTATTGTAACAGTGAAAGTAGGTGAAAATTATTGCAGCCCAAACCCTCTTCCAAATCCAACCTGAAAAGTAAACACATTAAATCTGTGATTTTCCTTTATTTTTCCTGGTTTAGAGACAGATAATCATATTTAATGGTTGGGTCTCATTCCAGACATTATAATGAACAAAATACGTTAGGTTAAATAAATAGAGGAAAAAATTACAGATCTTATTTTATTTCCAGGTAGCTATATTTTGCTTAGCATAGATATTAATGTTAATGGCTTTTGCAAAATAAAATATGATACTGTCTTTAACTTTTTTTGAAATATCCTGCATAAAACTCCTCTGATGGAAGTTTTGTATGTAAGAGGACATAAGGATGAAACCTGGCATTCTTTTGTTTTTAGTATGTTTCTAAATATGTTCAGCACGTGGCAACACAGTGTTCTATATATAGTTATCTCCCTCTTTAACAATACAGAGACAATTTTCTTTGGTGGCTGGGTTAAGTAAAACTTCAAATTATACTTGGAATTCATGGTAGTACCATCTTTTGCTGTATCTGTAATAATTGTAATTTTTTTATTAATACTTTAATTTTAATATAGTTTATATTGATATTGTTCAAACAAATGTGTTAGAGTACAAAACTGAAGCAATAAAGAATAACTGAAATTTCAACATTTATGTCCATTAAAATAATCAAAAACAGAAAGAGAGTGCTAAATTCAATGGGAAATGTAAAGGTACATAATATATACATTACTAAGACTATAAGGTAATAGAAATTGGTGTAACTTGCCTAAAAACAGTCTAGGAATAAATGCAAATTATATCAAAATAATCTTACATTGGAATTTGGCTCAATATTTTAATAACTCTAGCACAAATATTTGAACAATATGTTTCAGGACATCTGAAAGGAAATAGCAAATATGAATAACAAGACACAAAGATTCACTTTTTTCTGTTAAGCTTTTGACAGTTATAAATCACTAGGAAAGCTGACCAGATATTTTGAAACCCATCCAATTTCTCATTGTACTGTTAGGTTACGCTTTCTAAACTTGCTAGTTCACTCAGATCATTATACTAATTTGATATGGCAAGATAAATGCTTATATTGATTTTGTAGGATACTTCTTTTTGCCACTAGAAATGCTGCTAATTTTTTTCATAGCTTTAGATTTATTAGTTTTAGGCCCCAATGCAGGAAAGCCCTTTAGCATACACTGAAATTGAAATGTTCTGTTTCAGCCAAGCCACAATATCATGATGGGGAGGTCATTTGGGACTCCTCAGCTGAAATCTGTTATACATCACGGAGTCTTTGTAACCTTGGGCAAGTCCCTGGGGCCCAGACTTTTATAGATATTTTGGCATTGCTTTGCTCACTTTTTCAATGCCTAACTGACTAAGGAGCCTAAATCTCAGTTAAAAACTAACCTGCACTTAGGGCTAGATTTGCAAAGGAACGTACATACAGTAATGTTGAGCGTTTCTACACCTTATTATTAGGTGCTTAGAACAGTCGTTCTCAGCCACTGTGTCGGACACATTACTGTGGCACCACACAGCAGGAAGTGTTTGACAGCCAGGCAAATGGCTGGATTTGGCCTGGAGTGTCTGGGCTAGTGCATCCTGTAGAGTTACAATATGCTCACACCTCTCAAATGTTGAGAACCACTGAGTCACAAAATCATTGGGGTTCACAACGCCTGACTGTGGTGCATAGGCTTTCTATGCAAGGAATGGAAAAAGACTGATGCCTCAGAATGGCATTCACAAGAGCCACTATGCTATGTGGCTCCTTGCCTATGCTATTCAACATGCCAAGGGGTATGTGCTATGCCCTGCCCCTATTAGAGAGAAAAGCACCTATGTCCAGGCTTCAGGGAGGCACCTCCCTCTGTTTAGGTTTCTCAGCTACACCTGAGCCATTTTAACAAGAAGTGGAGGGCCACATGGCTCATAACTTTTAGTTCCCACATCTCAAAGGAGTACCCTAACCACTTCACTAAATGCTAGGGGAGAAGAGGTACCTTTTCCTAGCTTCTTGCTAAAAAGGAGGTAGGTGCCTAATGCCAAGAGAATGTTTGCTGCTGAGAATTTCAAAATGGAGGGAGGTGACTCCTGCCAGCTTGGATTTACGTGCTTACTTCCAAGAGAGAAATGAACTAGCTTGCTGACTTTTTAAAAACCCGTTCTGACATACTTGTCTCTCCTCACTTATTAACACAAGGACCTGGACCTAGGTGCCTAACCCAGCTTTTGTGCAAAACAGTAATTTCTTTTAGGTGCCTAAGTTTCCTTTAGCTTTAGATTTTGACTGTTTTGATTCTACCACACCAAGCAGTCTAATTTTTGATTTAAGCAAGATTAGACTTAACTCTACTGTTGGAACAATAGTGTTATATTTGGTTCCATATCTTATGTCTTATACTAATACCCAATCACTTCGACAGTCTAGATCTCTTTCTTTGACCATCAAAATACTACGGCTATGCCTACACTGCCAAAGATATTTTGAAATAGTTATTTCAAAATAACTTTTTCAAATGGATTTCTGAATAATTATTTCTAAATAATTATTTCAAAATAACATTATTTCAAAATTATTATTTTGAAATAAGGCTATGTCCACACATACATCATTATTTCGAAATAACCCATTTTGAAATGAGTTATTTCGAAATAAAGGCCTTATTTTGAAATAAGTTAATTCGAATTAACAGTTTGTTAATTCGAATTAAGGGAAAGCCTGCTTTCAAAATAGCCATTGTTTTGAAATGGTTATTTCGAAACAAGGCCGTTCGGACATGTTTTGAAACAGTTGTTTCGAAACAATGGTGTTGTTTCAAAACAACGTGTCTGAACGCCGTTGTTTCAAAACAATGGCTATTTCAATTAGATACGAGGTTTAATGTTTTCAAAATAATGGCCATTATTTCAAAACAATGGGTCCCGTTGTTTCAAAATAACAGTGCATTGTGTGGACATGCCACTTCTTATTTTGAAACAACCTCTGTTGTTTTGAAATAAGACGCCTGTGTGGACATACCCTAAGAGTCCAGTGAAGACTCTCTATTTTGAAATAAGACAGAAGTTCTTATTTTGAAATAGAGAGTCTTTGCTAGACTCTTTATTTCAAAATATGGGAATGCAGGGAAAAGTATAGGGCCATTATTTCCAAAAAAGCCAATTCTGCAGCTTGGAATGGCTTTTTTTCAAAATAACTGTTTTGAAAGGATTGTTCTTTCAAAATAAAAGCAGGTTTAGTTACTTCGAAATAATACTTCATTCCCCCCCCCACAAAATAACTAAGTGCCTATTGCAAAATAATAAAATACCTCCATAGACAAGTTAAAAGATTTTTTTAAAAAATAAGCCTCCTTATTTAAAAAATAAAACTTTTCAAGGTAGACATACACTATTGTTGGCAGAACAGCTATTCTGCTGTCCTATTTTTCTTCTCCTGATTCAATTGTATATTGGCAAATCAGGTCACTAGTATAGCTTTTCCTTGTCCTTCAGTGTTTAGTCAACATTAGTATTAGGATGAAAGCTGGTTTGGCCGGAAACTGAGGGTGAAATTTTCCAAAGCACATCAGAGAATTAGGTGCTTACCTCCATTGACTTTCAATGAGAGTTTGCTTAAGGTGCATATACCATGGTATAAGTAGTTAAGTTGATATTGAAATAAATAAGTTAGCTAGCATCAATGCAGAGCAACATGTTGGTACACAAGTCATGTTGATTTGTTATTATGTCAATGTACTTTGAAAGTTATCTTTATCCATTTTTTTTAGAAGGGAGGATAGCAGATCCTGGAGAGGTGGGAGGGGACATCGGGAAAGGATATTTTGCCAATTTATTTCATAGTAATTAATTTAAAATATTTTAAATGAAACATACGTGTGATTTGATTATTTTTCTAGTTAATCTTCAAGTCATTACAAAATTCTGTATATTTCAAATTATATTTCATTTGAGTTTATTCTCTAGCTTCATGTAATAAACGTGCTTTTGTGTGTATGAGCAAAATTGCAGATGTGACTAGCAAAATCAAAGTTTCCCCAAAATCACATTTTATTTAAATCCAAGAAACAGAATAGTCGCTTTTTAATGGAAATTTTATGAAAATCAATGGTATTTTGTCTGTGTCACCAAGATAATTGAATCCCCCATGGTTCTAATGTCAAGACTTTTGACTTATGAGTTATGTTGGTACAATTTATTTCCTAAGCATGCTTTTATAAATGTTAAAGGAATTTGCTAAACACCAGCATCAACATCATAGGAAAAGGGAAATTCTGTTGTGGACAGAAGCTCATGAAAATGATATTCCAGATTCTTTCTACTGTCTATTCTCTTCTTTTAATCTTTTTCTGCTCCTTACACTGTATAGCCTCTGGGGGTTACCCCAAACATAGAGGCTAACTGCCTTTGTGCAAAAGTTTCTAAGAATATTGCTTAAATATGCTGCACCCCAGGAAAGGTGTCAGTTCCATAAATCAGCACTGAGTTGAGATCATTAATTTGACTGGCTGCTCTCTGCTTCTCCCTGACTGAGCTATGGAATGAGATAGGTCACTATATCTGTGTTACAGTTTATTTACAAATTTCCCGTACCTTAGAGTCAGTCCTGAGATCATGCTATTAAGGATGGATGTTCAGCATGTCCTCAGTTTCATTATTCTGAGTCCTCCTCACTGAATGAGCTGGGTTAAATTTTGGAACTGGACAGTTACTTCAAATAATAATAATTTGTTTACTATTTGCTTGTAATGTTTGTGCTAAAGGTGTTCAGCTGAAGGTCAGCATCACATTTTGCTAGGCACTGGTTTGAAACACGGTAAAAAGACAGTCCCTGTTCCATAGAGTTTAGAGATGGATGACACAACCAGGGAGACAGAGAAGGAGAAAAGATGGAACAACAGTGAAAAGCAAGTAAAGTTCTAATGAATGTGCATTATGCAGTCACTGTCACATACTTCATGTACAGGTGCATTTCCACTTCTGTCTCAAGAGCAACTTTCTAGACTATATCCTCTGGAGTTTCTGTTGCCAACTAGTTATTGATGATGTTTTCCTAGGAAATCCCTGAGGCATATGCTTAACTTTAATAGAATTTGACTTTGATGAGACTAAAGTATGTGCCTGAATACTTGCCGAATAGCAATGCTTTCTTAAATTGGGGCCTGACAGGACAGTTCCCATAAACTTTTATGTACTTCTGTATCTGACCTACTTTGTGCATAGTAAATGTATGCATGGGAAATATACAGTGATAAATGAGAGTCTTTGTCAAACATTAGAGAAAACCAAATAAATTGGGTCTCCAGGTATTAATTATTCTCTAAATAATGGTACTTCCAAAATATTCTGTTTTTCAAAAGAAAGCACCATGTGTTAAAGATGAAAGAGTCCAAATGTTTCTGTCTCAAAAGATTACAACCAATATATAGGGAAGAAAACTTTTTAGCATTTTTTAAATTAAACAATGAACTCTAATATTCAGATTTGTTGAGAAAAAGTCAGTCAAACTAATATGTTTAATTTAAAATCAATGATTAACAGAAGATACACCAAATTTGTCTTTGTTATTTGATTTTATCATAGTTAAATTTACTCAGTCAAAGGGATTGAAACAATGTTCTAAAGATTAATCAGCTTTGAACTAGGAATTTTTTTCTGAGGGGAGAAAGAACAGCACTAAATATGTGAAATGCAATATAGCAAAATATCTCCTCTGTTTTGTATGATTTTAAATAATTTATTTTGACCATAAGTGTAACAAAACATATTAAGCAGACTCACATGATCTGTTAAATTACATAGAAACTGAATATTTAATTGTTTAAATAGCCTGATAAATTTGAAATCAGGAAGGTAACAGTACTGAAAATTAATGTGTTCAGGGGGTTAAAAACTAAAATACAACCACCTTTTTGAATGAAAATTGCATATCTGGTAACATTTCTGTAGCAGAGAATGAGGGTAAAAAACCTTACAATAGGTTAGGTTGTATATATGCATTTATACAAGCAGGAACAGAAAAAAGCCAATTAATGTTACTCATGTAGAATTTGGTTTCTTACACAAGCATATAAGCTGAATGATCAATACAATCAGAGACATTCCCAGTGCTGTATATGTGACATTCATTCATATGACTTTGTAAAGCCATCTGCTTCAATTGCTAGGTCTGCCCGAAGGTCAATAAAATATTGTTTATAATGTAGTTTTTAAGCTTTTGTTAGAATGGTATGAGTTGGAATTATCTATTATGCAAATTAATAGATCTCTGAATAAAATCTGTAATTTCTCTAATTTGTCAAATAATGCTAATAACCCAAATAGTACACTGGATTCAACTGCAATTGAACCACCTGTTATCTTTTCAAGTGGTTCATTTATTTAGAAAAATGAATACATATTTAAAAAAAACCTCTCTATGTAATGGTTTTCAGGTGGACCTGTCAGGATACATTTTGATCTCAATAATGATTATGTAAATTGGATAGAACTCCAGCTAACTCAGTGGCATGAATAGGCATTCCTATTAAAGTCAACAGAATAACATCCTACTTATGCTGAAAGACTGGAGGTCAATCTGCCCTGAACTGTTTTATTCTCTCTGTTTTTTTGACTTTACTCTTGCTGTGTTGGTCTGTGTCACTTCAGGATGATTACTGGAAAATTGCTCCAATGCCTTTGAAAGAGACTAAAGAGTATGGAGAGCAGGATCTTGAGTCACCATGAAGGAAAAGGGAGCAACAAAAGACCATAATAAATGGAGGATAATCTGTGCAACCTTCTATTCCTTAGCTAAACTTAATAACAAACTAAACTGGAAGATTTAGCAGCTAATCTGTGTCACGAAGAAGAGCTCTGCTCCATATAGAGTTGTGTTGTATGGAAAAATTAGTTGTTTTATACTATATGGCTGTGCCAACTTGATTACCCTGAACATCCCTTCTCAAGAAACTAAAAGTGATAGTTTCCACTTATTCCATTGTTTCGCTTGTTAACAGATTTGAATTCTAGGAAAAATTACATCATCTTATTTTTATTCTTTCTGAAAAATCCAAATATAAACATGCCATCCGGTGGACATTTTCTTTTAAAAAACGGTAAAGTAATTTTGGAGAGCTAAAATGTTTTCTGTGAAATATAATTTAATTTTTACAAATTTTTATGTAAGACACTGATTGCTGTAAGAAAAAATGACCTTCACACATTATAAATTTCTCTCACTGGTAGTCTTATACATAATTTTTAGCACATGATAGTCTGTTACAGAGAAAAGGATAAAGTTGTCTTTGTTTGATTTTTTTGAAAAAACAAAAGTATGTAGCTATTTATTGCCAAAGGCTTGCCTTGAAAGATTATATATTTGTAAGAAAATGTGTGATAACTTAAACAATATTGATTTGAAATAATATAAATAAAGGTTTTCAGCAGAAAAGCTACAATCAAATGAGCAGCCATTCAGATTTCTACCGCAAACTGTGGCTACCTATCTATAATGCCTTAAACTTCCCTCAGATGTTCTACAAAGTTTACTATTTTGTGGTGTATAGCTAGATAACTATAAGCAATATGAAAAGCTATGGATCATTCCAGGCAGCTCTCTGGACTGTAATGGTACATCATTAAAAGTGATAGCAGAGGAGCATTTTACTTTTAGAATATTGTTTTAAAAAGCCTTGAAAAGGAAACATAAATGTGTAGCACTAAAGAGACCCTTGAAAGTACATTGTCCAGAGTCTCAAAGAAACCATTGCATATTAGGTAAAATGTTGTCCCCAGAAATGCTGTCTTCTGTGCTGGATGATGATGGATTTGTCTAACTGCTTAGTACTCTAGAACCTTGTCAAACAGAAGTAACTCTTCTGATGGCAGTGGCATTACATTGCTGTAAAATTGGTGTGAGACGTGATACAGGATATAGTGTTAATAGAGTAAAAGTATGCTTTGTCTTCTCTCTCCCTTCTCCTTAGTTGGACCACCTGGACAATAATCTACGTTTGAGGGAGGGAAATGTTCCCTGGTAACACTAATTTTGTTGTTATAAGTTCTGTACACTTGATAATTCTTCTGTTTCATAACAATAGCTCATAACATGATGGGTTTGAAATCAAGGAAAGCAATTTGCATGTGAGTTAGACAAGTTCCTCAAATGGTACTGTCCTTTTGCCTTACAATTCTATATGGCAACAATGTTGCATGTAAATACTTAATATATCACCAAAGATTACAATTTAACCATAATTAATAGTCACAATTTAAATGATAAATGTTTATAAAAATTAGAAAACTGTATTGCACAGCCAGTATTTAAGCAATACTATTTAATAAGTCTATTAGATTTTTATTAGACAGCTATACCAGGCTTTGCTTTTCATCATTCTGTGCAAGTTTTTACAGCAAGGATTTTAGTTTGACATTCGTTTTATTTTTCTTTTTAGTTTATAAGATTATTGATGTATAATTTAATGAAAGAAGATTTCAAATGCATTATGTTGATAAATGGAAGAGTATCTTTGTTCTTCATAGTATCATTGCCATTTTTATGTTTTTCTTCATTAACCTATCAAGACCACATACTCAGTCACAGCGAGACACTGGGCCTGAGCCTGTACCTGCTCAAGTCAATGGGAGTTTTACAATTGTCTTCAGTGGGAGCAGGATTGTATGGAAAATGGCACAGCATACGTTAATGTGTAAATTATAAATATCACTTGCATACGTATCAGTTTTGTTAACCTCTTAGTTTGAAATTTACTGACATTAGTTATTTGGCAGGCAATTTATTCAGATTTATAGTGCTCCAAGATGACACTTTATTTATATTCATACTTTGAAAATTACCATAACAACATGAAGGATCCAGAGTCGCCATCTGAATGGGTAAGTGACATACTATGGGTCAGAACCATATTAATTAATCAGTTAATGAATGCCAGCAATTTTGGGCTGTCATTGTAAGAAGAAAGGCAAACAGGGAAAAGGTATATGAAGGACAACCAGCCAATCAATGGAATAATAAAAAGATGCACAGAAGCAAAGCCATGCTGGAGAGACAGTTCCATACACAGACATATTGCAGGGCAGCTATGCATACAACTATACATACTACCGCATGTACAAAATGATGGAGTCTAAATTAACTATTTCCACTGAAGTAACAATCTTGGTGTCACTATGGGTAGTCCTCTGACCACCCCTGCTCAATGTGCAGCAGAAATCCAAAAAGTGAACAGAATGGTAGGAACGTTTAGGAAATAGATAGATATTAATACAATAAATATCATAATGTCATGCATTTGAACATGTCATGCAATTTTGCTTGCTCCATCTCAAAATAGGTGTGTTCAAATAGGAACAGATACAGAGAAGAGCAATAAAGATTATTAGGATTATGGAACAGCTTCCATATGAGGAAAGATTAAAAAGACTGGAATGGTTCATCTTGGAAAAGAGATAGCTAAGGGGGGATTAGATGTGAGCACTATAAAATCATGAATGGTATGGAGAAGTATTATTTCACTCTTTACATAACAGAACCAGGGGTCACCCAATTAAATTGATGTGCATTAGGTTTAAAACAAATATAATAAACTCCTTCTTCATACAACGCACCATCAAACTGTGGAACTCATTGAGAGGGGATGTTGTAAAGGCCAAAAATATTACTGTATTCCAAGGAATTATATAAGCACATGGAGGATAGGTTCATCAATGATTTTTAGTTTAGGTGGTGAGAGACACAACTTGCTCTGGATGTCCCTGAACTTCTGACTACCAGAAGATGAGAGTGGCTAACTTGGGTGGATCATAAGTAATTGACCTATTCTACTAATTCCCTTTGAAGCAGCTGGCATTGGCCACTGTCAGAAAACAGGATAGTGGGTTAGATGGACCATTGTTAAGTTCTAGTGGTTTAAAGCACTGGTAGTGCTATAACCTTTTTGTCTCTGAACTATTATGGTGCATCAGGAGTAAAGAATTAAGATTATGAAATTGTACTCTCTTTGGGTAAGGCCTATGTGTAGCTTGTATCTTAAACATCAGCAAGCACATTGTTGGAACCAGGGATGGACAAAAAATGGCAAGACTGTTTCATACATTTTTTGAGAGATTTTTAAAATTACAACAGTTATCCCAACATTTTACTTGCATCCCATACATTATTTAGTGGAAACAATTTGAGAAGGGGACCCTTCCCAAAAAACAACAACAACAACAAAAACCTGTTACAGAATGATGAAGAATAAAGGGAGCAGGGAGGAAGAAAAAAATTGAGAGAAAGGAAAAAGAACACAATCAAAACAGTTTTGTTTTTATTGAAAACAGAAAAAAAATCATTTTTGACACAGCGAAATTCACTGTGGGAAAATTAGAATAAAAAAAAAATCACAGAAAATGTGGAGGGAGGGTTGTACATTTAGTAAAAGCCATTTTCAGCCAAAAAAATTTTCAGTGAAAAATTTCAAAAAGCTCTAATTGGATCTTAAATTCTAAACTGAAATCAGTAGATCTATGTCAATTCTTCATTTAGGTGAGGGCCGCAGAGCCATTACAATGGCTATATCATCCTGCTTGCAGTTTGGGGGTGGAGGGAGAGAAATGAACCAGAACTGTCAGCTACTGGCAGCACTTGTTGGCAGTGCCTCCACAGGAGTGGGCACTTAACTGCTGCAGTTTTCAGAGGAAAATTACAGCTTTCACTTCAAATTTCTGACTAACAATTCAGCTAATTGAATTTCCATTTGTGTCCCAGGGCTGCTTTATCATTTGGAGAGTTTTCTATCTCAGCTCTGTCTTCCCTTCTGTAGTGTTTGCATTAACTGGTGCTCATGCAGGCTTCAGGAATTTGAGGCAAAGAAAGCCAAAGACAGTGGGAACATATTTTTCCTTGACTATCTCTTTGGGTGGCTCTTTCTACTCTTCAGTGTTGTCCATCTGCATAGCAGAGAGCTGGTGCAGTTGCCTAGGCTCCCTTCCCCCAGACAGAAAATGTGTCGCAAAGGATTGAAAAAAGTGGCTCCAAGAGCAAACAGCTCAACAAGAACAATGCCATAGCTGGAAGATCATGCCTAAATCCCTAGAACCTGCACCAGCAGCCATGTTCTTGACTAGGGAGCTCAGTCTACACCTCCCACTCTGCCTCTCCTCAGGCAAGAGATGTCCACAGCAGAAACAGTGTTGATGCCAGAGAGTATGTTAAGCGGCCTTTAGTTCCAGCCCTCTCTCTCTGCTGCCATTTCTCTGACAGACCTTCTAAAGGTTCCCATGGGATATGTTGACCCATCTGACCAATGTAGACCTAATATAGGTAGAGCCATCAAACGCAGGAGTCTCCAGTCTACTCCTTGAGAGACCCAGAGTGACTGAATGGGAGAGGAGACAAGAATCCCAATCTCTTTTGAAGCAATCCATGAGTCACTCCTCTTTCTGAGCCAGGGATCATAGGTATAAATGCCTGGGGTGGTTGCAAGGGTAATAAAGATTTAAATGTGAACATCTGGTCTCTGATCATTCGCATAGAGTGGAGATGGCAGATAAAACTCACAGTCTGGTTCCCTGCTCACCTTCATGGAATGCAGCCTGGTTGATAATCCCAGAAAAGATAGTGGCACAGGCCCACACAATTTACTCTGAAGGAAAAAAAAGAAGGGACTGTGACCAATGTTCCCTCTAAGCTGCGTGGCCACACAGCCCTGGGCACTGCCTGGCACAGGGAATGCTGCCGGCCACTCATGGCTGACAGTTGCAGTCCTTGCCCAGAGATCGACTCTAAGCTGGGAGTTTTTAAAACTCCCGCTCAGAGTAAGTTCTCACTGAGCCTGTGCAGACTCTTTGCGCCAGGGCGCACTGCTTCCACGGCCAGGTAAGGGGGCCCTAACCGCTCCCCTTTCCAACTTCGGGGGGGGTGTCAGAGCTGGACGTTTCTCTGCCCACCCAGTCTCACCACAGCGGGGTGGAGCAGCCAGCCCAGCGAATCCCCGGCTGGCTCCACCTTCCCAGGATCAGAAGGGGCTGGCACTGAGCTCCGGCGTGTGGGGTTGGGACCCTGGAGTGGCCCACTCCCAAAGAGTTTGGGCTGCTTCACCCCTGCCCCCCCCCCCCAGGCCATGGATCAGGCCCATTCAGGCTGGGGGTGCGGGGGCAAAGTGGCCTAAACTTTTGGGAGCAGGCTGCTCCAGGGCCCTGACCCCACACACCAGAGCTCAGTGCTGGCCTCCTCTGCCCCCCCCGGGGGAGGCGTGGCCAGGTGGGGGTAGGCTGGGATGGCTGCTCTGCCCGCTGCCAGGAGCCTGGCAGGCAGCGGAGCATGGGGGGCAAGATCGATCTATGGGGGACAGGTGGATCGGACCCATGGGGGCGGTGCTCAGCAAGCAATATATGTTGCTCAGCTGCATTGGCCCCTTAAATCGGACAGTGGTCCTGGACCTCCTGGGGATAACCTTTTGAAATGTGCCAAAATCAGGTACCAAACCCTCAAACCACTGATGGGTGGTACTTAAACCAGTCTCCCAGTCAGTAACAAAACATGCTTCTGATTTCCCACTCTGGTCATCATCAAGCATAACAAAAGAGAAACAGCCCCTTTATTGCACATCAGCTTCTCCGCCCCACCCACCCCCAGCCACTGGGTCTCTTAAACAAATAGGTTCTCCTGACTCCAAAGGGCCAGCCACATCACCCAGAACAATATAGGCTTGCATCTTACCCAAATTACCACACTGCCAGCCAATCCTTTAGTAACGACATCTAAAGGTTTAATATAAAAAGAAAACAAACAAAATGAGAGATGTTAAAGGATCAAAGTGACTCACATACATACAAATGATTTAGAGTCCATAGAAAGCAAGTCCTTGAAGAATATGTAGTTTACAGGTTAGTCCAATTTCTCTGGTATGTACCCAGAACCTGGGTGGGTCTCAGTCCTTTGTTCAGTCCCAGAACAATAGTTCCAGAGGAGGGTGTTGATTGCAGGTTGCAGACTGAAGACTAAAGACAAAATGGAGATAGTGCTATTGCTTTTATCACCTTTGGCTTTCCCCATGCTCTCAGAGTCCTTGCCAAATCAAAATGGAGCTCAGTCACATGGTCAGACTGGGTGACTGGTCAAATAGATTTTTTGCTAGGCCCACTGTACCTGGGAGTTCCCTTGATGGGCTGTTAAGATGACCATGGTTTTCCAGACACCCAGTCTGGGATTGCCTGAGAATCAAACAAGTTGAAACACACATAAAAACAAATAGATTTCTAGCTTCTAATACAGGCATGATACCTGCATATAAACCATATAATCACTCTTAGCAGATTACCTTTCTATTGATACCAAACATGGGATATCACATATGGATTATTACAAATCCAAAATATTAATATGAAAAATAATCGTAATCAGCCCCCTAGACCCAGGCATCATCACAGGGACAGCACCAAAATCATGGTGAAGGGATCAAAATAATCTCCCTTTTCATGGTCCCTGGAGTTATTATAAGAGAGGAATTTGGATTTTATATGTAAACCCCAGCTTGTTCGGAATGTTGCTCTGTTGTCTTCTGCAAAATGATGAGCCTGCTACATGCCTGACTAACAAAAAGTCTCTTTTACATTCTGTGGGAGAATCCCAGGCATTAAACTCCTGAAGCCACAGGATGGATTCTCCCTCCCCTGTTTTTGCCTGTGTGTGGTTTGGCATTAGAGATATAAGGCATGACTATCATTCTCTCTGTGGGCTTCTGTCACTAACATCATCTGCAGAATGTGTTGTAGGTTACATCATTTTAACAATCTAGCTATTGTTCGTTGATGCACCAGGAGCATAGATTCACCACATGATAATGACCTGGCTACCATTCCATACTGCTGTAACAAGTTGCCATGCCCCATTACCGATATTCTTCTTATACTTTCCACAGCAAGCTGCTTCCCAAGAATTCAGTATTTGCCACTGGGGAATATTTTTACCTGAGATTGGCTTCTTGCTGTGTAGGTCTTTCAGTGATAGCCGTATCAGCAGTGGGGTCATCTCAGCAGCTCCCCACTGGACATGAAAGCTTTCAGATGTTAAAATGATAAAATAAATAAGAAGCGGGGAGGGATTTTGAACTGTCAGAGACCAATTCTGTATTCAGGTTCAGACAAATTCACAATAGCTATTCAGATGAAGTGCTTAATGATATTTCATTGACCCCAGCAGGAAGTCAAACATATGCAATTTATTTAACAGTCCATTGCAAATTCCATAGTTGAACTACCTTTTTAAAGCAAGTGAAACCTAGCCTCAGGTTCATCCAATAAGGTTTTAAGGTGGATGTATAAGTGCCAAAGTGAAAAGGGCATGTTTCTGAATAACATTCTCAGTATGCCCTGGAAAAGAAATTACAACATGAAACACTTCCTCTACATGACCAGACTGAGTCCACTTCTTGAGGGTCACAGAGCACAACCTTGATTCCTCATTCTGATTTTTATAGAACTGCACTGATTAAACCTGGGCAAGGTGTCATTACAGTTCCTAGCCATTAAAATAGTCTTCTGTACCTATTTCTATGCTATGTAAATAGCTGCCATTCACTAAGTTTTTGATCCAATACCAATCACAGACAGTTAATGGCTATGCCAAGCATTCTTTCAGATTCAATGGAAGGACTGAGTAAGCCCCTTTTTTATATTAGCTATGATACATGGCAGGATAGACTTATGTATCTCTGCTGAAGGGGTTGTTGAGTGCAAAGACAGTGACCAGAATATTGACTTTGGAGCCTGTTTATGTTAAAAAAGAAAGCCTGGAGCACAAATATGGGTGTGATTTTAAGAGGAAGCAGAGAGTCAAACCTTCTTCAGCACAGAGTTCACAGGAGCGACAGAGTTGAGGATTTCTGAGCAAAAAAACTGCTTGCTGTTTATGTCAAGAAAAAGCTTTGTATATATTTTTGTAAATAAGCAATATTGCACCACACTCTTCACCCATGCCATGTCTCTAAGATTACACCAATCAATGTACTTGATCCATATAACTGATTATTCATTCTAACAGAAGCTACCTTGGAATACCCTGAATGTTGGTTTGCACCATAAGGGGTCTATCACCTCTAGCTAAGGTGAGCTTTTTAATATGGGATCTTTTATTGATGAGAACCAACACTGTATGTTTCATTCCAATAGGTAGTCTTTAAAATGAACATAGCATTCATTCCTAAAGTGATTTTTTGTCACAG
This sequence comes from Podocnemis expansa, assembly GCA_007922195.1. Classification (NCBI taxonomy): domain Eukaryota; kingdom Metazoa; phylum Chordata; order Testudines; family Podocnemididae; genus Podocnemis; species Podocnemis expansa. The sequence continues at coordinate 22,412,496 of ML681984.1, read as the reverse complement.
AATTAGTTCCACAGAGGCCCAGTTATTAGGATGGCTTTAGGAAAATGTACCTATGTTTGCGTAAAAATTTCCTTTCTTTGAGTCATAAAATCCACCAAGATGGCCTACCCTGGAAAGACAAGGATCATCTGGAGTTAGAGATGGAAACTGACATCCAACGATTTGAATTTATCTACCTAAAGGAAATTATTCCCATCCTCCACAAGAGGAGAAATTATTGTCCCCCTCCCTCAAAAAAAAAACCAAAACCAACAGTAAACACAATTTCTATTTTTGGAAAGCAGAATGAATTATTCTGCCTGTGGGAGTCGTCTTAACTAATAGAAACTTCTCTTCCATTTCTCTACTGTCAGTGTCTAGAGGGCTGATTTTGCCCTAAATGGCAAGCAGGCTGAAGTGCCCATTGCAATGAATCTGCAGGCCTCCTTCTCACAGAAATAACATTTTCAGGATACATGTCCTGTTTACATGAGATGAGGAAATAAATGGCTGTACATTATTAAAAATATTCATTTTTATCCAAGTGTTCAAACTTTCTCCTGCAGTTTGAGTTAAAACTTGTTGTTTGCTCCAAAGCCCTTTCCTTTTTGTTTTTTCTCCTATGCTTTTAACGATTGACTTAACTGTGTTAGCATATCATAGAATCATAGAACCATAGGGTTGGAAGGGACGTCATAGGTCATCTAGTCCAACCCCCTGCCAGAGGCAGGACCACTCCCACTAAACCATCCCAGTCATGGTTTTGTCCAGCCGGGCCTTAAACACCTCCAAAGATGGAGACTCCACCACCTCCCTTGGCAGCTCATTCCAATGCTTCACCACTCGCCTAGTAAAAAAGTTTTTTCTAATATCCAGCCTCGACCTCCCTAACTGCAACTTGAGATCATTGCTCCTTGTTCTGTCCTCTGTTACCACCGAGAACAGTCGAGCTCCATCTTCCTTAGAGCATCCCTTCAAGTAGTTGAAGGTTGCTATCAAATCCCCCCTCAATCTTCTCTTCTGCAGACTAAATAAGCCTAATGCTTTGTCTATCCTCATAGGGCTTGTGCTCCAGCCCTTTAATCATTTTGGTTGCCCTCCTCTGAACTCTCTCTAGCATGTCCCTGTCCTTTTTGTAGTGGGGAGCCCAAAACTGAACACAGTATTCCTTCTATTTCTGACACATGCTTGATTCCGCTTACATTTTTGGCAACACTGATGCGCTGTTAAATCCAGCTGGCAACAAGATTCCACAATTCACTTTTAAAAGAGCTACATGCAGTACTTAAACAAAATCATAGGTTCATTTCTGACCAAAAAAAACCCTTTATGTTCATGTGAGTTGGAAATGTTCTCTCAAGTGTTATCCGATTCCTGAATTAATGACTTCTGAAGCATTCTGAACAATTGATTCTCTGATAAGATTATAGAGATAAATACTTAATAGATAATCCTTTGAAATACACATATTTAAAAGTTGGAGGAATAAAGTTCTTGGTATATGCAGATGGAGTACAATCATCGCAAAACCTCTTGGGGGTGTTGCTTTTTTATTTTTTTTTTTTTTTTTAGTACCATATAGGAAGTAAAAGCAAGGATCAAATTAACTCAGTGAAGAGCTTTTCTGGGGACAGAGAGGACAGCAAAAAATCAGATGAAGGAGCAAACTCAAGCCCAAATCTTTCCACTACTGAATAATAAAATTAGCTTCAATTTCCCTGGAAGTATACAACAATCATCAGAAACGGGGTAGCAGTTAGGAGCTAAACTGATTTGTCATATCCTCAATTCAGCCTACATAGAGGAGTTTTTATGAGCACCCTGGAATGACATAAAAATACCCTTCCCAACATAATTCCCAACAGTAAGAGAAATATTACCTGTCCTCTGGAGCTATTCAGGAATTTTTGATAAAATTACTTTTCATTGGGAGTTGCTGATAAACTAAACTTTTTCACAAACAAATGTTGGTTTCAGTGAAACTTTCATGGGACGATTTCTCAGTTCCAAGATGATACAACATGTTAGTAACGGCTCAACACCAGGTAATCTAGTGGTTAAGCTATTTACATGGAGGATCCAGTCTGTACATTGCCTTATCCTACGAAGAACTTGAACCTAGGCCTTTTACGACCCAGAGAACTATTCTGGTCTCTTATTCTTTTGTTTTGATCACAAATTCCATCCTGGACCTGAGAAACATTCCCAAAAGAAGTTTCTTCAAGGTAAGCTTTCCCACCTGATTTGGAGCAGGAACTTTTGAACTTGCACCTCCCACATCCCTGATGAGTGCCCTAATAGCTATGTTGTTGAGCATCCTTAAGTGTCTCAAGAATTTCTTTTTTACAGAAAAAAATAACCATTGTGGGGTTTTTTTGCTCCCCCCCCCCATATGGGAATGAGAACAAAACAGAAAGCTGCATTTTTCATGAACTGGAATCACTGTCCTTCCCAGCAGTGAATCTGAACCAGAGTGATCCAGGGAACTGTGATTTGTATCTTCCTGAACTAATTAGGCTGAATGTGACTGAGCATTACTCCTTTTGCTTAAAAGTTTGTAATAAAGTGTCAATCAATCTCTATGACCTTATTAATGAAATATGTAACTAATTTTCATTATTGTCATCTCCTGGACTTACATGTATATTTCCACTCCTATCGTCAGCTGTTCCTCAAAACAACTTTTCCATCAATCATCCAACTTCTGATCAAAATGTCTACTCACTAAAAAGTGGTAGCAATAAATTCCCATTGCCTGTGTCCACCCACGAACATTCTCATAAAACTAGCAGATGAAAATATCATTTCCAGGATTATGACTTTGGATTTCTGAAAAGAAGATTCAGTGATAACAAATCAATACTGAAAAATGGTGCAGCAATTGGAAGAGAGGCGCACTGAGTTTTTACATTAAGAATGGGCTATATAGCAAAATACCCATCTTATCCTTACATGGGAAGTATCTGTTACATCTGTGCTATCATCAACTTTCTCTAAGCTAATATAAAATTCCAGTTTCACATTCTCAGCTCATGCAATTGATGTGCTACTATTCTCTTAGCAAGAAGCTACCGCAAAAATATTCCACCATAATCTGTGATAAACCCTTAAATCTGTGGTATGAAGGCTGCACGTACTCTCAGACAGGAGAAATGAGGGAGTGTGTAATGTATTAATTTGTTCTCTCATTTAAGTAACAATGCTTTCTCATTATCACAGTCAAGATGAGATAAGCAAGAAAACACGTATTAATCCACACTTTGCAGGAAATGTTTATATTTCTTTCATGAAAACAATATGTAGTATAATAGATAGTTTTGCAGTGTTATTACTTGGATTGAGGTAACATCTACTGGTCCCAAAGTGGACCAAGTTCCCATAGAAAAGAGACAAATGCAATCATAAAGAGAAAAAAAAGTGTTTAGTTAGTGGAGTTTTAAGGTGTGCTGAACAAGGTGTATCAGGAGCACCTGTGTGTGGTCTCACAGTTAAAATAATTTGAAGAGACTTGCATTTGGAACAAAGCATGGCTACTGCTGTCATGGGGCTCGCAGGGCATGGGTCCCGAATTGCCCTGCCCCTGCCCTGGATCCAGCTCTGGCTGCCTGCTGCTGGCCGGCAGAGGCAGGAGCCGGATCCAGGCTGGGGTCACCTGCCACACCTGATCTACAGTGCAGTGGCAGGAGCTGAATCCAGCTCCGGGCTGCTTGCTGGCAACAGCAGGAGCTGGAGCCAGCTCCGGGAAGCTTGTGGGCAGCAGCAAGGACCATATCTGGCTCCAGGCTGCTTTCTGGCAGTGACTGGGGCCGGATTGGTCCCCAGAGCCGGACTGAGCCCCAGAGCTGCATCAGGCCCAAGGTGTGGTGTGGGCCCTGACCCTTTCTTGGGGCAGCAATGCTCCTGGAACAAAGGTAAATGATATATGTTCAGAAATATTGCATGAATCTCAGAGCTTTGTCGTCTTAGGCAGGAATGCTGTAGTAGAAAGACTGAACTCCACTGAAGAAGAATAAATCATTCTGATTGTCAGAATTTTAAGACTCTTCAAGTACTTTTCTGATTGACAAGTTCCAAAGAAATAGCCGTGTTAGTCTAGTTCAGGAAAACAAACAAGGAGTTCTGTAACACTTTTAAAGACTAAAAAAATTTTTTTATCACATGAGCTTTCATAGGAAAAAATCCCACTTAGTCAAAGTATCTGACGAAGTGGGATTGTCTCCTATGAAAGCTCATGCGATAAATAAATTCATTAGTCTTTAGAAGTGCCACAGTATTTTTGATTGACACATTCTTCTTTGCCCAATGCTTTTCTCCTTCGGCACTAGGATAAATGATTTTTGTGATGCTATGCTAGTTTACAGGAGCTGAAGATGTGGCCCTCAATCACACATGATCACATCAGCTCCATCCTGCAAATACTAAGAGACTGGCCACCTACTTGCAGACTGCGTCTTGAAATTCTGTGACCACACTCCTATTTTACTGATAATCTTAAAACTCCCAGAACCTTCAGTTGCTGCCAGGACCCTGTCCACTCTGTTTCCACTTCCTCCTCTGTTAGAGGAAGATCTCCCACTGGTGCCATACCTATTACGTGAAACAATCTGTGCCTTCGCTAGGCCTCCATGATTTCTCCTCACTTTTTAAAACTCTGCTCAAAACCTCCCTTTTTGAATATGCTGCTCAAGAACTAATAAGACGTTGAATTCTTCACCATGCCCATTCTTCATTTCCTATCTCTCTCACCTTGATCGCTGTTTATCTATTCTCCTGTCTTTTTATTTTAACTCTCCCATTGTTCCAGCTGCCCAGTATTCTCAGATGGCTGTATAAATTATACATATTAACATTTCAATCCATGGCATTATTTTGTTAAATTTCCCAGTCCATTCATGTTGTTTTTCCCCTCTACTAAGCCAGACTTTTCATTATACTTAGATTTGCTGTCCCAAATTTTCAGACCACTTTAACTATATGATATACATATATATCTTTCACCTTCTTTTTCTTTAGGCAAGTCATTGTCCTCTGTTTCTCTTACCCAGCTCCATGCTGTATATTCCTACTAGCTTTCTAAGGACCCAGTCCTGCAAAGTGCTAATGAAAAGAACCAAATGTCTTCAGTTCTCACTTCGGTGGAATCAGATTGTGTTTCTCTTTCATGGAGCAGCAGTGCTGGAACTACTGGTAGGTATTCTGGTAAAAAACCAAGGAGTCATGTGGCACTTTAGGACTAACAGATTTATCTTAAAGTGCCACATGACTCCTTGGTTTTTTTGCTGGACTAGACTAACACAGCTATCCCTTTGGAAATTGACAAGCTGCAAGGTATTTTGGTGGCTGGGATGCGCCTGGAGCCAGCAGCATGGAATGCGCCCTAAAATCGAGGGGTGAAACAGAGCTGCCTGATACGCGCCCGGGGCAAAGCCCCAGTCACCTTGCCCTAGTTATGGCCCTGTTGAACGGTGTTACAATTGTCAGGGTGCTCAGGGCTTTGAGTCACCTTGCTGTGCCCTGCTTCTAGTGAAATTCCTGTCTGTGGTAGTTTGATGTTAGTTTCTGAACCTCACCAGCCTTTCAGCAAATCTAGCACTCTGTTCTTGACTACAACAGCCCTGTCTTTGCCTTGCAAGATAACAAGAGGCACAGCCCAGACCCTGAGTCCCATTGAAACATTCTCCTGTGTTAGTCAGACCCCAAAACTGGCTTCATACAGAAATCCCAGATCCTCTGTTCCCAAAGGAGCAGCGTCCTCCATCTGACTAGCTTTATCTTAAATCACTGCTCCTGTATAACACACAGTACTTATGTGCACTTGCAATAAAGCAAAAGATGCTTTATCTGAGGAACTATACAAATTCCATTAGGAAGAATGTGATGGAAGCAAATAGTCACAACACAAAACAAAACACAGAATGTGGCCTACACTTATTGGCTGTGTCTACACTACCAAAGATATTGAGGAATAGTTATTTCAAATATTTTGAATTCATTTTGAAATAATTATTTCAAATAGTGCTATTTTGAATGTATTATTTTAAAACAGAAGTCTAGTGAAAACTCTCTATTTCAGAATAAGGTAGGAATTATTATTTCAAAATAGAGAGTCTTCACTAGACTCGTTTTCGAAATAGGGGAAGGCAGGGAAAAGTATAGGGCCATTATTTCAAAAAAATCCAGTTCCACGGCTTGGAATCACTTTTTTTTCAAAACAACTATTTTGAAAGACTTGTTCTCTCAAAATAAAAGTAGGTTTAGTTATTTTGAAACAGCACTTCATTTTTTTTTTTTTTTGAAATAACAATGTGCTTATTTTCAAAAGAATAAAATGCCTTCATGGACAGGTAAGAAGTTTTTTTCAAATAAGCCTCCTAATTGGGGGCGGGGGGGGAGAAAAAAAAAGCTTTTCAGTGTAGACATACCCATTAACAGTTACTTTTCCTATCTAATAAAGTAGGCTTCACTCCCCTCCCTCTAAATTCAAAGAACAATCCCAGCAGAGCTATCTGGTTTTGCAGGAACTAGGAATCCATCAGGAAACACCCTAGCTCACCAAGACGTTGCCTCACTAAATGGAGAGTTCCATTCTCCACCCTGTGATATACTCAGTCAGTCTTTTGATTACCTATCTATTATAATGTTCCTTTCTAAATTCAAATGGATCTATTTTTGCAATTGTCTTTGATCATTTTTCACTGATGTTGTGGAATGAGGCAAGGGTAGACAGTTAAACCCTACGCTACATCACTGGCTGACCAGGGAGGCATGACAGCACACCCCCATTTAATGCGCTACCACAGAGACATATGCTTCCCTGGTGACAAACTTTTACTTCAGGATCATAAGGCATAATCCTTAAATATTACCTGACCACAGAGGAAATTACTAGGAGTATTGATAAATTATGAGCTTTCAGTAGAGTCCCCACATGCTATGCTTTATGGATTAATCTCATGAAAGTGGTATATTAGGTACAGTGAGTTTGTCAGTTCTGATACAGGCATTGCTTGTAAAGGCCAGTGAACCCTTTGCTCATTCGCCCCAGCAGTCTTCTATGTAATAGCCAAGGGTCCAAACACCCTATAATTATTTTTAGTTACTCTAATTACAAAATACTGACCTCCATATAGCAACTGAAGGTAAAACTGTTTAATGGAAGTACAGAACCATCAATTTACAGGAAAGGGCATCTCAAGATACAGATTATAACCAAATGATTTTTGCAAATTTTGCCCTCACTTCCCCCAATATGTGTTGATACTCTCATTTATCTTATGTCTAAACTTAGACCCTGACCCTGCCATGTAAAGATCAGCTTGTAAAATAAGTGCTTATAGAGCTTCTAGATGGTAAACTGTTGGTAGAGGGAACATTTTTTATACATACCTGAGGTGCTGAATAAACAGTAATAAAATGCAAGATCCGTACTTATTCCCTGATATTCCTTTCATACCTAAATCAACTGATTATCTACCTCAACAAGACAATTAAATCCAAATTCTGAAGATGTTATTTCACTAAATAGTAAGGATCAGTTTCTTACTTTCTTATATATTGACAATGTCCATTGTCTATATATTGACTGTAAACATCATGGTCATACAACTGTGTATTAATGTATGACTAATATATTCTTTTGCCACTGGGGATTATAACCTGCTATTCATTTCTGGGAACTTTACTCAAGTGGGTGTCTTTGGCTGTTGTTTGCTTCTTGACACCAAATTATTTTCATGTGAAAAGAACCTGATTACTTTAAATAGCCTACTTAAATAAGTAGATGATGGAATGTGTGGAAGCTCATACTCTTGATTAAAATTCTCCCAGGGTCAGAAAGTCCACACAAAACCGAATATGTGTGGGTGAAGTCCACTGTTGGTGAGTAGGCCTGCAGAATTATGTAAAAGTACAGAACCAGAATATAGACACGATAGTTAGAGATAGAAGAGGCACAATATGATATTGCTAATTACCTTGAAATATAAGATGTAAGCATCTATTACAGTTTGTGATAGGACAAAGTATAATGTAATCCCTATAAGACCCAAAACTAAGAGAATCTGGAATACCATAATTCTTTAAATTCCTGTAGTCTTCCTCTGGATGGCTGTACTGGCAAAGATTATCATTCTATGTACCATGGTACTAGAGTACAGAGTCTATTAGATTCTTGCCAGGTCTACAACATCACAGTTCACAGATTTCATAGATCTTCCCTTTTAGTTATACCTTCAGTTAATTTACCTTGAAACTTAGGGCAAAAGTCTCTCTATTACATATTCTGCACTCACTCCTTACACAGACCCTCCATTGACATCAATGGAAGCTTTGCGTACAAAATATATGACAGAGAACCACAGTGTGCATAAGAGATCCACAGTGTGGATAAGAGATGAGAACTTTGCCCTTACCATGGACACCAGCTGGGACAATGGGGTACCACTCTTAAGATGGAAGTGCCATGAAAGCATCAGTGTTAGCAGACTGAACTAAAAGTAACAGCTGCAAAGTAACAGACACTTCCTAATAATACCTTACGACACTGCCCCATATTATATAAAGGAAGTTTTATTTTACCATTAAAATTAATCTAACAATGACCATGAGCAGATGTAATAGCTAAAGACTGATTCAGGCTTAAGACACTTTCATAGTGGGTTTTTAATGACACATGGAGGATTCTGTTAACCTGTATACATAAATATCTATAATAGTGTGTCAAATGAAATGTGCTGGAAGGAAGCATTTCTTTGTCCTGTTTTGTAAACTCATTCCTTAAACATCTTGAATTTTAACTTTTTTCAAATGGAATTTAGACACATGCCACTTGGAGGCACTCTTATACTATGGTAACCTGCAATTTAAGTTACAAGCATTTCATATAATAAACAGTCATTTTTATTTCATTTTTACTTCTAGTAATGAGTTGGGGATGTGTAATTAACACGGGTTTGGCTAGGTAAACTTCAACATTATTCAAATGTATTACCCTGTAATCTTCGTAGGGTTAAACTTTCCCCTATATTTTCAATAAAACTCACTTAATTCTTTTGTGGAAGTCACAAGACATTGTCTAGAATGCAAACTTTATTTCTAAGGCTAGGTTTGAATAGCTTTCAAACTGCAAATTCACACAAATTACTCACATTTGAAATGTATGGAGTTTTATCAAGTCGGATTTGAAATTCAATATTCTGTTTATTAAAAAAAAAATTCTCCTCTCACCCCTATGGGTGGTATGTGTCTTCCTCAACCTTGGGGTCTCTACCAGAGGCCTGGGAGTTTGAGGGTTCTGTGCAGTATATATATATGTTCAATGTAGGTAGGTTCGGTAAACTAATCTCTCCATTTTGATTTCATGTTAGATCTAGAACTTTGGGATATGTTTCACTGTATTCAGAGCTGTATATTTCTTGTATTTATGAGGAATTCAGATAATCACTACAAATCCAAGGGAAGGGTTGCATTTTAAATCACATTTATGCACTTGAATAGAAGTTATAAGTCTCAAATGTGATGTACCTCATACTGCAAACTGTAAATAGTTCACCAAAGAAAATGTAAGTAAGGGAAATGAAATATTTGCCATTGCATAAAAGATATGATGTTATCTTTCAGTTCAGATGAAAACAGGTGGCGCTGGACAGAAGAGCTGGACTATTGAGCTGGCATGAATGTCTGGAAGCATGTAGTTTACATAATCCCATGTGTGGACCAAGGATCAAGCTGTGACTCAGAGAAACACAGTCTGGTCTCTGATTCCTCTTTATTCCAGGTATAAAGTAAGTTGTACGAACCCAACACATTTCCCTTTCCATGCTGGATCAGCTGTAGTGGTCATTGTGTTTGGAGGACAGTACTGGTACTGTGCTCATATTCTATCCTAACCTGTCCACGTGCACAGGAGAGAGAGAAAACAAAGAGAGTAGCAGGCCTCAAGGCGGCTGCTTTTCTTCTCACATAGAACTGCGTAGGCATCTTATCCCACTCTGCAGGAATGAAAGGGCTTTTACAACCAAGCTCAAAGGCTGTGTTCACACAGCCTCCTTATTTCGAAACAACAGAGGTTGTTTCGAAATAAGGTTTCAGCTGTTCACACAACACACAGTTGTTTCGAAACAAGGG
>ML681984.1:22372369-22401992 GCA_007922195.1 Podocnemis expansa | reverse complement strand
CCTGACACAGGTACCGAAATAGCAAGTTCACAGTGTGAACCTGCTATTTCAATTCCCGCTTTTTCCCCTTATTTCGAATTAACATTTTGTTAATTCAAAATAAGTTGTTCCGAAATAAGGGTTATTTCGATATACGGTTGTTCCGAAACAACCATATCGAAATAACCTACTGTGTGAGAACACAGCCAAAAGGAATAGGGAAGAGAAAAGTAAAGCATCTCCTACATAGGCCTCTCCTTCTCTTCTGCTAATTTTAAATGATTTTCATACCCAGCTATGTTAAAGTAGAATAAGATGATTAGATCTGTACTGTTTTCAAATAAAGAGTTCAATTAATAGAAGTCAGGACGGGTGCTACACTAATTCCATTTCCCCTGCATTACTTATTCAAAGAAGAACTTACATATACTTTGAGAACTCACAGTGTGGAATACTTGTATGGACCTGCACTTAAGTGTCATGCAATTCTAAATACAGAATGGTACGAGATTAATTCTTTTGCGGTCATCGATGGTAAAGGCCTATAAAGGAGGCTAGTAAGGTAGAGGGGATGTATAAAATGCAAGGGAACTGTAAATAATGTCACTGAAAGGAGAGAGAATGAACTGGAAACCCATGAAGCACAAGAAATAAAAAAGAGAGGATGGACATGAATATTTTGGAACTCTGTTGTCTCCACTGTTCATTACTCAGGTTTGTGCATGTTCCGTTTTAATGAGCACTCAACACTCTTTTCTCTCGTTCATGGTTCTGCTTTTTGATTTCTCATTTTACCTTCCTTCTCTTAGCTCTTAATTTTTCACTCCTTTTTTCTGTTTTCTCTCTCCTTTTAGCTGCTGCTTCTCTTTGTTCCTTGTTCTCCATGCTTGTTCCCCCTCCCCTGTATTTTCTTAGTTATGTCGAGTACCTTCCTGTGATGGGGTTACATTTGCTGGTGATGCTACCAAATGGTTAGGTCACAGGACCCAGCAGTCTCCCAGTTGAATCACTGCAATGTTGGGACAGTCCCCTCTCTGGTAGGAAGCAAATCAGCTTTCTAGCCAGGTCACCAGCTGGTGGTTGGTAGGGAAGCCTTGTCCTTCCCTCTCCTCTAGACTCCAAGCCAGGGCTCTACACAAGGCAGCAACAATGCAGTGTGCTTCAGGGCTGCCTGCCTGGGTCACTTCTATGCACCTACTTTCCCAGTACAAGGTATGGCCAAAATGCTCACCGATGATCCAGCAGAAGTTAGAGTGATGGGTTCGCTAGTCTGAGGAAAAAGACTAGAGCCTCCTTTACGGTTTGGGATAGCTGCGCGTGCACACATTTCTCCTGTAGCCAGGGCACCTGTTGTAGCCTTATTCAGAAGGTCCTAAGGCAGGTCTCTTTCCTTATGCTGTCTGTCCCCCTAGCCCTGATCTATCTAGTGCTCTTTTAAGCTCCTTCTGCATCTGAAATCAGATTTGCAAGTGTGACAGAATGTAGTTACCTGGTCCAGACGTGCTCCTTTACTTTTTTATCCCTGCATAGGATTCCCATTATCATCGTCAATCCATTTTTCCCCTCAAGTATATATAACTGATACTAAGATGTCCTCTGTATAACTGACTGGAGACTGCTGAAAGCCACAAAGTCCAAGAGGATGGCTTCCCTATACCTCCTGTTCAGCACTGATAAGTCTTTTGGTGTCATCCTGATCACATAGGAACCAAGCAATTTTAATGAGTGAGTGGAATCATGCTTCAGGTTTTATCAGGTAAACAGAGGTGGCTAGTTTCCCAGATTTTAGCCCTGTTCTGGAGGTATTTTATACACAAAAGACAAAACAGGATAATATATGGAAGTGAAAGAAACTGACGGACCTTAATGGAGACAGAAGTCACAAATGATGCTCTAAATGTGAAGTGTGCTCCACATTATTCTTAATGAACTATGTATACACAAATTTAAAATATTTGTCCACCACACGTCAATTCAGTTAGATCTGGCCCTGTGGCAAAGTCTGCCTGAAGAACGTTCTAGACTCAAAATCCCAGTAGTAATAGGAAATTGAGGCCATTAAACATTGACGCTAAAAGCTTATGAATATGTTTGGTAAGTCCTGACGCTTTTTCATATTATAGTAATTTCTGTGTGATTAAAGAAAAGGTTGGTGTACACATCAGTTAATTTTGATTGGCCAACCTCTTCCTTTAGTAATATAAACAGCGGGTATTACAGGTTTTTTTCCCCAAGCTAGAATTTTTTGTTTCTAAACAGACAATTTTTCATCTACTCATCAGTCACCAAACGAATTATGCTTGTCATTTTACACACAAACTGGTGCCTGATGTTAATTTGACAGGCCAACTGGTGGAATCTTTAAAACACTTTCCTGTTAAAGTGACTAGACACAGTTGAAATTGTGCATTAGGGCATCAATCAAGCAAACCATCTGTTCTAACAGGGTTTTTTGTGCTTTTCAAATTTGAGAGTATTAAAGCATTTTGAATAAGATGCTGACTGCTTTATAAATACTGCCAAGGATCAGTACACAGAAAACCATCTATTCAATGTCTTTTAGACGTGATAATTGGCAGTAGTCATTTTAACTAGTAAAAATGTTTTGAATAATTATCATTTGATATGATGAGTTAGAGAGTTTCTTCATTAATTCTGTACCAAACAAATCTTTGTAGTTCTTGCAGCTTTATGATTAATTTTGTGAGACGTTATATATGAACCAGCTCCTCCCCATATATCTAAATGTAGAGGGTGGTTTGCCATGATTAGTCACAAGTTACAACTACCAAATATGTTCTAGATTGGCTTTCTCCAACATGATACCCCAAGTAATTTTTTTCTTTAATCTCAACTGCCTCATACTGCTGTCACTATCACCACTGATTTACCACGTACAGTCACATTCTTGAAGGACTTTATAAGCAACTTCTTCTCTGAACTCAGCAACAGGGAAGGAGGAGGATGTGAGAGATTACCATCTAAAAGTAAAAATAAACATTTTGAAACAAAAGACGCTGATTTGTTTATAACTAAAATCAGTCTTCCTTATGTTTAAAAACTATTGGTGACCCCACCATCCTTCAAGTGGAATCAAGATAGTGATATAAATATCATTCAGCAGCCAAATGCATCCTATGTGCACTGTTAAGCTCCAATAGCTCTATATTGGGAGACCTAGAATTTGTTTGTAAACATAGATTGCCTGCATAACAGCATAACTATGGATTCTTTTCACATTATAACAGGTAATTCGACTTCACCTTCCCTCTGTATGCTGGTTCCTAAAGTCTGAATCCTTACAAATGTTCTGATTTGCTGTTGCAGTATGACCTGATCACATCTTACACTCCCTTGCATTTATTTTCATCCAATGCTGTAAGCTCTCCCTCTTCAAAGCATCCGACAAAGTGGGATATTCTCCCACGAAAGCTCATGCGATAAATAAATCTGTTAATCTTTAAGTGCCACAAGACTCCTTGCATAACAACACTATATGTTTGTGTCGAGCCACTAAGTTCCCTGCAGCTGTTTCAAATATGTATGTTCTGTATTTGAATGTTTTCTATTTTATTTATCAAAGTTGATATTAATAATATATTATACTTTACATAATGTCTTTAAGCCTTACTGATCCCAAAGTGCTTTGCAAACAATACACATACAGTAAAAGAAATATCTCCCCTGGAATTGCAGCTGCCTCTAGGGTGGAAGGCTCCAGCGAAAAAGGCAACTTGTTCACAGGATGCTGCTCAACAATGCAGTGATGAGACATTTGGGTCAAAGCTATCCAGTGAAAAATGACACATTCTTTAATTTTCCTACAGTCTAGGAAGAACCTTGGTATTTAAAGCCTCATACTTATATATTCACATATGCAGTATGAGAGAGAATTCAAATGGAGATCGAAGTCTATGTGACACCTTGTGACTGACTTTGTAACAATTAAAATATTCTGCACCTTTTTTACCATACAACATTCTTCTGTAGTAGCAATCTTTCTGCACTTATGATGCCTTAGATGTTCTCAGAAGGGCTGTTGAGCAGACTCTAGTGGTAGAAACAGATCTCCATTCAGTGAAATCCTGCTGACAGCTAGGAACTGAATGCTGCATTTTCTTGTACCCTTAAGATAACACAATTGCTGGATGCAATAACATCGTATGCAGTTTATGAGGTAGTGATCAATCACTGATTGACAATCCTAATTAGAAGCTCTGTTATGTGAAACATTATAGGATTTTATAGCATCTTTCTGTTGCCTATAAAATCTCCACTGCCATCCTATTTGAAAGAGTATATTTTATAGATCATTCCATACCCCCCGCTGTCAGTTACTTTTCTTTATACTGAAAAGTTTTGTTGGTATGATAACACCATTTTTGGATATATAAATTTATACCTATACCATCTCAGTGATTTCTCCCAAGACCTCAGTGTTTCTGCACTAAATAGCTGATGGTATTTCAGATTGGCATAGATGGACTGTGGGTGGTTTATTAATTTATTATTATAACTATTAATTATTAATTATTTATTATTATTATTATCATCATCATCATCATCATCATCATCATCATCATCATCATCATTATTATTATTAAAAATCACAGTGTGTTTCAAGTGTTTAGCTTTATATGTTTAGAGATGAGCTTCCTCCCACCATCCCTTACAGAGACGATGCATAATGTAATACAATAATCAGAAGAGAAATAACACCTGTTTAAAAATATGGTGCACTGTTACAAAGCCATGATGAAATCTCATGTTTTGCTCAATGTTGAAAACATGCTAGAAAATGGTGTTTGTTCCTTCTGTACTTTGAGATGTACTAAGAAATGTGTAAATAGATTTTTCCTTGGAAAATGTCTTACAAAATACCCCCCAAGCACAAACAAAATAATAATTACAAGTATATTTGTACTTTAGTGACTCAATTAGATGATATTATTGTTGCACTGAGATACATCAGAAAGCAAGATGTAAGATACAAGAAATAATTAGCTTTCCTCTTAGTTCTTGAATTTCTGTCATGTACTGAATGTATTTTTTTAAATTTTGTTTTGTTTTTCTAATATTTCTCTTAGAAAACTAGGCTTTCCATCATACAGAAGATGATAAATTGCAGAGAAGAAACAGTATCTTTTCTTGTCATGTATGCGGATTGTGGCAGAGATCTGGTTTCCCTTGTGCTCTCAAAGCAAAAGACACTACATAAAATAAAATTATACTTGTTTGCAGAAATCCCAGTACAGCAGTTTAAGCTCAAATGTTTCCTTAGACACACTGTAAATTAGCCAATGAACACTTTCAAAACTAAATTTAAAGATGAATGATCAGCAAAAATTTTTAATATCACACACAAAAAATCAACCTTGTAAAGTACACATAAAAAAGCTGATGTGATATTCACTTGAAGTGTTAGATATCAACAGAGAGAATGCAGAGCACAGCGGGGCAGTTACAACTCAGTGTAATTCATCTTTTAAATTATACATTTTTTTTTATTTTATGAAGTATTTGTCATATCAAATGCTTCATAGTTCCATGAAGAGTTTCTTTGATTTCTCTCCCTTAGGATTTCTAAGTATAGTACAGTGCTCCCACAGTATAAGCATTTCTGTTCAGATTTTAAATTAGCTGATTGAGCATTAGCACTACTGAACATTGGCTACTGAAACCCCTAAAGCTGAAATTTCCTTCCTTAATATTAACCTTTAATGAACCTCACAAAATCAATAATAACTTTAGTGGGAGGAAGTTCTAAATTTTATGTAGAATGGCAGGAACCTGAAGCAGTGATGGTATGAAATTTATTTTAGAGGTTACCTTTAAAAATATTTGAAATCCTTTATAAAACACTTATGAGCAAAACAACATCATTATTCTTTTTTTTCTAAGAAAGTAGTCAGCATCCTTTTTTTTTTCTTTCCTCCTAGCTTAGAAGGAAGATTTTGCTTCCTCCGGCATTACTGAAAGCAAACAAAATTCACAGGGATTTTCAGCATAACAGTCCTCCTTTCAGTAACTTTCGATGGGTTAAATTGTTTCTTTGCCTTCAGCGCTCTTCTCAGGGTCATTTTCTTTGTGTTTCCAGGACACTTCCCACCTCCCTGTCTCTCTTCAGCTGCCAGGCCTGTGTTCTCCATTTGTGATGACAGATGCTCTGCATATCTTCTGCTAACTAGGCATCTCTCTCCTTCTCTGCTACAAACTTTCTTCTCATTTGTTATTTTGCTAGAGTTCCTTTCCTGTCTTTTTCATTCCTCAACAATTCTTTTTCTTTTTCTCTTTCCACTGTTGCCAGAAACCACCTTCATTCTGTAACAACAAAAATACTTTTCACATGCATGTACAACTCTTATAGGCACAGTTCTCAAGTAAGCTATCTAAGCAGCCTCATCTTTCAGTAACCCAGACATTAACAGCAACCAACACTTTCACCTTCTATGTGCTATAAAAACTCAGGTGTTATATGCAGTTAATTTCAAAGGAGTTGAATGACATGGTAACACCTTGCTTTGTGCTGAACACTTTCATGCAGCCTATTAACTAGTGAGTAAATTTTGTTCAAGTTTAGAGATAGTTTTTCCCTTTAGAATGAGCTCTAGAATGGCAGATGTCCATTGTCTGAAATGATAAAATGTATTAGCAAGCTTCTGTGTTGCAGAGGCTAGAAGAATTTATAAGTAACACCATTTTATATTAATCTCTTGCTTCGGTTTTGTGTCTTAATCAACCAAAACAGGGAAAGTAACTGCTAGAGATTATCAAAGCCCAAACCAATGTTCAATCCCCTTTCCAAACTACACTCTCGATTTGCATACAACGTATATCTGCATTGCATATTTTGTGCTTGTGCTACTCTGAGTTTACATCAGTTAGGGTATGTCCACACGTCTCTTTTATTTTGAAATAACACTGGTTATTTCAAAATAAAAGAGAATAGGTCCACACGACGTATTCTTATTTTGAAATGACAAGCTCCGTCATTTCAAAATAAGAGCCATCATTTCGAAATAGCTTAAACCTCCTTTAAATCGAAATGGCTGTTATTTTGAAATGGTTATTTCAAAATAACACCATTCGGACATGTTATTTTGAAATAACCATTATTTTGAAATAACACTTTTGCCCTTCTCCTTCCCAGGGTGCCTTCCTTTTAGCCTATATTGGGTGGGAGCATGGCCCAGGGAGGGGGCCATGTTGCCACACCTCCCATGGTACCCCTCTCCTAAAGCGAAATAGCAAGTCCTGTGTTTGGACACGCTATTTCATTTTGAGCTTTTCCCTTAATTCAAATTAACATTTTCTTAATTTGAATTAACTTATTTTGAAATAACAATGTACATGTGGACATAGCCTTAGAGATCCATGCACAGAGTAGGCAATAGAGAGCTGTGGTGCAAGTTAGAGAACAGAAATTTGTGCCCATTTTATATTGGGAATGATGAATCAATTTTTCCCTTGCTTGTATAACCAAGAAAAAGAGCTCCATGACACAGTTGGTGGGGGGGGGGGGTGCAGAGTGTCATTGTCCTGGAAACAATCATAATCCTCTGGTAAAGTAAACCTTAATAAAATGGTAAATACAGCCCAATTCTACCAGATGATTAGAATTTCAAGAGGATTGCACTGTGGAAAGAATTTGCAATTTTGGATTATCTCTAAGTCTAAAAGATGAATAAGACTCTAAATTTCAGCAGCAAAAAATACAAGAGGTTTTATCTTTGAACCAAAAGTAACGATTTCTGTGGCTATGCTGGGGAGATCACCTGTCTGGTAATTTAAATGACGTCACTTATTCTTTACCTAATAGCTTGCAACTTGAATCCCAAAAAGGAGCTAAAACTTTTGATCATGCAGAAGATAACATAGCGACATACAACCATTTAGTTTTGTACCCTTAATTCAACTTTGTTTGTTTGTCCCATATTTTTTATCCTGTGGAGGTTTCAAGTAATAGGAACCTCACATACTTTCATTGTCAACTAAATAACAGAGTACTAATCCAATACAGGAACATTCACATTTCCTTTCACCGCTAATACAATGTGCATCCAGTCACTTTTTTGTTAAAAATCAGAGTATAATTTCCCCATTTACAGATTAGAAAAGGGAGACACAAAAAGAAGTGATAAGCCCAAGGTCATCTAACAAGTCAGCAGCAAAGGTTAGATTTGAACACAGCCATCCTATTTCCCACTGCAGAGCACTATCCAACAGACTGCTTCCTCTTACAGGATAATGCTTTAAAAAAGCATTAAAAAAAGATAAATAGCAAAGGCATCAGGCAGAAGCGCTGCTTGATTCTTCTACTAGTCTGAAATGCGAGCAAGAGTTGACCTATGCCACCTCTTCTGATCTTAGACCAGTTATCAGAAAGCATCTCCCTCAAGAAGCCAAGCTATCTCAAATCAATTCCCATAGATAAAAGCTTTTCCCATAAACTGTCTCAATTAATTACATCAAATGCAGATTTTACATTGATGAAGGCAGTAAAATAAGTTGTTTCTTAATCCTGGTGTACTTATCAATAATACAGGGTATTAACAAGCAATGAGCAGTCATGCTAAAAGCTTCATTAACGTCATCATCTCATCCTCATTCACAGTTCAATTCTGGCTGACAGGTGGGGCTTGTCCTGAGAGGACATCCTGGCATACAGAAAGAAAATGCCATTCTGCCCTCCGTGCACACAGTCAGCTCAGCTGGTCACCACTAAGAATTTGGGTTCATGCACTCTTATCGTCACACCTCACCCCTGATCCCTTTAAAAGTGCCCTGCACCCCAGCGGGCACTAGCGGGAACCATAGTTGGGGGAGTGAGGGCACTGTGACACTACCTAGGCCCTGTGCAGGGGTGCACGAAGGCCAAGCTTCTTTTTAGTTCCTCTAGCATTCCCTTGAGCAGTCAGGTGCAATCCAGTCCTCATAAAAGGGGAAATCCTGAGACAATTGCTATTATCTGATCTGGGTGTTATGTAACTTTGCAAGGGATAGAAATCTTCTCGCCCAACAAGGTGAAGGAAGGATCTTAGCTGTTTTGCTGGTGGCCCCACCCGACACAAGCAGTCAAGTCAAAAAATAAAATAAAGCAACATCAACAAAAAAACGCACATAGCTGATCAATCAGTGGTGATAAAAACTAATGCAAACAAACACAGGGCAGCCAATCAGGAAAAAAAGCCAGTCAATCAGAGTTGATAATACAAAGAAACATCTGTGCAGCCCAGGAGTCTGGTACTCTTTGGTCAACGGTATCCAGGATTTACCCATCCCTAGAATTAGTCCTAGTAAGGTCAAAGAGGAGCCACGGAGCCACTTCATGCTGTTTAAGGGGTTTGCACCCAGAAAACTGTTTCACAGAAGACTACAATAGGTTGATTGCCAGGGAAGCCTCTGCAGGCAAGAAGCAGGGTTTGCTGCTGTAAACTTTTCCTTCTACTTGTTCCGATTGAAGAAAAACAGACAAACAAACAACAAAGAAATAACTTAAAATGTGTACTGTTGTCACATTCTAGAGTGCATGTCAGTCCAGTAAGAAATTATGTCACCATCTGTCTTGTAACTTGGATGCCTCACCATACTTTGCTGCTATAGTTCCCAATTCAAACTGCTCACAACCAGCCTACCAACATGCAAGTCACATCCTGAATAGCTGCGTATAGTTGCAGCTCTGACCCCTGTAGACTGTCAGGAGTGCTTCAGGTACACACTGGCTTCCACCAGCCTTGATTACAAGATGGTCTCAACACATCCCCAATCCCAAACTTCCCTAGACTTGTGTGCTCTGTTATGTCCAATCCTCTCCTGCAACTTCAGAGGAACAAATAGTTCTGATTACTTCTTAAAGGAGAAATACACACCACCAGTGTATAGACTAACTTAAGCTGACATTTATTTTACTACGAACACAGCACTGTTGGTTTAGATTACTAGAAAACAAGTTCAATAACAACACAAGATAAGATTTTAAGTGAGTTTAAGTATAAGAGAAAGTTGGAAGTGGTTGCTAGCAAATAAAAGTGAAAATGCACTTCTGAAAGTTTAAAGCTTAATCTAGCAAGTTTTGGTTCAAGGCTTTATTCAAGTTTACTTTCTCATCCCCAGTCTTCCAGCAATATGGTGAGTAATCCTCTTCTCAGTCAGGATCTCTTCCAGAGGCTCAAGAATGCTCATGCCTTTGTTTCATTAGGAGAAAGAGATAATTATTGGATTCTTTGCCACTTATTTTTATGTCCATTGCATCTCTGAAATGAAATCTGTGGAGGGTTACTGCAGTGACATACTCTGGGTTCAATCTGAACTGATGAACAGACGTGTCCCCTCAGTTCTCACACCTGGGATGCCTTTCACTATGCTTCATTGGGAAAGCTACCACTCCTAATCTGCTCACAAACAATACAGACTCATAAAAGTTAAAGTTCATCATTTTATTAAGAGAAAATGATATACACAAATCCTGTTGTCTCATATGGAGATTGTCAAACACTTCAAGCAACCACAGATTTAGGTAAAACTGTAAAACAAGCTTATTAACTACAAACAGATTTTAAATGAATATATGTAATAAGCACAAAAGTCAGAACTATTTACAAGAAAATAAAAAAGAAAAACAATAAATGCCTATTTTTGCAAACTAGAATGAATTCAAAGTAAAGGTGTCTCTCACCGTGTTTCAGCTGTTCTACTCACTGAATGTCTTTCAGACAGGATCACTCTCCCAGTTCAGGGATGTTTCTTTTGTTCTTCAGATGTTGTGGGTAGGGCCAATGGGAAGAATGATTTGGGAAGTCTACTCTTCTTTCTTATAGGTTTTTCTCTTTTTTGAAAGTCAGCCCCAGCTGTAGTTCAGGAGACAGAGAGTCTGTGTGGGTGGGAACCTCAAGTTGTTTCTTTGCCAACATATAGATGTCTTGCCGACACCCTCTCTCCTGCCAAAGAGTGGCCACTTAACCAGCTGATGATCCATTTGATTTTGTTGACTCCTGATTGAGGTGTCAGCCTGCCTTTAGTCTCTGAGGAACTGGTCTGTGGTACCATAGGCTGTGTTCACACACACAGGGTTATTTCGAAACAAGTTGTGTTGAAACAACTTGTTTCGAAACAACACCTTATTTCGAAATATCTTATTTCGAATTAAAAAATGTTAATTCGAAATAAGAAAAAAAGCGGGAAACGAAATAGCAAGTTCACAGTGTGAACATGCTATTTCGTTACCCCTGGGGGTGAGCCGCTGCTGGCTCACCCTGCAGCCCCAGAAAGGGGGCTGCAGGCACCAGCAGGGGGTGAGCCGCTGCGGGGTGGCTCAGCCCCCTGCCAGAGCTGCCCCCAGACCCCGCCGGCGGGTCGGGGGCGTGGGACTGAGCCGGCAGCCCGGGCTGCTCCCCAGAGCCCGCCGGCGGGTCGGGGGCGCGAGACTGAGCCGGCAGCCCGGGTTGCTCCCCAGACCCCGCCAGCTTTTATTAAGTCAATCAAGGCCATGTACAGAGGACAAGGTTGGCCAATATTCCTGAAACTGCTGGACAGTAAAGATCATATTGATGGTACTATGAGATACTCTAAATCCACACTGTGATTTTGTGAGGATTTGTTCAGTTAAAGAAAGCAGACTGAGGAGAATGCTGTCAAGAATCTTTCTGGAGGTGCACAACAGAGTGATTTCTCAATAGTTTCTATAACCTGATTTGTCCCCCTTCTTGAAAGTGATCTTGACCATCACATCCCTAAAATCGGCTGGGATTTCTTCTGAATTCCAAATCTTGATCATTAAGATGTGAAGCTGGTGAGCCAGTTCTCCTCCTTCTTTGAAGATTTCAGTGGTGATTCCATGAGGTTGAGATGCCTTATTGTCCCTCATCTGTTTAATGGCTTTCTTTACTTCAACAAATGATGGTGGAGTTTGTTACCCAAGTTTTCCTTTAAACCTCGGCTTTTAGTTGGTGGTGGATGTATTGTTTTGCTTGGGATTGATGTCATTCTCTCAAGCACAGAAAGCATTGCTCTTACAGGCCGTGGATTTCCTGATTGTTGTCATCAAACCAGTTTTGGTCCTTTCTGTACAGTAAAGACCTGCTAATTTAAGTTCTAAAATGATACCCAACAAGGTATACTTTATACAAAGTTTATCATAATCCTGGGGAAGGGGTGAACCCAGGTGTGTAGATTATCACATCTCCTCCTTCAGAACGTTGCAGGACTGTTAACCACTGGCTAAGCCAAAGTTTGTATATCAGGGCCTCTTCCCTGGACAGGATATCTAGCACCCTGTTTTCTTTTCCCTTTACGTGCACATTTTCCATGTAAAATTCTTGAAGTATGAGGCTCCAGAGCAAAAGATTGAAATTTGAGGCTTTAGTCTTGTTTAGGCAAATCAATGGCAAATGATCTTCAAAGCTCTGGAACATTCAGTTAAAGAGGTAGAGCCTTAGTTGCTTAACTGCAAATGCTATAACATAGCACTCCTTTTCAACGACTGACTAATTCAGTTCAGCTTGTGTCACCATTTTGCTTAAGAAAGCAACAGAGTGTTCTTTGTTATTCTCTTCTGTTTGTATCAGCACAGCACCCAGACCACCATCTGATGCACCTATAGACAATCCAAATGTTTTATCAAAATTAGATCTAACTGGAACAGGCTTTCCAGCCAAAGTATTCTTCTACCTTCTCAAATGTTTCCTGGTATGCTTTCGACCAGATGACTTTGCCTTTGTAGCTGCAATTACAGATTTATGTAAAAAAGACTAACCCAAACAATACTGAATCCACACACAAGCTTCTGTGATCGTTTCCAGAGCTATAAAAGACTATATCCATTTTTTGTTTTGAGGCTCAGGCCAATTTACAATGGCTTTGACTTTCAAAGGATCAAGGGATATTTGACCTCCCACTACCCAGTAACTTGGAGAAGGAACTCTGCTGTCTCCAATTTTATACTTCGAAGCTTTTATGGTTAGGCCTGCCTCAATGAGTTTAAACAGTACAATTCCCAAGTGTTTTTTGTGATCAGCCCAACTGTTGCTAAACATTGCAATGTCTTTCACATATTCTCTTGCAACATTCTGTGAGCCATTTAACACTTGGCTGACCAGCTTCTGGAAGGTGGCTCCAACATTATTTAAGCTGACAGGTAACACTGAGTCTTGTAGCAGTGAAGAAAGCACTTTTTTTTTTCTGTGAGTCCTTGTCCAAAGGACTCTGCTAGTAACCATGAATTAAATCAGAAGTGCTGGATAATGTGGACAAATGTTGTTCTGGAGGTGCCTGTGTGGAAATATGAACTTCTGTGTTTTGGGTCACATTGTATTTAAGAGACTAATAGAATACGATGAAGCTTAATTTGCTGGACTTTCTGAACTGGGCAGTGATCTTTTTTGGGAGAATAAAATAAAACTGAGTGAAATAAAAAGTATCATTTGACTCTGAAGTGAGATAGCCTCTGGAAAACAAAAGAAATGTATTTTTCTCATAGTCAGACAATAAAGTGATCTTTCATTTCCCTTGTCAGGCCCTTCCACATCTGCTGAGCATCAGAAGCCTGGGGGAGTAGATTCTCATGCAAACTTAAAAGAGGGCAGAAAGTCAGGGATGAAGTACTGAAGACCAAGTCTGTAAGCAGTTTGATTATTAGAAAGAGAAGAATGATAGGAGATTGGAAAGAGAAAAAGGTTGCCCCACACCAGATGCCAGTACCCCTTCACACCACTATATCTTACAGCCTATGCAAATTTTGGGCAATCTTGTGGTTGGCTGGTCCATGGCCTAAGCAATGACCACTATGTAAAATAGACAAATAGACCCCATACATTCTTTCCTTCTGGTTTAGCCACACTTCACACATGAAATATCCGCCAGAAGGGCCAAGAAAAACATAAGGATGGGGATACGCAGAAACAATGAAACTGCTCTGGAATCAGTGTACCTAATTTGACTCTTTTGCAAATTTGTTTGTTTCTATATCATGACATCCATTGTTTCGATCTACTTTTTTATGTGTGTCTTGAGGAGAGCTGCTCTGCCTGTCAGGTGTTTATATTGTTATTTGTTATTTATATGAATGTTTAAAATAAAGTGTACAATTTGCACATGGGTAGGTTTTATTAACTTTATTAACCTGTAGCTTCATCACAGTAATTCATAAGCTGTGTACTGCTACATAACCGGTTTCTACAAAAGGCATAATAAAATTCATAATATTTTATCAAAGCAATCCAGACACTGTATGTTCAAGTGCATGAATAGGTTTTTTTTTAATAAGAAAATGTATAATAAAATTTCATAAAAAGTAACCTGTCCAAGTTGTTCCAGCCACATAAGTTGTGAGGTGAGTGTTGCATGATTATAATACTGTGTCATTTCCCCTCATCTGTGGTACAATGCAAACTTATTATGTGGGTGCACAAAATTTACTGCATTTCTATTATGTGTGTGGATCCTACCCCAGTAATTATAGGTACTTTTATACTCTTTGTTTATCATTGCAGCAATTTCACAGTGGCTTGGGTCAATTTCCAAAGAAATGTCTCACCTTAGGCCTCACAGATTTTGTGCAATGTACAGCAGGCCACAAATATG
The DNA here is from genome assembly GCA_007922195.1 of Podocnemis expansa. Classification (NCBI taxonomy): domain Eukaryota; kingdom Metazoa; phylum Chordata; order Testudines; family Podocnemididae; genus Podocnemis; species Podocnemis expansa. Next base: position 22,387,436 of record ML681984.1, on the reverse strand, counting down.
TAGATGGCATTGAGAACATTGGCACCCAAATAGTCTGAAGGCAGTGCCATCTGAATTTCAATCTGCCAAATGTACATTCTATCACTGTTACCACCATCCTACAGCTTCTGAGCATGTAATAGAAGGGGTTATTTTTGGCAGGCATTCTGAACTTAGAGAAAAATTTCATAAGTTAGAGCAAAATAATGTACACAGGGTCCCCTCGATGAATGGTGGAGGCAGCGTTTCAATTTATGACATTGTCATTTGGTGGAAATAAGGTGCCAGTTTGTTTATGAAGGTAAAGCTTCAGTCGCCAGAAGATCTTGGCAACATGCATCTTGCCTATATATTCCACACTGGTGTCCATGAACCTGTCTCTGTGGTTGACGAGGGCCCGCAAACCATTGGAGTAGTGCTCTCTCCTTTTTAGGTATTCATGTGCTCTTTGCATGCAAACTATGCACACATGAGTTTCAATGATAGTACTGGACTGCTTCCAGCTGGCAATGATGACCTGCACCTGGATCGCAACAGTGTCCCTCAGACAGTTGTCATGGTGGTGGACTGTCAGGGCAAGCTGATCACACAGGTTCAAGAATGGTCGCGTCTTCCTGAAAAAGTCTGAAGTTATAGCTGGTTATCACAAGTCCACATGATGATGTGCTTGTATCGGTCCATTGTTGTGGCCCTAATTTGGGTATACTAGTCTACATAGAGGAAATCTGTGTTTATGGCAGCAAGCATGAGCAACAGCATCTAGGCTGTGGTTGCCACATTGGTAACCACCCTAAACACTTCTTTGATGGGATAGATACGATTGCCAAAATGCCTGCCAGTGTTTCACAGATGCTCTGCTTGGTTCCCAAAATAGAAGTGAAAGCACCAGCAGGGGAAGTTCTTGCACTGTGATTGGATCCCTGCTGCTGACTCCAGCTGTAGGGAGTGTGCACACCAAAAAAGGGATCAGGTGGATGTGTTAGGGGACTAAAAGCACTTTTTGTCAAGTGCTATGGGACGGAGAAACAAGTCGTCCCACAAAGCAACATGAACTAAGCCTTATAGCAGCTATACCTAGCACGGGCTAAGAATCCTGTGGTACACCCTGAGAAAAAACAATCTTTTATTTGCATGGATATGAAGCTTAAATAGAAATGTAGTATACAGTGCAGTGTTTTATTTGGCATGGGCACAAAGCTCATATAGAAATGCAGACTCATGCAAGAGGCTGGAATGAATGAATCTGCAAGCACAGGTCTCACAGATCAGAAGTTATGATGCATTGTTGACATAGCCATCATTACCTGGAGTAAATTCTAGTTTAGGAATTTTGTGTTATTTTGGGCAATGATAGCATCTTTAATCATCATTTTTAATGTAATAGTAAAGAAATATGTTTGATCAGTTACTACACAGTCCAAACTTGTAGCTGTCAGTTAATCTTCTGCTACCAACAGATAACTTAAAAATGGCCAGTCCAAATATTTTTAATAATATGTTGGTATTTTTTTCCGCATCCACTTTGCTATGAGTTGCCAAAAAGCTTTACCTAATTGGAAACTAAAGCTGGTGCAGTAGTTGGTCATGTGTTTGTTAATGATCTATGTCTTGCAGTGAGCATATATCACCAATACTTATGGATCTGAATAGCTACTTGAACTGGAGTTCCACTGGTATAAGACTGGGGGCTCCTGAAGAACATTCTCCTTGAGGGCCTCATGTCTTTGGAATTTGATCCTTGCTCTCTAGACCCAAAATAGCTTTATTTTTTAACCTTCAGGACCTACTGCAAAGCTCATTTGTTTTCCTAGTTGTGAGGAAATAGGTGGACAATCTGAAATATGGTCTCTGTGTTAGCATCTTTGGGTTATTATGGGTATATTGATTCATATTTGAAGGAGGGTTATGAGAATGAGCTCTCTTTTAGTTGCATAAATGCAGTGCCTAGAGCACAAGATAGACATTTCTTTTTCAGTAAATATGTGTATTAACCTAAATAAATTCATGATTACATTCAGTGACAAATATTGACATAAGATATAGAGCATATAGTTCACATGAATTTTGAGCACTGTATTGGCAGTATAAATAGCCCTTAAAGTGGGTGTAAATGTGATTGGTTACTATTTCAAGGCCCATTTACATCAGTGTAAAAGGGCTGTAGTTTAAGTAAGACGGTTCCTGAGAGCTCTTACATTTGAATATGCTTTTTCTTTTGACTTACATTAAATTATAAGAATTTTTAAAGTATTTGTATTTAATAGTACACATTTGGTTTTAATTTAAGGTAGTGGAATTAGTAAAACACCTTTTCTTCCATTGTAAGTCAAAGCAAGTGTTAGACACTTTAAAAATGGATGAATTCCTAAGATTTCTGGATTTTTGGTCAGATGAATACTCAAAAGCCTCTGCATGTTATTTAGAGTTTCATAGATGACACGATATCGCTTTGTATTAGTCATGTTTGCTCTGAACTGCAACAGCCAAATGAATAAAGAGAAAACAAAACAGGAAATATTCGACTTGTAGAGTTTTATTCTCTTGTAGGCATTTTCTATTCACTACAAGAAAGTCATCAAAACTGGAATCCAACCGCACAACCCTATGAAAGGTTGCTTTCCTGAGATTTAAAGTCCAGTATTGAAGATTCGAGGATTCAGAGAAACAATCAAAGTTTTGAAGTTTCGATTAGGGTCCCTTGTAAAACTACCACGTTGTATTTATACAGCTCTTTCGTGCGTAACTGATGGTTAGACTATTCAAATATGGAACTGTGCTCTTTAGTCAGTCTATATTTGAAAATGGGACATTTCACACAAATATCCCAAATCAGGACCTAAGGTTGTGAAAATTGCTATAGCTCCTTTGGCTATAATAAAACTTTGCTGATTCAGATAAAAAGATGATCTGTCTCCATACATTAATTTACATATCAATGAAAACCTGTCTGATTCTCTAAATGGTGGTATGAGATAATATTATTGCTACCTCCCAAACACCTGTGTCAAGACTTGATGTACACTGCTAAGCCTTCAAGTGCCAGGGAAGATGAAAGTGAGATCCTAGCCACTGTTCATTTCCCATTAGATCTGGTGTGACTGTAATTAAATATGATTACATTTTGCTTAAGAACTGTTTTTTTTCCCACATGCCAAAAGTTTATAAGTTTATACAAAGTTCTAATCTCAAAACACGAACAAGTTTAGAAGGGTGAAAGTATAGATCTCTCAGCTAGATGATTTTTTGTGTATTTTCCACATCAGTACATTCTCCAAACAAAATTTCTCATTGTGTGCGGGTTTATGCTTTCCATAAGCTGTTTCATACGAAGCCCATGCATTCAATTTTGATTTTTGCGTCTTTGAAACACACAGATAGATACAATGAAGTCTGGTCATGCCATCTTCACCTTCCTTTCACCCAGCACCCAAATCTCTTTCTTCTTTATGTACTATGAAGACATTCCAAACAATACAAAAAATCTTTCAAATTACCTTACATCTCTAGCACTTACTCCGAGACACACACAGTAGATCTGTTAGGATTTGAACTGCTTCTATTCCCTGTAATAAATTTTAATCAGATACTTTTGTACCCAGTTGTACTCTTGTCTGAAACCATCCAAAGTACTGTTGTTGCTAGGGAAACCATTTCCTTGTTATCTCTGGGTTCAGCACATCTGCCTCATTCTCTCTCTTTTACCCTCTCCCTCTCCTTTTTTTTTCTTCTTCCTTTGGCTCTGAAAGACAACTTTATGTCATCACATTAGGAGCAGCAAACCATTTAATCAAAGTGCAGGCTCTAAATTGAAACTCAGAAGCAGTAGCTGCAACTACGACTCTTGTCTTTTATGTTAATAATATCTGAGTATGGGACAACTGCATGAAGTCACCCGTATGTAATGAGTGACCATCTCTTCCCCAACTCTAATTTCAAATGGAGAAGGGGGTGAATGTTCCCCATTGTACATGATCTAAAAAAAAAACAGGTGGGAGAGAGAAGTAAGGCGTATGTGTGTATGAATATTATTTTTCAGAGATATAAAAGCTTCCTTCCCCTTTGCTCTTCTCTGCAGAACAAAATGTACCATCTAAGTCGGCCTCACTGCAAGATTAGTTGTTTATCTCCTTCAGAGAAAGAAAATCCCCTGAGCCATTTGACCACAGAATTGATTTCTGACCCTTGCTTCCTTATAGTCTACTAATGTTTAAATTATGCAGCTGACAAGAAAACCACAAGAGCCTGCATTTAGGGTTATACTCTCTAGGCTATGAACACCATGTATGAGCTCCTTTTCTTTGGGCATTTAATAATGAACACATCTCTTCTATTGGAAATGCATCCCAGGCTTATATGTCTTTGAAGACAAAGAATAAAAAAGGAATCACTGTTAATTGCATGGGTTGGGAGGAGAGGTGGCCAGGAAGGCAAGAAGGTTATTTTATATATTTTAAATAGAAGTAAAAACACATTAATGATTAAAAGCAGAAATCCCTTGTGCTTTCATACAGCTCTCAGATTTTTTCTTTGTTCTTTATATGAAAAACATTATGTGCATTAAGCCCAGTTGCTTGTCATAGTGACGCTGTCCCTCTGAACCTCTGATGTATTTCAGCAATGATGGCAATTTTGACACATGCATTTCAGCTTTCACTAAATTCACTCACTTCCTTCCTCTCTTTCTTTTTCTCTCTTTTTCAGACACACACTCTTACATGGACATTTTGAACAACAGTTTTAGAATGAAAAATAACAACAGTGAAGAGTAAAAAGAAAGTAATCTATAATATTAAAATCTGTACTGAATTTTCACTTTGCCCAAGTGGGCATCATTACCATTAGTATTGAGTATTAAGATCCTGCTGTTTCTGTTGCGGTTGTCCTATTGACTTTCTGTAGATGAATAAGTCCCTGTCAAGAGTAGTACTAAATATCCACTCTAGAGAAGCCCTTTTACTATAAAGGGCATATTTTCCCTTCCTCCTTAGAGTCAGAGCCAAGTCCTGAAAGTATAGTGAAAAGACAAACTGTGGAAACATACCATATATAATAAGTAAATACCTGGTAGGTGTTAATGACTAATGTTCTTTTACCTGAACTATGAGTAGTATGTCGAAAATGCTTCTAAATAGAATTCTGTGGGTAGTACTGTATCTACTACTACCACTTTTCATGAATAGCTGCAACAATAAGCCAAATACTTTTCCTGCATTAGATTTCACATATTTAAACAGGAGCAAACTGAGCTGTGAAGACACTATCAGTAAATATTTCCAGTTACACAGAAAATAAGATATTAATCCAAAATTAAAATAATTTCAACCTATGAGTACTTACACGAGATCTGCATTTGAGGTGGGGAGGGGCCCTCCTTGCAAGTTATCTTCAATTTTCAGATTGAGTGTTCCAAATGCAAATCAATTACCTGAAAATATTGTCTGGAGATGAACCAAACATTACCTCATCAGCATTCAGCATCAGTGCCGTAAGAAGAATGTGTATGTTGGGGGGGGGAGACCTTCAGAGACAAGACAACAGAAGTGATAGTGAAAAAATAAAAGTTGTCTCTTAATTGAGATCTGTGCAAACACCTGAGCATACGTACACTGATGGCAAAGGCCACTGACTTTTTACTTGTCAGGTTAGAAAGAGCAGTTGAGCTTCTTAGGCTGTTTAATCTCCTAAATTTGGGAATGAGACTTCCATTGATATGAGTCAGAACTGGGCTTCCATATCAAATGTACGGTACAGTATACCCCAACTGGTCAAAAGTGATTTTTAGAATAAGGTGCAGAGAGTGAATACAAAGCAGTGGCAGGAGAAGTGTTGAAGCAAGTTCTCTTGGAAATTCAAATGAATAAACACAGGCAATGTTTTGCTGTATTTATCTGACTCTCGAAACATATTCAGTGGTGTGTCCTTTGTCATTGTGCTATAGCCCAGATGCTAGGGTATGATGAAATGAGAGAAGAAGTCTGGCAGTAAATTATAGCACATATTTTCAATTTTGTATAGTGTGTGACCTGTGATCATGACCCACTATAGCTGTTGGTTATAGGCATGGTACAGTCTACTTTAATTGCACATCTGACTCCTAAGATTAAGTAGAAGAAGCCTGCATTTTTGACATTGAATGTTCAAAGTATGATCCTAGCAGGCAAACAGGTGGTTTTATTTTTTTATTTTTTAATCTTTATTTATTTATTTATAGAATCATAGAAGCATAGGGTTGGAAGGGACCTCATAGGTCATCTAGTCCAACCCCCTGCCAGAGGCAGGACCACTCCCACTAAACCATCCCAGTCACGGTTTTGTCCAGCCGGGCCTTAAACACCTCCAAAGATTTTGTCCAGCCGGGCCTTAAACACCTCCACCACCTCCCTTGGCAGCTCATTCCAATGCTTCACCACTCTCCTAGTAAAAAATTTTTTTCTAATATCCAGCCTCAACCTCCCTAACTGCAACTTGAGACCATTGCTCCTTGTTCTGTCCTCTGTTACCACCGAGAACAGTTGAGCTCCATCTTCCTTAGAGCATCCCTTCAAGTAGTTGAAGGTTGCTATCAAATCCCCCCTCAATCTTCTCTTCTGCAGACTAAATAAGCCTAATGCTTTGTCTATCCTCATAGGGCTTGTGCTCCAGCCCTTTACTCATTTTGGTTGCCCTCCTCTGAACTCTCTCTAGCATGTCCCTGTCCTTTTTGTAGTGGGGAGCCCAAAACTGAACACAGTATTCTAGATGTGGCCTCACCAGTGCAGAATAGAGGGGAATGATCACATCCCTTGATCTGCTGGTAATATTTCTTTTGATGCAGCCCAGTATGCCATTGGCCTTTTTGGCAGCAAGAGCACGCTGCTGACTCATATCTAGCTTCCCATCCACCATGACCCTCAGGTCCTTTTCTACACTGCTGCTACTTAACTGAATGTTTCCCAGCCTGTAGCAGTGCATGGGGTTTTTCCGTCCCACATGCAGGATTTTACACTTGTTCTTATTGAACTTCATAAGATTTTTATTGGCCCATTGTTCCAATTTATCTAGGTCTCCCTGAATCCTGTCCTTGCCCTCCAACGTGTCTACTGTTCCCCCCAGCTTGGTGTCATCCGCAAACTTACTGAGAATGCAGTCTATTCCATCATCCAGATCATTGATGAAAATGTTGAACAGAACCGGCCCCAGGACCGACCCCTGGGGCACACCACTAGTGACTGGTTGCCAGCTAGACATGGAACCATTGACTCCTACACGCTGAAACCGTTGATCTAGCCAGTTTTCTATCCACCTTATAGTCCACCTATCCAACCCATACTTCCTTAATTTGCCAATGAGAATGCTGTGGGAAACTGTATCAAAAGCCTTACTAAAATCAAGGTATATGACATCAACGGTTCTTCCTGCATCCAGAAAACCAGTCATCTGCTCATAGAAGGAAATGAGATTGGTCAGACATGATTTACCCTTGGTAAATCCATGCTGACTGTTCCTGATCACTTTATTTTCTTTTAAGTGTTTGAGGATGGATTCTTTAAGAATCTGCTCCATAATTTTGCCAGGGATTGAGGTGAGGCTGACTGGTCTATAATTCCCCGGATCCTCCTTTTTCCCTTTCTTGAAAATAGGCACTACATTTGCTTTTTTCCAATCCTCTGGCACCTCCCCTGTTCTCCATGAGTTTTGAAAAATAACGGCCAGCGGTGCTGCTATCTCATCGGCCAATTCCCTCAGCACCCTTGGATGCAGTTCGTCCGGCCCCATGGACTTGTGCACATCCAGCTTCTTTAAGCAGTCCCTAACCTGACCTTCCGTCACCAAGGGCCTCTCTTCTTCGCTCCCATCTGCCATACCCATGGTAGTGGGCTGGGAGCTGACCCTGCCTGTGAAAACTGAAGCAAAAAAAGCATTGAGCACTTCAGCTTTTTCTTCATCCTCTGTTACAAGGATGCCTGCCCCATTCATCATTATTGATGGTTAGGTGGCTATGGGTCATTACATATGCATGGCTTGATAAGTTAATTGTGATAAAGGAGAATGTCTTTGTAATTCTGTTACAGGGTTCATTGCAGACACAGGATAGATAGTTTGTTGTTTTCTTCTTCATTTAGTAGAGCTGTTTGAATTCATGGGGAACACAACAACTGTTTGGAGGAACAAACCAAAGAAGAAAACACACTGAAGCTATTTTGGCTAGAACATCACAAAACCTGACCTGACTCTGGTCTGCAAGAATTCAGTTCACAGAGAAATCATAACTGAGGAAAAATGGCACTAGGTGCCTCATTTTCTTCATGGTGGACTCACCATTGGCCAACATGTCTAGTTCAGACAGCTTGGACTAGTGATATTGCCTAGTGCTTTGAATACATTAGTAGTTTTGTAAAAAGTATTGCCACTGAAAGGAGCTCCAGAAATTTTTTAATCTACTGTTGGTTTAATGTTTTTCACTAATTAATATTGCTAATACATTTTGGGATGAAATAGTATTTGAGTTTCATTTTTTTTTAAGTTGTCAAGATTATATTAATTGTGAGTATGCATTCTGTTGGCTACATTATTGGAAGAGTCTTGTTTAAAGACAATGAAGATCGCTAGTAGACAGCTGTTATATTTGATAGAAGGGAAGCAAGGTTAGAGTATAACATAAATTATTTTCACTTAATAACCTCAAACTGCAGGGTCAAATACTTTACAGGTTTATTACACATTTCCTGACCATAATTGATTTTGTATTTCATTTTTGTCCAAAGAGAAAGTGTTCTAATGCTTTTTATTTTTTAATAAAAACAGAACAGTGTTAACTTTCCAGACATGCTGCAAGACTCATCTATTCTCCAAGGTTTTACTTGCGGAGTGAGTTGATTGGCCTTTTCTTAGATTATAGTCTGAGGATAGTGAAGGGCAGGGCCATCGGGGGGGATATTTTGGGGCTGTTCAGTGGGCTGAAGGAAGTTAACTCTAATCGGATTGTACTGGGGAATCTTTTTATGGATATTAAATGGAAATAGAAAAAACCCAGAGGATAGACATTTATTAAATGGAAAGAAATACATTAAATATATATGATATCTGGAGTCTGTAAACTATGTCTGCAATAATTAATATTTCAAAAGCCTGTGAAAGTAAACTGGAGGTAAGAAGCCACAACTGTAGCTCAGAATTACAAATATCTGATCCAAAGAAATACAAGGTCAGAAGTAGAATTAACTTTTTTCATCCATATAACAATCTCAGGGGATGTTAGAAAATTACTTAAACTCAACAAAAAATTGACTGGCATCCTAATGGAAAGCTGGAAGTCCTGCTTACCCCAAATGACCGATAACATTTTATATGTTCAAGATTTATTTTAACTTCTTCCATAAGATCAGCACATAAAGTAAAGTGTGCTGTGCTCCCAGTTGCTACAAATAGTTTAAAGTTACTGAGGCTCAGTGATTAGATATGTAATTATGTGTTTTACCAACTATGTGTATACTATGTGATTACATACACAGCAAAAGCCCTGTCCTAGTATGTATTGGGTTTAATTCAATTCAAGGGAGGAGTCTATAAAGACAATCTGGTTTCTTCCAAGTCCTGCTTCAAAACTTTTCACACTGCAGTACCTGTGTAACACTAAGTTGTTTTTCATGGGACAGTCCTTTGCCATTTGTGGATGCAAAGTCAATAACAACAATACACTGACTGAAGGTGGCCTTCCCATTTTATAAAAATGTGTGCTGTAAAAATAACACCATTAACCACTTTAAGACAAAATATTTCATGTTTTAATTAAATAAGCAATTCATCAGGAGTTTTAAAAAAGATAAAATATTATAAAGGAATGTATAGTTAAATAACATTGAAATAATAACATACAGGTGATCAAGTAGTAGTGGGATGGAGCTGTGTTTGTGTCAAAAGCCCAAAGCCGTAATGCTCTGTCTCAGTGCCCAGGGTGCATTCTCATCGAAACGCACCCCTTGCAATTAGTAGAACTTGGGGCCAGCAGCACAAAACACGCCCATTAATAGAGTGGCTCTACTGAGCCACGCTGGGGAGCCCAGGGCAAAGTCCCATTCACCTTGCCATAGTTATGGTCCTGCAAAAGTCTCTCTCTATCCCCTCACCCAAGTTGAGTAGCAAAAAGCAATTATAGAATCATATGACTGGAAGAGACTCGAGTAGTCCTAATTCAGTGCCCTGCACTCAAGGCAGGTCAACATCTTATTTTAGACTCTCTCTGACCAAAGTTGGTATGTCCACACACAGTCTTTAAATCAAAATAATGCAGATTACAGCTAGTCCTCACTTAGTGACCTACTCGTTTAGTGACCCCTCAGAGTTATGACCGGCTCTCTGATGAGTTGGTATTATGGCGATGTACGAGAACTCACATCAACTCTCTCAGATTACCTATATTTACAGTACACTATGCAAACTAAGTTCAGTACATTAGAGCTTAAAACATTTAAAATATATATTAAAAATGTTATAAATGATGCAAAGGTGACATTAAAACTATCTACCGATGGTTGAAAAACCCACTACCAGTAAAGTACATTATGCCTGAAATACCGGTAAGGGCTGCTCCTCGTTTAGTGACCAATTCATTTATCAACCGGGTTTCAGGAACGGAACCCGGTCACTAAGTGAGGACTACCTGTATTTCGATTTAAAAGATTGCAAGTTGACAATATGTTTCCTTATAGCAAGATAGGGCACTCCCTTATCTTGCAATAAGGAAAGTCATTTTGATATAATAAAATCTAGTATTATATCGAAATGGTGGTTAAATTGAAACTGTTATTTCAAAATAATGCTGTGTGGATGTGTTATTTCAATTTAACTGTTATTTCAATTTAACATTTTTGCCCTTCTCCTTCCCAGGTGCTGTCTTTTTTCTATATATTGAGTTGAGGCATGGCCCTTCGAGGAGGCCATCTTGCCACACCTCCCATAGTGCCCCTCTCCTAAATTGAACTAGCAAGTCCTGTCCATGGACATGCTAGTTCGATCTGAGTTTGTAGTGGGGTCCTGTTAAATCGATCTAACTAAAATCAATTTAATGATTTTATAGTGATTTTATTAAATCAATTTAACTTAAATTAATTTAACTGCCTAAATGTGGACATAGCCTTAGTAATTTTTAAATTGTTCTTTCACAACTTCAATCTCTTATCCTACTTCATTTTCACTGTTATTCACTGTGTTGGATATCCTGTCATTACTAAACTTTTTGATGAAAATTAAAGCAATAAGTTTACTTAGCACTTCTCATATTTCACATTTTCTATTTCTGCTTTCCCTCCCTCATTGAGTAATAGGTCTTCTTTGTCCTTCATCTTCATCTCATTTCCAAATGTATTTGTAGCATGTCTTATTTGTTACATTTTACGTGATATTTTCACAGCAGACATCTGGATACTTGAAGTCTCACAGCACTATCAAGTCCCATGCTTTGGCTGATTTTGTTAGCTGTTTAAAAAATGTCTGATTCACCACATCTTGGGTTAGGTTATCTGTAGCTGACCCCTACTGTGACATCACCCTTGGTTTTTTACCCCTTTTATTCTTACCCAGAGACTTTCAACAAATCTCCCTCCTATTTCCATATCAATCTCAATCCAAATGTACGAATTTTTGTTATATAAGACAGCATGCTCCCTTTTTTCCCTGCTTGTCCTTCTTGAGCATTTTGTACCATTTTTATGGGTGTTAGCTGGATGCCAGCTATGCCATAGTTGTGTTTATTAATTAGCATCTCTAGTTTTTTCTGCTTATTCCCCATACTTCTCGCATTAGTATACAGATATCTAAGCTGCTGATTTGATTTCCCTGCCATGTTGTCTCTTGTCCCTCTCACGTACCCACTATAATGGCCTATGCGCCCCACAGATTCTGACCCTTCTCCCACATTTCCATGTTTTTTTACTTATATGCAGGTGCTTTTGCCTCTTATTTCCATCAACCCTCGTTCAAAGCCCTGCTCACTAAGTTAGCTAGTCTTTCTCCAAATGTACTCTTCTCCTTCCTTAATAGTTGGATCCCATATCTGCCTAGCTGTTCTCCTTCCTGGACCAACGTCCTCTGGTGAAGAAAACTGAAATCCTCCTGGTGACACCATTCTCACAGCCAGGCATTGAATTCCAGGATGCATCTTTCTCAGCCTGGGCCCCCTACCTTTGTCCAGAAAGATCGAAGTGCCACAGTGCTTTTGACATTTAGCTGCAACGCCTCTAACTCCTCTGGTAAAATCTTAAAAAGAGTAAGATCCAGCTGTCCTCAGCCTGAAAATTATTAATTGTTACAGCATCAGGGCAAAGTTAAAAGCAACTTAGTCTGGATATGTAGTGAACAAAATTAAGTACTGACTAGGGGAGACAGTGGGAAGATGGGCTATTTCATGTCTAACTGGTTGGTTTGCTCACATATAAAAGTTTTCTGCTCTATATATTGTGTATAGACAGACATGCTAATATGTACCTGCTTCTGTTTCAGACATCTGCCTGATGGATTTGTTTCTCAAAAGATGACTGATTGACTGTTCTTAGGATATGGGTAATCATTTCATTTCAGCAACAAAGTTATCATGTAATGTTGGAAAGAGGCTAAATGGATTCAGTCTGACACTATATGGGCTGGACAAATGGACAGTTCCTCAAGGACAAATATGAATGCTGCTTAATAACATAGTGTCCCTTTTATATCTACTTACAGCTACTGTGAGAAAAAGTCACTAGCCTCCTCCTGCCAGAGCTAAGAAAAGTTAGATAAAAAGGAATGGTTTCACAATAAACTCACTAACTGCTACAAGATATGATCCACAAGAATTTTGCAGTGAACAAATAGACACATATGCCTTCCATCCTTAGAGACTCCTGATCCCCCCAGTTCAGAAAAAGCTAAAAGTTGTAGAGTGACAACTGTGGTTATCACACAAGTAAATGAACAGCATTGTCTAGATAGGGGAAAGTTGGGAGCAGAGAGTCTAGGGAAAGGAGACGGGGGTATATTCCTGAAAATGCTTATGCATTTAAGTAAGCTTGCTCCCATTGGGACTACTCCTCTGTTTAAAGTTCCTCATGTGCTTAGATGACAGTAGTTGTGAACAGGTAATTGCAGGACTCAGGCCCTGGAAGCAGAGGGGTGGAGATAAGACAGGAAACGAAAGCATAAAAGATCAGTTTGGCAGCTCAGTAGGTCCTAAGCTGCCACTGGAGAAGGATGCTCCCGCTCAGAGACCGCAGGCAAGGCAAGACCTGGGTCATACCCCCAGCCTAACCCCATCCTCTTCAGATAGGAGGCCAGCTTGCCCAGTCCTAGTGACTGGGAGGGAATACTGGGAACAGTAGGCTGGGGAAGCCATCCCATGTCTTGCTGTGACCCTGATGGACTGTCCCTCACCAGGGACCCACCAGAGCTAGCGTGACCCTGAGAGAGTGCTAGCCCCCATCACCTGAAGGAGCTTCCATCCTTGAGGATACCTGCTCCTGGGATGACCCGACAGCTGCCAAGGGACCCTTCGATCTGGAAGATCTACCTTCCACCATCAGACCCGAGGAATTCCCAGATGTGCCACATATGGACAGTGAGGTACTAGTCAAGATCCCTCAAGTTGTCTACTCGCAGGACCCACGGGAGCTCTTGGAGACAGGTACCCAGGCTCAGGGTGGGAGGAAGTAGCCCAGGGCAGTTGATCCCAATTCAGCTGAATGCCTGTTAAAGCTGGTGTCAACGTGTTGTGGTTGGAGCCCTTATGACCCAGTGGCAGACTCCTCTGCCACTGGTAGGACCCTGGGCTAGGATGCAGTGGAGTTGGTTGGGCCTGTGTCACCCTCCCCAGCTGTTCCAACCACCTGGAGTACTTAAACCCTTTAGTCACCACCACTGAGAGTTTTGAGTGGCCTGAAGAAGGGCCTGAATGTGCCAGACCAACCACAAGCATCTAACAGTATATATTAGGGGAAAAAAACTTCCTGTTCACCTAGTGTAAACCCTTCTGCCTATGGGCCCAGCAAGACGGTGTTCAAGATAGGGGAAGTCTGCCTTGTGGCCCTTTACACAGGTTTGGGAAGCTAGGCCTGATGCTCCTCTGTGTGCTCTGTGCTGTGTGTGTGTTCACTCAAACTGAGAACCAGGAACAAGGTTTTATTCTGAAAAAGTATGCAGCAGCATTACAGTCCATCAGCCTCTTCCCTGCTTGTCTGCCACATGCTCCCATCCTTGCAGGAGAGGGCAGGGATGCTTCTTGGCAGGAACCAGGAAGTGCTCCCAGCATGCTACAGTTTGTAGTCCACAACTTCTAGTTCTCACTGCTGCGATTGAAGCACCCTGGACCTTGGGCTACACCAGCATAGTTTGGTATTTTAAGAATGGACACACATTTTCCCCTTTTAGATAAGGAAGAGACAAGAGACGATTGTACCCAGTTATATCCCAAGTTATTGAAAGTTGAAAAAAGTTTTCATGTGCCATTTACAAACTAATATTACTCTTTTTATCAGTGGTCAAACTTACCCCTCTTCACAGTATCAAGGCCTTAGGAAAAGCTATTGAAAAACTACAAACATAATTTTCTGATATTAAAAATATTTTTTAACATTGTTTGCACCTATATTCAGTACTACCATATACTTCAGCATTGGCTAGTAAGTTGCTTGTAAACATTATTTTGTTACAGAAAATTAAGCAGGTAACTGCATAAAAATCCCTTGCTGAGGTCATCTCCTGCCTGCTATGAGCATAAAGGTATTGTGACACACACGTCTCCAGTTTCCTACATGTAAGTATATGGGGAGATAACTATTAACTAAAGCACCATTCTTCTTCCTTGGACCCCTACAAACTCTTTTGGGTATGTCTACACTTACAATTTAATTCAAATTAATGAGGATTAATTTGAACTAAATTAATGCATGGCTACACTGGCTTTCATTACTTCGAACAAAGGACTTCCTTAGTTCAAAGTAATGAATTGTTACTTCAAAGTTATAAAACCTTGCTTAACTTTGAAGTAATGGTTAATTCAAATTTACTAGTTCAAATTAACCCAATGGAGCTGTGTTAATTCAAACTAACCATTAGTTCGCATTGATGCAGTTTGGCCTTC